>CP141134.1:14036413-15286413 GCA_035236585.1 Warburgia ugandensis | reverse complement strand
GTAACATCACTATTTTATTGTGCTTTTGAGTAATCACGACATTTATGTGAAAGAGATAACCATTGATGACATATCTATCATACTTTATAACTCCTAGTCAAGGTCTCATAGCCATCTTGCCCATTGATGAAGCATTAATTCATTGTAATTAATTACCTTATGAAGAAGCCAAGTAGTGAAGGAGCAAAAGTGCTCATCCTGCAACCTTTTTTGTTTCTTTGCATCTCTTGCATACCTCTCTTTTAGGAAGTTCATGCGTGTGCTACAATGAAGAAATGAAAACTATACATAACATGCATGCAATACATTACCTTCCAACATATATAGGAAAATGCAAAAGAAACCACAGAGAGGGCATTAATAACTTAATGTATAGTTGAATATCATCAATATTAATGTTTCACAATATGTGAAGGTGTGCCTAGTCCTGTTCCTCATTATTAATGGTCAATACACAACCACCAGAGAGAGGTTCACTAACTTTTTGATAATTTCATCCACCGAATCATTTCTTTATTAGAATTCAAATAGCATCCACTCCTAATAAATACTCACTACAAAACTTTACTGCTTCTTCTGTAGTGTAACATTTGGCAATACACCACTTTGGCCAATTGTGATTTTGTACATACCCTTTTAGCACTTTTATGTACCTCTCAAATGGGCACATCCATCATAAATAAACTATCCATACATCCTAACCTCATCAATGAGGTGCATTGTTATGTGTACCATGGTAGTAAAGAAGGATGGTAGAAAGATTGCCTTAAGCTTACATAAAGTTGCCACTAGATGTTCCTAGATTTGTTATAATTTTGAAGTCCCACCACCTTTTACAAAGCATTAAAGAAGTAGTAGAATTTAATAATAGATTCATTAAATTTATTTGACAGCATTGAATGTATTGCTACAAGCAGGATTTGTTGCATCAATGCATGAAATTCATGCAACTTCATCCCCAACAATTTTAGCTCTTCCATGGAGACTGTTTCTATAACTTGAAGAGTACCCGTCTAGGAGTTTGATATCTGATAGGGGTTTGCACATTTTTCTTCTCTAATCTATGCAAGCATATAATTGGCCTTAGGTAGGTATTTTCCTCAGCAGGTCCCTATCCTATGGATGAAACCCTCTCTTTAAATCCATTGTCATAAGATCTATTTGCGCTGTAAGTCCATCCTTTATTTTTCCTACCTTGTTGAGCAAGGTACCAGTCAAGCTTTCACATACATTCTTCTCAATGTAAATGACATCAAGCACATGCTTCACATGTAGGGATTTCCAGCACACAAGTTCAAAGAGTATTGACTTCTTCTTCCAACAACTTTTAGAGGTGCAGTCATATGTATGCTTAGTTTCCTTCTTCTTCCCCCATGAGACATTAAGGTTCTTAACCTATTCCAATACTTGTCATCCAATCAACTCTTTGGTGTTGTTCTAATCTCCACATTGTCATTAAATTCTCCAATTTTAAAATGGTATAAATGGTTTCTATGGACCCATCACTATGGCCTAGGAATGCCATCTTCCTACCATGTTAAGTCATATAGCACATGTTTGGTTATAACAAATAGGATAGGCATTCTATTTCTTCAATATGTGATAAGTGTTCAATTTTATATAAAAAAAAGTATCCATTTAGTAGCCCGTGTGTTATAAATTATGGTGTTATTTCTAGGTTTTTAAGAAATTTTATAGTACATGAATTTCTGACCTCTTGCTTGGGATCTTTTAGACCTTTGGACTTTGGATTTCTTTTCAGATGCTTTTGATTGGATTTCTCTAGTCTTTTTCATTTGTTTCTGCACTTCAATTCCAGGTTAGTACTTTATTTCATTACTTTACTTTCATTGCTTTATCTTCTTATTTTGCTTCCTCATTTTGATTTAGTTTTCACACTCATAATTCCTCTTAGCTTTCACTTAATTCTTTGCTTCCAATTTCTTAGTTTTCCTACTTATTTAGAAAAGATCCAAGTTTATTCTCCTCCAATAGAGACTGCCAAGAGAAGGAAAAGCTTGAATAATTGATTTCCCTTACTTGAATTCCATGTTTTTGCTTGATGTTGAGAACTAGTTCTAGGCATCTTTTACAGTAACTAGTTCCAAGTATCTGTCCATCCATTCTCTTGATTCTTTCTTATATTTTATTTACATGTCATCTTAGTTTAGTTTGAGTGCATTTAAGTGTGTTTTATCTATGATTTGAATCAATGTTTGCATTCATGAAGAGTGCATAATTTCCATGTGTGTGCGTGTGCACATGTGTGTGTGCTAAACACACCAATTTGGATGTATTTTGCCTTTGAATCAATAAAGCTATTTGAAGTTTTTTGTTAATGATTGATTTTAGTAACTAAGTACGTTAGATTTGAGTCAAGTGCTTGAAGTCTAGAATTTTCCTTCATGATTAGATTCCCAATAGTCAATACATCATATTTACTTGATTCCTTAAGAACCCATTTGGATTTTTAGGTTGTTTATTAAGCACTTTGATTAGATTGCATGATAGTAAGCTTTTCCTTATTGAATTTTGAGTGCATTTCTTACCATGAACCATGTGCACCATCCGATGGTAGTAGGGTGAAGTGTCATTAGATCATTGTTTGTTTTGTTGATTAATCTTAGTTTTAATAGTAGCTAATTAGTTGTTTTTGTCTTAGTTTAGTTTTAGAAGGTTTTGTTTCTAAGTTTTAGAAAGTTCTATTTTTTTTAAAGTTTTAAGTTTAAGAAAGTGTTAAATTAGGAATGTTTCCTTTTAGTAAGTTTCCTTAAGTTGCATTGCTTTGTTGCTTTGTTTCATGCATTCTAGTTTTGCATTAATTTCTTTATTGAATGCATTTTAGTTTCTAATTCCATTGCATAGCTTTACTTTTAAAAAATTTCTTTAGTTGTAATTTCTAGTTTCATGAATATTTTCTTTCTTTTGTCATTTGCCTTCCTAGTTTAAATTCAATTCTAATTCAATCTCTCTTTTTGCCTGAGGTTAAGCACTTTAAATAAGATCCATCCAATAACAAATTTGTGAGATTCCTCATGTGATCGACCACTCTCGCATGCAATACTACTTTGATTCATGCACTTGTGAGTAATTCTAAAGCTACACTAAGTTTTTGGCATCATTGTCGGGGAATCACAATACATTGATAGATAGATTGTTTATCTTTAGTCGTAGTTTTAGGTTGCATTAGATTAGGATTTTTTGCATCATAATTGTATTTCTTGCTAATTCCTCAAAAATTGACCCGTCTTTCTTATTTTTGTGCAAGGGGAAGTTGGCAAGAGGAGCTTCATCAACTAGATAGGATTTTCTTGTTTTCCTAGATAAGGTTTTTGAGTGAAATTGCTGTGAGGTGCCATTGCACCTTGCAATTTCTTAATTCAATTTAAAAATAGTTGTATTAATATAGGGCAATTTAAGTGATGTGACTAATGTAAAATAAGTGGCCTTTAATTGTAACAATTTAAGTTTAGATTAAAAATTAATTCAATCTCATCCATTAAATTGGAAAATTATCATCTTTCTTTAATTTTGCTTTAGTTTTAGGATAATTAGTCTAGAACAACTTTGATACCTTAATTTCATAGTAAGTCCTCCGTGTGGATTCGACCCTACATGACATTACAATTGACTACTGTGCAATTGTAGAAAAACTCAAACAAACCCTAAGGTAATGATAAATCTAGCCATGGATGTTTCATAGCAAAGAGTCTTAGAGAAACAAGGACTTTGGCTATAGACCGCACTCATATCTTCATAGCAGACTATCTCTATAAAAGACATGTAGTAACTCCAACAAAGTTACTCCTCTTGCCTTTTTATAAGTCAACGGTTAATGGCTAGATATATGCCTTCTCCTCCAACATCGAATGGCTAAAGGAACACAAATTTATGTCCTATATTGCTAAGTATCTCCTAACCAATACAAAAAAAACAGATATATTTATGCACTTGAGGCTATAATAAAGCTACATATGTCTAAATAATAGAAGAGCGAACATGTTGATGCTACACCTAACACTAAGTAGAAGCTTCAAAGCTCATACTGTCTTATCGAGTCCAAGTAACACTTTGAAAGACATCTCTATATACTAATCATCAACCAATTCACATTGTAAAACTAAGCTAGCAACTAAATTACTTGGTAAAACAACTCAGAAAAAGGTTTGATCCAATGTCAAAACTAACGAGTATAAAGAATATTGAAGCCACAAAGTTTTGTGTTTTGGTTAATCCTAATTCAACCTGTAATTTAGGGCTTTTTCTTTGTTTTATGTATTGTATCCAAATGAAATGTAATTAATGACCTAATTTATTAGTGCTGAAAATGTACTCACATCACATAATATATATAGTGATATATAATAAGTAAATCCTTTTTTATGGGGAAATCAGCCATCACGTTTCCTTTGCGTGATTGTTGGTGCAATGTGAATTTTCACATATACATACAACAAAAAGAAAAGCAAAAGATTATAGGCCCTCTTGCATGCACCTCTCCTAAATTTGAGGGAAGACGAATTCTATCAATGAATTTCCAAATCTCCAAGACAGAGCACGGACGTTGTTCAGCCATGGGATGATGTTGAACAAATCTCCTTTGATCGTAAGTAGAATGATTTTATATGGAGATCAAATCTCCATGCTTGTAAGGATTCCTATCACCTCTACTTTGTTTGAGTTGGTCTCGCCATTTGGGCCACCAAGTCAAATATAACTTCTCCATGCGAGTTTCAATGTAGGCCTCTCGTTCTAGATGGGCTCCGGTTTCCCAGACTGGATCCGTCAAATTGATTTTGGACCCTGAGAGAGGAGGCTTCCATTTTGGTTGGATCCTTTTCTTTTTTTTTAAATGTGAATTCTTCCCACTTTCTGGTGATCTTCCTAGGTGAAAACCCTTTGGAACATTTGGGCAGTAAAGTGTGAAAATTTTGATCTTAAAAGTTGGAGGAGATGGATTTTCCTTTGAAACAGATGCAACTACGCTCTGTACACAAGCACCATAGAAGGTCAACGGAAAGGTCCAGAGAATTCTTCCTCTTTCATTCAGATTGCCTCGGGAGTTCCTCGATTGTCGCCCGTAGTACCCAACTACTACCAAATTTGGCAAAGAAACATTCCATACATTCCTCACTGTTGCACGATTAAGAAACATGTGTTTACCGTCCTCCGAGAATCTGTGACATAGATGGGCCAACCTCGAGCAATTAGATTGTCAATGGTTAACGTCTTATCTCGTGATGAAGTCCACATGAAAAATGATACCTGTGAAGGTATCAGATAACCAAACAGAGTCGTAAATGGTGATTTAAAATTAATTTTACTTTTGAGGATATAGACTAATCTAGCTAAGTACAGCTGTTTACTGCTTGACATCCAAACAAGCTGATTCATCATTGTTTAGGCAAATCGTGATTGAATTGAGCTTGTCAATCAGCTCAGTTAGCTGTTAGTCTTTAGTCTCTCTGAGACAACATATGAACTGGATATTGCAGCGTGAGACTATATCAACGATTGATAAATAGTCCTAAACATTGCTTTCGGATTGTCCAGAAGCTCTAAGAAGATGAGGACAAAGTCTTTGATTGCTAAATTTTCAATACGGACATCGGACCAGAAATTCACCAGGTCACTTCTCCCCTGCATGTTGTCTTACATTTCTGTGGAAAAAGTCAAGGGGTTTCGAGATGTCTCTCCACAGCCTTGATCCATTCTTCCTTTGATAGATTTTGATCCACCATTCATTTCTTGGTTTGTGTCCTTTTTTGATGAGTTCTCTTCACAGGAGATCCTGATCAGTTGGATAGCGTCATAGCCATTAAGAGTAGGTCTTTGTTGGTGTCTTTCATCCTTCTAATTCCTGACCCACCATTGGGTTTCAGCTTTAGACTTGCTCCCGCGAGACAAGGGGGAACTTGTTCTAATATTCATCACCTTTCTAGAGAAAAAGATCATTGTCTTTGCTCCATTTTATTCATGATCTTTGCTGGGTATTGAAAGCGTGATATAAAGTAGATTGGTAGGTTGTTCGTGGACGATTTGATGAGCATAAATTTACCACCTTCAATAGGATTACTCTTTTCTAGCTAGAAATCTTGCCTTCATATCTCTGGAAAACCAGTTTCTATTGTTTGGCTTGGGTCTTCCCATGGTGAGGCCTAAGCCGACATAGTGGTAGGAAACTTAAAACTCTTTTACAACCCAGTGAGTTAGCGAGATAGGTGACTTCCTTTTCGGCTCAATTGACTCCAAAAATTTCAGATTTCTTCCTTTTCAGCTAGATTGACTCCGAAAATTTCAGATTTCTCCAAATTAATCAGCTGCCGCATGGTGATTTCATAGCCCTTGAGGGGATCTTTAATATTATAACCTTGGTGGCTGTTGATAGACCTGATCAGCAAGGTGTTATCCGCATGTTGCAGATGGCACAACAATAAGATTTGAACCTGGCACTTTCAGCCCTTCATAGAGATTAGATGAGGATGCAATTTCTTCATGTTTTTGAATACCACTGCCACGATGATAAATAAATAGGATGACAAAGGGTCACTTTTGACGTGCTTCTCTAGAGTCTTTGAAGAACTCTTTGGGAAATTCATTGACAAGAATAAAGTAGGAAGATTTAAAGCGTTCCTTGATCCACCAAGAATTCACTTTGTGGAGATAATGTCAACAATGAACCATTTAATTCGATCAAAGGCCTTCTCCTGGTCAAATTTACACATCAAGTCCTTCATGTGGCACTTGTTCATTAGAACAAGACTCTGGTTGGCAACAAAAATTATCAAGATCAGTGCCTTTCTAAACCAATTTAGCAGTGCTTGGCTGGGATTTTGTAATGACTTTTGATTAAACTAATATGATGAAAGTCTTTTCAAGGATCTACTCCAAGTTTCTTTAGAATAAGGGGAACAAAAGATGCACCTCTATGCTTGTTGATTAGTTACCCCTAGAAAAAACTATTAATAAATTCAAAAAAATAAGAGTTTATATAGTGCCAATATACTTGATAGAAATGAAGGCAAAATCCATTCAGACTATGGTTTTGATCACCTTCACAACTAAAAACAATCACTTCTTTCATGAAAGGAGAGTCGAGTGTCATCTTTGAGGCCTTGTCGATTGTGAAAAATCATGTTTTGTAGGAAAGGCCACATAACATCCTTGAAGGTTTATAAGGAGTTGGCAAACCTTAACAATCTCATTATAGATTTCATCAGGATCTTCCAATCTTTTTTCATCACCATTAGTGAAGAAATTCGATTTGCATGTCTATGTGCACTAACCGTGGCATGAAAGAACTTTGTGTTCTTATTACATTCTTCAAGCCACCTAACCTGTAACCTCTACCTCCATCTAGTTTCTTCATAAAGCTTTGATTCATTTAGTTGTTCTTCCACTATATTTTTGGATGCAAACTACTTGGGAGAAAATGGCAGGATTCTTCTTTTCAGATGAGATCTTCTAACTCATCCTTAAGAGAAAAGACCAAGTTTGGATGTCTCTATTGTGATGTTTGGTAAGTTTTTTTTTTCACATATTTAAGTTTAAGGGCCAACTTATATCCTGCATTGTTATTTTCTTGAATGAGGATAGATTTGTTCCATCGTCATTCAATTTGTCAAGCAAGATTGAGCTTCAAACCACACAACTTGAAAACAAAATGGCTTGGCTGCTCACATTTCCCATTTTGAATTGAGGACTCATCCTTAAGAGAAAAGACCAAGTGTGGATGTCTCTATTGTGATGTTTGGTAAGTTTGTTTTTAACATATTTAAGTTTAACGGCCAACTTATATTCCGCATTGTTATTTTCTTGAATTAGGATAGATTTGTTCCATCGTCATTCAATTTTGTCAAGCAAGCTTGAGACTTGAAACCACACAACTTGAAAATAAAATGGCTTGGCTGCTCACATTTCCCATTCTGAATTGAGGATGATTGATTACAACCCACAGCACTATCAATGATCGTTCAGTTAGGTGTATTTTGAAACAAGTCAAGCCACTCAATATTACAAAAGAAGTGGTCACTTTTGTGCATGGTCAGGGGATGTTGTCCGTTTGACCATGTAAAATGGCCTCCAATAAGAGAGAGAGGTTCACAAGCTTGAGGTCTCTATAGTATTGTTGAAGGAGATCATTGCTTCTATAAATATGTGTGATGCCCCAGGTGTTTAAAACACAATTTTAAAGACAAATACATTTTGAAAGTTGAGATCGCTATTTGAAAATTTCCTTTTAAAAACCAAGGTTCTTTTCAAAATATTATTTTCAAAGCACTCGAGGACCAAACACAAGTACAAAAATCAAGACTAATGGCTGGGACCCATTCACAACATTTACCCAACATTTAATTTAAAAACATTCCCAAGCATTATCATCCACAACACAAATAATAATGCAAGGATTTACCATTATTTAAGTATAACACATACGACATTATTACATTAACAGTCCAAAACAAAATGAATAATAATGATAACTCTTCTTACAATTGATGTCTTACTTTCACAATTACTTTTGATCTCCACTTCCTTGAATCTCCTAGTAAATAATTTTATCCTTTCAACGAGAATCTATAGGGTCTATGGCATATTGGATATACAAAGACACCCAATAGATAAAACTAAAACTACAACTTTGAAAATTTTGGCACATAGCACACAAGTAGTTAGATGAATTTGAAATTAGGTTCATATGCAATAAAACTTCAGGACTGAATTCTTATTAGTCAATCAATAAATGCATCATAGGACATTCATATCACATGCATATATCTTTGTATCTATAGAGAAACAAGTACAATAATTTGACAACTCAAGTGATATCATGATGCATCAAAACCAAAAAAATATGATATTAAAATAATCATCCATGCAAACTCTAATGACTATAGTATTTCACCAAACTCTTATTGGCATGTCTACTAATACTATATCGAATACTCATCCATGTTCATCTAATCAGACTCCTTAAGAGCACAAAATATGAAAATCTCATGGGATCAACTATGCTCACATTGTCTCTAATACAATGTGTGCCCTTTGATATCCTAAAGGAACTATCATTATATCCCTACGGAAGCATATGAATATGTCTCGAAAGGATTCCATGATATCTTCTATAGTAGTTGGGAAAAATGATGCCGATCTTTGAGCATGGATACCCTACCACCTCTAGTGGTTGGAGACTAGGTGGCCAATCTATAAAAAAAATCTCCTAATATAACTACCATTAGGCTCATTAGCATATAGAGCAAATATCAAGTACCATTATATTCTCATTTATATTGCAAACCCTTATACAAAACTTATTCATGCACTTATCAAAATCATGTAATTACAATAACTTCACTAAGAAAAAATTCACAAATGCATAACCACATCTTACTCTTGAGCTAAAGTAAGTCATAATATCCCTTTTATAAATCACTTTTAAAAGCATAGTATCATGGCACAACTTAGGCCAAAAATCAAGCATTGTTTAGCTTTAAACTACATGGTTTTTCAAACTGCATTCAAAACATCAGTTCTCTAGCATATTTTTGTACTAAAACCAAATATGATATGCATTCAAGATCATGTTCTAAACTTTACCATTTTTATGTAGAAAACATGCTCAAAATCAGCTCTACATAAACTCTTAAGGATCAAATTTTTAATAACCTAACAAACTTGCTAATGATCCACTTTTCATAACTCAACTTTATATCTCATAACTATGATTATTGGGTTTTATTTTCAAGGTAAAATAGTAAGCAACATGATAGAAAATTATATTAAAAAATAGTCCAACACAATGTTGAACTTCTTGACAAAGATCATGTTTAAACTGCTATTTTCATGCTCATAAAACATTTATGAAAACTTCATTTTCTGGAATTTTATGCTAAGAAAAATCAAACCAAAAGAAGAATATTTCACATGTTAATAGTTAAAATGAAATTCCAATTTAAAATCCTAAGCAAAACTTGCAAAATAGTCAATTTATAACACTGTCTTAAAACTTAGTTTTATACGTTGTTTCCCTTCTCATAAAAATGACTTTTTTCTAATATATTTTTGAATAGAATCTTATATGGACCATATGCTCAAATTATGTCATCAAGATGATCATAAAATCACTTAAAAAACCATGCATGTACTTTAAAAACTTTCTCAAAATAGTGCACAAACATGATAACTTATAAAATCCCAATAGTCATCCAAATTTTCATGCTAAATTGACACTAAAATTATTCATCTTCTTATGCTTCAAATTTCCAAAAAAATTTATTAAAATTAGACAAAAATAGTAGGAAATATGTGATAATTTCAAGCTACAAAACCCCTTGTAGTGAGCATGTATACACATTAAATATCATCCTCAAAACACCAACACATGGAATATAACATGTTGCATTTTTTACAATGCTTGATAACCATAAAAAAATTCCCAATTTGAACATTAGTGGCATGTTTTTAGACATTTGTATCATGGCATAGTGACTACCCAAAATAGTAAGCAAAATAGTAATCGGACATTTAATTCTAGTTGTTAGAAAAGTCTAAAAACATATGCAAAACTCCATGAAAACCTTACTATTTCTTACATAATATTTCTCCCCACATTTAAAGATGAAAATATTAAGAAAAGGCATGCTTTTTCTGTACAAAACTCATGGAATAGTTTTGGGGAAACCTTATAGTTTCAGGCTCACCTACCTACAGTCAAGTCATGTGAGAATTAATGGTTTTGCTCTTGATCTTTTCCCCTTGCTTTGACATTTTCTCTCACTAGTTTTGGACAACTGAGAGTGTCTATCTTGCTCTCCTTGTTCTCATCTCTTTTTCTTTTCCTGTCTTTCTCTCCAATATGCCTTACTATCTAAAATAGCCAAGCATGGACCTCTTTTACTTATATGTAACTCTACCTCTAATTATTTTCTCCCCAAGGTATTTCATTTCCATTTAGCTTCCTTACAACCCAAAGATTATATAATTTGGTCTAAGTTCAAATTCCTAAGCTCTCTAGGTGAGCACATTTTTCAAATTTTGTCTATATTCAAAGTCCTAAGTTAACTAGGAAACTCCACACCATGGTGTGAGATTTCTAGTTGCTCATGGAATTGGACTTACCTTTGGACGGACTCTAATAGATGATGTCCTTGCCAAGGTGGAGTCATTCCTAATTTCATGTCCAGCCTAAAACATCCCAAACACTCTCCTTCTTCATAACTCTCGATTTGCTTAGCACCAAGTCTTAAGTAATAAATTGTAGGCCTTGCTAGGAGATGTCCTTAAGCCCTCTAGCAATATGGGTTGAGTTCAATTACTCATCCTATTCCTTAGCTAAAGATGTCTCTTAATATCTTTGGCCCTATGCACTCTTTTCATTATGTCATTCTAAGTCTAGTTAACAATGGGCCTCCACTCCATGTGAGATATTTACTATAGTTATGCGACTTTATATCTCATTCATCAAATTCACATTCTAATATTGGGAAAAGAATTTTAGAGTTCATTTGGGGTAAAAAAAATATCAAGGTATTACAACATGGTCACCAAATTCCTTTTACCAACACTTCTTATTACATTAAAGTCACTTCCAAGAACCCAAGCTCTTCCACCATTCACTGATATCTCTTGGCTCTTGCCAAAGAACTTCCCTTTCATTATACTTGCTAGGTGTGCACAGGCAATTGATGATATTACTTCATTTGATATGACTTTGAAATAGATAGTGCTATAGCACACACCTCATAAATTCATCCACTATAGAAATATAATTATGATTCCTTGCCACCAGTAAGCTTCCTGAGGAACCCAATGAATTCGTGTGAATCCACTTGGAACCCTTGTGTATTCTAATCACCCTTGAAATGATACTTGTCCAATGATTTGATTTTTGTTTCTTGTATAGAAAGTAACCATGGTTTATGTTGTAGGATCATTATTTTATATTTGGGCTTTGTTCTTCAAGTTGCCCATCCTTTGGACATTCTAAGACAAAGATTTGGGCAAGGTCAGTTCTTCTTCCCATCTAAGCACAATTTTGATGAGCCTCTAACTTTGCTTGGGAAATTATCACCTTGAATCTCTTTCCCTCTTTGGTGTAATTGGAAATGATGCATAACAGCTTCATCATCCCATTGGGGAAGCTAATACCAACACTCTTACATACTTTGACAAATTGGAGTTGCTCCTCTAAGGTCAAATTGTTAACCTTTTGCTAATTGGCTTATTTCCTCTCTTTTCTCTTAAAGAATATAGTTATCCATATTCTGAGAATTTTCTAGAAGAGACATGTAATGAGATTTGGAAATTTAGTTGTTTCCTTTTAAGGATGTATAGTTGGATTGTTTGAGGAGGTTGAACCAATCTCCTAGTTAATATTATCGTCTAATTTGATGGTATGGAATTAACTTCATTTGCAGAATTTGAAGCATTGTGCATGGAAACTAGTGTCCCATGCAAGCCGACCTTGTAATGAGATTTTTGTCTACCCACAAAAGATGGAACATTACAGGAGGTGTATTAGTTTTTTCCTAAACTTTAGGACTAACCATTTTTGTGGTCTTCAAACATGTTTGAGTTTGGATCGTAACCCATTCACTAGGTAGATACATCAATACAAAAGAAGTTATTTTTTACCTTAATGTTCATCCTTGCACTCGTATGAGGCTTTTTAAGATTTTAGCTTTGATTAGTGCCTCTCTTCTTTGGGAGCTGAAGAAGTTAATATAATCAATTGAGATTAAATATTTGAACTTTCTTGTTATATTTTTTAATGTGCCAAGACACCATCATGGGGGAGAGTTGCCTTCCTTGTAAGTTTATAAAGCCATGATTGGATGAACACATCTAACTACCATCTTCATAACTTTTTGAAAGACTCATGATGCATGAAATGTGAGCTAGAGATGGCCTTTTCTAATTCTTCTTTTGATGGTACTAACACCAAAAGCTCATTTTTGTTTTTTAAAAGCCACACCTTAACCTTGTTTTTGAGGACCCATATATGTTATGCTCAAGTTTTAATCTCCTCCCTTTTCTACTTCTTAATAAGAGACTGATTGATGATAGTTTGGTCAAGCAACTTCCTATTGATTAGAGACTTGAATAGATGAAAATTCATTATACAAGGACTGTTTAGGTTTCACCATTGTGGATCTCCTTGAAGGTTTCTACAGAAGTTTTCTTGGTTAGGATAGGATTCTTTGCCCTCCATCCTTTCTTGGTTTGAGCTTTCTTTACATCAATAATTTCTTGATGATCCACTATGTTAAACTTGTAATCCCTTCTCCTATTGATTGGATGATGTTTCTTGTAATTATCTTCTGCATATGGAAATTAGGGTTGAGGTTTCACTTCAAAGAAATGCTCCTATCAAATGTGGACTAGATTCATACCAACACATGCAATGAAGTCTATGTCTGAAGTTCAGAAACCTACACGAGCATCATATCTCCTTAAATGTATGGGCCTCTCCTAGACATCTTTGGCTTTTTGTACTATTTTTCCTTCTTTAATAGTTTCTTTTCCCATGTATCTGCTTAATGCCAAAGTTTCTTTAGGGGTCCCACCTCTAAACTTATGGAAGTATTCTTTTTGCATGAAGTTAGCAGTGGTGTCGATCTCTGATCTGACTCTTGGTTGTTGTTTTGATCTTATCTCATTGACCTTCTCTTTGCTTTGCCTTTCCATTTTTCCTCACATCTTCATTGTTATGTTTCCTCCTTTTCTCCTTCTTCGCTTAGATCTTTTCTTTGATTTCTTGCCCAAAAGGCTTCTCTAGTGGAGTTGACTTTTGTCCATCTTTTCTAGCCAGAGTCATTATTACAATTTCTCTAGCCATTGCCTCTCATGACCATGGATTTATTATTGTCATTACATGTTGTTGCAAAAGATCGACAATGATTTTGACAAAAAGAGTTGTTTGATGACCAAAATAGGGTGTGGCTAAGTTGGTGGGAGTTGTAGGTTTTCTCCCATAGACCTCATTCTCAAATCCCATTCCCAACTTAATTACCTCGACATGTGTGGATTGTAGGTGATTGTGCTACAAACCTTGTTGACCATCCTCCTTCCCATGTATTTCATTGATTTTTCAAGCGGCCATAACTGAACTTTGGTTGTTAATGCATTTAAAAAGTAAACTTCCCAAGTAAAATGTAAAAGTGAAGAGGAAAACATACATGCCATAATAACACTTGATTTAGAAGAAAAGTTACATAGTAAATATGGATTCCCAAAAGGGTTCAAATTCTCATTGCAATCAAGCATGAAAAGAAATTTAAAACATTAAAACAAAAATGAAGATATACTTGCCTGCCCAAAACATTTCATTTCCAATTATATGCTACAATGTCAGCCAAATCTACCACCCTTTGTGAATAACCCCACTCATTATCATACCAAGCAATCACTTTGACCATATCATCACCCATGACCATGGTTAAAGAAGCATCTACAGTGGATGATACATCAGAGCACCTAAAATCAACGGAAACAAGGGGCTCATCACAGACAGATAGGATTCCATTCAATTCCTTCTCAGCACGCTCCCTGAATGCAGCATTGATCTCTTCAGCAAATGTCTTCTTGGAGACTTGGACTACAAGGTCGACCACAGAAACATTAGGGGTGGGAACACGAAGGGCAATGCCATTCAATTTGCCTTTGAGAGTTGGAAGAACCAAGGCCACAGCTTTGGCAGCACCAGTAGAAGTTGGAACAATATTCAGGGCTGCAGCACGAGCACGTCGAAGGTCACGGTGGCTAGCGTCAAGTAGCCTTTGGTCACCAGTGTAGGAGTGGGTGGTGGTCATAGTTCCCTTGATGATGCCTGTCGTATATTTTGTATAAGTGCAACTTATTAAGCATTTTGCAATTGCAATTAAAGATGATCATGAAAAAATCAAGACTTGGTGTTACTAGTAGGTGATATAAATGCAATCACATTGCATATCAACAAGCTTGGCCTGGTTTAGATCGTATTAGCTAGTACATTACCTTAGCCTATATTTGATGACCATAGCTCATACTGGGTGAGCCCAAGCCCAATAATTTAGTGTAGAAATCTTCTCTAAGGTTATTGATCCTTATTTATTATTAGTTTTTTTGAAAATATGAGGTTATGGGTCATTAAAAGTAAGAAACATAAGATTAGACTGTGATTAATGCAACTTGTTCATCCATAGGTTAAGAAAGATAACCCAAGTGTATTGGTGACTATCCTGCTGCAAGGTAAGACATCTTTTGGAAGATATGAGACATTTCCACATTTAGAAGAAATATTTTTAATTCGCAAGCTTTAGGCATATTCACATGAAAAATCAATTTCATGGAAAATGTCTATATGTGAGAAACATGACAAGATTTCAGCATGAAAAGTCAAATTTAATCAAAAGAATATCATGAGGAGAATATCTTCAACTAGTTATTAATAAAGAGAATTGAAGGTAATAAGAAATCTAACACATGGACTTAAGTGACTCTTTCTAAAGGATGTCTGTCCATAGGAGAAGGTATTTGATACATTCAGTATTTTGTTAAGAGGTTGCTATGGAAAGTCAACTTTTTGTCTCACACATTGTCTTTTATCCCAATTCCTCAAAGTAATATATCCACTTTACATGCTAAACCTTAACTTTTGGCTGGCCTAATGTGGCTTAATCTTCTATTCAAGAACTAAACTAAAGGAAAGTTTCTTATGAAAGCCTTCAAATGGATAGTCAAAGAACATTAAGTATGAATGTTTAACCTACAAAAGACCATTATATATGCATATGGATCACATGAAGAAGCAACAACAATCGACACTACCATATCGTATTTAATGCAATGTGGCTCAAGGGACACACACCATGAAAATTGTTAAATTTGTTTTAGCCTCGAGTATTTGAAATGCTTGCCTACTCATAGTTTGTCCTACTAAGTTCACAAGGGTTTTACCTTAGCTTAATTCTAATATGCACCTTAGCCAAATTCTAATCTGCATTAGTTGCTAAAGAAAAGATTCTTTGACTTAGCCAACTTAGCAAAAAATTTACAGCAACAATGGACTTTGTTTTATGCTAATTATGTTTTGTCTGGGTCAACCGTAGCACTATTAGTCAAGCTTACTTCCAAGAGAATTCCATTACAAACAAGTAATTCCATTTGAAAATGTCATTCATGCCAATCTAGGGCCAATTATCCCTCAATACTTTAACTTAGAATATGATTTTCTAGTAAATTCAGCCAAAGATAGTGATACACTTCTACAGCAATGGTGTAAGAAGGAACTTTCTAGAGCTAAGTCATGGTTCGAATTGCATGTGGCTTTGGGGTTATCCATAAAAACCTGACTTGCCTACCACAAAAAAAAAGAAAAAGAAAAAAAAAAGATGTAAGAATGAAATCAATTGCAATCTTTTGTTTTAAGAATGAATTCTCTTGTATTGAGTCCATCATCCTACAATTGCACATGCATACAATCAAATTTCCTATCTGTAAGGAAATTGGTCTTACATCCAAAAGCCTAGAACAATAAAGACTAGTTCCTTGTGGGGTGAGGATGTCAATGAAAATATTCTAGTTTGAATAGTTTCTCAGGATATAAGTTGTACTGAAGCTGGGGATCATGGAGAGCTTAACTAACTTTACTCCAAAAAGCCTCCTTTATAGATAAGTTGGTCAATGAAATACCCACTTAGAAATGTTTAGGATTTTCTTTACATTTGCTAATTTTTTTGGATCTATAGGTAACTTACTCAAATGGCAATATACTAAAATAATCTAAAAAACCCTACTTGTACGATTCTTCTTACTTAGGTCCTTGGGTATTTAGACTATAATGTGGGTTCCTAGTAGATTTTATGCAGTTGTAATTTAGGCATTTTAAAGGGTATACATCATTTTAATTATCTTTTTGTTGATATGATTATTCCTCTTGTAAATCCCAGCCACATGTTAATTAGAGAATGAATAGTTAAGATCATTTTAGTTTAGGTTTTGTTTTTATTTAAAAATTCTCTTGGAATGGAGAAGAATTAGTTTTGTGGTGTTTACTGATTTTATGAAAGAAGAACACTTCTTCTTGGAAGTCTTAAAGAACTACTTATTGGAATCTGGAAGATTTTCAACTGTTATATAGAAGAGCAACATTTATCCATCTTCGAGACTCAAAGAGCACCCAAATTTACTTTCTTGTTATATATATATATATATATATTTCTTTGCATCAAATTGGTTTTAGAACCAAATCGATATGCTATTTACATCTTTGAAAGAGTCTGGGTGTAATGACTCCAATTTTGTAACATTTAAATCCCAAGTTAGCAATGAAAAGTTCAGTTTTTTAAGATAAGGGCATTTTAGTCATTTCACTATTCACCTTGACTGAACCCAAAAATTTCTGAAAATGGTATCATTAGGTGAGTCTCAGAAAAATAAATCCAACGAGACCAAAATCATCCAAAATGGAGTTAAAATGAGCAAGTTATGGCTCTTTGAAGTTCAGGGGCAAAAATGTAATTTTTACAAAAAACGGATTTAGCTTGCAAAACACAGGGGCCCGTTTTGATACGGGCACCCTTCATCTTCAACCTCCTAAACAGTTCTAGAACGGTGGTGATTGGAGGAGAAATCACCGCCATTCTGGAGGTTTCTCCATCGCCATTCAAAGGCGGTGAGAGCCCCATTCAGAACCCTCTCATAGCTCTATAAATAGAGGGCGCCTCCAATGGCAGCCTAAAAGGTTGAAGAAAACCCATTGTGAAGGAGCAACCTAGAGGGGAAATAAGAAGAAAAACCCAGCAACGAGCCAGGTATGCCCAAGATCCCTCAAAACCCATGTTCACAGTAGTTCTAAGATCAATTTCCCTAGGTTTTTGCATGAAAAACCATGCAAAATGGAGCCCTGGAGAGCCACCAAGGACCCATGGACGTCCCCTGGGCCGCACCGGTTCGACAGAGTCGAACTAGGGTGTCCTAAGGACGGCCCGGTCCCCCAGACGACGGAACATTCCAGTCGGAATGTAACACGTCAATTTCCGTTTGAAAAACCAAATGGGTGCGTCCAGGGACTCGCCCTCAAAAGAGAGAAAGGGGCGGGAAAACCCTGCACGTATGTAGATGCACTCGCTGAGGTGCACGCCGTAGACACATAGCGCGCTAGCGATGTGGGTTTTCTCATTTCTTAAGGAAGTCAAGGCGCATGACACTAACGTGCAGTGCCCTAGCATTTCGTCTTTTCACTCTTGAGACCCTTATGTATGTGTGACACTAAAACGCTTATAACTTGAGATCTAGAGCTCCGATTGAGGCACCGCAAAAGGCGTTGTGTCCGTGTCAATGACACAGATACATCCAAACTATAAAATTCCTAATCAAGGCCCAATCAAAGGTGGGCATGACCCTTAGAATAGGATGGTGGCGTATGGCCGCTAGACTTTTGGAAAATTGATAATACCAAGGCCCAATTAGGACCTTAGGACACCCATAGGCATAGGGATGGACCCTTAATACCTAAGTAATAAGACCAACCACTCTAAAATCCATAAAAGATAGGCCAAACTAACCTTGATTCCCCAAACCATGTTCAGGAGAGTACGAGGACAAAGGGGTTAGCGCGACCTAGCAAGGTAGGTGTTCTATCACTACTAGACTCTTTTAAAAGAACTATTTATTGTTTTGAGAACACATGTTTTAAGTATATGACTTGTTTAGCATGACTTAATTCAGCATGCATGTAACAAATGCTTTATGCATAGACATGTTTTGTAAATGATTGCATATACATTATGCATAGATATGTTTTGCAAACTATTGCATACATTGCATAATTTATGAGCATTAAGTTCTTGCAAAAGTTGCATGTCCTTGAGGGTTGCTAAAAGACGTTGGAGTGCCGAGGGCCAGGCAGTTGTGAGGGACCCAAAGAGGATAGGTTTTGAAAAGAGGTTTTTGGCTTATTTGATCGTACCTGATTTGGGCTAGTAAGCTCGTGGGTGCTATGCCGAGAGGTCTGGGTTGGCCACCCAACCTTTACCACTATTAGGTGGATGGGTACCATGCCCAAAAAGGGCATGTCCCTGCTTCGACTGCATGTGGAACAGGGGGCTACCACTGGTGTCACGGCACTGGGTCAAAGTGTCATATGCCCCGTGGAGGTATATGATCCTGTGTCCCTAGGTACCCGGGGACCACACGGCGGTGAGGTCGTGGGCATAGTGGGACCCTATGGTTTCATGGATTTATGTGTATTACATATGGCATGATATAAGGTTGGTCGACCATACCATACTAGATATCCATGAGTTGGATTCGATGAAGCATCTTGTGCATATCATAATGTTATGATATATATATGTATATGATACTTTCGATTTTGGATTATGTGATCCTTTAAGTCGTTAGTATTTCAGTTTGACAATGGATTTTGATATCAATATTGAACTTGAGTATTCAGACATGCACATGTTTTGAAAAAGCATATGATTTTAAAACATCTCATGCATTATAAAACTAGTAGTGATAGGCTCCTACTGAGTATAGTATATACTCACTCAATCTTCAACATTTTTCAGACACAAAGTAAATACTTAAGGGCAAGGAACGCTTGTGCTATGAGACACCCAAACTAAGTGCAAGTAAGTAAATCCCTACCTTATCTTTCAATGTTACTTGATTGTAGTTACTCTCTAATAGCTAGGGCTGTGACTAACACTTTCTTGGGAACAATATTGATTTAAACTTTGCCATGGCTAGATAATTTGAGAATTTGTTTTGACACTCAGGGTTTTTATGAAAGATTGTTTTCCAAACCAAAAAGATTTTCATGCATTTCATACTTATAAAACAAGAGATCTCGCCTTTTATCAAAATTGCATCATATAAAAAACCCGGGTCGTCACACTGGGAGTGATAGATCCTTCATTTTTCTTTGTTCTTTTCTACTTAGAACTCTGTGTGACATTCTTTTTTTTTTCACTTGTTAGTACTTTTGTTTCTTTTAAGTTTATTTTTCCACAATAATATTGTTCGGTGTGTTCCATTCTCACTAGTTTCCTTTTTGCTCTTCATAGTGCTCATCTTGTTTGTCTTCCTATATTGATAGTTATTCTATTGTCATCCCCTATTGTAACGTGTTCAACAAATTGCATGGTTACTCTTGATTTTTTAACTTTCCTCTAGCTTGCATAAATTAGCATCCTTATTCTTATTTTCCTATTTAGTTGTCTCTTTATGATGGCTAGTTACCATCTCTCTTTTCCACTATGTTAGTCTCTTGTTGTATCTCTCATTCAATCTAACATCTTCTACTTCCTAGTAATCAATTTCTTTCTTTCTTTCTTGATATTTAGTACAAAATAAGTTTGATAGCCCTATTTATTATGGGAATGAGAGCTACTTCCTAAATGCATGCAAGGTATTTGAAACTTGGCCTAGATTATATGCACAGTCCATCTGTTTGGATGAAGACAATGGTCCTATTTATGATGAGTTCGATGGGGAGAATGATCCATTGCATAAGTCATGTTTGGAGAAGATGTATGATATTCTGGAGTCTTACAAAATCTATTATGAATTTCTAGGTGATTATTGCCATGTAGACCATGAGACAGACCCCACCTAGGATGAGAACATTAGGTAAGAAGATGGTCATAAAAGGTTGCCACATTGGTTGGTGGTCGTTGGAACTGATGATAATTTTCCTTTTAGCGAGCAAAGTCAATTGCATACATATGCTGGGGATCCATTCAGGCTGAGGAGTTCCACTTGCTTGGGCACGTACAAAGACATTAGTAATCAAGGCTTGGTTTTTTATAAAGAAGACAAGAAGCAACAATAGATGCAGGTCGGATTGGTCAATGTCTTTAGCATGATTCCTACTATGATAGTACACAAGCTTATATTTGTGGTTGTTAAAGTAAAGCCTAAACAAGATTGATGCACTCTACATAGTTTAGTATTTGATCCTGGGAACTACTTATGAGCACTTCTGAATTCTAGGACAAATTCCTTTCAACTTGGGGTATTTGATGCAGTGGTAATTTAGGTATTTTAATAACTTTAGATCATTTTAGTTATCTTCTTTTTGTTGATGTGGGCATTTGTAAATCTTCATCGCAGGTTAATTAGGGAATGAATGGTTGAGATCATTTTACTGTATATTTTGTTTCTATTAAAGTTTCACTTAGAATGAGGAAAATTTGGTTTCGTGATGTTTACTGATTTTACGAAAGAAGAACACTTCTTCTTTGAAGTCTTGAAAAACTTCTAATTGAAACTTAAAAGAGTTTCAACTGTTGCTTGGAAGAGCAGCACTTAGTCATATTGCATGTCGGAAGAGATACAATCTTGGTGCCTTGAAGAGCACCCAAATTTATTTTCCTGTTCTATATAGATTTAGTTGCATCATGATTTATATGATTCCCAGATAGGTGGCAGATATCAGCCGCCTTTGGCTGTCACTTAGTTTCCAATCAAGATCATCTAATATAATAACAAATTCATAATTGGTGCTTGATCGTAGATGACCCCAATGAAGTAGATTTTATAAGATAAAGCAAGGACATTCTGCCAGAATGTTTATGATATGGATTACTCAAGTCACAACGAAATCTATTTATCAGTACGCTAAAGCAGCGGTTCTTGATTTCTACTGAATTGCAGCACATGTAGCTTCAGACATTCCTATTGCGCTCTTTTTCAAATAGTAGTCCTAGTTAAGGATGTAGCAAAACAATTGTAACTACAAACTTCTGCAAGAACTTTGATAATTGGGACTGAGAGTAATCCTCTAAACGAGTAAGATGAAACTAAACACTATCTCTCGACGACGTCTTCTAACATCTGGAATCAGTATGTACTCTCTCACACACCAGTTGTACATTTGAACAGACAAACGTAGTTAAGTGAGGAAAAGATGAATCCATGTCAGAGCCACCACATCTTCTGAAATCAGTGTTGTCCCTACTATCAGTTCCTATTCTCACCTAGACAGAAGTTGATAAGTTTTTTTTTGGCAGGAAAAGCTGGGTTTCTCTGGATAACCATAACCATGAGATCCTCTAACCCATGACCCCACAGGAAAGGCCCTTCTAGAGCCACTGTGGTAGAAGGGCTTGGCTCAACAGCCCTAGATGGTCACGTGACTGTAGATTATAGTATCCAAATGGATGGTCGATAAGTGAGAGTTAATAACCAAAGCACTGGAAAGCAGTAGTAAAATAGGCGAAAATTTGTGACACAATCAAAATGTAAAGGAAAATGAGTGAGGAAGGAGGTTATCACCAAATTTCTGGTCAAGAACTTTGACGAAAGGGGCAAGACAGTTGGTGGTGCATGAAGCATTGCTAATGATGGGTTCAGCGGGATCGTAAGCGTCGGCGTTGACACCAACGACATAAGTGGGAATGTCACCCTTTCCAGGTGCTGTGATAAGTACCTTTTTGGCTCCAGCTTGGATATGTTTCCCAGCACCTTCTCTGTCAACAAACACTCCCGTCCCTTCGATCACAAGATCAATTCCCTTGTCCCTGCAACAAAACGAAATGTACAATCAAGCTCATAATTTCTCAATAAAATGACTTTAAATACGGTTAGTTAGTATCATCGACTCGGGGCTTCACATATCTTCTAGTCCTCGAGTGTATACTGGTTATAGTTCGGACACCATTAAAGAACTCAAGGGTCAGCTTCAATAGCGTAGAGAATTACAACTATGTCTTGTGCTTTTGCATGAAATTTGATAGTCCTCTGATATATGTTTCACGTATCATTAAAGTAATATGAGCTTACTTCCATGGGAGGTTGGCCGGGTTCCTGTCGGAGACAACCTCGATGACTTTCCCATCGACGGAGATGGCCTTGTCGCCAGCGGGTTTGACATCAGCTTCGAAGATGCCGAGAGTGGAGTCGTATTTGAGGAGGTGGGAGGCTTGTTTGACTCCTCCGGTATCGTTTATGGCGATGACATCAAGGGGAGAGTCCTTCCTGCCGTGCCAACACCTCAAGAAGTTCCTTCCAATCCTTCCAAATCCATTAATGGCCACCTTGATTTTGGCCTCCACAATTCCTCTTCTGTAACCGCTTCCAGGTACCTACAACAACATAGACATATACATTGATTGATACAGTATTCGTGTGCCTGACCTCAAGAATAGGAACTCTTAATATGAGAGAGAGACGTGGGCCCACCTGTTTACTGCCGACATTATCCAAAGTACTATAATGACATAAAACGAAAATCATCCATTTCAATATGAGAAATGCTGGACTGAGTTTCGGAGTTACTCTAAAACCCAGCCTAGCTAAGCGTCACTTGTGAATGATCTAATTCAATTATCTTGTTTGGCCTCTCCTTTTAATATGCTATTTGTAAAAAATTCCTTTGGATGCTTCTAACTTCTAGTCCCTTTAATAGAAAATGATCATGATTTAAAACTCAAAATACATAGCTTAAATCACCCAATGGTTATGCAAATAGTAGCACGTTTGGGCATATGGATTGCACTACAATGTATTTGTCCCAATCATCTTGTTTGGGTCAAAAGGCATAAACAGAAAAGTCCAAATACTATTTAGGTATCTGCAATTAATCATGCAATATTTACAAAAACTATTTGAGAAGTTGCAAATTATTTGTACAATTTTAATTTTATTAGACTCATATTAATTTCTTGGAATTTACTTTGGACTTGAAAAGCCTAGAAGCTTGTGATTCATTTGGGAGAAATATGAGAGGAACCCATATACTGAGGCTTTTAACCAATCTTCAAAGTGAGTCTCAGTCTCAACCTCCAGTCCTATTTAACCACCCACTCTGATTAACTCCCTTTGAGTAGTTACATTCACTAATCATTTATTGTGGTTAAATGGAATTAATACGTGGCAGGCTGATACCTAGACTCAAAACGAGGCATCATAATTTGGGACTTTATCGAAATTTTTTTAATTATTCGGATACTTTGTGAATATGATCTTGATGTACTCTTCTTAGGAGCTGTCATACGGCGTAGCCCAAGTTAATACCTGGGTCATGCGAAAACGTTGTGGACACAACACAAACCATTAAACGGCTATAGGAGCAAAATTTTCAGGGTACGTGCCTACGTAATCTTAGTGTACTCCTGTTATGAGCTACTATATGGTCTCTGCATGTGGAATACACGTGCGGCTAAAAAGTCCAAGGGGTCCAAATGGCTGGAGTGCTGGTAATTCCAATTGTTCATCTTCGTTTTTAGTTTTTGTATTTTATCTTTTTTTGAAAATCCCAATTGTCCTATCTTCTTGGGCATCAGATGGGGGATGAACTTCATGATTAGAGCCGTCTCAACCATCTGATTAATTAAGATTTCACCACCATATCACTTTACGTGGCGTCCATTCCTCACTACGGAATAATTTATGGGCGATAGGATCATCGACTGGAAAAGTTCAACTCTGGTGCATGCCCATCTAAGATGGGTGCCATTGATTTCGAAACTACTATTCTTTGTATCCTTGGGGACTAAAAACTATCATGAAACACGAACAATAAGAAACAATGATATTCTCCTATTTTGTCAAATATTTGTTTTTCTAGTTATTGGGAACTCCAGTCCATGTGTGTGGACCTCATAAGTTAAATGACCTAGGCCATTCCCTGTTAAGTCTCATAAATGTTGAGCCATGCGGTGATATCACCTTGATCAGATAACTTATAAGCTTTTACCATTTGAATGGCCTAATGTACAAAACTAGTATGCCTAATGTACAAAACTAGAATGCCTAATGTATTACAAAAATAATTATAAAAAGGCCATGTATCAGAAATTTTTTTTAAATAATGGCCGAAAAACATAAATACGATGTGAATTTTTTAGTTTGGATTTATTAATAGATTTACAGATAGTATTTGCGAATTTGAGAAATTATTCTCAGAAGTTGAGTTTAATTTGGTAAATTCATGTTTGATTCCGTAAATTTGAAATTAGTAGGAAAACTGTTAAGAGGTTTTTAACTCAACTGCTTTCAGGATTCTTTAAAGCAAAATTCATTAAAAAATATCTCAATTATTAGGAAATGTATCCACACCATTTTCTCCAAGTAGCTGGAGATCATTGTAGAGTGGATAGTTTTACCAGTAGTGATCAATTACAAAATGACAAAGCTAACCCTTACCAAAGAACCATCGTTTCCAATAGACTAGAGTAAATCACAAGGGTGCGTTGGTCATTATCCTAGATGTGGTCCTGATTGAGAGGCCATCAGCATTTTGATGAAAAGAAGTGTGGTTGTCGCTTAGATATGGAGAAAAGAATCGACAAGAAGAAGAGACTCACTGCAGAAGTCTGGAAGGCGATGATGGAGAAGAAATCGTCGGACGATTTCTTGGCAAAGGGAAGAGAAGTACAGTTCCTTAGCCCAGAGAAATCCGATAATCCCTTGGCATTTCCCTGAAATTAACACAGATACACAGAAAGAAAGAACGAAATAAGTTTTCAGTTGTCCACTATAGAGATGAAAGGCAGAACCAGAAGTGCTAGTTATTGGTCATGGGAGACTCAAAGAGACCTGAAGTGAGGGATTGGCTACTGACAAAGTAGCCGAAGCCATGTCAAGTGTTTGTCAGCAAGAGAAAACAGGAAGGGAAGGAAACTTGAGGAAAGGTGGGAGTAACGAAGAAAGAAGAGGAAAATGGTGGTTTTCAAGGCTGGTAGGAGAGGATAAAAGAGAGGATTAGATTGTGGATAGCCTCTCTATGAATGAATGGTTCTTATTGTGTATCCTATCATTCTCCCTTTCTCTGGCCATCGTTTAACGAAACTACTACTGATATGTGATGCTCTTGGGCTTTTGGACCCTTTTAAGTCTTCCTGTCCTTTGTTGGGCTTTCTCCCTTGCCTTACTGAGGTTTTAATATCTGCGCGTGTAAAAGAAGAAGACATTACACCAGCAGCAACAAGTAAATGGAGGGAGCCATATTTACTGATCTCATGCCGTTGATCTGTCTACGTCTCAAGTGCCCCATGACTCAAAAACGAAAACCTTTTGAGCTTTGAAATCGCATGAATGAGTGAAATCATTGGGGCCCGGCCATGCAATGTACTTTGTGTTGTGATATACGCTCTTTTGTTTTCCCTCAGATGCGTCATGACTCAAAATCGAAAACCTTTTGAGCTTTGAAATCGCCTGAATGAGTGAAATCATTGGGGCCCGGCTATGCAGTATGCTTTGCGTTGTGATATACGTGCTTTTGTTTTCCCTCCTAAGATTCTGAGTAAATAGTTAGAATAACTATAACTTTAGGAAGGTCTATATTTTTGAAGATATATACCGTTTACAGTGTTTCTTAGAGGTTAGATAGACTATTATCTAAGTTCTTATTCAATGCCTTCGGTTGTAAAATGGATGGTAAAATATTCTATGATCACATTTCAGCTCAAGAAGCAGCAGGTTAAGATCAGATGGATGAGAATTTCGAAATATAAGCTATCCCAGCAAAGCAAAATATTGTGAACTATTCTGATCTTTTAAAATTTAAGCCTAACATGAAGTTGTTGCCGTTCGTATCAGTTATAAAGGGTTCACGAAAACGCAAGGGCACATATATCAATACTCAATACTTGAGATACGAATAGTTTGGATCGCCGGGTCCTGGGCTCCACGGGCTTTTCCTCCGCGTTAAAATCCTTTGGTATACCCAAGCTCGCACCATATGACTTCACACCCTTGGAACATGCGAAAGAGGGTCAGCTCAGGTCTTCGGCGATTGAGAGAGAGATGCCCAACGTTTTGCATTTCGAAGTTGTCTACGGAAAACTTGTTTCGTGCTGACGAGATTTTGGCTGTTTGGGAGAAGTTGTTCGAAGGTGGGCCTATAGTTTTTGTTCTTCTGTTTTAGTAACTTGATTTAAGTAATCATATGTAAGTTTTTTTATCGTCCATCTAGGCGGTCCAGTTACAGGATCCCACCTCTTGGATCACCAATTTGACGGTTATTCTAGATGTGTAGTAGGCATAGTCTAGAATATTTCAGTGAGAATGTTTCTAGTTAATGGATATCAGTGGTGAGCTTGAGTGCAATGAATGTGATCCTCCAACCTCTATCTAATAATTTGCAATATATTTTATCTCTCTCTTTTCTTTTAACATACGGCAGTTTTGGCATTTACTTTTTTCTCCTTATTTTTTCAGCCTTTATAATATTTTTTGAATTTTTTTGTCAATTTTATTTTTATCCTATCTTATTTGTTGGATAAATGGGACTTCTGAGGATTTGCCTCTTTGTTCAATTACATTTTATATCATCTCTAACATTTGTTGAATTCTCTCTTTATACTTAATCTCTTTCTAGTTTCTTGATACCTTTCCTAAAATCTTTTTATATTTATCATTTTTAAATTACCAATCAAACCTTATTTTAGTGATCAAAGTTGTCTATGTAATATTTTCATATTAATATAAATAAATAAATCTCTATATTTATGTAAAGCAAAGAAATATGAACTACATCTAAAAGATGAGTGCCATACATCTAATAGTCTATATTAATGCAAACAAATAATTTCTCTCTCTCTCTCTCTCTCTCTCTCTCTCTCTCTCTCTCTCTCTCTCTCTCTCTCTCTCTCTCCTAATATATTATTCTTTGTGCAATTAGAACCCAACTTTCCTTGTGCCATGTCACCATATTTGAAATCTTTATTTATTTTTATGTTACCATGCCATATTAGTTGGATAAATGTGTCTGTAGATGATTTGCCTATCTTTTTCAGCCACATGTCATTTCCATAAGTCTCTCTCTATCATGTCTAACATTTTCTAGTATTTCATTTACACTATCTCTTTCTATTTACAAGGAACTTTTTTTAAATATCATTATATTGTATCCTTTTCAAATTGGCAATAAAATCTTGTCTTAGTGATTAAACTCATCAATCTAATACTCTATATTATTGTTGAAAAATAAATCTAATGTAAACAAAAAAATATGAATCTCATCTTAATCATTAAAGCTGTCCATCTAATAGTACAAACATATAGATATATGTTATGTAGATGTATGGCACTAATCCTATACAACCCTTTTTCTTACCTAGGCCACCCCCATTTGTATAGAGAGATAAAGACTACTAAGGAGAGAAAAGGGCCGTAAATATCATCGCACAATATATAATGTCAACAAAGAAATATATTAATGTAACCAAAGAAATCCTAAGAAGAAAGAAATATTTCTCAAATAAGCAACCCCATCCTAATGATTTAAGTCAACCAATATCCAAGCTATCCATCTAATAGTCTATACTACTGTAAACAAAAACAATCCTTAGTGGAAACAAATCCACTACTTATGTACTAAAGTTGTAGTTAAAAGTTGTGTATAAACAAATTAACCTCTAATATTTCTTTATCTGTTCTATTTCATAGGCATCCTATCTTAGGAAAGAAATATCTGAGAGGACTCTTGCTTTATATGAGCTTAGATTTTTAGAACCGTTCATCTTCTTGACACCTTATTAAGTAAAAAGTAGATTTCATAGGCATCATGAAACTATTCCTAAGAGTCAAGGATGGGTTTTCACCCTAACTATTGAGCTGGCTCGCACATCAAATGTAGTTATGGAAGCTACTCTTTTGATTCTTGGTAGATATGTTAAAGTACTAATAGACCTTGCTTCCACTCATTCCTTTATATCTTGTCATTTTGCATCATATATGAAATGTACTACACAAAAGTTGGGATTTTGTTTGGAAGTCAACACACCATTAAGAGACACTTTCATGACATAAGAATTTATTTAGGATATACACATCATCATAGAAGATAAAGAACATAGTGAAGACTTGATCTTTCTAAATATGAAAAATTTTGATGTGATTTTAGGAGAAAGAGAGTAATGTTTTATGATTTAGATGACATGCCTCATATTTTCCAAGGGAAACTAGACACCATAGGGATGACTATGATATTAGCTATGACAGCAGCCCGTTTTAAATCTAATGGGTGTCAGGTGTTTTTAGCAAGTGTTGTTGCTTAAGAGGAGAAGGGACCCAAACTAAAAGATGTTAAGGTAGTTTGAAAGTTTTAGACATTACTTCCAAAAGAACTACTTCAGTTGCCACCCAAGCACGAGATGAATTTTACCATAGAGCTGATACTAGAAACAACTCATATCTCTAAAGCGCCTTACCATATAGCTCCACAAGAGTTGAAGGAGTTAGAGCAATTATAAGGATTACTGGCTTTGGGGATGTATTAGACCCAATGTCTTACCTTGTGGAGCTCCACTACTATTTGTTAAGAAGAAGGATGGATCCATGAGGCTTTGCATTGATTATCATTTACTAAACAAGGTTATTATCAAGAATAAGTAACCTTTGCCTTGTATTGATGACTTGTTTGATCAATTACCATCTACCAAGCATGAGCTCTTTGTTTTGCCTTTCAAGTTGATGAACACTCCTGTGACTTTTATAGACTTAATGAATAGAGTATTTCAAGAATATCTTAATAAATTTGTTGTTATATTTATTGATGATATTTTGATTTACTCTGAGAGCGTGGAAGAGAATAGAGAGCATCTACAAATTGTTTTGAGGACACTTTACACTCACTAATTATTTGTCAAATTTAGTAAGTGTGAGTTCTGACTCGAGCATGTGCAATTCCTTAGACATGTTATCTCTCTGCAGTTGATTCTAAGAAGGTGGAAGACATCACTAATTGGGAAAGAATCAATGTGGTAATAGAGATTAGAAGTTTCCTTTATTTTGGTGGATAGAAGATTTGTTAAAGGGTTTTCTATGATTGCTCAACCTATGACATAGCTAACCAGAAAGGATAAGAAGTTTGTGTGGCTGAAAGAATGTGAGGGAAGTTTTCAAGAGTTAAAGAAGAGACTTATTTCATCACATATACTAATTTGCTAGTAGGAAGTGGAGGTTTTATGATGTATAGTGGTGCGTTAGGTAAGGCTCTTGAATGAGTTTTGATGCAAGAAAGGAAGGTAATTACTTATTCTTCTAGGCAATTGAAGAATCATAACGTGAACTATCCTACACATGATCGGGAGTTAGCTGTTCTAGTTTTTGCCTTTGAAAGATTTGGAGACAATATTTGTATGACGAGAAGTTTGAAGTGTTTATAGATCACAAGTCTCAAATTTACATTTTTGTAGAGTGATCTGAATATGAGTCAGCAATGCTGGATAGCATATTTCAAAGATTATGATTTCACCATATAGTATCATCCATTGAAAGCAAATGTTGGAGCAAATGAACTTAGTAGAAATTGAATGGAGAAATTGCCAATGATTCTATAAGATCAATCTTCATAGAACAGGTTTTGTATGCACAAAAGAAATGTGTAGAGACTCAAGCTATGTGATATATATAGAAAAATTACATACATATCCCTATATTTAGAAGATTTTATCACTAGAAATCATTTAATTATTAACTTAGGATTAATTATATTGTTTTGAAAATCTAAGGTACAAATGAAAAATGTCAAAAATTACCAAGTTTACCTTTGAAAGGGAAAATCACATTCCAAGGTACATCATGGGTCACACTTACCAAAAATAAAGTCCTAGAGGTTGAGAATGATCATTGGATGTCACTATCAAAGTTAAGGAAGTCAGAAACCCTATGAATGACTTATACTCAAATGAGGGGAAAAAGGTGGCAATTTTCGAATCATGCACATTTGCATAGCTTTCACCACCTTAAGAAGCTTATGGAAGAAGTTTAATTCACATATAATGGAATCATATACAATGAAAGCTTCTCAGAAAAGAAAAAAAGAAAAAAAAAAAAAAAAAAAAGGAAAAGGACTAAGGGCCCACATGAAGACTTTTTACCTAATTTCTCTCTCTTACTCAGCTAAAGGATGAAGAATTAACCAATGATTGGATGTCTTATTTATACAAGGTATTGAAGCACACTTGGTCTGCATGAAAGGGATCCCATCCATCCATGGGTAATTATGATCTAAAGTCTAAGGAATGAATTATTAGAAAGATCAAAATCCTAGATACCTTTACCATGTTGAAAAGCCAACCCAAAACCCTAAGGAAGATCTCAACCATCCATCCTCATCTAGGTCCACATTCTTTTAGGGTTCCAAAATAAAAAAACATACACTCATATGGTGTAGCTTTAAAATTACTAGCAAGCTTAGTATTTTCATGCAAGTGAATTCAATTCCACAAGGAATCTCACAAATTTGCAATGGATTGGATTCTATTTAGATCAAACTAAGAAAGAAACATGCAAGGAATTAGAAACTAAACTTAAAAGAAACTAAGCAATTAAAATGCAAACTGACTTAACTAACATGCAAGCAACTAAAGGAAACTAATGCTAAATTAGAATGAATAAAAAATTGGAAACTTTCCTAAATTAACACTTTCCTAAACTAAAACTTCTTAAAAATGAAACTTTCTAAACCTAAACTATGATCCAAGCAATGAATTAACTACTACCAAAACAAGAACATGCAACTAAACTAAAAAAACCAAAAAGAAAATAACCTTGTACCATGCGCATGATCCATGGATTGTAAGCATGGTTCTAAGGTGAAAAAGTGACTAGAATTGATAAATCTAAAGTGATCTATCATGAAAACTAATTAATGGATATAATAAAAAATATGAAAAGCTAAATGAGTTCCTATGATTTAAGCAAATAAGGTGTTTAGATGGATGGAAACAAAGCACAAAGTTAACAAGAGAAATTTTTTAGATTTAAACTACTTAAAAACATCAAACAAATCAAGCATAAGGAAGCAATTGAAATAGCAACTTTTATGTAATAAAACAACTCAAATCTAAAGTATATTGTTGTAAGAAACATTCCATAACAAGAAACCTCAAAGAACTTTATTGAATCATCTCCAAATTATACCCAAAATTGGACATATAATACATGTTCTATTGTTGGAAAATTGTGTCCAATTCCTAAGCATAAAATCCGTTCTAAACAACATCAACAAATGAAAGAAACTATAGAAGCTGTTGGAAGAAGAAGTCAATATTCTTTGAACTTGGATATTGGAAATCCCTACACATGCGACATGTGCTTGATATCATGCACATTGAGAAGAATGTCTGTGAAAGCTTGACTGGTAGATTACTCAACATGCTGGGAAAAACAAAAGATGGACTTGCAAAAAGGGGAATATGTGAAATATTAGAAGGAGATAAAGATGTCGGATATGAGAGAAAATAGGAGAAAAAGGGAAAGGGAAATAAAGAAGGAGAAATAGGGAGGAAGCAGGAAAGGGAAAGAAGAAGGAAGGAGGGAAGGACTAAATGCAGCTTGCCCATTGGGTGCAAGCAATGGGGACGCACCAGTCCACTCCTCTTGAGCTTTTGGAGCATAAAACTTCACAAAAACCATGAAAAATCCGAGCTCTAATAAGTAGGAAGCTTAAGGGAGCAAAAAACAAGTAAGGGCTATAGGTTTCTCCAAAACTGTTTGCTTTTATCCATAAATTTTAATTTTGTTTCAACTATGAGTTTCAATGTTTATCTTATTATATTGGATCAAATTTTTGTTTGTGTGGGTACTTATTTGCATTGTTCATTACTCCTTAATGTTGGGACGGTCTCTAATTTGCATCTAGTGATATGTTTATTTTAGTAGTATAATGAAAGTTTTGATATTCCATGACTTGTTCTCAGAATGATAGAATTGGATTTGATGTCCTATTTCTAGGATGTAAACTTTCGCCACATTTTCTAATTTATATACCTAATAAAATTCTGATTTTGGACCATCTTTTAATAGTAGTTTTACATGCAAAAAATTGGAATTGAATTGTCGTAAGTGGATCATTTAGTCCTCAATGTGATAAACATCTTTCCTATCCATAGTAGAAAACGTGTTACACTACCTAATGAATGTTGATTACTAAGTATTAAATTATGTTTTAAATCCTTTCAAGGATTGAAACTTGCTTAGTATGAAAAATAGATATGAAATCCGCAAATTAACCCCCAAACGCTATTTGTTTTAGTAAAAGAAGATTATAGGACTACTAGTATAGAAAATCTATACGAATATGCACTGATATTGGGCTTGTTTAACAACCTTCCTAACCTCTATTAGCTATGAAAATTTGTTGAGAATTTTTTCACATAGTAATACAAGTGAATATAAATTTATTTGGCAATTGGATGTTTGGAAGCCATTTAGATCTAGTTGAAAGGTTGAGTGCATGCATGACTACTAGTGCAGAAAACCTACAGGCACACCCATTGGTGGTGGGCATGTTTAAAGACCTTCCTAACTTTTTCTGGATATGAAAATTCATAGAGAATTTTTAACATAGTAATAAAAATCCATATGAGTTTATTTGAAATTGAATGTTTGGAAGCCATTCAAATCTAGTCAAAAGAGTGAGTGCATGTAGGACTACTAGTGCAGAAAATCTGCAGCACACCCATTGGTTTTGGGCATATTTAATGACCTTCCTGACCTTTGTTGGATCTAAAAATTTGTTGAGGACATGTTTGCACATTAATAAAAATTCTCATAAATTTATTTGGGAACTAGATGTCTAGAATCCATTAAAATCTAGTCAAAAGTTTGAGTTCATGCAGGAATGCTAACACAGAAAACCTACAAGCACACCTACTGGTGTTAGGCATATTTGACAACCTTCCTTACCTCTGTTAAACCTATAAATTTAAAGTGAATTTAACCACATAGTAATAACAATGGTCATAAGTTTATTTACAAATTGAATTTATAAATTTCATCTAAATCTAATCGAAAGACTGAGTTCATGTCGGACTACTGAAGCAAAAAACCTGCAGGCACACCATTTACAGATGAGAGTGTTAGACCATTCTTCTAATATCTTATTGATCTAAAAATAAGTAAAGAACTTGCTCCCATAATGTTTTTAAGTGTACAATAGCTCATTTGAAATTTAAATGAGAAGTAGTCATATAAAATCTGTGGGAAAGATTTGCTGACACTATGGCTTATGAATAGATGATAGTAAGTGATGTTTAGATAAGCCATTAATGGAATTGTGAAATTTGATGTTTAATGCCACCACTTCATGAATTCTTTTATAAGATGATATGTATGTTTCCTGCATTTGATTATGAATGCCTTAGATTGGAGTCTCCATGCCAAGCACCATATTTTATATCATGTGTGTGACATTTTGGGTTTGCCAAATTTAAGCTAATGTGTTTCACATATTGAAATGAATAAAAGATTTTATTGAAAATGGCTCAATTTTGATTATGTTTTTTGCTTCATGAGAATTCTATTTTGTGGAGTGCTAGGGTGGCAATTGGCCATTATCATTCTAAATTCTATACAAAGATAGATGCCTAGCACATAAGAGGTTGTTTGGTGAGTGGTGGTATCATAAGAAGAATCCAATCCTTTGATCCACACTCCCCTTGAGACTGCAGTGTAGACTATGCAGCATCCATGGTCGGCCATAACTGATTTAGTACTAGACTCATAGCAAACTATTTGTTTTTGTAATTTTGAGAAATAGTTACTATGTTGGTTTTCCTTAAGGGTTAAGTATCAAATTTGCTTTGTGGCCTCAGTAATTAAGTGGTGTCTAATCTGTTGTCTTAGATGTGATGAGTTTGCTTATGTATTCGATATGTGAAATATCATTTGATTAGCTATATGTATAATTCTAAGACTTTAGCTTGGTTTTGAATATATTGAAGAAACTGAGGTTAATCGAATGCATTACTCCATACTCACTTGCATATATATGTTTTGCCTGTTCGTCTACTTGGTAGATTCATACTAGGTCATCGTACTCAACCCTTAAAATAACATTTTAGGAGAAGGTTCAAGAACATAAGGACTAGTGAAGTCAAAAAGTGAGGAGGAGAAAGAACTAGAATTAAAATGTACAAAGACTTTAGAACTTAGTGATATCTACTTTCACAAACAATGGCATTTGTTAATATTGTAATAAATACTATGATTTTAATTTCAGCATTAAAATAATTAGATGATTGTGTTGGTTGCCCTGGGATGAAACATGTAAGTTTTAGATGTGCTTAAAGATATATATATATATATATATATTCGATATGTTTGAAGTTTTGAAATTGACACCTAGGACTAGAAATAGTAGTTTAAAAAAAAATAAAAAGAAAAAGAAACATTTAATTTATGTAAAGAAATTTTCAAAAATATTATTCCTAAAAAACAGGGCATCATGGTTGGTATCAGAGCACAGTTTGGACTGCTCATAGCCAGACAACTAAGAAAAGCCATAAATAATAGTAATTAGAAAGAACAAGTCCTAGGTTCACTAGAAACTTAGGAATAGAAACTTACTAAGTCATTCTAATGAATATAGATCCCTCCTAGGAGACATAGAGGACCCACTCAGTTGCTATTTGATGAGCTTGCACTAGTTGAAGAATAACATAATGCAGGAGTCTACGAAGTCAAGGTAGACAACATAGTCAAGCTTCTTTTCCAGAGATTGAAGAAAAGGCTAAAGGCATGGAGACAAAGAGATGTACATTAGGAAGTAGTTAGGGCTGAGATAGCAGAAGCTGTGGCCCAAGTGAAAGAAGATACTCTATTGGAGCATTTTAAGAAGATCATTCCAAAATTTTTTGAAGGAGCTGAGGCAGTAGAGACTTGGCTTTATGATATTGAGAAGATCTTTAAAACCATGAAGATTCAAGAGGGTCACCAAGTGGCTGTAGCCACTTTCATGATGACTAGTGAGGCTTCTTTTTTATGGCCCATGGCAAAAGGAACTTACTTTACACACTAGGAGGAGATTCCTTATGAATATTTAAAAATCGCTATTGAAGAGAAGTGTTTCCCTCCATATGTCACACAAGCAAAGGAAAAAGAATTTATGAATCTTGTACAAGGATTAGTGTCGGTGGAAGGCTATAAGAATAAATTTATCAAGTTGAGGAGGTTTGCACTAAAACTGTGCCCAAATGAACAAAAAGCAGCACAAAAATTTGTCAAAGGTTTGAACTATAAACTCAGGAGCTAATGTCATAGCCTACAATCATGGCTAAGATAGTTGAGTTGGCCACTATTCTAGAGAGGGACTTTAAGGAGTTCAAGAAGGAGCTAAAGTAACCAGTTGATCATGGCACAACTAGAAAGAAAAGAAGCCTGTGGGCCCTACTAGATTCCCTCAGCCACAAGGACATATACAGCTAGACTTCAAAGGAAAGGAGGAAGATTGTTTGAAATGCCAAATTTGAAAGATTTTTATTAGGGCAAACCTTGCTACCATGCACAGGGCTGTTGTTACTCATGCGGTGGAGAAAGACACTTCATTTGTGATTGCTCGAATAGGAAGAAGGCTGATCACTCATAATAGGATGCAACACTGAAAAGTTAGGGTAGAGACTTTGACATAACCACTGAGTAGCTGCATACTTCTGATGCCATTATTGAATTTACTTTTTAGATCCTTGGTAAATTTGTAAGAAATCATTCATTCATATCATGTCACTTTGTATCTTGCGTGGATTACATTAAATGACAGTTGAGCTTTAGTTTGGAGGTTTGCACACCAATGGGAGAGCTAGTCATAACTAATGAATTTCTTCATGAGGTTGCCATTCAAATGTTGGATAGAGAACTCAATGCTGATCTAATCCTTTTAAACATGATAGATTTTGATATCATATTGGGAATGGACTAGTTGGCATGACACGGTGCTGTGATCGACTATAGAAAGAAGAGGGTTTCATTTGGAAGTCCAAGAGGTGAGACCTTTACCTAGCAGGTAGATTGGACACCATGGGAAAGAACATTATTTTGGCAATGACAGCTTTATGACTCATTCCTAATGGCTGTCCAATGTATCTTCCTAGTATAGTGACTCAGGAGGAGTTAGGACTTGCCATAGAAGACATTGATGTAGTGTACAAATTTCAAGGTGTCTTCCTAGAAGAATTACCTAGATTAGCACCAAAGAGAGAGAGAGATGGATTCACAATAAAGCTGAAAACTTGCAAAAACCATAAGGAATCCAAGCTCTAACAACCAAGAAGCCCAAGAGTGCAAAAAACTAGTAAGAGGTGTAGGTTTCTCCTAAGTTAGAACCATTTGTTTTTATCCGTAAATCCTCTTTTTGTTTTAGCATAAGATTCAATGTTTGTCTTACTATTTTGGATTAAATTTGTGTGTGTGTGTGTGTGTGTGGCTACTGGTTTGCATGATCCATTACTCCTTGATGTTGGGATGATCCCTTATGTGCATCTGGTGGTATGTTTATCTTAGTAGTTTAGCAAAATTTCTGATGTTCCATGACTTATTCTGAGAATGATAGAACAAAATTAGGTACCCTGTTTCTAGTGTAGAAAACCTGCAACCACACCCACTGGTGTTGGGTGTGTTTAGTGACCTTCTTAACCTCTGTTGAATATGAAATTTATAGATAATTTTTTCACACAATAGTAAAAATTTCTATAGAAGATTCATCAAAGATTTCAGTAAAATTTCTAAGCCCTTATGTAATTTACTTACAAAGGAGGCAAATTTTGACTTTGATGATAATTATATTAAAGTATTTGAGCACCTGAAGGATGAACTCACTTCTACGACTATCATTTGACTGCCAAATTAGAGTGCACCATTTGAAATACTTTGTGATGCATCCGACTATGCAATCAATGTTGTGTTGGGGTAGTGTATTGATAAACTTTCCCATGTGATATACTATGCTAGTAAGACCCTCAATGATGCTCAACTTAATTACTCCACTACAAAAAAAGAATTGTTCGTTGTTGTCTTTCCTTTGAACAAATTTAAATCTTATTTGCTAGGGTCTAAGTCATTATCTATTCGAACCATGCAACATTAAAATACCTTATCTCTAAGAAGGATGCCAAGCATTGATTTGATGGAAATTATTGCTACAGGAGTTTGATCTAGAAATTTAGGATAAGAAAGGTTCCAAAAATATTATAACAGACCATTAGTCTAGGTTAATTGTGGTGTCTACCAATGAAAATGTGCCTCTAATGGAGACCTTCCTATATGAACCATTACTACACATTTTTCAATTACCTTGGTATGCAAATATTTTCAATTATTTTATAATAGGTTAAATACCTAATCACTAGTAAAAGCAAGATAGGAAAATATTTCTTGCCAATGTTATGTACTTTTCATGGGATGATCAGTACTTATTCAAGTATTTCCTATTTAGGTTATTAGGAGATGCATACATGATAGTGAACATCATCAAATCATTTCCTTTTGCCATTGTCCTGCATTTTGGGCTATTTTTGTTCAAGAAAGATAGCTGCAAAGATTTTGTAGTGTGGTTTCTAATAGCCTACCATTTTTAGGATTCACATGCTTACTACATAGCATGTGCAAGATGTTAATAGTTGGAGAGTGTAGCAAAAAGAGATATGATGCCTCTAAAACCCATTTTGATCATTAAGCCTTTTGACGTTTGTGGCATCGACTTTATGGGACTTTTTCTCAACTCCTTTAGTTACCTCTACATCCTTGTGGGAGTAGAATATGTGTCGAAATAGATGGAAGCTTTAACATGCAAGACCAATAACCACAAGGTGGTGGTCAAGTTTATCAAAGAAAATATTTTTACATGCTTTGGTAAACCACAAGCCATAATTAGTGAAGGGGACAAACACTTTTGTAATAGTGTTTGAGAACTTAATGAAAAAGTATGGTGTTATTACCATAGAATTGCTACCCGCTTCCATCCTCAGACTAGTAGACAAGTACTAGAAGTGTTGATTAGGGACATAATGTGGATATTAGAAAATACAATTAATCCTAGTTGAAAAGATTGGTGTCTAAGACTTAGTGATGTTATTATGTGCATATTATACTATAATTAAAACCCCTATAGGCATGTCATCCTATCGACTACTCTATGGAACTGTCATCTTCCAATAACTCGAGCAAAAAGCATGTAGGGCCATTAAAAAGCTCAATTTTGACGTAGATATTATTGGGACCCATAGAAAGCTCTAACTCAATGAGTTGAATGAACTTAGGATAGATGCATATGAGTTTGCTAAGACATACAAGCACTGCATGAAAGCACATCACGATAAACACTTCTTGCATAAGTCCTTCACACTAGGTCAAAAGGTCTTTTTGTATAACTCTAGGTTGCATCTATTTCCTAAAAAACTTCATTTTTGATGGATTGGACCCTGCATTGTACGTACTACTTATGCTCATGGGGCCATTGAGATTGAAAAGGATGGGGAGATCTCAAAAGTAAATGGACAATGGTTGAAACCCTATATGGAGTTAGTAAACCCTAAAATAGAGGATGTTTTGCGTGAGGAACCAATCTACCATGACCCACCATAGAATATCCCATGACACCTACATCCATCATCAGTCTAGCAAATTTCACTGTCTTTTATCATTATACTAACATCGTATATTTGAAGACGTTAAACTTAGCGTTCATTGGGAGACAACTCAGCATTTTTAGAGTTCCACTTTTTCAACATTACCCAGTCAACATATAGGGATCCTATGTTTTAAAACATTGGGGACAATGTTTCGTTTAGCATATGGGTGTAGATATGCTTGATCGTTCAACATAGGGATGTAGATATGCATGTGATTTTTAAGTTTTTCTTATCTTAAAAAAAATATATTAAAAAATCATGGTTTTAGAGTTTTAAGGTCAAGTTCCTTTACTATGATGAGAATTAGATTTTTTAAATCTTAGTATTTCTTCTACTTTAACTTCTTAACAGAAATGTCTATGGTTAATTTTGCATTTTATTCATGTCCTAAAGAGTTTTATGAAGTTTAATCTCTGAAAATACTTACAATACATAGTCTAGACAAGTAGATGGCTATAACTTAGAGACATTGAGAAAAATTAGTGGTGACCTATACTTGGTGAGTGTTATATATATATATATATATATATATCTTCTTCAACAAACATCAACTTTGAAAGATGTCAGTATCTTTTTTTTGGCCAATCTCCAAGAATCACAATGGGAGTACTAACTTTCTTTCCTGAACATTTATTGAGTTTGATAGGCTTTAAGAAACCTAGAAAATGATATAGGCCATCCTTCTTTTAGCCTAGAGACATAAAGCCTACCCAGTAGTATACCAGTAGTTAGACTTTTTGAGCCTCTTGGTAAGCCTTTTCTTTCCAAACCTATTTACCTTAACCTAGAAACCTAACTAAAAATCCAATACCTATCATTCAAAAATGAAAAGAGATGATAGAAAAAGTTTAAAAAAGAAAAAATTCTAATAAGTGAAAAATATCAAAGTATCCACATAGAAAAAGCCTTTTTGCAAAGAAATACTAAAGGAAAAGAATATATATATATATATATATATATATATATATATCAAAAAAAGGAAAAGAAAAGAGAGAAAAAAATAGAGATGATATTCACTTCAATGCACTCAAAAGAGAAGTTGTCCAACATTCAAAGAAGACTTCCACTTAGATTTGAATCCTTTGAATCCCTCTTTCAAAACCACTCCTAAGCCTACGTTTCATCCTATCTAGAGACTTGCTGATGTTACAATAGAAGATAGCCTTAATAATGATATAAATAAGAATGAATTAAGGTAAAATATTCCTACTAGTCTTGGTAATGGCATCCATTCTTAAGGATCACAATCCTTTGAATCATCTATGGGTATAAACCTATGTGAACCATCAGTATTGTTGGATATTGTCACATATTGAGAGAATTTTATTTGACCCTTTTCCCTAAGAGCTTTATTTATAAATGTATACTAGTAAGAATTTGAGCTCAAGACTTCTTACCAATAGGGTATAAACATTTTTATTTAGAAGCCTAGACTTATGTAGCTTGTGGACGCACTGCACTCTAAGGTATAATCATAATAAAATGACTTTGATATGTGATTGTTGAGAATTTTCTTGTAAGTGCATAGTTAGTCAATTGTAGTATTACATGGTCAAATCCACAGGGAGGATATAACATGAGTTTGAAGTACCAAATTATTCTGATCATAAAATATTTACACTAGAAACATTACAAGATGAGGTGATGAATGATCAATTGGATTAGATTTCTTTGAATCAAGAAAATAAACTATGATTGAAGGTTAGGATTAGAGATCACCTAGACTAGCATTAGGGTTCACCACTTGTTATTCCTCTTTATAACTCAAGAAGTGGATTGAAACTACGATGATTTTCTTAGAAACTAGACAGATTACGAATCCTAAGTATTCCATGTAAAATCTAACTATAATAAATCAAAGATTATTGCAAGTATTTATTATGAAAGGTAATGACATTGAATCAAAGAATTCTACTAAAGGAAATTTTATCTTTTCAAAATTAAGATAAATTTGAAATTAAATTTTCTAAGACATTTAAGACATTAAGAATTAATAAGTGGTGTTCACTAATGTTATTTTAGGATTACTCCAATCCTAAGAAAAAATAAAACTAGCCTAATATAATTTATAATTTAACATAAATTAATTAAATCTAAATTAAAGTAATGTAATTTTAAACCAATTAAATTAAGCTACAACTAAAGAAAAGAACTATCTTAAAAGTATGCAAAAATATGTACTTTCCACTTCTTCTTTTTTCACTTACTTGCTTGTTACAATGATTGAGAAAGAGAAAAATTACAAGGAAAGAAAAATAAAGATAAAAGAAACAAATAACACTAAATAATTCTAATTTCTAAGAAGATTCTTTAGCATATCTTTGAACCATCAAATTTCAATCAAATCAAATAAGAATTCGAAGAGAAATTTATGCATGTAGTGTGTGGTTGTAACTTCAAAGAATGTCACTAGCAAACTTTTAATACCAGTGATTATCAGTGACATTATCACATGTTAAATTATTCTTTACTTAATTACTTTCAAAACAAGATATTACAAGCTAAAATCAGATGAGAATATAATGAGATATAAAAATACAAAATCATAGGAGAGTGTTGCTAACAATCAAGAGTTGCAAGTTTTTTCTGCATACACCCGGCAAGCATGATGAATAGGAGTACTTCAGCCAAAGTTTTCACCACATTAGATATTGAATTTTTCTCTAAAATATCATACCTACCATAATTTGGATCAAATAATCCAATGGATTGATTATATTTTTAATAAAACCTATAGATCTGAAGATATTTGATCATAATTGTGTCCAATTCATCACATATAGGAACAATCCCTATTGCTTGTATGTGTAAGCCAGTGAGCACATGAAAAAGATGGCCACTTCATCTATTATCTTCTAGACTAAATGTTTTAGTAAAATTTCTTATCTTAACTAATTGAATATCCAGGAATCCATCTATATGGTTAGGATTTTTTCTAAAGCTAATAGAATGGAATATATTTAATGTTGAATATGGTAGGTTCATCATAGATAATAATAGTATAGAAAAGTACTTATTACTGTTGTATTCAAGAAATCTCACCCAAAACTTAATGATATTGTTAGAAACAAATGGAAACTTCTTCCTAACTGATTGGTATTGTTAGAAACATATGGAAACTTAACGACATTGTTAGAAATCTCACCCAAAAGTTAATGATATTATTAGAAACAAATGGAAACTCACCCTTTTTATGCAATTTTCAAATTGAATATCTAATGTAAATTGTGCATCATGTTTGTAATCTTCGTAATGCAATGAGAAATTTTTAGTATCATGCACACTTTCCTTTTGAATGTTTTATGCATATCATGCTTATTGAATCTTATGTATCATAGCCCATTTGCATCTTTATTGCTTAGTTTCTTATCAACCAATTATCCATTTTAGTTTAGTTTAGTTGAAGCCTCATTAAGAGTTCATGTGCACAATTCCAAATTCCATGCTTACTTTTCATTACATGTTTCATAAGCACTCTTTTGATTTTGTTCCTTTAGATTGAATGTTTTTGGTTACTTTATTTAGGTTTAGTTCTTGTTTCGACTTCATTGCTTAAGTTATTTTCCTTGTTAGAGTAGTTTTATTTAATTTCTAAGTTTAATTTTAGAATGTTTCCTTAGTTTAAGTCTTGTAGATTAAGTCATTCTAGTTTTGCATTAGTTTGCTTTATTGAATGCAAATTAGTTTGGAAAGTTTCTACTTCCATTAAAGATCTTTATTTTTAGAAAGTTTCTTTCAATTCATGTCTCTAATCCTATGCATGTTTCTATTTCCATGTTATTTAATTTCCTATATTAAGCCAAAATACATCTTTCTTGGCTAGGATATGTAATCTAAGTGAGATCAAATTACACAAAAAATAATGAAATTTCTTGTGGGATTGACCTCACTCGTGTACATTTACTTCTTTGATTCATGCACTTGCAAGTAATATCTAAAGGTACACCAGATAGTCATAATTACCTCAAAATTAGAAGATAGCCTAATTTATCCAAATTGATTCCATGCATCATGTTCAATGAAGCTAGAATACTCTGAGATGGTGTGAAGTTTTGAAGTATTATTGGCATTTGGAAGTATGTTCCTTCTTGCAAGTTCACTCTTTTATTTCCTCCATTGTTCATAGGCCTCTTGTAAAGCATTCTTCTTGCACTAATCAGTGACATCAAAGGTAGACTACAAAATAAAACAATCATGTTAGTTTATGTGAAATAAAAAAGGGAACCTATTATGTTATATATAGGAAGCATTTACATACCTTCACCATATCTCATATTGCATCTCTGATTGATGGTGACACACGTCTCCAATCAGTCACTGAGACTAATAGCATGCTTCTGTGCAGTCTCTTTTATTCTCTTTGACTTTCTCTTAATTACATGCTCCATTTTTATTGTCCCTCTGCTCTTTCTCTTGACAAGTGTGCATGAGCTAGATTGTTCCTTATGTTGTTCATATTCTTCATGTTCCATGTTTCCTACACAATGAAAGCAATTTATTTAAATTAGTTGGAATCACCTATTACTTGTAACTAAAATTATTTAGTTTGAGAATTTATCTATTGATAGGAGTCAAACTTTTCAAGTGAAGTCAATTACCAACAGTCATGAAGGTGTGAAGTCTCATAGAAAAACACAGTTGACCTCCACCTACCTAGCAAAGGTCGTTATAGGTTAGTTAAGTAAGAGGCCAAACATGAATTTGAAGGAGTTAAGAGATAAGATCTGGGAGATCTATGAGTTTGATGTAACCATAAAAATGCTTTGGGATTATACTTGTGAGGTGAGGGCCAAGAGTCTTGCCAACAACTCCTCATGCTGAGATGCAATTAAAGTGAAATATGAGTTTGAAGTAACCATTTTGAGAGGCTCTGACATGATCAAATATTTCATAGACTTTGTGTCTCTTTTAGTGCACTAGCTATAAGATGGAAAGAGGGATGAATTCCAGCCATTAGGTTGGATGGATGCTTTCTAAAATTGATCTATGAAAGGAAGATTTTATGTACAATGATGAGTTGAAAATTTGAGCTCTTGGAGCTTGTACAAAAGATTTACGGATTGGTGGTAATGGGCCTGGACTAACTTTAGTTAGTGAAAAGTAAGAGGTGAGGATGAGGTATAAAGTGCCATCATCTTTGTCTAGACACAGAGTTTTGGCTCCCAAGTGTATGAGCTATAAAGAGTTTTTGCATGTAATATCAATAGAGTTTTGGTAATATATATGGCCAAGTATACGAACTTCTAAGTATAGGGATTTATGTACATGATCCAATTTTATGAAAGTGTTTAATAGACATGACCAAGTGTTTGAACTTCCAAATAGCAATAATTTCAAGAGTTTTTGCTTCAAATCGTTGCCATGTGTTTCTGTAATACAATATTGCTAGCTCACATGAATTGACTCACATAAAGTTTCTTCTTTTTTTCTTCCATAAAGTCTTAGCTCACATGATCAAACAATGAGACTATCATACGAGCTCAGACAAGTACTCCCCTTGGTTGTTAGTTCCTGATTTCAAACCAAGTTGGTTTGCTTTCGAGTCTTAGCTCATATGAGCAGACAAAGGGACTATTTTGCATAGACAAACACATATCAAAGTCTAGATGGGTAATATATAATCATCAACTTTGTTCAAAAGTGATTAATTGGTTCCACTGAGGATATTTCTATACAAGTTGGAATTTTGTCACCTATAGCTTAAAGAAACATTTGTTGGTGCCTCTAAGGTCATTCCTGTGCCTGTTTGGGTATGTGAAATGTTTTAAGAATATGAGGGAGAGGTGATAACATGTGAATTGAACTATTAGTATTAATGTTGTTTATTACCTTTTCCCCATTTCAATGGAAAGTGTGACTCTACTGTCATGATCTCTCTAGCTTTAAGACTGTCATATGAGTTTGATTTATCATTCATAAAGGCTATCATATGAGTCTCTTTCTATTGTATTGGGATATTCAGTTTGATCAAGTAGTCAAAGAGTTGGACTTCTTAAAAATTCTAGAAGGGGTGGGTGTTTACAAGAATAGTAGTGCAAGAGCTAGTATTTTCCTTATCTCTTATGTGGATAAGATCATAAGAACAAGAAGTTAGATCTATCTTAGTCCACTTACTCTAATAAGATTCCTACCAAGTATCACATGAATACCTCTAAGAAGGGAATTATTTGTTTTAAGCATGGGGTGAATCTATCAAAGTTGATATCTCCTAAGATAAAAGAAGATTAGATATGATGAGGAACACATTATATGCATTTTCTTTAGGAAGCCTCATTTATGCCATCTTGTGTACAATACATGTCTACTTCAACCACTTCATAAACATGTATGCCATCAATATTTGACTTGCAAATAAATCCTCAAGTGCCCACTTCATAATGGATTCTTAAATAGTGGATGAAAACATTAAGGTGATACTCAAAATGGCCTTGCGAGCATCCATACTTCATGTTTCATCATATAGAATAAGGGACTTGGATTAGAGAGCTCTCTTGGTTGAGTTAGCTGCCATTTAGATCAGTTAGAATGAAAATTAAAAATCAAAGACTTGGGTCTTCTTATTCTCAATGACCCCTATCTATCATGATCAATTTCACAAATTTCCATTGATTAATGATGCAAGAAATCATGCACAAAATTCTCTAGAGCATAAATAATATATCCTTACTATTCACGCCGCCAACAACAAGTAGAAAATCTTGGAAAGCAAAAGCATACACATAAGGATATCAAGAGAGAGAGCCTACCTACAGGGAGAAAAATGGTGATGAGTAAGGTGGTGGAGTGCGTGCGTTCTCTTTCTCTCTCTTCTGCTTCTCCTTCTTGTTCTTCTTCTTTTCTCTCTCTCTCTCTCTCCTTGCTCTGTGTAGTAGAGGTGGGGTGCTCATGCTCTCCTTCTCTCTCTCTTTTTCCTCTTCTCCTTGTTCTTCTTATCCTCCTTCTTGTTCTTGTTCTTTCCTCTCTCTCTCTCTCTCTCTCTCTCTCTCTCTCTCTCTCTCTCTCTCTCTCTCTCTCTCTCTCTCTCTCTCTCTCTCTCTCTCTCTCTCTCTTTGGTTGTGGAGGCTTTTTTTATTTTTTCCTGGGGGGAGGATTAAGTTATATGGATAGTTGAATATAGGACAATTTTCACAAAACCATCTTATATTCAAAGAACATAGGATGATTTGAGGAAACCATCCTATATACCTATGAATATAAGACATTTATTACAAAACTGTCCTACATTCTTTGAATATAAGATATTTTTACAAAAACCATCCTATATTTCTATTAATATAGGATGATTTTACAAAAAACATCATATATTCTCTGTGTATTTTGTATAATTTGTTGTTTTGTAAAGGGAAGTTATAATAGTTGTGAGAAAAATGTTCTATATTCTTGTAAATATAGGATGATTTTTACAAAACTATCTTATATTATTGTCTATGTTGTTTCCAACATATAGGATGATTTTCAAAAAATTGTCTTATATTATTGAGGGGAGCTATAAGATGTTTTCAATGAAACATCTTATATTATACTAATATAAGACAGTTATGAATAATTTTCTTAGATTAACCATTCTATATCTCTTAAAATTTATGACAAGCTAACATATATAAGTTCTCTATAATAATAGTTTTCTCTTGTTCTCTAGATCTTGAAATTCTTAGTAACCTGTGAATGGTAGAGGATGCTCTCATCCCTTATTTCCTTAATGTATAACCAGTGATTGGCATGACACATGATGTGTAACTTGATTAATTCAATTCATACATCGGATGTTACAAACATTTTAATTTATTCCCTCATAAACAATTTGATCCAACCTAAGCAACCTACTCATCGGCATCATGCACATAATCCATCTCATTCTCCTTGATTAGATTGACTGATGGTATTGTTGTAGTGATTGAAGGTTAATCAATTGTCATCTCACCTAGGTCATCTTTAGCATAGAAGTCCCTTAAGGGGGCTGATATAATAGTTTACCATCTCATATCATGTCTATCTTCTACATAAAATACTTATTTTGCTGGAGATGCCAAAATAAACTGGTCATTTTGATGGTCGATCTTAGCTATGTCAACCAATGTCAATCCGAGGGCATTGGTTTTGATGCTATCTTTGTTGTGTTTCACTCATTCATACTTAAACATAACCAAAGTTTTATAAGTATAATCCAACACTCATATTTAGAATATAACCTAATAAGAAGTATCGTTAGATACAATTGGGTTGTTGTCCTTTAAACTGGACAAGAAAGTAGCTTTAGCAACTACGCTAACACTACTACCTTGTTGTGCTCTTGACTTATCACATTGTTTTGTGTGAAAGTGATAACCATTGATGGCATATCCAGAATACTTTATTACTTTTGGTCGAGGCCTCATTGTCATCGAGACCAAGGATTCAGAAATACTATGATTTGGAACATCTCGCTAACCTATGTATAATATTACTTAATTGAGATGATTAGTGTATACTTGGATATGCTATTGCAAATTAATTAAGTGAACGTGGCATTATTTCATTGTAATTAAATACTTGACAAAGCCAAGTAGTGAAGGAACAACAATATTCATCTTGCAACTACTTTTGTTTCTTTGCATCTCTTGGATTCTTTTTTAAGAAGTCCATGTGCTTACTACAATGAAGATCGATAAAAATTATATATAACATGCATGCAATTCATTACCTTCAACATATATATATATATAGGAAAATGTGAAAGAAATTAAAGAGAGAGTATTAATTACTTAATGTATGACTAAAATTCATCTACATAAATGTTTTGCAAGACATAAAGGTGTGCTTAGTCCAATTTCTTAAAATTAACAATCGATATATGACCACAAGAGAGAGGTCCACCAACTTTTAGATCAATTAATTCTCTTGAATGTTCCTTTCTTAGGATTTCAATAGCGTCCACTCTTGATAAATACTTGATGCAAAACACCACCACTTCTTTTGCAATGTAACATTTTGCAATACACCCCTCTAGCATATTCTGATTTCCTACGTACCTTTTTAACATCTTCAAGTGTCTTTCAAATGGGTACATCCATCACAAATGAATAGGTCCTCATAGCCTAATCTCATCAATGAGGTGCATTATTAAGTGTACCATGATATCAAAGAAGGATGGTGGGAAGATTATCTCAAGCTCACATAAGCTTGTCACAAGATGCTCTTGAATTTGTTGTAATTTAGAAGTATCAACCAACTTATTGCATAAAGAATTAAAGAAGTAGTTGAATTTAGTAATAGATCTTCCAATTTTATTTGAAAGTACTGAATTTATTGCTACAAACAAGAGTTGTTATATCAATGCTTAGTAATCATGAGACTTCATACTCAACAACTTTAGCTCTTCCATGGAGACAATGTTTCTAAAGCTTGAAGAGTACCCATCTGGGACTTTGATCAGTGACAAGGTTTTACACACTATTCTTCTCTTCTCTCCACCAAGCATATAATTTGATTTAGGCAAGTATGTTCCTCGACTGCCCCATCTTATGGATGCAACATTCTCTTCAAAGTCATTTTCATGAGATCCATTCAAGCTGTTGCTTTTTGGGGCATGTTGAGCAACGTGCCAGTCAAGCTTTCACCGACATTCTTCTCAATGTGCATGACATCAAGCACATGATGCACATATAAGGATTTTTAATACACAAGTTCAAAGAATATTGACTTCTTCTTCTAACAACTTTTAGAGTTGCTTTTATATGTACATGAAGTTGCCTTCTTCTTCTTCCCCCATGATATTTTAAGGTTCTCAACCTATTCTAACACTTGTCATCTAATCTACCTCTTTGGAGGGGTCCTAGTCTCCATACTACCATTAAATTCTCCCTTTTAAAACTATATGAAACCATCTTTTGTGGCCTAGAAATGCCATCTTCCTACCATGTTGAATCCATATAACACACATTTGTTCCCTACAAAATAGGACTGGCATTGTATCAGTTCACTGTGCATCCTGCCAAATTATCATATGCAAGAAAGTTGCTTATTATCCATAGAAGTATAGCCTTAAGGGTAAACATCTTTTTCTTGTATACATGATAAACTTCAACCCCTACTTTCCACAATGTCCTAAGATCACAGAACAAAGTATACATCGATGTCTTTCCCAGGTTGCTTGGGACCTAATATTAACATAGTTAACATCATGAACTTCCACTTCATGCACAACAATGGTAGAAGGTTGTAACAAACTATTATAGCAAGCCAACAAATATACTTGCTGCTCATAGAACTATGAGCATTAAGGTGTTCTCTAAAATTGAGCCACATGAAGTCCATAAGCTTCCATGCTGGGCTATCTATTGGATGGCATAAGCAGTTGTCTCCTACTCTCTTCTTGGCATGTCATACTAGTTTCTTCACTATTTCTTTAGTATGAAATAGTCTTTGGAACCTTGAAATAGGGGGAAATACCATAGGACTATTGCAAGGACATCTTTCACTTGTCGATCATTTGAATTCTTCTCAAGCTTCTATCTTAAATGTCAATAAGTTGTGCATGTAGTTTTGTCTTTGTGCTCCTTATATAGTCATTGGGATAGACATGTATCTTTTCATAGTTCAATCCTAGTGCAGTCAAGATTTTCTTTGCCTCCCATGTTGACCTAGTTAATTTGTTATGCTTTAGCAGCAACAGCATTTTACCAATAACTTTCAATGATTCTATAAAACCTTGATTTAAAAAATAAAATCTTAATTTCACATTGTAAAGTTCTACCACTGTAAACAACTTGGTATAATCTATACACCCAACATACAATGGCTCATTTGCTTTCTCCAATGTAGTATGGAATTGTTCAAGATTGTCCTAAAAGTCATCATATGCATCTTAAAACATCTGTGTAGCTATACTTTTTACAACACTTCTTGCAGTGGTTTTATGATTATGTACACATTCTGCCCTTACCGAGGGCTTATGCGGAATTCCCTTTCCGTGCCACATCTAGGGGTGATAGCTTTTATCAACTCCATTAAAACACAAATGTTCTCTCAATTCACCTACAGTAACCTTTTTTAAGTATCCACATCTTGAGCACAGACATCGCATCCAATTACAATCACCACTTCCCTAACTATAAACCAAATGAAATTTTCTATTCCCTCCTCACACTCCCTTGATGATCTCTCTACAGACATCCAAACATATTGTCCATTTTTTTCAAAAAATTAAAGTTTAGATGCATGTAAAGACTCTCTAAATATGAAAAGATTAATAGCTTGGGTTAGGCACTTAACCAAACACTTGGTGTGCAAAGAAAATATACATTTGGAAGAAACATATGTATTAGAGGAAATTACCATTCAACTCTAAGATTGAGATAAGAAAGAATGGTGCAAAAACGTGATTGGTCCATTCACTTGAATTATCCACACGCTAATTCATATACATGAATGATCCACCGGTAGCAAGGGAAAATTTAGGAAAGGAATTTTATACCCATAAACATCAAATAAATTAATCATATGATAAAAATTAGAAAAAAAAATACACACCCAAACTGATATAAATAAGAAAATACAAGTTCTAGACCAAATAAACAAATCCAATTCAATCTATGAGTTTTTCATCAAAGAAGATGAGAATAAAAAGCTACAGGGAAAACTTCACGATGTTTTAAAAGGACGATTTAAAGGATGATTTTTAAATTGTCAAAACTTGACATCATTTGAAGGTTATCTGAAAACCATCTTATAAAGTCTCATTTTATAAGATCTTTATAAAAAACTATCTTATAAACCCTAAAAAATATAAGAAGGTTCTTGAAAACCACCTTATAAAATGAAACTTTATAAGACAAATCTTGAAAATCATCTTCTTCTTTTTTTTATAAGACGGTTTTATTAGAACCAACTTATAAAGTATGATTATATGAGATGGTTTTCCTAATTTGTCTTTTTTTCTTTTAATAAGATGGTTGTATTTAAACTGTCTTATATTTGCCATCTTATAAATCCCCACTTTTAGTAGTGTGATGAAGAGCTTAATCCTCACCATTGATAATTTGAGGAAAGGGGTGGACATTCCCAAATGCATGGAATCTTTGTTACAATGATGGAGAATATATTGATCATTTGATTGTACATTGCCCCTTCATCTATGATTTATGGACTAGAGTGCTCCAACTACTTGATATGATGTTGGTCTTCCTATCATGCTCACCCAATTGTTTGACATGTGGAGGATCAATAAGGTTGGGACAAGAGGAAATAGTATGTGGAGAGTGATGTTCATGTTGTTTAAATGTGACATTTAGGGAGAAACAAATTACCACAGCTTTAATAATATTGCTAATATCAGTGATCAAGTGTGGGCTAGGATCATGAACTATGCTTCAATTTAGCTATCTCAAAGCAAGGAATTTGCAGGGGTATACACAGATAATATTAAAAGAAATTGGAAGATTTGCAAAGACATTTTGTAACCACAAGGTCAAAATCATGCAATCTTGTTGCCCTATTAACGCAGGAAAGAACAACATAAACTTTGATGGTTCATCGCATGTCATTCTTAGAAGGTTGGTTATGGTGAGATCTTTAGAGATGACAGAGGCAATCTACTAAGAACCTTTTTTAGGGCCCATAGGTATCTTAGACTCTAGTAATTTAAAACAAAAAGCAATCAATTTTGTGACCAATGAGCACATTATGTTACCTCAAGTCCCTTTTATCTCCAGGGAGATTCTACTAATGTTATTTCGTGGCATAGAGTGGCTATTTCCTAGGAGATTCTGGTGAGATGATGTTTCTCAAGGATTTGCTCAAAGATGAAAGTGTGGAAGTCTCCCTTATCTATAGATAGGCTAATATCAAATTGGATAATCTTGCCAAGAATGGTATAGATAGACATTGTTTGTTAGTTGTAGACCATAAGCCTTCCCAACGTCCCATCTGTACCATTTTTGTTTTTATCCTATCTCAATTTATCTCTTCTCCTCATGTCCAATGATCATCTTGGTCACTCATTGAAGTTTTCTTTATCATAATACCATCTTAACCATTTGAAAAAAAACACACACACACACACACAAATGCCAAGGTGCTATATGTTGCTACTACATTCTTACTAGGCTCCCAAACTGGTACAAGACAAAAACTGATATTGACAACTACAACTGAAAGTCTTCCATGCTTCAAGATTAGGGTACTCTTAAAGGTTACTATGAAGTTCTTCCTTCATTAATTTTGTAAATCAATGCACTAACTCTATTCTTTTTGGAAAGAAGCTCAAATAAACAAACAAACTAGACCTAACCCAACTTTGATCTGTATCATCTAATCCATAAACTAAGCAATAGATAATATTTAACAAAATAGTAACCCAAAAGGAATAAATAGTTAAAAGTAAATAAAGGTTTTGCTGCCATGGGAATTTCATGACTGCTTAACTTGTTTAATATCCAACTTGTGAATCCCATTCACATCAATTTTTTTCATGAAAAGTGAGGTTTAGAATCTTTTTATAACCCATCACATTCCAATATTTGAATACATAAATATCAGTTAGAACCTCAAAGAAAAAAAAGGTACATAGACCCCTTCATCTAAAGCTTACTAATAAAAGGATGCACACATGCAAGAGAGAGAGAGAGAGAGAGAGAGAGAGAGAGAGAGAGAGAGAGACTGATTTACACCTTGATGCAAAAAAGGTGTAGAGAGATAGAGAGAGAACTTTGGCACTTAATTATAAGGAATTAAAAGGTTAGAGAGAATTAGAAGGTTGGCCATCAAAAAATCCTAAATTTTTTTAAAAATAAAAATAAAACAAAAGCAAGGTTGGAGAGAGAATAGGAAAGCGAATGAGATAGCTTTCGTCAATTTCCCAAATTGTTCAAGGAGAGAGAATTTGCACAAAACCACTCTTGTTAATCACAATGTCTTACATGTAAAGCAAAGAGAAATGATATTCCTACGTATTTCTTTTATAATCTCACAGCTTCTTGTATTGATATTAATTTTTGTAAATACTATATTTTGAAGCGACCAAAATAACCTCATGTAAAACTTTAATTTTTGAATCAATACCATTTCCATCATTATGAATAATTTCCTACCTCACAAAAAAAAAAAATCCACTATGATCGTGTCCAACCTCAACCATATCTTCATGGTTTAGTTCTATTTTATGAATTCCTTTTCCTTCCAATGGCCCAAACCCAATATCTATGAGCTCACCCCAAAGAGAAACCAGGTTACTTATCATATCACCATTCTCAAAATCTAAAATAAAATTATATAATCTTTTCTAGAAAATAAAAGCAAGTGGGAAGAGAGCAATATATTCTCAATTCTTCAAGGATACATACTCCACATCACATGGAAAATAGAGCCATGTTTGAATTGCTTACTTCCATTTTGACAAATATGAACTTCCATAATCAATATTGGATTTTTAAAACCTTAACAATTTGAACTCACAATGAAAGTTAATGTTCAACGAATCTATCTCAAGACCTTAAATAAAACATAATATTAATTTCTCTCAATAAAATAACCTCGAAAGATCACTTAGTTTCTTCTTCTTCTTCTTCTTCTTCTTCTTCTTCTTCTTCTCTCTCTCTCTCTCTCCATGTAATTCAAAGTTGCAAATATACTTATGTAAGAGTAGGTTCCTAAAATCCTCTTGTTCTTTGTCTCTAAGGTAATTTTAGTATCTAAAATATTTATATAAACTTTTTAATGCCTTTATATATAATATGATATAATATTTGTATATTTAAATACATACTACATAAATGCAAACACACACACAGACACTTGTTGGAAGCAAATTACAATAATGAAAGGCATAGAGAGATGGTAAAAGAAGGGTTTTTCCTTGAGCCCTTTGAAACCTACTTCTCCTTGTGCCTATAGGCAACTTCCTTTGAACCTTATTTGTCCTTGTATCATAGAGGTATATTTTGAAATTTTTATCAACTTAAATTTTTATCGTATTTTATAGGTTGAATAAGTGCATATTAAAGGCTTTAATTGTTTCATTAGGTGAATGAGTGGGCCAAAAAGACTTTCTCTATTCCTAATCTCTCTCTCTCTCTCTCCCACCTCCTAAATGATATTGATTGCACCCTTTATGCATAAAATCTCTCTTAGTCTTCCCTTTCTCTCTTAAAAAATGATAAGAATCTTGCACAAAAGCATTCAAGCATAATGCAATGACATAGAAATAAGAAACAATACTAAAAGGAAACACTCTTTATCTCTGATCATCATCATCAAGACATTATCCCAATTTGGGGTCGATCACATGAATCTTGCTCCTCCATTTCCCTCTATTAAGCATAATGGCTTCATTTAGTCCTAATGTTTTTAGATCTTTTCTCACCACTTCTATCCATGTTCTTTTGGGCCTTCCCCTTGCCCTTTTAGAGCCTTCGACTTGGATCACCTCACTCCTAATCAGTGTCATTTCTAGTCTCCGTTGGACATGTTCAAACCATCTAAGTCTAATCTTCCTCACCTTATTATCTATTGGTTCTACTCCTAAGTTTATTTTAATGTTTTCATTTCTAATTCTATACTTTCTTCTCTTACCTTTCATCCATCTCAACATTTGACTACCCAACACTGATCCATACAGCATGCCTAGCTTAACACCCATCCTCTATTTTCCTTCAGTTTGAGTGGCACTCACTGATCACACAAAACTCCAGAGGCATATCTCCATTTGTTTCAACCCGCTTGGATTCTCTTGGTAACCTCCCTCTCAACCTCTTTGCACTTGTGTGTTACCAATCCCAAGTATTGGAAGTGCTCTTTTAGGGGGACTTCTAGGTTATCAATCTTTACTAGTGATTCACTCCCACTCCTCTCCTTGCTAAAATTGTATTCCATATAATCTATGTTATTTTGGCTAAATTTAAATTTTTAGATTCTAATGCACTCTCTCCATAACTCTAGCTTTGTGTATATGACCTTCCTTGTTTTATCAATCAAAACTATTTCATTTGCAAATAAAATGCACCATAGAATCCCCTCTTGTAGATGTTTTGTTAACTCATTCATAACCAATGTGAAAAGGTACGGGCTCAATGTTGATCCATGGTGCAATCTTATAGTGATAAAAAAATCATAGGTCTCTCTATCAATGATCCTAACATTTGTTACCACTTCCTCATACATATACTTAAATATGTCTATATACCCTCGTGAAACCCCTTTTTCGACCAACATGTATCATATTAATTCTTTATATATACTATCATAAGCATTTTCTAAGTCAATAAAGACCATGTGGAAGTTTTTCCTCACCTCCCTATATTTCTCTATTAATTGTCTAAATAAGAAAATTGCTTCCATAGTAGACCTCTCATCATCATCTAGACCTTATTCCAATGAGGCGTCAGGCACATGAATCTTATTCCTCCATTCCTCTCTATTAAGTACCTTGGCTTCATTTAGTCCCATAGTTTTAAAATCTTTCCTCACCACATCTATCCACGTTCTCTTAGGCCATCCCCTTGTCCTTTTAGAACCTTCTACTTCCATTGCCTCACTCCTTCTAATTGGTACCATTTTCGGTCTCCTTTGGACATGTCCAAACCATCTAAGTCTAATCTCCCTCATTTTGTTACCTATTGGTGCTACCCCTAAATTTTCTCTATTATTTTCATTCATAATTCTATCCTTTCTTGTCTTACCACTCATGCATCTCAACATCTTCATCTCTATGACGCTCATCCTATGAGCATGATGTTCCTTAACTGCCCAACACTCTAATCCATAGAACATGGCCAGCCTTATGGCCAGCCTATAGAAGTTTTCATTTAGTTTGAGTGGCACCAATTGATCACACAAAACTCCAAATGCACATCTCCATTTGTTCCAACGAGCTCTGATTCTCCAGGTAACCTCCTTCTCAATCTCTCCACTCTCATGAATCATTAATCCTAAGTACCGAAAGTAGTCTTTTATGGGGACTTCTTGGTTACCAATCTTGACTGGTATTACACTCCTAATCCTCTCCTTGCTAAAATTGCATTCCATATATTCTATCTTAGTTCAGCTGATTTTAAATCCTTTAAATTCTAATGCTTCTCTCCATAACTTTAGCTTTGTGTTTACACCCGCCCTTATCTCATCAAGTAAGACTATATCATCTGCAAATAGCATGCACCAGGGAATCTCCTCGTGCAGATATTTTGTTAACTCATCCATAACCAACGTGAAAAGGTATGGGCTCAATGCTGATCCTTGGTGAAATCCTACAGTAATAGAAAAATCACCAGTCTAGCCACTACCGTTCTTAACATTTTTTACTGCTTTCTCATACATATCTTTAATTATGTCTATATAACCCCATGAAACCCCATTCTTGCCCAACACCCTCCATATTAACTCTCTAAGGACTCTATCATAAGCTTTCTCTAAGTCGATAAAGACCATGTGGAGGTCTTTCCTCTTCTCCTTATATTTCTCTACCAATTGTCTCAATGGGAAAATAACTTTCATGGTAGACCCCCCAAGCATGAAACCAAACTGATTCTCTGATACACTTGTCTCATGCCTAGCCTCTTCTTAATCACTCTTTTAAAAAGTTTCATAGTGTGGCTCATAAATTTGATCCATCAAAAATTAGTGCAACTATGTATGTCTCCTTTATTCTAATAAATGGTACAATAGAGCTTTTCCTCCATTCATCAAGTATTTTCTTTGATTTTATAATCTTGTTAAACAACTTGATCAACCAAACTACCACAATATCTCCCATATGCTTCCAAACCTCTATTGGTATACCATTGAACCGCATGGCCTTTCTTGATTTCATCTTTTTCAAGGCCTCTTTCACTTCAGGAATTTTAATCCTACATTCATATCTATAATATCTAATGTTATTTAGATTTATAGCATTTTCAATCCCTATATTCTCAGAGCCATTGTCATTTAATAATTTTTGGAAGTACATTTCCCACCTTTGTTTGATCTCATTATCTTTGACTAAGACCCTTTGATCATCACTTCTAATGCACCTAACATGATCTAAGTCCTTACCCTTCTGTTCTCTTACTTTTGCAAGTTTAAACACATCTTTCTCACCTTCTCTTATTCCTAGTCTATTATAAACTCTCTTTATCTCTCTTTCCTCTAATCTCTTAGCAAGCACTAAGAGGAATCTTTTCTCTTATCTTTCTCCACCTCTCCTTTGTGCTGCATAGCACGGTCTCCAATGAGTTTGGAATCACAACCCTTTATCTCCATTTCTCTTTCCACATCTCTTTTCAAGATTAATAAAAAATAGAGAAAAAATCCTTTCTCTCTCTTTCCTGGTGATATTGGCACCTCTCATTCTTTGTAACATAAAGAAACTTTTTGGTGTTGGCAACCCTTCTTTGTTCTAACATAAACACAAATAGTATAGTAGTTTTTGAGTTCTCAAACATCTATTTAACTCAACTCATTTTGATTCAATTCAATAAAAATGATTCGTATTCAATTAGAAAAAACAACGAAAAGAATTGTCAAACACACAATAAGTAGATAGAAGTAAACAAGTAACATGTTTGGAATGTGTTGCATTAGTCTCCCCAAGTTGAAAAGATTTTTTAATCAAATTTACAAGTTCTATTTGTAGTCCTTCAAGGTTAGTTATTAACTGCAATTGGTTTTTGCTCCATCTCTTGGTTTTTTCTATCACCATTTCAAGCCTAAACTTGTGCACTATCTCTATAATATTGAGAACCTCATCCCAATCAATAAGTCTCTTAAGAGTACCATCCTTTCCCTAGACTTCATATATTTTTTCTTTCTTGAATACATAGTCTATCATACTATTCACTAGAACCAAACTATAAAGAAGGATAGATTCTGATGCACATGTCTACAAAACCCAAGTTTTGTAGTTAAGCTCATCCTATAAGAAGGTAAATTGAGTACTAGTATCTATGGTCCTTGATTAACATGATCTCGAATTTCTTCCCTATAAACCCTTAATGAATAAATTGATATGCCAATATGGGTCAATCATGAGATAGATACGTACCTCCAAGTTATGGACTTTAACATAGAGGTTACAATCTTGTTTAGTCCCTTGAGAGAAGACAAATTGTATTTCCTACCCTTGAGATCCATATGGATGGGGAAGGACTGTTGTTTGAATCTTTCTTGTCACACACTAAATTTTGCCTCCCTCTTCCTCACCACTAGGAAAATATCATTGATACATCTACTTTTTTGTTCATTAGTTATCTCATGAAGTCTTAGGTACCTCTTGAGCATTTTATTTTAGCTAAAAATGCTATTGAAGGGATCAAAGTCTTTGAGTCAAATACATGATCCTCTTCTCCTTTGCCCTTAACTCTCTTCTCCCAATTTCAAGTTTTTCATTTTAAGGTTCATTAAGTGGGTGGGGATGTAATCTCAACCCCTCCCTCTAAATTTACTTTAGTTGTTGATGGGATTATCTGATATAGACAGAATCCAGTCTTATCATCTCTAATCAAGGTTTTCTCAAAAAATTTATTTATAGGCATTATTAATGTTAATGGCTGATTTTTGCAACTTCTCAAGTATGAATGTTGCTTATCTCCATTTCTGCTCACTACTTTTTCCTTTTGTAACAAAATTATTTATTCCCTTTGCTTGATCTTCATTCTCATTCTCTTTTTCTTCTTCATTCTTGTCAATTCTTCGATCTTTATTTTTTCATTTTCTTCTTCTATGCACTCTCTTGTATTTTTTTAATTATTGATGCCATCACAAGACAAAACTTTAGCCACCTTTTCTTGTCCTTTTTTTTTGGTCTTGGTTTTCTCCTTTTGACAGTTCAAGTCATCATCCATAATATTCTCTTTTTCCTATTGTTGTTTTGTTCTTTTGTGGTCAAAATTTTATATTGATTTTCCTACTCCTATTTTCCACTTTTAGATGCTTCTTGACCTTTCATATTCGTAAAAATTTCCTTGTGGACTGGCTCCCATATGTGGTTATTTTTTTGTTATTTTTCTTGTCTAATTTCCTTGTTCTCTATTGTTGAGTTTAGTTCACCCTCTTCATTAGCTTGATTTAGTGAGTTGAGCCAAATACAAAAATTTTTGCTTGCTCTCTATTGCCTTGTCTATTTCTCTATCTTCTTCTCTTTTCTTTTTCCTTTTTTCCTTCTTCACCTTCTTCCATGATAGAGTTGTTTTTTTCTACTTTTTATTTCTCTTTTCAATTCTTCCATGAAGATTGGGCAATATGCTTCATGTTTTACAATTTAGCCACCCTTAACACATAATTTTCTTACATTTTCATAGACAAAGGATGTGGCCCCAAGAGGAGGGTAAATTGGTCCCTTTGAAAATGAACTTTTTGTGTTTAGAAACACAAAACAAATATTGGAAGTGTGGTGAAAAATGTTCTCTAAACAATGTGTCAAATTCTTTGAAGATGAATACTATGACTTTGAAAAGATTGAGAAAATTTTCCTTAAAAATATTCACACATGTATTTTAACAAATACCTTGAGGATGCAAGAGCAAAGCTATGAAACATATACAAAAAGAGTGAGAAAATCACTTGAGCATAATCCAAATATTATAAAGAAAAACACAAGGGCATTTAGACGCTTAGCTAGAACAACAACAATACCTACTTCCTTTCTCTCAACAATATCCCTTCTGTGAGTCTCTTAAGTTATCCTTCCTTTGATTTTTCATTAATCCTTGTGAGATTTTACCCCTAAATTGATACAATTCTTGGACACTCAAGATTGAATACTCACAACAACTCAATTTTAATTACAAATAAAATCCCTTGAAAAAATTCCTCTTTAGTAAACAAAAATCAAGAATAGAAGAAAAATTCAGTCTCAAAAGATACCACATAAGTAAAAAAAAGAATAAGAAAGAGATAAAATATAATGAATTAAAAAAGTTAGCTTGCAAAGCTTGGGTATAGATATGATTGATTGGATTGTAAAGGTGCTGGTGGAGAGTCTTTGCATTTGATTGAAAGTTGATATAGATATTGGAAGAGTTTATGAACGTAACTGTTGACATTCTCAAGCTATGATTGGACAGTCATATAGCTATTGAAGATCTTTTATTCTTATTGGAAGATGAAGACCATTGGTGGGTATTTTCAAAATAAATGTTAAAATAGAATAGGAAAGGCCCACATGTATGAAAATAGCTCAAATTTGAATTTGAATGATTTAAATTCATGTTTTCTTCTTATGACATTTGAAAGAGTGAAAAGGTTCTATTGAGGAATCGATTCCTTAGGAGGCATTGACTCCTTTTTCTATAAACTTTGATAAAGAAAATGAAACTTCTTGCACCTTAAAATTTTCAAATAATGATGTTTATTTTCTTTGAATACTTGAAATCTTTCCAAATGGATCCTGAAGCCTTATAAAATTGGATTCTTCAAAGAATGATATGTGACTTCTTGATTATATGAATTCTTCAAAGATAATGACTTGAATCATCTTGAATATTAGAGAACACATGAGATTTCTCAAGACATAACTTATGACGATCCTATGAGTGCGCAAAATACTTGCGCACTCAAGTATATATGTTAAATCACAACACAAAGATTTTACTATGATCAAAATAAAAAAGGAAATGACTCAACAAAGGAGACCCATTTTGATGATCTGTCCCTTGTGAGAATGGTTTGCTTGTGTCTATCTCAACATATATTATTACATATATTCCTTTTGTCAGATCATGATCGGATGGGCCTTTTGCTTTGTTAGCAATTGCATACAAGGATTCGTTGGATTAATATCTTATCATTAGATGGTGAAATTGGGGTATCCCATTTTTGAATAAGGAGGTGGAACCGCCCAATTCCAATGATCCACTTTTTTATCAAATCCAAATATGAAGAAGTTATTACCAATGTTTGTAACATGTATTTCACCGGGATTCTTTGGTTTCCACTACTGAATTGCTTTTTCCCTAATGAAATGCATGCTAACGAAGTTTCTGTGAACTGTCCTATAAATGAATTCTTCTATTTTCTGATATTGCTTATAGTTTTTTCTTTTTCCAAATTTGACATAATATGCATGAACAATGGGTTCATTCTGTTCTTTGATATGTCAAGCAATATAGCTTCATCTTCTTCAGTGTCATCAATCCAGCACCGTCCCGTTCTTGGAATACAGCCAGTTATGACATCTGCTAAAGATCGTTTTTTTGCTTGTGCTGATAGCCTTTCCTTCTACCAGGTAGAGGTAGTCAATGGGGAGCCAATCTGTTTGGATAGGTTGGTCTTAGTTCCTCCTGGATCATCTATGTCCATATATGATCATACTAGTTTGATCAGAATACACTAACTACGAGATGTTCTATGAAACGCCTTTGGAATCACCAAGTCCACGCTCTTTTTTCTTTCTTTTCTCCCTTTTACATATATATATATATATATAGTAAAAACCAAAAGGACTGCTTTTAATGCATCAGTGCTACTATAGTATATGTTTGCTTTGCAATTGCGTAGTTGGGTCGATACCGGCCGCAATGTTTGTTTATGGAGGCAAAACAAAAGCCATCTTAATATACAAATCAAGATATTTAGCCACAAATAAGATTCCACGTTTCTCCAAATGGTCAGTACACTGATTTCCTTTTACCGGAGGTTGACACTTGTTAAAGCAGCAAAGCTGAAACTTGTTAAAGAAGTAAAGTTGATGGTGGATCTCAGCTGAGATTGGGAATGACCCAACTATATATGCTTAGCTTTTTCCCTCTCTATATTTTGTTTCTTATGCATGCGGAATCTTCCTTAATAACACAATTTTCCTTATAACCCATTCGGTAAAATTCTAAGATCAAACGTACGTACCTTTAGTAATGGGCTCATCTTTTTTATTTTGTATAAACCAAGCCGTTAATCTTTATATCTATAGTTCCTTAATTATCCTAACCGTTTTATCAGAGCCTATACATGCTTATGAGACTAACAGATCGGCCTCATCTTTTTAAAAACAGTATCTTCCTGGTGAGTCAGTCCAAGCAGATGAGTGGTGCCGATGATCTATATCTTGGGGTATTTACTCAGGAGAAACATTTTTAGGCAAAGAAAGAAATTTCTAGGTTCTGCTCTCTTATGTGAGAGTACGCATAAAGAGCTGTGCAAGTGCTTTTTTCATTGGGCCAAGGCCTCACTTCTGCATATAAAGGAGCCAAGGAAGACGTGAACATGCTTATCCAATATCTGCTGCTTGACAGAAACCTGAAAGAAACTCACGAGCTTTTAGCTCTCACTTTCCTCTCTTTCAAAACTTCATGTTCTGTTCCTCCTGCATCTATTCCCCTGTTTTAGCCAGGGGAATTCTGCTAACTAGCAGACCAAGAATTCCTTACACTTCTGTCTGAGAATCAAGGAGACATGGCAAAAGAAGGAGATTTAAAGGTATTTTAACTCAAAAACAAGCCTTTAATCATGACAAGTTTAGATTTCCAATTTTCAATTTTCCTATGCTAAGATACAATTTACGTCCATGTTCTTCCAGAAAGTTGAATTGAAGGTCTCTGTGAATTGCTGCGAAGGTTGCAAGACGAAAGTAAAGAAGGCCTTGCAAGGGGTTGAGGGTAAGACAGAGCTGTTGTATGATGGGTTCCTCGATTTTGCTTGGTGGTGTGTACGGCTGGAGACTCCAAGTGGCAATACTTCTTTATACATACATACATACATACATACATACATATATATATGTATATGTGTGTGTGTCTATATATATATATATATGTATGTATGTATGTATATAGTACTTAACTTCTCTTTTATCTTATCAAGCGTATTTACAGGCTGAATTCCATGTCTTATATTTCTCGGTATTTGCAGGGTTTTAAAGACAGTGATTGATGTCTCTCAGCCAAAAGTCACCGTTATCGGTCACACCGCTCCACATATCCTCATCAAGAAGTTAGGAAAAATTGGGAAGCTGGCAGAGATATGGCCAAATGTGAACCAGAAACCTCTCGTGAAGGAGCTACATCTAACCACCACATTTGCACAAGAAAAAGAGAGAGCCAGTGATGGTGGGAAGATATTCAATAGCGAGAAAGAATGCGCAGAACCTTCTGATAACAGCAACGAGAAGACACAGAGTGACAATGGCGCGAATGGAAGCAAAATAGAAGAGGAGTCCAATGAAAGGAATAGTGGTCCCAATTCTCCTCCTGAGGTAACTAAGACTGAGAATATCACGATAAATCCTGGCATAGTGCATTATACAGGTGACATTACTGGCTATATGCCAGATTATCCTCCCGTAGATATGCCCCCGGCTTCCTATACGGTGTATGCACATAGAGTCCCACCATCGTTCAATGTTCACAATCGTTATTACTGTGAAGTGCCAGTATATCATCCACCAGTTCAACAGCCAGCGCCGGCAATCGCCGACTATTTCAGTGACGAGAACACAGTTGGGTGCAGTGTAATGTGAGGAACTCATCTCACTTGGCATGGAAATTTAAGTTGTAGTATTAGCTAGCATTAATAGGAAGTTTAGCTCCCTGGGATATCTTTTTTCCTTCTTGTATCATATCTAAGTACGATTGTGAGAAGGAACTTGTTGGTCTTTTGTACTTCTCTGTCATGGTGTTCTTTTCAGTGAGAATCAAAGCCATGATCAATGGAAGTTTAAGTTTGTATTTCAGATTTTTTTGTTATTAGTTGACCATCTTTCTCATTAAGAAAGATGGTCTCTGTAATGGATTTTACATTTCCACGAGAATGAAAACCATGGTCATGGAAATTAGAATTGTATTTATCAAGTTTCTTGTTGTTAGTTACTCATTTTCTAAATAATTAAGATGGGAGAGGTGGAAAAGGCTTGTAATATTGTGTAATGGGTTTTTACTTTTTAAAATTAGATACAAGACCATGATAGTAAAAATTAGGTTGTATCTAATACTAGTCCTTTTTATTAAGAAAAGATGGGAGAGGGAAAAGAAAAGGCATCCTTTTATTATTTGAGGAATGCTAAAGTAACCACATTATGGGTGCAGTCTATGTTCTTTGAAGCCAACCTTTGAATGATCCAACTCATTCCTCTCATTGCTCCAGCTTTAAATGTTTTATAGATCATAAACTATGTTGTTTGGATGATTCTAGAATCTAAAAAGCTTTGCATAAGAATGGACAGTTCAAAAACTTCAACACACACACTCACACATATATAAGCAGAAACTAGAATTGTGTAAACAATGTCTTTTTCCTTATAAGCAACCCAAAGATGGAGCAATGAGATGCACTATGTAAAAGTGACCTCCAAAAATTATGTGGTTAGAGCACACCTCATAGTGCGATCAGTGTAATTCCTCTTTGTGCCGACTGCAAGAGTTGCCACCTAATGCCATAGCCCTAGAGATGATAACCTATACTTTTGACACCAATTCCTTGGGCAATTGCATATACATGAGAGAGAGAGAGAGAGAGAGAGAGAGAGAGAGAGATTTGAATCAATTAATGGAAGACGTGACTTTCCATCTTTCTTCACGAAGACACCTCCCAAGGACTTCCATGTTCCTCTTTTCACTAACTTAATGCATGTAACTTTAGTTCTTTTTTATGTCTAGTACTGGGCCGGTCAAGTAAAACAGCAAGGCTCTGCGTATCAAGCATGATTTCGATTACTTCATTTAAATAAGCACCCACGAGTGAATTAACTATATTTCTTAGGGCAGCCATGCAAACTACCTAAGCCCTAATAGACCTTTACAAAGGCTTCTATAGTCACAGTCATGCGTTAATCGTAACTAATATGTGTTTGGTACAATAATAAAATGGCATGATAAAGTCAAATCTTGTCATTGTCCTTTCCCTGTAACTGTTCAATGCCACGCTTCTGTAACCAGCCAATCAATGGACCTCCACGCACATGCAAGCACTCGGAGTCATTAGAATATGTGAAAGATTTGATGTAAAATCCACAAGCACCTGAACGGCCAAGAAGATTCTCTATCCCTGTCACCGTACCACTACCAAAAGCTATGAACTTCAAACAGAAATCATAAAAAGAAAAAGAAAAAAAAAAGTGATCTCTTGGTGGGAGATTGTCCGCGTAAGTTCTTCTTTAAAATTCTCACTGCTTCATTACCTCTTTTATATTCTTAAGCTTTCTCACCTTCCTAAATCTCTTAAAACTTCAGCTATAGAATAGATGATAATAAGAATATCATATCCTAATTAAAACTACAATAATTAAACTAAAATTAACAATAACAGGAAGGGTCGTACCATTCCATCCCCCTTAAACAAACCCTTGTCCTCAAGGTTTAAAATCTGGAAACCGCTCTTGCAAGGACTGCAGTTTTTCCCACTTTGCATCACTCGAGTCTACGTGTTCCCACTGAACAAGCACCCATATAACAACACTATTACCTTCGTAACTTAGTCTAAGATCTAGAACTACTGCAATTCATACTTGGAAGATACCTTCATAAAAAATTGGAGGCAAGTCAGCAACCACTATTGCACAAGTTCCTAGCTTCTTTTTAAGGCATGAAGCTTGAAAGACAAGATGGATTTTAGATCTAATGGTAAGTCAAGTCTATATACAACAGATCCCACTCGCTCAAGAATAAAGACAAGATGGATTTTAGATCTAATGGTAAGTCAAGTCTATATACAACAGATCCCACTCGCTCAAGAATAAAGACAAGATGGATTTTAGATCTAATGGTAAGTCAAGTCTAGATACAACAGATCCCACTCGCTCAAGAATAAGATAAGGACCATAGAATTGCAGCAACAACTGAAGAGACCTAGAACTGCCACTGAAGCTTGATGATATGATTGTAACAGAAGATAGACCCAATCTCCCACCTAAAACACATGCTCTGTGTGATCTTTGTCAGCTTGCTGCTTCATACGATGTTGAGCCCATAATAAATTCTCCTTCAGAATACCAAGAACTCCGTCACGATCACTTAGTTCAAGATCAAGAGAATGAACATTTGTTGACCCAGGTATGTAAGATTTCATAATTGGGGGACTTTGTCCATAGACTACCTCATATGGAGAATGTGTTGTTGCTTCATGACATGTGGTATTGTGACATCATTCTATCCATGGTAGCCAATATGTCCACTTTAGGTTTGGTTCTAGTGAAACGTCGAAATAAGTTCAGAGACAGCGATTGAGCACCTTAGATTGGCCATTTTGAGGATGATAAGCTATACTCATTTGCAACTTTCTCCCATGTAGTTCAATAGTTCTTGCCAAAATAGATTTGTAAATACTGAATCTTTATCACTCACAAATTGACAAAGGTATGCCATGCAACTTAACCATGTTATTTATACAAGCTTGTGCCACGAAGATAGCTAAGTAAGGATGTGATAAAGCGATGAAGTGAGCTTACTTGGATAGCCGATCCACCACCACAAAAATAACTATCTTGCCTCTTGAATTCGGTAGCCCATCTATTAAATCCATTAAAAGATTGGATCATAGATTATAAACATTGGCAGTGGTGGCATTAAGCCCGAAGGGTTCAAAGCCTCATATTTATTCCTTTAACAAAAATCACATTCAGCTATATATAGTTTGATCTCGTTCTTCATTCCTCTCCAAATAAAAATAACCAGAGATTTTCTTGTATGCCTTTTTGTACCATGAATGTCCAGCACTGGATGTATCATGTAATACAACTGATTTCCATGAAGAAATTTTAGCTATAATCAATCTCCTTTTGTAACGAAGGATCCCATAGGCAAAAGAGGAGAGGTGGGCCTGATCCACATTGCACTTGGTCAATAATCTTGCTAAGCTTCAAGTCATATATATGAATCTCTTTTATGCCATCTACCCAATCAAACCTGGTAAAGGATATGGCTGCAACTTCCACAAATTCTAGTTTCCGTGAAAGAGAACAGTTGCTGAATTTTTAGATCCCGTTTTGTATTAGATTTCATAATTCTACCCAAGAAGCTTAGTCAACCATTTTTGTTGGGTTGGTTAACAATTCTTTGTTTTAATAAATATTTCTTTTTGATCGATTCGAATCACAAAATGACTACCCAAGAGATATGATCGCCATTTATTCACTGCATGGATGATGGACATCATCTCTTTGGCATATGTAGAGAGACCAACCTTTTTGTCCAATAAAACATTGCATCCTGCATTAAAGCACCACCCAATCCCATGTCCGATGCATCATCACACTCAATAATGAATTGCTTTGAAAAATCTGGGAGGAAAAATGCGTATTACAACGGCTGCCTTCAAGGCATGAAATGCATTTTTCGCATCTTAATTCCACGTGAGATCATTTTTCTTCAATAAATAGGTTGATAGTGCACTAATTTGCCCATGGTTTTGGATGAACTTTCTATAATAACCTATTAAACTAAGAAAACCTCGTAGCCCTTTGAGATTCTGTGGCCTTGGCCAATCAGCCATTGTTGTAATGTTACGTGTCTCATGTGTAAGACTTACGGGATCGAGAAAAATGATATAAATGCTCCACCCAAGTATAACTATATATTAAGATATCACATAAAAACAAAAGAACCTTATGCAGAAACTCTCAAAAAATGTCATTCATTCGGGCTTGGAAGGTAAACAGGGCATTTGTTAGCCCAAAAAGCATGATCAAGAACTCATAATGCCCTTCACGAGTTCTAAAGACAGCCATAGGAATGTCCTATTCCCAATCTGAATTTGATGGTACCCAGACCTAATGTCCAACTAGGAGAACTAAGGGGCTCCATGCAATTCATTTACCCTACTATAAAATGCAAACAAATATAAGATGGTTCTTAAAGCATCTTATATTAAAAGTCTTATAAGATAGTTATAAAAAACCATCTTATAAACCTTAATTTATATAAGACGGTTTCAAAAAACCGTCTTATAAATATGTAAAATATGAGATGATTTTTCAAAAATTGTCTTATAAATATGAGTAATATAGGAAGATTTTTTTAAAACTATCTTATAAATTATTAGAAGCTGCGTAATATAGGATGTTTTTAAATATAAAAAAATCATCTTATAAATCTATCTAATATAGGATAGCTTTTCAATGACCATCTTATAAACCATGGATATTACAGGATGATTTTTGAAAAACTATCTTATATCAAAAACATCATAGATATTATAGAATGGTTTTTCAAAAATAGTCTTATAAATTTGCCTAATATATTATAGTTTTTGAAAAACCATCTTATAAACTATGGATATTCCATGACAATTTTTGGAAAACCGTCTTATAAAGCTGCATAATATTGGACGGTTTTTATAAGACAATTTTTCAAAAACTATACTATATTGCATATACTTTCTGCACATTTTGTGTGTTCCTTTGTTGGTTTCTATTTATATATTATTTTTGCAATTTCTGAAGTTCAACACTTCATTTCTAGAGGCTACAATCATTTTATAAAATACATTCATATTCATTCCACACTTTCAACATTCCACATTGAACTTTTCCATACACACTTCTCAATGAAATAAAGAAAGCATACACAAACTTAAATAAAAAAAGGAACACATCCATAGTAGTGAAGTTGTAATTTGTATTGGAGTGATAAAATTGTTTTATGTTCAATAACATCAGTGATTTACAAATTAAAAGTCAAAAGATATTCAATCCACTCTATTCTGATGTCATCTATATCTAATTGGGAGAAACTCTTGTTATCCAAATCAACTTGCATGACAACAAATATTAAATCAATTAAGACATTAATGTTGGACTCATTAAAGAGATGTAGAAAACTGAAAGAATGATGATTAGTCAATTAATTGAACCTTTCTCAATTGGGAGATCATAAATCTTTTGCAAATGAGAGTTCTCATATATTTGAGAATGTAATACCCACCCTCGCAATCATATTGTTGTCAAGGGCACTGCACAATAAAGTCAATAGATCATAAGGTTTAAATATCATGTGTAATTATAAGTTTAGGTTATAAGGTTATACTAAAGAATTAGTAAACCTTACCTTGACCCTTTTCCAAGTCTGTTTTGATGAATGGTTAATATTTTTCATCTTAGCCCATTTATACCATGCATTGCACATATAAGTAAAAGCATTATATATGAATAAAGAGGATATTTATTAGTTATCCAACTACTATAATAAATGAAATAAAAGTCAAACTTATTGTTGACTTCCATCAGTGGCCCTTGAATGTGTGCTCTACAAGAATAAAATTATATTGTGAGACATGTAATAACTTATCCACTATTGTGGGGAATCGGTAGGCCTACCCATTGTCACAATACAAGAATCCAAGTATGATATCTTCTATTTGTTTCTTCTTAGGCAAATGCTCCTTTAGTCCAAAGATGACAATAGGGTTAAGGAATTTGTAAACGTCCTTGACCTCTAATCTTTTCAACTTATCATGTAAAGACCTACATAAACTTAATGTCAAATACTTATCATGTCATATTAATAAGTAATGTAATCTAATTTTAATAGAGTAATTACACAACATACTCGATATATATATGATGATGTGCATGTATTCTAGCTGAGCCATATTACATATGGCTAAGAGGTCCTCTTTCATGACTAGAACCTTAACTACATCGTGGGCAAGCACACAGGCCTCTATCCTTACATGGCTAATTACCTTATCTTCATTGATTAGTCTGTATAGTCCTCTTGGAAATGGAAGCATGTTAAGTAGAACCTGCACCTGATCCCTACATTGTTTATGTAATTTTTTAGAAATTAGTAATGAATACATATCAAAACAGTTGAAGAGATTCAATTTTATCATAAAAATAGAAAACCTAGGATGGGGCAATCGGTACCCCAAAATTTGTTGCCTTGGACGGGGTCACCCTCAATGGTGCCTTGTGTTTCTTCTAGTTAACATTATATGCAAATAGTATTTAAAAATTTAGCTCAAGCCTTAAAGTTATTGTTGAACATGATGCTATGATGCCATATACATGCCTTAGTAATTATTGCTTTGATATACTTCTCTGGCCAAGCTACATGATATCTAATTGTATTTCCAATAGTATGAATATTGTCTGGTTCTATAGGAAATGGTAGGAGTGCATTTGGTTGGAGGGCAGCAGTAATGCACACATGCTTAGTGTGTGGATGCATTAACCTTCGACACAGCATAACAGAAAAAACCTTGTACAATGTAACCACAACAACATAGTTCTCAGCTGTATATAGCTACAACATGCACTGACCCATCTGCAAATTAGGAATCACCTATACATAAGAATGAATGAAGACTACTAAGACATGTGTGATTGAAAAAGTAAACAAGTCAATACATACCTCCTTGATTAGGACATCTCCTTCAAAGAGCTACTCCATCTCTCCTTCAGATGGAGGAATGCAGCTATTGTGAGATGGGGGTCAAGGTACAATGTCTTGACTTGGACCTTTGAAACTCCAAATGTTCTTATAGAAATCATTCCTTACCTTCACATGTAACTCATTTAACATGTTTTCCTTCCATGCTTCCATGTCCTCTACTAGAGGATTCTTTGAATCATGGAAGAATTTGAAAAGAACCACACTATGGCCTTGGGCCCTTACTTGGTCAAGGTGGTCGTTCTTGTTGCCCATAGCCATATATAGGATGTCTCCCTTTACAACAGTGCTGCTTAGAGTCCTTGTAGTGGCACTTTCTTGGTTCAACTCTTCATGCCATGTAATTAATAAAACATGATCATTTCCATACATACATACATATATATATATATATATATTATAATTCAAGAGATACGAAGATAGTCACATAAAACCACTTACACTTCTTGAAGCAACCATGGCATCATTTTCATCAGTGAAGGTCTAGGAGTTACACCCCTATGAATGCACCATTTTTCAAAGAATGGTGCGATTGATGGGCTCTATGGTCCCAGCATTCTTTTGATATGAATAGAGACATTAATTTAAAGTTAATGAAATAAAAGTTAGGTATGTTTAGATAGAACTAAACTATCACATATACTTACTTCTTATTCTTCTAACCATGCATAACCAATCCTAGAGAGGCGGTGTTGCATATAATTAGTCACACGCACCATTTGTCCTTTCATACGCTTTGCGTACATGTCAAATGAACACGTAATGAAGCATAATGGACTTTTATAATTAGAGGAATCAAGCTTTTGGCTAGTTTGTAATTACCTCAAAATCAGAAGACAAGATGGTCTATACAAATTGATTCCATGCATCTTAGCCAATGATGCTGGAATACAACTTAGAGATAGTGTAGAGTATAGATGGATCATTAGCATTTGGAAGTATGTACTTTCTTGCAAGATTACTCTTCCATTTCCTCCTTTATTCACCAGCCACATGTAGAGCATTCTTCTTATACTCATCAGAGACATCAAACGCAAACTACAAAGTAAAAATAAACATTAGTTTATCTGAAATAAAACAAGATAAGGCACCTAGTATGTTGTATGTAGCAAACATTTACAAACTTTCACTATCTCTCATATTGCATTCTTTATTGATGGTGACACATGTCTCCAACCAGTAATTGAGACTGCATCATTCTTCTAACAGTGCAGCAAAAGAAACTAGTGTAAGGATGTGCATTGCCACCTATCACTTGCCCTTTACTATTAAACTATACCATTTCTTTTATTCCCTTTGACTTTCTCTTAATCATATGCTCCATTTTGGTTGGCCCTTTGCCCTTTCTCTTAATAGGTGTACATGTGTTGGATTGTTCTTCATGATTCTCACTTTTTCATGTTCCATTTTTCTTAAACAAGTGAAAATAATACATTTAGAATATAACAACATATATATTACTTTAGAAAAAACCACGATCTAAGTGCATAGTTGGTGTACATAAATAGGATAGAATGAAGAAAACAATTACATCTTAGTAAAGTAGCACTAGAATAATATATTAACTCTTGACTAACTATGCACAAGTAAAAGCTTATATAAAATTATTCCTAACACAAATTATAAGATAAAATTATTCCTAATACAAATTTAATATAGTAGTTTGATGTCTTTTTGAATGAAAATTGAAAATCTAACACATGGGTCTTCTTATTCTCAATGTCCTCTATCTAGAATGATCAATTTCAAAGATTTACAACCTTAACAAAGAAGAAAATCACACACATATTTAAGTAAGTAATGTACTATTACTATTCATGCAGACAGCTACAAGTAGCATTCTTCAACCAAATATTTGGGTGTCTTTTTGAATAAAAATTGAAAATCTAACATATGACTCTTCTTATTCTCAATGTCCTCTATCTAGAATGATCAATTTCAATGATTTACAACCATTAACGAAGTAGAAATCACACACATATTTAAGTAAGTAATGTACTAGTACTATTCAAATGAACATCTACAAAATAGCATACTTCAACCAAGTATTTGGATGTCTTTTTGAATGAAAATTGAAAATCTAACACATGGGTCTTCTTGTTCTCAATGTTATCTATCTAGAATGATCAATTTCAATGATTTACAACCATTAATGAATCAGAAAATCATGCACATATTTAAGTAAGTAATGTACTGTTACTATTCAATGGACAGCTATAACTAGCATACTTAAACCAAGTATTTGGATGTCTTTTTTAGTGAAAATTAAAAATCTAATACATGAGTCTTCTTATTCTCAATGTCTTCTATCTAGAATGATCAATTTCAAATATTTTCAACCATTCAAAAAGTAGAAAATTACACACATAATGAAGTAAGCAATGTATCATCACTATTCATGCCAACAGCTACAAGTAGCATACTTCAACTAAGTATTTAGATGTCTTTCTAAATGAAAATTGAAATCTCACACATGGGTCTTCTCATTCTCAATGTCGTCTATCTAGAATGATTAACTTTCAAAGATTTACAACCATTAACAAAGCAAAAAATCATGCACATAATTAAGTAAGCAATGTACTCTTACTATTCACACGAACAACTATAAGAAGCATATCTTGGAAACTAAAAGCATGAAAATAAGAAAATCAAGAAAAGAGAGAGACAACCTAATGAGAGAAAACTGATCATGAGCAAAGTGGGGGGAGGGAGTGTGTTCTCTCTCCCCTCTTCTTCTTCTTCTTCTTCTTCTTCTTCTTCTTCTTCTTCTTCTTCTTCTTCTTCTTCTCCACCTCCTCCTCCTGCTCCTCCTCCTTTTTCCTCTTCTAGTTCCCTCTTTCTCTCCTTCCCTCTCCCTGTAATGGCCTACATTTTTTAGTAATAAAGAAATGTTATATTTATAAATAATGAAGAATTTTAAGTCAATTGTTGATTATTATGGTGTAAAAGCAAGTTGAAATAAAGCCTACTCAAATTTTCTATTTATAACTCATTAAATAAATTGTGTTTAATTAGGATATAAGTGCTGATAAAACTTTAATTTGGTAAGACTTAACAACCTAAGCTAAGTGTAGCTAAGCGGTCCCAAGTACAATTTGTCAAGGTGAGGCTTGGACTTTAAGTCACCTCCCAGACAATTTTTAAGAAGAAAATCATGTTTTTATTCAAGTTAATTTTATTTTATTATTTATTTATTACCATTTTTTTCTATGTGGACATCTAAATATGGAAATCCACATGATGTAATAAAATTTCATATGAGGGAACAAGAGGAGGCAATGAATTAGGAATGACTATTACAAATAAGGACCCTTTGATGAAGATCTAATGGTCAAGATTTTTATTTTGAAAGCCCCATTAAATTAAGTGAAGTAATAGTAAGTTAAAAAGATATGAAATACAAGGGGGTTATAACCAAAATGAAATAAGGAAATATATCCTTATTTCACTTCTGTGTAAAAGAACCTGAAAGGAGGAGAAAAGAGAAAAAACACAGAGTAGCCAAAGAAGGAGGAAAAGAAGAAGAAGAAGAAGAAGAAGAAGATGATGATGATGATGATGATGATGATGATGATGATGATGATGATGATGATGATGATGATGAAGATGATGATGATGATAGAAGAAAGAAGAAAGAAGAACAAGAAAAAGAAATTTAGGGCTTTTTGAGTGAAAGCCCTAGAAGAGAAAAATCTAAGAAGGAAGAGGGGTTTTGCTAAAAAATGGACAGAACAGAGGGTTTATTTTGTGGTTTTCTTTGTGGGAAACCAAAGGATATCTAGATTTGGAAAGTCTACAAGGAAAAATAGCATTTACAGGTAAGGGGAAAGTAGGTTTTTATTTTATTAGATTTAACTTTGTTTATTTTTTCTAAAAATTAGTAGCCATATAGTTTTGGTAAATTTTGAATTTTTACTAGATATTGGTAACATAAACATCTAAGTCATGTTTTAGAGGATAAAAATCTATTGTTTTAAAATCCAAGCAGTAACTATGTAGTTGAGATAAATCTAGAATTTTACTAGAATAATTAGTTTAAAACTTTGAATCATGTTTCATAGAATAACAATCTATTATTTTGGAATTATAGAAGTAACGGTGTAGTTTAAATTTTATGAATCATGTTTTGTGCAATTAGCAATCCATTGTGTTAAATAAGTAACCATAGTTTTGATTATTCCTATGATTTGAATTCTAATGTAATTAGTAACTATTGGTTAGTAAAAATAAAAATTCCGATAGCATATGTAGTTTTTACACAACAGAACATAGATACTCTGATTTACATGTTTTAAAGTAACTTGCAGTAGTAATAGTATAGTTGAATGACTATTAAATTGCTATGAATCTCTTTTGTATGATAGATAGTTGTGTTAATTTATAATGTTTAAAGATTTACTAAAGTTTTAATAGTCATTGATAATATCAGATCTATTAAGAGAACTTTTCAGCATAAGTTTTACTAATTTTAGTGCAAAAATTGATAAATATTATGGAGTTAACAATTGATTCAGTACTATATAGTAAGTGACCTGCTATATCTTTGGTTTTGTATAAGATAATATAAATGAATCTTGTTTCCATCTACTAGACTGAATACTAGTTTATACATTAGTTCTGATTTTTTGTTCTATTCATATGATCTAGTTTTACAAAGAAAGGAAAGTTCTGAAGTAATCACACTCTTTTAATATAGTTATAAATTAGTACAGTTTAGATAATATATAATAGTTATATGCATTCAATTCTAATAGTTCTAATTTGTCTACTATACTATGATTTAATTTAATCAAGTGGAAAAAATCACTAAATTTCAAATAACAATAGTTACTATATAACATTGAAACATAGATGGTCTACAAATATATCATATGCAGATATCCACTATTAGAAACTTCTATACTAACTGGTTTATGGGATTATTTTATCAAACTATCTATAAAGAGTAACTTCATATAATAGAGGCTTTTGTTAAAATGCACAAAAAAATATAAAAAAAATAAAAATCAGGTTTCTTATAAGTGTTTCTTTAGCATTGATTATGCAATGGAAAGATTAACCACAGAACAAACCAAGTTGTTGTTTTATAGTCCAATTGTGGCTGTTATGCTATAGTCATCAAAGCTAGTTACACTCTTATCTAAGAACAAATCTACTAACCACTTGTATCCTCTCATCATGTAACAATTATTTATAAATTCTAATGAGTGATAGAATCATAAATTCTTAAAAAGAAATGGTGCAAGATTTGAACCTTGACTACTAAACCATAATCTAAAGAATGATTCTAATAATCATATGTTGTTTGCTTTTGTTAATAATAAACTATTTCTTATGTAGAATATAAGTTATAAACACTATAGCCTAACATAGAATAATTTCTCTAAAAGATTTAAGTCCTTATGATCCTTTCTAAATTCTAGTTCTATATATATACAGGTAAGGTTTTGAAAGTAAACTTTTCAAATATATGTTAACATGGGTAAAATGTAATGAGTATCATTTTAGTAGAAAATGTTAACAAAAAACTTAACTACATACATCATATTTAAGCTCATGTGTCATTCAAAGATGAAAATCTTTTAAACTACAAATATGATGTAGTGATAGTTTTTAAGTAAAAGGTTAAATTGTAATCAATTAAGCATAAACAAATAATGCTTGAGGATCTTCCTATAATATATAGCTACATTAAAATAATGACTCTAATAAGAAGGCTATGGTGAGTAAAGCGTTAATAAAGGAAACCATTAGCAAAGAAGGATAACCATAAGATAGAAATATCACAACTTAGGTTGATCATCTCATAAGGAATAAAGTGAAAAGGTTTTGTAAATATAACAAATTGAATAATCTCAAAGTAAATATAACGGACCTTTGTATTATCTATCATATTTTAAAGTCAAGACTCATTGTTTTGAGATTTAGTATTGAAAATTTCACATTACACCTACTACTATGTTGAAATTGTAAAGAAATAAAAAGAATTGCTTCGACCTTATTAATTTGTTTTCTTTAAAGAGAATTCTTGTTATGAATGACTCCTTAAGGAAAGTAATGTATATAGAAATGTTCTAACGATTATCTTGTTAGAATTCCATTGTGATGTCTTAAGAGAAAATTTAGATAGGTTGGATGACCAGTTAGGCATCCATATAAATGCAGGATTTAACTCAAATTGTCAATTAGAATCTTGAGAATTATTTTACAAAGGATGAGTGGTCAATTAGATACTCATGTTAGCTATGTATGGTATAGGACTAGCTTGGCCCCTGGTTCCTTTTGATATAGATACCAGTATATGATTTAATGGAGGAGGACATGGGATCGACTCCATCTTTTATTGATCCATTCTTTACCATGGAGGCTGTGTAGTGGCCAAGGTATCCACACACCGGTGGGCATTATTTTTTAAATTTTTATGTGAGGCATGTTCGCATATATCAGGAAATCCTGGAGGGTTAGTGATAGAGTTTGACAGTTGCTGCTTCAATAGATTATGATTAATGATGCTAAATTATTTTATTGAAATCTTTATGTCATTGGAGATTTATTGAATTTCATGAACAATAATGTCTTTAGATGTATTAAGTTATACTTCACAATCCTATTCTAGATAATTTGATTTATATGGATATTGATGAATTTAATATGAAATCTTATATCTTATAAATTATACTAAATATAGATATGGATTTTGATTGACATGGTTTTATCTAACCTTGTAAATTTCAATTGTGAGTCATCGTACTCAGCCCCTTACAACCAACAATTTCAGGTGGAAGTTCTAACAAGGAGGAAAAGCGATTGATTGAAGAGATCTTTAAACTTGAGAAGGGTGTGTGACACCATTTACTTTCTAATTGAAATTGTTATTAAAGATATATTGTTATAGTCCATAGTTGGTAAATTTTGACTAATGAGTGTGTTTGGGGCCGTCATGACTAGTATACGATTTTGAAAGAAAGGAAATCTTTAAATCTTTATATTATATTGAGTCATATGAATGCTACTAGGTATTTTCACATTACATGCGTTGAATGCTTAAGTCCAAAAAATAGAGTAAACTCTGCATATTTTAGACAAAAATATATTATTTTAGTATTTAATTTTAAAAAAATATTTTAAAACTAAGGGTTCCACTATTTTTGAAAAAAAAAAATTAGGGTAAAAAATCAAGGTCTTCACTCTCTCTCTCTCTCTCTCTCTCTCTCTCTCTCTCTCTCTCTCTCTCTCCTCCTCTTCTTCTTTTCCTCAAGAGTTTTGGTTTTCAAAATTTTGAGGGGAGGTTGGCGGTGTGTTTGGTGTTAACTGACATGAACATAGAGGATAGTTTTTAAAATAAACATATTATATTCATTTGAATATAGGATAGGTTTTTAAAATCATCCTATATTATATTCAATATATGAAGGTTTTTAAAGGCATCTTATATTTTAATCACATTATATAAGATATTTTTTAAAATCATCTTATATTATAGGGTTCACTTTCACGCTGATTCATCTGTGCACCTTAATTTTTGTTTGAATAATATAAGACAGTTTATAAATAAGCATCTTATATATATTAAAGTAGTTTCACCTGTTCTTTAGACCTGAAAAATCTAAAAAACCGGCTAAGTGCAGAGGTTACCCCATCATTTATTTCCTTGATGCTTAACAAGTGTTTGGCATGACACATATTGTGTAAACTTAATTGATTACTTTAATTTGTCCCCTCATCTACAATCAGATTCAACCCAAGAACCCTTCTCACTAGCATCATGCACATAATTTATTTCATTCTCCTTGATTAAATATATTTATGTCATTGTTGTAGTAATTGAAGAGTAATCAATTGTTGTGTCACCTAGGTCATCTTCATCATAGAAGTCCCTTATGAAGGCTGATAAAATAGTTAATTATCTCATATCATATCCATCTTATACATAAAATACCTATTTTGGTTGACATGCCAAAACAAATTGGTCATTTTGATAGCTAATCTTATTGAGGTCAAATCAAGGGCATTGGTTCTGATGTTATCTTTATTGTGTTCCACCCAATAGCACTTAAACACAATCACAGTTCTACAAGTATAATCCAGCTCCCATATCTCTTGTACAACTCTGTAATAAGTATTGTTAGCTATAATTGGGTTGTTGTCATTTGAACTGGAAAAGAAAGTGGCTTTAGCAACTAAGCTAACACCACTACCTTGTTGTGCTCTTAACTTGTCATGGTCTTTTGTGTGAAAGTGATAACCATTGATGGCATATCCAGCATACTTTATTACTTCTGGTTGAGGTCTCATTACCACCCAACCCAAGCATTCAAAAATACTATGACCTAGAACATCTCGTTAATCTAAAACCTGTATATAATATTAATTGATATGATTAATTAATGCATATGCACATATGCTATTACAAATCAATTAATTCAATATAGCATTATTCATTGTAATTAAATACCTTCTGAAAAAGCCAAGTGGTGAAGGAACGACAATGTTAATCTTGCAGCCAGTTCTCCTTCTTTGAATCTCTTGGATACCTCTCTTTTAGGAAGTCCATGTGCATGCTGCACAATGTTCAAAGATGATAATTATATATAACATGCATTTGTTAGTAATAAATTATGTACCCTTTAACACATATATATATAGCTAAACTTTATTAACACAAATGTTTGAATAAATTAATGTGAAAGAAACCAAAGAGAAAGCATTAGTTACGTACTCAATGTGTGGATGAACTTCATCAACATTAATATTTTGCAAGACATAAAGGTGTGCCTAGTCCCATTCCTTACAATCAACAGTCGACACACAACCACTAGAGAGAGGTTCACCAACTCTTAGATCAATTAATGACCTGAATGTTTCTTTCTCAAGCTTCCAATAGCATCCACTCCTGAATTACTAGTAATTTAAAAGTATCCACAACCTTCTAGCACAAAGCATTAAAGAAGTAGCAAAATTTAGTAATAGATCCTGTAACTTTATTTGACAACATTAAAAGTATTCCTACAGGCAGAAGTTGTTGCATCAATGCAAGAAAATCATGAGACTTCATCCCTAACCGTTTCATCCCTTCTATGGAGAAAACATTTCTAAAGGCTGAAGAGTATTGATAAGTGTTTAATTTTGCATAAAAACCACCCAATTAACTACCCATCAGTTACAACTTATAAGGAAAATTAAGGTTTTTAGACTAAAATTCGTAACACAAATGAGGCAAAAGTTTATTATTTTGTAGGTCCAAAGGCTAACTCAAGGTAAGAGTGTGATTAATCATATTTTTCTAGGATTTAATTAGAATTTTCCTTTTTCATAGAAAGTAAGATGGTAATCCAACGACTAAGATCAATCGAGATGAAATTGAAGATCAAGATTAAAAGATTGAGTCAAAGCCTCAAAATTATCACTTCATCATGAAATCAAAGGCCAAAATCATCTTCTGGACCAGTAATGGATGCGATTAAAGGAGTTAAAGATCACCAAAGTGGGCCCATAAAGTGAGCCATACATTCCCACCACCTTTGCATGTGTTGCATGTAAGCAATCAAGCCATATTCAAACCATGGACATAGTGACAAGTTAAGGAGTCAAGCCAACCTTCAAGTCAAGCCAAGAAAGTTTCCCAATCTAGCCATGAAGCCTAGCCAATGGAACCTTCAAAGTTAGCCATCTAAGCCATCAAGATAAGCTAAATGAAAGGCTAGGATTGCAGGAGATTCAAGAAGATTATCCATGAGATATTTTGAAGATAATTAAGGGAAATCTCATTAGAATAAGATGGCATGTGGACAAATGGGATAAGAGCCTTTCATTTTTAGTGTTTTTCTCACTTTTCTCCAGGTTTTCCTCAATTTCCACTTCAGATGCACTATAAATTTCCATTGTAGAGTTACATCTTTCCGAAACTCTATCACATTCTACCTCATAGGAAATTTCCCAACCAACCAAAATTCTCCACCTAGCACCCTCCATCTCCTTCCCCTCTTATTCCCACCCACTTTCCTAACTATAGGAGTTTCAATGATTTTGGAAGTGGGGATACTCCCCTTCCTAAAAAGGTGGCATCTCCCACCTACTCCCTTTCTTAAGATAGCCACCTTCCACACACTATCCTACTTGAAATCCTAACCCTTCTCCCATCCTATCCATTCAAATTGACATGCTTACATTCCCACCACACCTTAGCATTAGGACATCCTAGAAAAAATAGGAGAAAAAACATAAAAACACAGGAAAAACCTAAGCCAGAGGACTTTTCCCACTTAGGAAAAAGATGCCTCCTCCACTTGGAGAAGGACATCCTCTTCCTAGATCATCCTTCCCTTTTTGCTTTGGATTTCCTTTGTTTGGGTGCTGCTACTCCCTTCCAAGGTGTGTGTTTCTTCCCCATATGTTCAACCTAGGCTTTTTGGGTGTTTGATTCATCATTGAAGGTTGGTTAGCTTCCTTGTTCTCTTTGCTTAAATTTACTTCTATTCATGCTAGTTTGCCTTGTTTTCCTTGATCTTTCTTTGGCTTTAAAACTAAGATTCAAGGCTAGTTTTCCCTTGAAGTGATAGCCAAGGGAAGTCATCTTGAATCTAGTTTTGTCCTTTACCTTACATTGCATCTTTGTTCTCTTCTAGACCTCTTCATTTCCAACTTTGTTTGCTTGAGTTTTCATTTGTCGTTGCTTTATTATTCGATAGGATTTTTCCTTGATTTCAAGCATGCTTGTTCATGAGTGATTGTTGGAACAATTGAAGAAGGAATTGTCTTGTAATTAAGGATTGATTAAAATTAAGTGAACATTATTGTATTAGAATTTAAATTTCAGATTTGGATTACATGTGTGGAGTATTACGTTGATGAATTTTTAATGTGATTCAATGAAGTTAGTTAGAATTTTTAATTCATGTTTATGTCCAGCAGTTAATTATGTTTGTTATTGAAATTTTTATTGCATTAGAAGTGATTAATTCCATATTTTACATGCTCTATTCATTGAATCATTCAATTACCATGCTGCTGAAAAATTTTTTCATGAATGGTTTATGTTAATTTGTAGCACCATACAACTCTTGTTCACTTGATTATTAAATAGCCCAACTAGATTGTTAGATAGCTTAGTTAATGTTAGAATGAGATTTCATGCTTAGGTTTCCAAAGTACTTGATTAAATCCACTCCTATCCAATGAATCATGCATACCATTTCATGGTTACATGCATGATACTTGGGTAGTTTTCATTTAGTTGTTTGTTAATGGAAATTTTTTCTTTATTTTGCTTGTTTAGTTGTTGTTAGATTCTATTAGTTTGCATCTTAATTAGTTTAGAAAATAATTAATTTTGTCACACTTACTAAAGTAGTTGATTTGGTTGCTTAGTTTTCTTAGTTTAGCATGATTATGAAAATAGTTTGTTAAAGCATACTTTCCTTAGATTAGTTGCTAATTTCACATCTAGGAATGTTAGTTTAGGAAAGTTGTTAATTTGCATTTTAGGAAAGTTTTACTTTAAGAATGTTTTTAGTTAGGAAAGTCAGAAAATTAGAAGTTTTTAATTCAGGAAGGTTTAATTTTAGAAAGTGCATATTTTAAGAAAATTTTCAATTTAGCATGTTTCTTGTTTTAGCTTAGTTTCCAATTTCACGTGTTAATATCAATTCTAGTTTAGCTTAACAATATCTCTTGAATTTTGTCTACATTAGATTACTTAAAGTATGGGCCACTAACATCACATTAGTTCAACTCTTCGTGGGATTGACCTCACTAGTGTACTATATTACAAATGATTCGTGTGTTTGAGTTTTATTTAAAATAGCAACAAGTTTTTGGTGTCTTTGCCGGGAGTTGCAACAATTTGTGTAGTGTTCCATACTTCAGGTTATTTTCCTCTAGTTTAGGTTTAGGGTACATTAGATTAGGATTGTTGCATAATTTTTGCAATTTTTGTTATTTTCCTTATATTGACCATATTTCTTTGATTTTTGTGTGAAAAGAAATGGCAAAGGAGCAGCAATGATCTTGTGGGCCATGACTTCATCATCTTAGATTAGGTTTTATTGCTTTCATAGATTAGAATTTGAGTGAAACTTGTAGTGAGGCCCACTGTAAATTGCAATTTCTTTATTATTTAATTTTAAATGGGCTATAATAATACAAGGAAAGTGTAGGGCATGGTGGCCCACACTTGATCATCATTAGATCCCTCACTAGGGGCATCTCTCACTCAAATTTTAATTCTAAGGATAATTTGCATTTGGATGGTAGATAAATCATATAGATTAGGACTATTCATTGATAATTATTGCATCTTTACTTAGGATTGTTGCATTAGTTGTGCACGTAAAGGTTAGTCTAAGCTTGGCTATAACCAAAGCATAGGTTCCACAGTTATAGTGTCCCGTCTGTTAAGGTGCCTGACCCTTTGTTAAGTAACATATAAGTATGCATTAGTTTGCTAGTAAGGGTCCCACAGGAAACCCTGATAAGATAAGGATTGGATTTGATCACTAGCTCCTTAGCCCACCTACTAATCAACCAACATCCTTATATGTTGCGATCCCAACCCTTGAACATAATCAAAATCAAGTAGAAAGAAACTTAAGGTATCAAGCTCATAGGACTCTTTTAGAAGGATATGATCTATTGTCACTCCAGTGGCTTCTGAACATTATGGTTATAGTGGGTGTCTTAAAATCTAAGTGATTTTCTCCACTGACGTCAGTTGAGATATAAACACCTCCTAACATGAGGATTGTATTAACCACTTTAGAGCAAAATCCAATTGCTAAGTAGTAGTCAAATTGAATAAAAGTAGGAGCAATCTAAATCTAATTCTAAGATGCTACCACATATGCACTAACAAAAGATAATCAAGACACTAATCAATTAGTGGATACTAGGATTTGATTGTGCATCATTTAGCTTAGGACTAGCATTTTGTTTCATATAGTTAGGGTTTTCCAATTCATACTTTAAAAAAAAGACTCATTCGTTATATATACCAATTAGTTTTGTTGCATATAAAGTGGAGTACAATAGCTTATCAAGAAGGCAATAAAAAACCATTATGCTACTATTTTAGTCCTAAGCCATTACCACATGAGGATTGAAATGAGATCAAAGCAAGATATACTCCTAATTTTTCCAATAAATTGGATAAGATAATTGGGAAGTGGGATAAGACAATAGCTAGGATAGCCAGAATGGATAGTCCAATGGATAGGTTCCTTAAGCAAAATACTGAGGCATATAAAAAATCCCAGTATGATAATTCCTACATTGAGTTATATCACTACCCTTAATACAATAATGACTATAACTATTCTGACCCAAAATATCCCCCTTCTTCATGGTCATCGAGCTCCAACTATAATGAATACTATCAAGAGCCAGTGCATGCACCTAATGCATTCACACAACCTAGCAATTATTATCCTGAGACAAATTACCAAGACTATAATGGATAGGCTAGGCATCACAAACAACCTTGGTCTCAAGATTACCAATATCAAGAAGAACCACAATGGTCCCACCCTGATCGACACTACCATGATTATCAAGAATATCAGGGTCAACCATCATCCTCTGCCCTTTTAAACACTTCAATGTCATAGCAATACCAACCTTACAAGTCATTTCCTCTATAGCATGAAGAACAACTATTAGAAGACAATATGCAATCATTTTATGAGAAAATAGAACAAATCATGGCTTCCATTAAAAAGGAGAATGAGGAAATGAGACGAGAATGAGAGGAATGGGAAAAGAAAATGAAACTAATGAGGGAATCTATTGAAAGAAACGTTGTTGCATTTATAAAAATAACTAAGGAATTCAAACAAATCAAGGATAATGAAGAGTCATTTATTACTAATAATAGGATGGAAATGTCTTATGATCATTTTAAGAGACAAAGTCCTCAACCATCAATAGAAACCTCCCACTTAGATCTACTTGAGCCATGTTCTAATCCTTATCACAATTATGATGAAGAGACCGCCATTGTTGAAGAGAATGAAATTGTAGAAACATCCAATTCAAATCCTCTAAAATCATGTTCTACTTATTTTTATGAATTTGATGAAGACACATCCACTGAGGAGGTGAATGAGTTGTTGGAGATGGTGCCTTTAATGGACACTTCTCAATGGAAAACTATAGTAGATACCTCTATAGTACCTGAAATACTAATTGAGCCTTGCAATGTCAAAGAAGTACTTAATTGGGACCTACAAACTTTATTTGAACAAACGTTAGACAACAATATAGGCCTAATTGAAACCTTACCTGTGCTAGCTAAATAGGAAGTAAAAGAGTCAGTTGATCTACTAACCCCACATCAACCTACTCTATGGGACACATTAGAAGATACTCAGGGTTTAAGTAATACCATGTCTCCGCCTCTAGTAATACAAGAACCGCCTTTTAGGAAATGGTAGCATGAACTTATATCCCTATTTTAGGATAATGTAAGGGTCATGGAGCAAAAAGATAAATTAAATACAATAATCAATGTTATCCCTCAATTTGATCAAGAAGAGGACCATTCATCTCTATATGGTCCAACAAAATGCACACTAGGAAATCATCTTATTACCACCACCTCAAAATACAAGGTGGAGGAATTATGTTGATTACTGTAAAATATCGCAAATGGAGGATCATTAATATGGTCCCATAATAATCAAAATCGTGGTGGTCTGCTATGTCATATTGTTACCTCCACCAAAAATTTCAAGGGGGAGGAAATATATAGACTGCGGCAAGGTTATGAAGTGGTGTGAGAAATCTTGCTGTATCATTCTTAGGATTAGGAATAGGAAAAATTAGTTTAACTAGCTAGGTCTAGGTTTAGATGGTTAGGTTATTTATAGGCCATGTCTGGTTGAAGACGTCAAACTTAACACTTATTGGGAAGCAATCTAGGAATTTTTAAGAAAGTCTCATTAGACTACATTACCCATTCATCAATTTGATGTCCTATATTTCAAAACATTGGGACAATGTTTTGTTTAGGTTGGGGGTGTAGAATGGATTTCTAAGCTTTTTCTCACTTTGTTTGAAAATTTAAAAAAATTTATAAGTTCCTTTATAAAGATTAGATTAAATTTTATGAATATCTAGCTAACTTTTAAACTATATCTTATTAATAGAGTTGTATACAATTAGTTCACTATTTTAATCTTTTTCTAAAATATCTCATGAAAAATTAAACTTGGAACATCGATTGCACATAATTTGAAGAGAAGATATAACTTAGAGATCTTGAACAAGATCTATGGAGATTTATAACCCAAGTGGGTTTAGAGCCATTCATTTTTTTAGGGTTATACATAAAATCAAAATTTTCTTTAGCGGATGTTATTTCTTAATTGGTATAATTATTCTTCATCTTGGTGAACCATTGAGAAATCACAAAAGATTATACCATATATCTCTTAAGTTAATGATCATTCTTAAGTCATATGAAACCTAGGAAATGACAAAGGCCATCCTCGGTAAAACCCAGAGCCTTTAGCCTTCCCTATGTTGTTTTCTATTAGTTAGCCTTTTGACCCTTTTCTTTGTTATACAAACAACCTTGACCTATATTAAACCCTCAATATATATCCATTAAACATTTTTTTTAGAAATATATAGAGATGATTGAAGAACATTAATACAATTCAAGAGATAAACATCAAAAGGGGTGAAAAAGAAGAAAAATTCAAAGAGGCTACATATAAAGTTAAGAAAAATAATAATAAATAGCCAATGAAAAATAAGAATGTTCACTCTTGTGAGGAAAAATGGAAAAGTTGTGACTATAGTGATAGAAGTCCTTTATATATTCTCCAAACAACCTTTGTTCACCTTTATATCCATTCTTTTGAGGACCCTTACCTAAGCCTATGTTTCGTCCTAATAGAAGTCCTGACTTGATTTTAGGAGTACTATGGCTTGGAAATGGTTATGAATGAATAAGTACTTTGTTAAAGTGTAACATTCTTAATGGTTGATATCCTTTCATGAGACCATTACCATTCTTTTTAAGTTATCGTTCTTTTGGATGAAATATGTGAGACTTTTGGATTTATTGAACAACATTCTACTTACATATTAATAAGAGATGTACACCTTTCTGAGTGACTTCTTTCTCAGTGTTAAGTATATCCTATGAGGATTGAAGTCAAAGCATACATTTGGATGGTAATTTAAGTTATATTTGACTTAGAGACTAATTATATGTCAGCTATGTCACACACTTATCTTTCAAATGATTTTGAACCTTTTTGTTCATATTTATTAGTAAGAAAAGTTAAGAATTAGGATGAACTGAATAGAAGAAATCAGATGGATAAAGAACTTTTACAAATATTTTGAGAATTTTGTGGGTACATTCGCCGCAAACCCTCACAAGGCCTAACTTGTCCACTAGGGATAACCTAGGGGTTTAAGGGCTTATTTAAATCCAACTGTAAATACCTACAAAAGTGACACTTTGTATTTGTTTTTGTTAAATAATTTTTTGCATGTTTTGCCCCAGACTAGGAGAAAGTTGGTTGGGGAGTGTGATAAGTGTTTAATTTAGCATAAAAACCACCTAATTAGTTATCCATATGTTACAACTTATAGCAGTAAATTAAGGTTTTTAAACCAAAATTTATAACACATGCATTTTTTACCTAATGAAGCAAAAGTTTATTATTTTGTAGGTTCAGAGGCTAATCCGAGGTGAGAGTGTGATTAAACATGTTTTTCTAGGATTTAGCTATAACTTCTTTTTTGTAGGAAGTAAGATGGTGATTCAATGGTCTAGATCGATTAGGATGAAATTGAAGGCCAAGATCAAAAGATTGATTCAAAGCCTCAAAATCATCACTTCAACATGAAACCAAAGGCCAAAATCCTCTTGTGGACCAGTAATGGATACAATTAAAGGAGGTTAAGATGGTCAAAGTGGGCACATGAAGTGAGCCATGCATTCCCACCACCTTTGCATGGGTTGCACGTAAGCCACCTAGCCATATTCAAGTCATGGACAAGTTGACAAGTTAAGGAGTCAAGGCAACCTTCCAGTCAAGCCAAGAAAGCTTCCAAAGCTAGCCATGAAGCCTAGCCAATGGAGCCTTCAAAGTTAGTCATCTAAGCCATCAAGCTAAGCTAAATGGAAGGCTAGGATTTGAGGAGATTCAAGAAGATTATCCATGAGATATTTTGAAGATAACTAAGGAAAATCTTATTAAAATAAGATGGCATGTGGACCAATGGGATAAGAGCCTTCCATTTTTAGTGTTTTTCTCACTTTTCTCCACTTTTTCCTCAACTTCCACCTCACCCTTAAGATGCACTATGAATTTCCATTGTAAAGTTACATCTTTCCAAAACTCTATCACATTCCACCTCTTAGGAAACTTTCCAACCCACCAAAATTCTCCACTTAACACCCTCCATCTCCTTCCTACCCACTTTCCTAAACTATAGGAGTTTCAACAATTTTGGAAGGGGGGAATGCTCCTTCCTAAAAAGGTGGTGTCTAGCAACGACTCCCCTTCCTTAAGATAGCCACCTTGCACACAATTTCCTCTTTGAAATCCTAACCTTTCTCCCATCCTAGCCATTCCAATTGAAATACTTAAATCCTCACCACACCTTAGCATTAGGGAATCCTAGGAAAAATAGGAGAACAAGCATAAAACCCAGCAAAAACCTAAGCTGTAGGATTTTTCCCACTTAGGAAAAAGACGCCTCCTCCACTTAGAGGTGGACATCCTCTTCCTAGCTCATCCTTCTCTCCTTTTTTGCTTTGGATTTCCTTTGTTTGGGTGCTGCCACTCCCTTCCAAGTGTGTGCTTCTTCCTCATGTGTTCAACCTAGGCTTTTTGGGATGTTTGATTATCATTGAAGGTTGGTTAGCTTCCTTGCTCTTTTTGCTTGAATTTACTTCTTTTCATGCTAGTTTGCCTTGTTTTCCTTTATCTTTCCTTGCTTCTAAAACTAAGATTTAAGGAAAGTCATCTTGAAACTAGTTTTTTCCTTTACCTTACATTTCATCTTTGTTCTCTTTTAGCCGCTCATGATTTCCAAATTTGTTTGCTTGAGTTTCCATTGGTTATTGCTTTATTATTCCATAGGATTTTCCCTTGATTTCAAGCATGCTTGTTCATGAGTGATTGTTGGAACAATTGAAGAAGGAATTAGCTTGTAATTAAGGATTGATTAAGGTTAAGCAAACATCATTGTAATAGAATTTAAATTTCATATTTGGATTACATTTATGGAGTATTATGTTGATTAATTTTCGATGTGATTCAATGAAGTTAGTTGAAATTTTCAATTTATATTTGTTTCTAGCAATTAATTATCTTTGTTATTGAATGTTTAATTGCATTAGAAGTGATTAATTCCACATTTACATGTTCTATTCATTGAATGATTCAATTACCATGCTACTGGAATTTCTTTTCATAAATGGTTTATGTTAATTTCTAGCACCATACAACTCATGTTCACTTGATTTTTCAAGAGCCCAACTAGATTATTAGATAGCTTAGTTAATGTTAGAATTAGATTTCATGCTTAGGTTTCCAAAGTAGTTGATTAAATCCACTCCTATCCAATGAATCATGCATACCATTCCATGATTACATGCATGAAGCTTAAGTAGTTTTCCTTTCATTGTTTGTTAGTTGTAATTTTTTGTGTATTTCTCTTGTTGAGTTGTAGTTAGATTCCATTAATTTGCATCTTATTTAGTTTGTAAAGTAATTAATTTTTCACATTTGCTAGAGTAGTTGATTTGGTTGCTTAGTTTTCTTAGTTTTGCATTATTATGAAAGTAGTTTGTTAAAGCATGTTTTTGTTACATTAGTTGTTAATTTCATGTTTAGAAAAGTTAGTTTAGGGAAGTTGCTAAGTTGCAGTTTAGAGACGTTTCAATTTAGGAAAGTTTTTAGTTAGGAAAGTCATAAAATTAGAAGTTTTTAATTTAGAAAAGTTTAATTTTAGAAAGCGCATATTTTAGGAAAATTTTCAATTTAGCATGTTTCTTGTTTTAGCTTAGTTTCCAATTTCATGTGTTAATTTTCAATTCTAGTTTAGCTTAATAATATCTCTTGAATTTTGGCTACAATAGATTATTTAAAGTATGGACCACTAACATCGTATTAGTTCAACTCCTCGTGGGATTGACCTCACTAGCATAGTATATTGCAAATGATTCGTGTGCTTATTTAATAAGTACCCATCTAGAATTTTGATATCTTATAGGATTTTACACACTATTCTTCTCTCCTTTCTTTTAGCGTATAATTTTCTTTAGGCAAATATGTTCCTCGAATGCCCATATCATGTGGATGCAACCTTCTCTTCAAACTCATTATCATGGGATCCATTCTCGTGCAAGTCCATCTTTATTTTTCCTGGCATGTCATGTAAGGTACCGATCAAGGTTTCATAGACATTCCTCTCAATGTGCATGACATCAAGCACATGTTGCATGTGTAGAGATTTCCAATATACAAGTTCAAAGAATATTGACTTCTTCTCCCAATAGCTTTTAGAGTTGCTTTCACATGTACATGAAGTTGCCTTATTCTTCTTCCCCCATGATACATTAAGGTTATCAACTTGTTCCTATACTTGTCGTCTAGTCAACTTCTTTAGAGGCGTCCTAGTCTCTACATTACCATTAAATTCCTCCTTTTTAAAATAGTATGGATGGTTTCTATGCAACCATCTTCTGTGACCTAAGAATGCCATCTTCATGCCATGTTAAAGTCGTGTGGCACACATTTGGTTGCTACAAATTGGACGTGCATTATATTCCTTCACTGTGCATCTTGACAAATTACCATATATAGGAAAGTTGCTTATTGTCCATAGTAGTACAACCTTAAGGGTGAATGTCTCTTTCTTGTATGTATCATAAGCTTCAACACCTACTTCTCACAATGCCCTAAGATCATCGATCAACGAAGCCAAATACACCTTGATGTCATTCCTAGGTTGCTTGGAACCCGATATTAACATAGTTAACATCATGAACTTTCTCTTCATGCACAACAACGGTGGAAGATTGTAACAAATAGTTATAACAGGCCAACAACTATACCTATTGCTCGTAGAATCATGAGGATTGATCCCATTTGTAGATATTACAAGTCATAGGTTTTGGGTTCTTCTCCGAAATTGAGCCACATGAAGTCTACAAGCTTTCACGCAGGGCTATGTGCTGGATGGTATAAATAGTTATAACACACTCTCTCCTTGGCATACCATACTAGTTTCTTCACTATTTCTTTAATATGAAATGTTCTTTGGAATCTTAGAATAGAGGAAAAATACCATAGGACCTTTGCAAAGACATCTTTCACTTGCTGATCACTTGAATCCTTCCTTATCCTCCATCTTGAATGTCCACAAGTTGGACATATAATTTTGTCTTTGTGCTTCTTTCTGTACAAGTTGCAACCATTGGGATAGGCATGTATCTTTTCATGCTTCAACTGTAGTGTAGCTGTTGATGTTTTTCGCAAGTGTATGGGCTATTGTAGGATAACTATGCAAATATGGGTCGATCTCACAGGGACACGCTTTATAATTTTTGGAGTTTTTAATAAATTTTAATTATTTAAAATTCCATTCAATTGACACAATTTAACATGAAAAAATTCAGACTTCAGATATAATTTATCAATGAGAATTACAGAAGTTCAACACAAGAATAACGAAAATTAACTAAAGAAACAAGAAAATTCCACTTCCCTAGACTGGTTATTGTCAGTTTCTTCATATTTGAGTGCATGAACTTCGATCAAACTCCATCAAAATCTTTCTGGTACTCCTGATTGATGATCCACCGGTTGGATTAGGCAAATTTCATAAATTATAAGAGATCTGACCTAAATAAGAATTTTGGGCATTGGACGGTTTAGATCATTTTTTGGGGTTCAGATTAAAGATCAGAGACATTAATCATGACAATGGATGTCCTCAAAATGAATCTCCAAAATTAATTTGAAATCAGAAAAGAAACAGATGAGGAATTGAAGATTTTGATTGGTTAAGGCTAACCCGTTGATTGGGTTAGACCTTAATTGATCTGTCTTGATTAATTTGTTCCTGGATAAGCAGAATAAGGATAAACTAGAACCGAAATACTCAGGGATACATATGGAAATAAAGCGAGGACTCAGATGGAATTAAAGACAAAGGACAAACATGTAATTAGATATAAAGAGTGAAGGGCAAAAATGAAATTTTATTAAAGATCTGGTTTTTAACAAAAACCAGGAAAAAAACCCAATGAAGAAGACGAAAACCGGAGGAGGGAGAAGAGAAGGAAAGGGAAGAGAGGAAGAAGGGATGGGAGAAAACCCGATCTAGGTTTTCTCTCCCTAGGCCGACCATCGCTGGGCGTCGGTCTTAACCAATGCGAATGATGGAGACACCTGGCTAGAGGGTGCTTGGGCCATCTAATTCAGATCTAGCTCGTGCCTCGCCGGTGGGGGTGATGGTGTGGAGGTGTGTGAGATGGGTATGTGCGGTGACTGGGAATGGGAAGAGGTAGAGAAAGATAGGCTTGTGGAAACGACGTTGTGGAGCGTTGTGTTCTATGTGGTCCCGACTAGGTTGAGGTGCTGTGCAACCTGATCTGGGGTGTTGTTCTGTGTGGTCCTGGCTAGGAAGAGTTGTTGTGCCAATGGAGCGATCTAGAAAAAAGAGAGCTCAAGAGGAGAAGCAGACAAGGGTAGTGGGCTAATGGCCAGTGGATGCGTGATTGGGCAGAAGAGGTAAGCAGTAGGCGATGAAGTGCTGGAAGAAACAAAGAGGAGGAGAGTGATAGAGAGGGGAGCAGAGGCAATCTACGTGAGATGGGGGTAGATGGGTTCTGTTTCTAACATTCCAATAGGGATGTTGAAGAAGAGATTAAGAGGGAGAATGAGAAGTTGTAGAAAAGTAAAACAGGAGATAAAATTAAACAAATGATGATCAAAGGACCAAGGAAGAAGGAAAGCAAAGACAAAACCTAAAAATCCAAAACTCCAAAAAGACTCCCCTCCCCACTCATACGACTCCCCTCTTTATAAATTTTTTTCCTTATTTTTCTCCAACAAACTCCTCTTATCCCTATCTGGGACTCTTCTTCCTCTTCTATTTCAATTAGGATTCTTCCTCTTAATCTCTACTTGATCTGCACCATTGAAATTAGATCTAATCCATCCAACCCTCCTTTAGTTGATCTGCAAAAAAAAAGACTAAATTAGAATCATCAAAACCGTACATTAATCCTCTAATAAGCTCTAATGATCATTTAACTATTGATTAAGGTTTGGATGGTCGATCAAGCTAAATTTTGCAATTTGGATGGTTAGATGATCTAATTGAATGCTAAACTAGGGGTCTTTTAGCCAAAAATGAACACTTAACACACACCCCAACTAGCATTTTGCTAGTCCCCAGCAAAATAGGCAGACAACCATTTTACACAAAATTGGTACACAATGCCACTTTCGTAGGTACTCACAATTGCATTTAGCATATGCAATAAGCCATTGAACCACTAGGTTACCCTTAGTGGACGAGTTAGGCCTCGTGAGGATTTGCAGTGAATATACCCACAAAATTCAGTAAAGTCGAGTTCCTTATTTTATCTTAGAGAATCCTTATTCATTAGCAAATTGATTAATTTTTCACAACTTAATGAAGAAGATTTGACAATTTTACACTCCATACACATATTAAAGACATTTTATTTGAGCTACAAATCCTCACAGGTTTATGCTCAGAAATAAAACTCTCAGATAAGGGGTTAAACATATTTCTCTCATTGTGTGACTGAATCTAACAAGCTGATGGTTCACATAATTCTTGTTAATGCTCATGAGACAAAGGAAGTGATCCATAAGAGTGGATGTTAACACTAGGAATATTAGGAGTCTTTTACCTTAATTCTTTCTTTTTATCTCCTCTTTAAGGCTATGTCCACGTAGGACGAAATGTAGGCTTAGGACAAGTTTAGAAAAGAAAGGTATAAAGAATTCAAAGGTTCAAATTGAGTAGATGTCTTCAATGAATATCTGTTAGGACAACTTTTATTTTAGGTTTGTACTTGAAGTGAATTTCTCTTTTCAGACTTTGGTCTTTCTTTTTCTTTTCTTTCTTTCTTTTTTTCTCTTTTTCTTCTTTGGAAGAAAGACAGCTAATTTTTTTCTCACTTCTTTTACCTTTTGTCCTATTTTTGAACTTTTCATACTCTACTCATTTTGAAGATGGGTAGTGGTTAGTTATTTTAGGTTATCTTGGGTTAAGGTTGATGGGGTTAAGAAAGAAAAGGCTTACTTATAGGCTCAAAAGGCTAACTAGTGGTATACTATATTAGGTAGGATTTATGTCTCTAGGCTGAGCAAGGATGGCCTTTATCATTTCCTAAGTTTCCTAAAGCCTATTATATTCAATAAATTTCTAGAATTAAAGCTATTACTCCTATTTATTCTTGATGTTTAACCAAAATAAGGATAACAGAATCACTCTAATGTATGTACGCTAAAGAAATTATGAAATTACTTATAACTCTCTCAAAGAAGATAGTCTCAAACTCTCTCTAAGTTATAGGTCTCCACTGGTCTTCCTCAGGGTCTCTAAGTCATACCTCTATATTAGTCTTGATTATGAGCTGTGTGTACTTAGTTTTCGAGAATTAACTTTCATAAAATGCTTCAACACATGCATGACATGCAAAACTAATCATATGCATTCCCATTAAGAGGTGAAAATGGTATATTTACTAAATCTTAAACATTCAATTCTCATCACAGTAAGGGAACTCTACTAAAAAAAGAAAATTATTTTCAAAAAAAATAATTTTCCAAAATTTTTTCCACTTCTTTTTTTTTCTTCAAGAAAATTCAAAATCTCTAGTTCATCTACACCCCCCAACCAGAATGAAACATTGTCCCTAATGTTTAAAAACATAGGATTCTATATGAAAAGTTGAGAGATGTAGACTTTAAACCCTTGGGTTGCCTCCCAATAAGCACTAAGTTTAACGTCTTCAACATGACATTACCTAACCTAACTTTCTAAAACTAGAGCTAACTGGGTCTACTTTATTTGTCCTAATCCCAACCCTAAGATGACATGGTGAGAATTCTCACGCCACTTCAAAATTTTACAGTAATCTATATATGGCCTCCACCCTGAAATTTTAGGTGTTGATATGAATATAATACAATAGATCACCGCAATTGTAAAAGTAGTGGGACCATATTGATGATCCCCCCACCTCTTTAAGATTTCATGGTAATCAATATAATTGCTCCACCTCAAAAATTGAGGTGAGGGTAACTCAATGACTGCATGAACTACCGTGTATTTTCTTGGATCATATGGTGACAACCAGTCCTTGTCTTAACCAAATTGAGGGATGATAATGATCAATCTATGCAATTTATCTTTTTCCTCAGTGTCCCTATCATTGTCCTGAACTAGGGTAATAACCTGACTCTGCCCTTCTCTAATAGGTTGTTCTTGTATTCCTAGAGGCGGGGACAAGGTTTGGCTTAAACCCTGGTTTACAATAGGTTGATGCATATCAACTGACTCTGCTTCTTTCTGTTTGATAAGCACGGTACAATAGTAATTGGGCCTATATTCTCATCTGATGTTTGTTCAAATAAGGCTGCTAGGTCCCAATCAAGTACATATGTTACATTAAAAGGCATAATCTGAATTTCATGCTTAGGATGATCTACTCTGGCTTGCAATCTAGAAGTGTCCATTAGAGGCACAATATCCAACAACTCAGGCATCTCCTCAATAGATGTGTCTTCATCAGAGTCATACAAATAGGTGGGACACGCATTTAGAGGATTAGGGTTGGATTTTTCTGAAGTGTTACGCTCTTCATCAATGGAAGTCTCTTCATAATCAAAATCTGGACATGACTCAAGTTTATCGACGTTGGAGATTTTTAGAAATGGTTGTAGACTTTGTGACTCATAAGGATCATAGAAAATTTCCATCTTAGTGTCAAGAATACATGGCTCTTTATTCACCCTAATTTGTTTCAATAATTCCTTAAATTCCTCACTCCCTCGTTTTATTTCCTCATTGAACTCTTCCATCATTTGCTTTAATTTTGTATTCCTAGCAGCGATGTCTTGTTCTATTATTTCACACCTATGCTGCATATTTTCTTCTAATAGTGGTTCTTCCCATAGAGGAAATGACTCATAAGGTTGATAGTGTTGTGGCATTGGGGTACTGAAAAAAGACTGAGTAGGCTAAACACATGATGGTGGACCTTGATATTCTGTATAATCATGGTAGTACTGACCAAAGTGAGACTATTGTGGTTCTTCCTGATATTGGTAATCCTGATACCATAGTTGTTCATGATGCCTAGCCCAACCATTAGAGTTTGGAGAGTTTGTCTCAGAATAAAAATTGCTAGGGTATGCGAATGCTTCAGGTGCATCCACTAGCTCCTGATAGTATTCATTGTATGTGGAGCTTGATGAGGGCCAGGAAGGAGTGGAATAGGGATGCTCATAATAGGTATAGTCATTATGGTATTGAGGTTGTGGCGCAACTTGCCTAGAAGCTATTAGCCTAAGCAATTGACTTTCCATAAGATCTAACCGATCCATCTAGGCATCTAATCTATAAAATCTATCCCCTTCTTAATAGACTCCCTTTTTTTCTTTTCTTTTCTTTTTTAAGATGAAAACTAACCTACATGATGCAACCTAACTTCCTAGAAAGATGAACAAACAAAGGACACAATATAATTCTTGAGGCTAATAAGCAACATATTGATTTTCTTGAAATTATGTGGGGACAATGCTTTTAATTAGCCTACTCTAGCACTCCTCTTCTCCTTTAGACTTGATTATCACTTACCAATTAAGTTCTTCACAATGCTTTTAATTAGCCTACTCTAGCACTCCTCCTCTCCTTTAGACTTAATTATCACTTACCAATTAAGTTCTTCACAAGGTGATTAATACAACCCTCGTGTAAGGAGGCGTTTAGACCTCACAAACGTCAATAGGAAGTGAGGGAAGAGCGAGGCTCTATTAGACAACCCTCAATAGCCACAATGCTCTAGAGCCACTAGACTAACAATAAATCTAGTCTTAGTAAGAGGGTCCTATGAGTATGTGATAGCCCTATAGGTCTCTTCTAATTAATTTTAATTTGAATTGGATGCTAGGGTAGCACGCTTGAAGTGATTATTGTAGGTGGACCACTGAGTGGTGATTAACTTCCACACTCCATGGCAGTTCGATCAGCATATATATCACCTTAAAGCATTAATCGTGTCCTAAAATGCAAATAAAAGCAATAAACTAATGCAAAACCTAAAAATGCAACAATTATAAAAGGATGCTTTCTATATGATTTATCCTACCAAACAATGCAAATTTGCTCTAAATGCAAACCCTAATCTAGGAATTTAAATGAGTGAGGAGACTTACAGTGGGGTTTCTGATGAAGATCAAGTGTGGGCCACCTTATCCCACACTTGCCATGTATTATTACAACCCTTTAAAATGAAAATAGAAATTGAATTTACAAAGATCCCCACTACAAGCTTCACTCAAAAGAAAAAAAAATCCTAATCTAAGAAAGGAGGGAAATTTTCATGTTGATGAAGATTTTCTTGCCAATTTTCTCCACTTTTCTGTTTTCCTGAAAAAGAAAATTAGAAATAAGTACTAGTTTCAGGAAATTAAGTGGTTATGCACTAAAAAAAAATTAAATATGCACCTAAAAATTCCTAAAATACAATTCCTAATATTTTTTATTTTTTTTATAAATTAAATTTTATAAAAACTCCTTTGCAAGTCCCCGACAATGGCACCAAAAACTTGTTAATATTTTTCGCAAGTGCACGGGCTATTGTAGGATAGCTATGCAAATATGGGTTGATCCCACAAGGACTCGCTTTATAATTTTTGGAGTTTTTAATAAAATTTAATTATTTAAAATTCCATTCAATTGACAAAATTTAATAAGAAAAATTCAGACTTCAGATATAATTTATCAATGAGAATTACAGAAGTTCAACACAAGAATAACGGAAATTAACTAAAGAAACAAGAAAATTCCACTTCCCTAGACTGGTTATTATCAATTTCTTCATATCTGAACATATGAACTTCCTTCAAACTCCATTAGAATCTTTCTAGTACTCCTGATTGATGATCCACTGGATGGATTAGGCAAATTTTATAAATTCTAAGAGATTTGCCCTAAATAAGAATTTTGGGCATTGGATGATTTAGATCATTTTCTAGGGTTCAGATTAAAGATCAGAGACATTAATCATGACAATAGATGTCCTCAAAATGAATCTGCAAAATTAATTTGAAATGAGAAGAGAAATAGATGAGGAATTGAATATTTTGATTGGTTAAGGCTAACCTGTTGATTGGGTTAGACCTTAATTGATCTATCTTGATTAATATGTTCCTGGATAAGCAGAATAAGGATAAACCAGAACCAGAATAGTCAGGGTTACATATGAAAATAAAGCGAGGATTCAGATGGAATTAAAGACAAAGGACACACATGTAATATAAAGAGTGAAGCACAAAAATGAAATTTTATTAAAGATCTAGTTTTTAACAAAAACCAAGAAAAAAACCCAACGAAGAAGAGGGAAACCACAGGAGGGAGAAGAGAAGGAAACGGAAGAGAGGAAGAAGGAAAGGGAAAGGGAAGAGAGGAAGAGAGGAAGAAGGGATGGGAGAAAACCCAATCCCCCTGGGCCGGCCATTGCTAGGCGTCGGTCTTAACCGATGCGAATGATGGAGACGCCTGGCTAGAGGGTGTTTGGGCCGTCTGGTTTTGATCTGGCTCTTGCCTCGCCGGTGGGGGTGATGGTGTGGAGGTGCATGAGATGGGCATGTGCGGTGACTAGGAATGGGAAGAGGTAGAGAAAGATAGGCTTGTGGAAACGACGCTGTGGAGCGTTGTGTTCTATGTGGTCCCAACTAGGTTGAGGTGCTATGCAACCTGATCTGGGGTGTTGTTCTGTGTGGTCCTGGCTAGGAAGAGGTGTTGTTCCAATGGAGCGATCTAGAAAAAACAGAGCACAAGAGGAGAAGCAGACAAGGGTAGTGGGGCTAATGGCCAATGGATGCGTGATTGGGCAGAAGAGGTAAGCAGTAGGCGATGAAGTGCTGGAAGAAACAAAGAGGAGGAGAGTGATAGAGAGAGGGGAGCAGAGGCAATCTGCATGAGATGGGGGTAGATGGGTTCTGTTTCTAACATTCCAACAAGGATGTTGAAGAAGAGATTAAGAGGGAGAATGAGAGGTTTTAGAAAAGTAAAATAGGAGATAAATTAAACAAATGATGATCAAAGGACTAGGGAAGAAGGAAAGCAAAGACAAAACCTAAAAATCCAAAACTCTAAAAAGACCCCCCTCTCCACTCATATAGCTCCCCTCTTTATAAATTTTTTTTCCTTAGTTTTCTCTAACAAACTCCTCTTATCCCTATCTAGGACTCTTCTTCCTCTTCTATTTCAATTAGGACTCTTCCTCTTGATCTCTACTTGATCTGCACCATTGAAATTAGATTTGATCCATCCAACCCTTCTTTAGTTGATCTGCAAAATAAAAGACTAAATTAGAATCATCAAAACCATACATTAATCCTCTAATGATCATCTAACTATTGATTAAGGTTTGGATGGTCAATCAAGCTAAATTTTGCAATTTGGATGGTTAGATGATCTAATTGAATGCTAAACTAAGGGTCTTTTAGCCAAAAATGAACACTTAACAACAGCCAAAGTTTTCTTTACCGCCCATGTCAAACTAATCAATTTATTCTCCTTGGGTAGCATTTTACCAATGACTTTCAAAAATTCCATAAAACCTTGATCTAAAATACTAAATCTTGATTTCATATTGTAAAATTCTACCACTGCAGACAACTTAATATAATCTGTACACCTAACATACAACGGCTCATCAGCTTCCTCCAATATAGTTTAAAATTGTTTTAGGTCATCTTAGAAGTCATTGTATACATCTCAAGACATAAGTGCAGCTACACTTCTATCTACACATTCAGCCCTTACTAAGGACATATGAGGTATTTCCTCTCCATGTCACATTCAACGACGATAGCTTTCAATAACTCCATTGAAGCACAAGTGTTCTCTCAATTCATCAATAGTAACTTTTTTTAGGTTTTCATATGCCGAGCATGGATATCTCGTTCGATTACAACCACCACCTACCCCAAGTGTAAACTCTATGAACTTTCCTATTCCTTCCTCATATTCCTCTGATGATCTTTTGCACCCATCCAAGTATATTTGTCCATTTTGTCCAAAAATTGATATTTAAATGCGTGCGAAGACTTTTTTTATATGAAAAGATTAATAACATGGATTAGACATTTAACTAAATACTTTGTGTGCATATAAAATGGACATGCATATAGTTAGTAAAAACATATATAATATATATTAGAGGAGTCAACTTTTCAAGTCTAGGATTGGAAAAAGTAAGAATAATGCAAAAATATGACTAATCCACACACTTATCTATACATATGAATGATCATACACATGCAAGAAAAAAAAAAAAAAGAGATTCTACAGAAAAGGAATTTTCTACTCATAAATATCAAATAAAGTAAACATATGACAAAAACAAGAATGAATACTACCTAGCTAATATCAACTGAGAAAATACAAGTTTGGGACAAAGTACATGTAAATCCAACCCAAGGTTCAAGTTTTCGTTGAAGCTGCCAAGAGTCAAAAATTAAAAGTTGAACTTCGTGTTGTATTAAAAATAAATTTTAAAGGATAGTTCTTAAAAACCGTCTTATATTATTATAAAATGTGAAAATATAAAAACCGTCTTATATTATTCATAATATAAGATGGTTTTCAATAACCGTCTTATAAACCCATTTTATAAGACAATTTATAAAACCATCTTATATTTTTAGACAATTTATAAGACAGTTTTTAGAAACCTTCTTATATGCTTTTGAAAATATAAGATGGTTTTTAAAAACCGTCTTATCTCCTCTTAACTACAGAAGATGGTTTTCCAGAATCGTAGTATATAATGATTTATAAGACGGTTCTTAAAAAAGGTCTTATATTGTTCGTGACAATATAATGATTGTATTTAAACCATCTTGTTTTTGTCGTCTTAAAACCCAAATTTTAGTAGCGTTAGCAACTCATCAACTACGGGAATTGTCTTTGATTGTAATGTTATTTAAAGTTTGATAGTCTACACTCATGCGCGAAGTTTCATTACCTTTCCGAACCAATAGCGCATTAGAAAAGTTAAGGTTTTGTACTCCTAATTACACCGATATCCAATAATTCTCTTACAATTTTTAATTTTATTTTTTTTAAAATAGGAGAACCAAATATAGTCTGACAGTAACAGGTTTAATTCCCAATTCTATGTTAAACATGGTGATAATGAGAACAACATGCCGGTAAGCCCAATAGAATTCTTATACACCCCTTGATAAGAGTTGAATATTTTTCGCAAAACATGTGGAAAAGAGGCCGGCGACTGCACATTTTCTAAGTTCTAAAACTGAACTCACGCACACGCCCCAAGATGTTTCTTGTTGTGATCCTTTCTCAAGGATTGGTTGATAAAAAGCTTCAAATGCCGGCTGGTCTAGTGCCATGTGATGTATATTCTTGGCTATAAAACCAAAAAACGCATTTATAGAAGTGAAGTGTCCCACCAGATTTTACCCAAGTAGCGAACCATTGAGTACCCAAGATTAAATCACACGCCACCCAATTGTAGCTCGTGGCAGTTGGCTGTACAACTTAACTCTTGTAATTGTAGAGGTAAATTGAAACATGTATCATTTGTTTGCAGCCAATCAATGTGAGCTATCATCACCTTCAAATTAGCTCGTTCAAAAGCTTGCACAAGAGTGGTAGGCTTTAGGATTTATTCTCCTGGTATCTTGTCCTTCAATCTAGCAATGAAAAACCCCACAATATTGCACAAGAGTCCTAGGCTTTAGGATTTGTACTCCTCGTATATTGTCCTTCAAACCGGCAATGAAAACTCCACAAGAAATGTTTCGGGTAGGCCAGGAGTTAAATTTGACAACTTTTCAAACTGTTTTTGGAATTGTAACAAGGTAAATGTTTGACAAAGTCGGGCAAGCACTATCGTTGGATTTGACTTTTCCAACATACCAAATCTAGAACACAAGGCCTCGGTAAACTAAGGCCAATTTATTTCACCAAAGCTCCTCTACACCCATCAATACCATGGCGCAACATCCCCTTCAAGGTGTATTGTTAATAGTTCTATCATTTGCTGATATGGAATTTTGTTGTGGCCCTTATATTGTTCCACCCAGAATACCCAACCAAAAGGGTCTTCTGCTTCAAACTATGAAAACTGAATATCGAGGTGTCGAGTCCAACCACCTATAGCTCCAAAAGAGGCATCATGAGAACGCAAATTCCCTCCCCCACAAGGCCTCATAGCGGACACTTTCCTGCAACTGATATTACTGTTTTGTCTTGGAGTAATTGGCCCAACCTTGTATCATTGTTTATCATCATAAGCATGGTTTATTCCTCATGAGATGACAAATGGCTGTCAGTGTCTTGCTGCAGTTTTTCAATGCCGTCGTGCAATGATTTAATTTCTCCATCCAATTGTTTGAGGCGTGTACCATTAGGCATGGCTCTGATACTTGTTGAGACAACTACAGTACCACTACCAAAAGCTATGAACTTTAAACAGAAACCATAAAAGAGAGAAAAAATAAATAAATAAAAGTGATCACTTGGGAAGGAAATTGTCCACGTAAGTTTTTCTTTAAATTTCTCATTGTTTCATACCTCTGTTATTGCCATACTTAAGATTTCTCACCTTCCTAAATCTCCTAAAACTTGCTTATCAAGAAAAGAAATAATTCCTAGAATCTCTGCCACATAGTAGATGATAATAAAAACTCATATCCTAATAAATAAATAAAAAGATTAAACTACAAATAGCAATAACAGGATGGGTCCTATGAGCCCATTTGTGTTTCTTGAAGTTTTCATCATTTCATTCATTCTTTAGTGTGTAGTGAGGAACACCATCTATCAAAATGTATGGCCTATAAGGCCTGGGATCTTCTTTTATTGATCTCCACAACACATATCCTTTTGATTTGATGAATATTTTCATCCTTGCTTTCTAATATAACTAATTATTGTCATCAAATAATGGTGGTTGTGAGTGGACTTACCATCTCTAGGGTTTGTACCTATGACTACTTGTTGTGTCGTTTTGAAGACCATTTTAGACAATAGGTGTTAAACTTGTTTGAAATGTGGAAGAGCACCTGCTCTGATACCAATTGATAGGTCTCAAGAGGGGCATCAAAAAATCCTTAGAAAGATATTTGAAAACTCTTAAAAGTTTGGACTTAAAAACAATGAAAACAAGTTCAAAATAGTTTGGCATACAAGGGAAGCTAAACACAAGAATTTATAGGGGTTACGCTAGCCAACCAAGGTGCCTACTTATACTCTCTCAAGGTATGCCCTAGCTTGAGTTTTCATTAATCTCTATAAGACCAGTTGACACTATGCTAGCTCACCAAAAATTATTAGAATACTTGCAGCAACTCTACCTTCTTATAAACAAATGAAAATACAAAGAATGAGAAAAAGGAAGAATCTCCTTCTCAATGTAGTGAAAGACAAATACAAAGAGTATAGAGAGAGTCTACAAAATCAAAATATTGAAAGAATTAGCACATACGATTGAGGAAGCTTGCTTGACTAGATCTTGTTGGCACTGTTTTAATTTTCAATCCCTTCACTTGCTTATTCTTCTCTCCCAAAGTGTCAAAAATACAATCAATTTCAAAAAGATACATTGTAGACGAGTCCTTGGTTGTTGGAGAGCATCCTTACCCATTTAGGAGATAGAATTTCAAATTTGAACATGACAATTGTCATACTTGTCTCCCATCTAGTCAGCTATTTTAAAATTTTAGTTTACTATATTCCTTATGTAATAAAACCTGTTTTATTGTTGAATGAATACCTACATGTTCTTTGTGCCTAGTTGACTTGTTTTTAACCTAGAAATTAAAATTCATTTGGTTTTCCAAATAGTCAATAAGATTATGAAAATAGTAGACTATTTGCTTCAAGCAAGCATACTATCCTATTTTTTAGCAGACTTGATTTCCAAATATTTAGCTAGCAAGTGAATTACATCCAAGCTTATTGATTGAAATAATTGACTTACTTCAAGATAGTCGAACAATTTTTGTATATTAATCAAGCTCATGTGAAGCCTTCAGCTCTTCAATCCAGTTATGCTCATTTCTCAAGTAAATCAACTAAATTCATGATGTTCAAGATCTAAGATTGTTGTTTCTTTTTATTTTATTAACTTCAAAACCCCATTTGAAGAAGAAGAAAAAGCAAAACAACAACAACATAGAAATTGGTATTGGCACCTTCTTTTCCTTTTTAGCTTTACCTTTTCATAGATATTATCACCTTTGTGATTGTAGCATTTTTTATTTGTAAAATAAAATAATCATACCTTTTAAAAATTACCGGCAAATGGCATGTGATGGATTTCCTTTAGAGAAATAAATGGTCTATTCATTTTTTTTTTATGGTGAACATATGTTTTAACAACTTTGCATCTTTTTTTAGACTTCTAAGTAATTAGTCCATCTATGAGACAACATGACTACTATATAGGATACAAATTTGAAATTTTCTTTCTTTCTTTTTCTTTTTTTCTTTTTTATGTTAGAGTATCTCCACTTTTTGGAGAAGATAAAGGAGAAGAGGATAGAAAACTAATATTTGCACCCTCTTTTCTCTTTCAACTTTACCTTTGTGTTGATATTAGCACCCTACATTTATACTTTTTTAAGTATAAGATAAAATATCTCAATATTTCTCTTATACTATTAAAAAATTGCACGTGAATGTCATAGACATGTTTCTCTCAAAGAAATCAATGGTCTATTTTTTTTTTGGATTATGGAGATACAGTTTGCAACTACATGTACCTCTTTTGGTACTTTAACTCTTACATCCTATGATAGGACTGGATCATTTTAGATGGTATCTCTATCAAAGCTCTTAGGTCTTAAGGTGGGATTGAGTCACTTCAGATTATTAGCAAATTTGTTTTGCCTCAACTACCCTTGACCAAGAATGAAAATGCTTTGACTGAAAATCACCTTGACATTGTTCAAACTCTATAATTATCTTCTGTTATATAAATGTAGAGCTTATCTAGAAGGCTAGGATAGCCAAGGAAAGGCATGCTAAAATGCATAACTTCTAAAACAAAAGGCCTTTGCAAAACACTTAATTAGCTTAATTACTATGTCATGCTAAACCCAATTTTGCCTAAAGAAATTTATTGGAAAGACCATACTTTGAACACAAGGCGGCTCAATTACCTTGCCCAATCTGCAGCATTCCCAACAATTAGGGGTGCAAGCAGTCTAGTTCCATGGAAAAATAGAACTATACTGTTAGTATTTTACATTTTTTAGTACCATATCATTACTAAGTTTGATTTCTAGTTTAAAAACCAAAACCATTCCTATACCACTAGCTCCAATTCAGTTCGCAAGTATTTTAACGGTTCTAATATATAAAGAGGAAAAATGCAAAGGACAAACAATTATGATGCCAAAAGTAAGGTTAGATATTGTTTTTGTTTATTCAATTATTTATATACTAGGAAACCATGTATTTGATGTTGTGCTACTATCTAAACAAGTAGTTATACAGTACAAGAAATAACATTGAAATTAAAAATACATATGTTAGTACCTATCGTACATGGAAATTAACTAATATGTAAATTCAAACTAGGCAAGCGACTATGTTTGAGAAGATAGAGAGAGTTAATATACAAAATATTTAAAAGACTAATCTGTTTATTCAAAATTTCAACTTTCTTGTTAGTTTTTAATTTTCTAATGAAGAAAGAATTTGTCTCAGCAATTTTGGAGGAAATCCTAAAGTTCTAGATTTTGGTTCTCCCCTCTTACAATAGTCACTATGCCTATTTAAAAGTTTATATTTACAGATGAACTATAATAGGCCATTCATTATTCATCTATTAATAGTCTCTACACTAAATACTCCCCTAAATTTAAAATAAATTTAATATAAAATAAGTAAGTAGTGATAAATGTTATTAAATTTAAATTAGTGTGTCATCTAATACACTTAAATTTAAAATAACATTATAAAGATGTTTTTGTATACTAATTAATGTGTTCTCCATGTTAGTCTAGGAATCTAAGCAAAGAAACTGATATCATACCAATGGCATTTGATTTTTTAAAATGAAAACTAATAACTTACCATCGATGTTAATTGAATAACCATATCCTAATTTTCTCGTCAATTTTGCTGTTCAAGGTATACCATTTACACTCTTACGAATAAGGCTAACGGGTGAAATCATCCAAAGGTGAGACCCAGCTTGGCGGGTCCCAGACTTCATTTCTCTTGGATGAAACACATTATCTATTTGGAGAACGCATTATTCATATACAGATGGATAAACTTATCAACCGTTGCCAGAATCTTGAAAAGATTACACGTTATCATTTGTCAACGATACGACATTAAAGGTTGAAATGGACCGAGTCATTCATGGACGGTGATTTTCGCCCTATTTATCTGCAGCCTTAGAAAAGGAGGGGAAGTCATTTAGGAACAAAGAGCTCACGGTTGTGGGCCATTACATCCATATTTCGAATTATTTCAGTTATATTTCGAGTCAAATACAAGCAAAACCGACCAAACATAACTCCATATCTAGCTCATTCTTCACACTTTATCTTTTTCCAAGGATTCCCACAAGATTTAAACTAGTTCATCTTTGCAAGGATAGTAGATATCACAGATTCAGGATGCACAGCAACTTTAGTACAAGAAAGAATTGTTGTAATTCGTGTTTAAGAAATAAATTGTACTGATGGAAACTGAAAAGAGTCGAGAATTCTAGAACTAAAGGATTTGGCCCACAATTTCGGTCAGCACGGAATAGATATGGAAAGACAGGAAACAAACAAGAACACCTATTTCCTCTCCAACAGTCTCTCCAAATCAGATACTACAGAAAAAATAAACATATAGCTTAAGTGCCCATAATCTGAAGATTTGTAGAGAATGCCATAGCTACCTGCAGCTGCTCAATATCTGCCTTTGTCATGTACATTGGTAGTTGATTCAATCTCCGTTCAGTTTTATGATATAGACACTACGTACAGATAAATTATAACCACAATTTAAGATTCATCTGTGTTGGGGAAAGGACTACTAGGGATGTTTGACAAGAATAACACAAGTTTGAAACATCTGTGTTGCCAATAAAAACTATCGATAATGCTGATAGAAAAGGTTATGGAAGATGGACCTTTGCAATCATAATAATCTGTTTTCTCCCCTCGACCCAGCTATAATGATAAGGAGATAAAGGATGAAAAGAGTAAGAGCCATTGGATTAACATTTTTTACTTATTAAAACATGACAGGAGACAGAGGAATGCAAATCAAAAGGCTTTGTGTCAAAGCCCTCCAACTTTTTGCATGATGGGGTTCACTTAGGGATAATATGCCTAGTTGATCTAATTTCTTTGGCTTTAGATATCTCCTAGTCCAAGAATCATGCAGAGTGAATGATTGTAACATCTAAAGAAACCTTTTCATGGATGGCTAGAAACTTTCTAAACAGAGGTCCATATTCAAAAACGAAAAATATGATCTTGTAACATGCCAATCTGCACAATTTATGGAGTAAGAGATATCCAAAGCTAAAGAAATTAGATGAACTAGGTATCTATAGGTAAACCCCATTGTGTAAAAAAGCAGGAACATTGATTTAGCATTCCTCGGATAAAGAACATCACTTAAATAAGAATATTAAAAAAGGCAGCCCCAATGCAGGAAGCTCTCGCATATGTAGGGTCCGGGAAAGGGGCGGACTACAAGGGTCAAAAGCACCCAGCCTTACCTTGCATTTTGCAAAAAAGTTGTTTCCACGCCTTGAACCCGTGACCTCAAAGTCACACAACAACAACTCTACCATTGCACCAAGGCTCTAATAAAAAAATATACAGAGAAAAAATGAAAGCAATTGCAATCACAGCCCTATAGATAATCAAAGATGCAAAATGCCACAAGTTCCTTGATTCAAGATACACGAAAATTGAAATAATCAAAGCGTTCAAGATCTCAGGAGGAAAGGCAAAAAACATCCAATTCCCGATGCCCAGAAGCAATCGACAGCACTAACACATCAGAAAATCTCAATTAGTAATCAGAAGCATTCAACTGACGATTTGTCGAGCAACACGTAACTCGTTAAGAAACAGACGCAAGACACATCATATCTCCTTTTCTGCCTCTACCCGAATAGAAGTCCATACATAAATCATTGAAAGACTTAGAACTGCCCAAGCTCTCAAACCTAAACACAATCACCAAGCAAAAAGGAAACATCATAGAAACGAAACTACCTAGACTTTTGATACATCATCAGAACCCATGTTTCCAACGGTAAAATTAAAGGAGCAGCTGACACCCTGATGGAACTGGAGAGTATCCAATTCGAGAACAGCAGCACTCAAGTCACTAGACTAGATTAGCAGCATAAAAGGACTATGCTAAAGGCATGAAGATTGAAACAGCCAAGTCTGAATGAACTGCAGGATGACAGACTATTCTGGATACATAGGGGATGAAACTAAGACCCTTTGCAGCTCTATGTTTCATTCCCACTCCGTTCGGGGTTAAATTTTTCACAGAAGCCCCCAAAATATCAAAACTAGGTCCTGTCAAAGCCCACTCAACATCATGTATTCAGAAAGAAAAGAAGTAACTCAGAGCCAAAAAAAAACTATCCGAACTGCCAATATTGCAAGAGAGAGCTAAGCTGCCAGTATGGGAAATGGAAACAAAAAGCAAGCATGTTGAATTGGGGAAACGAATATCCCCAAATTAGTAAAAATTTAAAAACATCAAAGAGGATGTTTAATAATAATAAAAATAATGAAAAATGCTAGGAAAAAAAGGGAAAATTAAAAAGAAAAGATGTTCATAGATTAATATATTTAAATTTCGAACCATAAAATGAGTAGAAGTTATTGAAAACAAATTTAAAACCAAAAGTAAAATTCATATAAGAAAGCAAAAGATGCCATCCAACAAGCTAATGTCACTAATACAGTCCAAATTAAGACTATGATTAATATGAGAGATAGCATCTGTGTGTTCAACAATTAAATGTCAACATTCTAACTCCCTCACATTTAAGAAAAGTTTTTTATTATCTCCCTATTACAATCCAAAACAATCAGCAGAAGCATACTGTTTTGCTTGAGTTGGAGCCTTGCCACAAAATAGAAGGCAATCAAGAACTTAGGAAAACATGTACTGTTCGGCTGAGAGAGAGAGAGAGAGAGAGAAGCTTACAGAAAAATTGAGTTCATCTAGCAACAATGGAGGTTCGACCCAAAAAAAATGTGACACATAGAAGTTGCCAAAAAACAGAGCAGAGATGGGGATTTATGGATTTGGGTGTACACTAAGGAGTTAGGTAGAAACAAAGACGAAGATGGGGCAAATGAGTTTTAGTTACCCCTCAAATGTAACAAAATGGAAAAACAAACTTGAAGATTGACTTACTTAACAAAACCCCATCATGGACAATTTGCAAATAAACACATTCCCAAGGAAAAATGTAAAATGAAACCCAGAAACCAGTTTCCTCAATTAGGGAAACCCAAATTCTCAAATGGGAAACACCATTTCTGAAATAGGGAAATGAAGATTCACCCTTTTCAAGAAATGGGAATTACTAAGTGGAGAAACGAGATTCTGACATGAGTGGGGAAGTGCAATGTTTCTGGCTTAAAAAACGTGCATTTTCTTCCCCAGCCCCATAGGCGTTTCCAGCAACAGAGAAAGATAGTACTGAATTGTTGAACTTCTAAGCATTCAGCCCATGATCTCAGCTAATATGAAACGAAGACAGGGAAAGGGAGAACCAACAAGGGAGAACCAATTTGTTCTAGCCTATCTCTCCCTCCTACTCAAAATCTACTGAAATTATCACACAGTTGAAGTGAAGAGTAGTTGGAGCACTGTGGAGAATCAGTGGTACCCAATTAAGCCGCAACTCAGTCATTGTAGCTGCTCAATCCCCAGCAGTGCCATGTATGCCACTGTTGGATTCAATGTCCTTTCCACCAGGTGGCACATGTACAACGCATCCAATATTGGAGCTTTTGCTGTATCATTTTAAATGAAACCAAGTGTTTTTGTGGATAAGGACAGGGAGCTTTGACAAGAGAACCACAAGTGGCAGAATCAGTGTTGATTATCCAAACTAGTGAAAAGCTGATGATAAAGGAGGTTCTGAATAATGAACCTTGGTAGCTAATACTGTTCTGTGCTTACCACAGGAAATGGAAAAATAAATAACAGAGCCATGGGATTAAGATCCCATTTACTGTAATAAGGGTGATGACAAAGAACAGCATCATCATCTTAATAGAGACAAGGAAAGAAAACAAAAAGAAACATAACAGTGTCATTCACTAGGTACTCAAAGTATCAGAACTGCAACAAGCTCCTAGATTCAACCAAAATCACAATAATAAAAGACGATTGAAAAAACACAACAACATTTGAAGAAAACAAAGAAACATCCTGTTCCTACATGTCCATTTATTTAAAACCACCACATAATTGGGACATGGAAAACAGAAGCACCCAAGAAGCAATTGACATAACCAGAGCTATTACAGAAGCATTCTACTGAGTATTGCAACACCATGAACAACATATAAGAAAGTCAAAATGAAAGAAAGTGAGAAAACATTACAGCTTCATTTTCCTATTTCCACCAGAGTCAAATTTAACACAAAACTCTCTAAAAGACTCGAGAAACCCAAGAATCCCAAACCTAGACAAAGTTATCAATCTAGGAACAATACCCAGACAAAACTCCATACCATAGAAGAAATTGATGAACCAACAGTACTTTATTAAAGAGCAGAAGTATTCAACCAACTACGTTAGCAACATAAATGGACTATGTTAAAGAAATGAATCAAAGACCTATTACAGCCCAAATCTCCCTCCTTTCAAAATCAAATGTACACAAAATGCTTAGAAAGATCAATGCTAATGCCAAATTCTCTAGCTTATTTTGGGCTAGAAAATCAAAGTTCACAACAGCTAAAAAAAAAGTGCACATCACTAATAGAACCAATTAGAACTCTAGAGTACTGCAGTTCTGATCGGCAATGCCTAGGAAGAAATTGATTAATCAAAGGTATTAGATTAAAGATCATAAGTATTCAACTGGCTATAATAGCAGAATAAATGGACTATGTTGAAGAAAATGAATCAAAGACCTATTACAGCCCAAGTCTCCCTCACTTCTTTCATAGTCAAATTTACACTAAATGCTTAAAAAGATCAAGATTAATGCCAAATGCTCTAGCCCATTTGGGCAAGAAAATCTCAGTTCACAATAGCTAAACTAAATAATGTACATCACTAACAGAACCAATTAAAAGTATAGAATACACGACATCCTAACCATTCAGCCCACAGTTCTACTGACCCAGATGCGAAAATGGAGAATTACATAAAGCAACCGTACAAATTTCATCCCACCTCCGCAAATCAAATTCTCCAACCAGAGGTCATTCATGAAGTTACTCAAACCCTCAATATCTGAAGCTTACTCGAAAAGGCAATAGCAACCCAATCGGGCTGGCTTGATGACCACTGCAACTGCTCAATCTCCGCTCCAGCCGTATATGCCAATATTGGATCCAATCCACCTTCCACAGGTTGCCCCATCGAAGAAAGATCCCAAATCAAAGCCTGCGAATCATCTCCCGCGGTACAAATGTGACAAGAACTATGAGGCGCCCAAGCAATCGCATTCACACTGGCCTGATGTCTTTGTAACTCGACAACGGGCAACGTCGGAAACCGAATATCAAGAATAACCACCTTAGCACTATCCATTATAATCGTAGCCATATAACGCGGATCTTGTTTATTCCACCCTAATCGAACTAAAGGTGTATCACGTTCAGAACTTTCATAGATAATGGTTGAATGTTCTTTATCTCTAAGATCAAAAACTCTAACAGAACCATCAGCTGAAACAGAAGCAAAAACACCAACACCGCCCCAGGCAATATCATAAACCTCTTTTTCATGAGCAATCAACTGGGTATCAACAGTTTCCCTCTCGATATCCCAAATTGTACAAGTTGTATCAATAGAAGAAGTACCTATTCTTTTTGGTTCTGCTTCGTTCCAATCGAAGGAAGTTAAAGGCCCACAGTACTCACTGTTCTTGTTGCCATCTAAGAGGCTCTTTTGATCAACACGATCTTCACCGATTCTCCAAACGCGTAGGAAGTCACCGGAAGTTGCCAAGAGATCAGGTTTTGAGCATTCTTTGTCCGGAATGAATATGGTTTTTGTTGGTGGGTATGGGTGCTCGAAGGAGAGATTCGGGTCGGAACGGATTTCCCCATTGGAGTCATCGAGTTGGACAATTTCAACGCGATTTGGGTATTGTTCGAGGAGCGAAGCGATTGCTAGGCGGTACTTCTTGTCACGGCGGACGCTCCAGTTCATGGCGTAGATGTGCCATGGAGCTTCGTAGGTGTAGATTTCTGAGCGTTTTTGCTGGTCATCGGAAGCTTCGGGGGTTGGATCGCCGCTGCCCATGGAGTCTTGCTGGTAACTGGTTTTGATTCTGGAGTTTCTTATTCTTGGTTTGGGGATTGGCTTTTCTATTTTGTGGCTTTGGGGTTTTCTTGGTTGGTAAGGGAAGGAAGGGGAAAGGGGTAGAAGGCTGCTTTTTAATCGGAGTTGGGGACCTTGATGTCACGTGGAAACAGCTGGGTGCAAAATGCAAGGCAAGGCCTTCTAGTTTGCCCTTTCTCTAGACCCTGTATAGGCGGGAGCTTTGTGCACCGAGGCTGCCCTTTTTTTTAGCAAGAGCAGAAGGTGTTTTGAGAAGGGCAATCGGGACGTACAACATGTATCGGCAGGAATGGAGAGTTTGTTACAGTTTTTCTTAACTGTTGGTGTTTTAGGAAATGGAATGATGAGATCTCTCAAATGGTTCAGAATGAGTTTAAATATGATTTGAGTGCTCAAAGCAAAATGTCTACGTAGAGAGATTACTTGTTTACATTAATATACTCTTAATCAACGACTTTGATCATTAAAATGAGGTTCATATTTTTATATTTATTTGTTTGCATTAATAGATGGTTAGTTTTGATCATTAAGATGGGATTTGATTAACTTAAAAATCATTAATATAATACAATAGGATAGTTAAATAGAAATAGAGATTTTAGGATTAGAAGAAGATATATACTATAGGCTAGAGAGAAAGAGAGAAAGAGAGATTTTAAGGATTTAAGTGGGGACTACTTATGTAAAAAATAAGCATTGAAGCTTAATATTATATTATAAAAATAACTAAGAGTTAGAAGAAACTAAGTAAAAAAAGGTTACAAAGAGAAATATTTTAGAAATTTGTGGTAGATAAAAAAGAGACAAGAATCTTTAAAAACTCAAGAAAAGAGGATAAAAATAAAACGCATAAGTGTCATGTGGAAAAATAATATAGAGTTCAGTGAAAAACTTAGAAGAAAAAATAGGGTCCTCAATGCTAAAAAAAGATGCCTTGGGAGGGAGGGAGAGAGGAGTATTTATTGACATTAATATAGATTACTAGATGGATAGGTTTGATCATTAAGATAAGGTTCAAATTTCTTTGTTTAAATTAATATAGAGATTTATTTGTTTAATAGGATACATTAAATAGAAAGAGAGATTTTAGGATCAAAAGCAAATAAATAAAATAAGTTAGAGAGAAAGAGAGATTTTAAGGATTTAAGTCCTACTTCCATGAAAAATAAGTAGTGGAGCTTAATAATATAATATAAGAACAAGTGTTGGAAGAAGATAAGTAGAAAAGGTTAGAGGAAGAAATATTTTAGTAATTTATGGTAGACAAAAACAAACAAACAAAGAGAAAACCTTTAGAAATTCAAAAAAAAAAGAATGATAAAGATAAATAGCAAAAATGTTACATAGCAAAATACTAGCAAGTTGGGTGAAAAATAGTATTTCCTTAGTATAAAGTAGATTCATGAAAAATCATCAAGGACCTGCAACAAATAAGTTTTTATTTTATCTCTTCCAGATGAGATATTGGCATACTTGAGAGTAGTTAGAAGGACAAGCAAACTTTGGGATGTATTTGTAAAATACCTATTTTTGCTAGTACTTAGAGAAAAATCTGTGCAACACACATGACCGCCTTGAACACATGAACTACCAAGTACCAATTAACAAGCCATTTTTTGAGCCACTATGCTAAAAGGCCTTTACTAAGGAAAATGATATCCCCAACCTCTCTATTGGCCTATTCTAAACTAGTCTCAAAAATGAATACTAATTGCATCATAGTTGTACTAAAAAATGGATGTGGGCTTACTATTTTCAACTTTTTCTATGAGCCATATTGTTCACTAGACACTCCTCACTTTATATGGCCTAAGAACCAAATCTCACATTTTAGGTCCTTCACTTTTGTAGATTTGGAAGCCAAAAACTAGATAGTACAAGTAGAAGTTCCCAAAACACTAGTTTCAAAAGGTCCAAATATGAAAGACTTAGATATTTGCAACACATGTAAGATGTGACGACCCGGGTTTTCCCATGCATTTTTAAATGAAAAATCTAAATTCCTAAGGTGGGATCCCGATTTGAAAAAAAACAGTGCAATGCAGTGGAAAAATCTTTTATTTGGAATTCATTTTGAAAACCCGAGTGTCATTTGCTTTCACAACAACTAAGGTAGTTTTTGAACAGCTTTAGAAATCATAAATGCTTTTCCTCAGGTCTATCCAGTCACAGCACACAGCCCAACAGTAATTAAATACAAATATATGTCCAAAGGGTTGAGAATTTACTTACATATATAAGTGTTTCCTTTTTGATTCACTTGCTCGTAGCACTAATATAGATGTCCTCTACTCATGGATGGAATCATCCTGAAAAATGTTAAGGATAGGGTGAGTATATACTATACTCAGTAGGAGTCTATCACTACTAGTTTTATAATGCATGCGATCTTTAAAATCATGTGCTCATAAAAACATATGCATGTTGTTCGAATAATCACGTTCAATATCGATATTAAAAGCTACTGTCAAATTAGAATACTGACGACTTAAAGAAATATCATAATCCAAGTCGAAAGTATCATATATCATAATCATAAAAATATGCATCAAATGCTCAACTAAATCCAACTCATGGATATCTATCATGGTATGGTTGACCAACATTATATCATGCAATGCACATAAATCCACGAAACTATAGGGTCCCACTATGCCCACAACCTCCTCTCCGTGTGGTCCCCGGATACCTGAGGACACTCAATCATAGCTTCCACGGGGCCTATGACACTTATTCGTCGTAAATCATGCAATTTATGAAATCGGTTGCAAAACATGCATGCAATGCTAGTCTCGCATTCAAAGTCATAACCTTGCCTAGAATCCTAACAGCCTAGAAGCCTGCCAGTCTAGAAGCCTGCCAGCCTAGAAGCCTGTCAGCTCTCTCTAGCCCCCCCTCATCGGCCCGCCCTCATTAGCCCGTCCTTATCGGCTAAGGCTACACTTATCATGCAGACAAGCAAAAACCTCTTTTCAAAACCAGTCCTCTTTGGGTCCCTCAGAACTGCCTGGCCCTCGGCACTCCAGCGTCTTTTGGCAACCCTCAAGGACATGAAATCTTTGCAAGTACTTAAATCATGCAATGTATGCACTTGTTTGCAACACATATATATGCATAATGTATGTGCAATCATTTCAAAACATGGCTATGTACAAAGCATTCATCATGCATGCTGAATTAGGCCATGCAAATCAAGTCATATATTTAAAACATATGTTCTCAAAATAATAATAGTTCTTTTAAAAGAATCTAATAGTGATAGAGCACCTACCTGATTAGGTCGCGTTAACCCTTTTGTCCTCGTATGCTCCTGAACATAGTTTGGGGACTCAAGGTTAGTTTAGCATATCTTTTATGGGTTTAGAGTAGTTGGGTCTTATTACTTAGGCATTAGGGGTCCATCCCTATGCCTATGGGTGTCCCAAGGTCCTAATTGGGCCTTAGTATCCTCAGTTTTCCAAAGTTCTAGTGGCCACGCGCCACCATCCTATTCTAAGGGTCATGCCTACCTTTTATTGGACTTTGATCAGGGATTTTATAGTTTGGATATGTCTGTGTCGTCGAAACGAACACAACACCTTTTGTGGCGCCTCAATCGGAGCTCTAGATCTCAAGTTATAAGCATTTTAGTGTCGTACGTACATAGAAGTCTTAAAATAAAAAGACGGAATGCTAGGGCGCTGCGCGTCTACGACGTGCGCCCCGACTTCCTTAAGGAACCAAAAGACGCACGCTGCTAATGCGCTGCACGTCTGCGGCATGCGCCTCAGCGGGCGCTTCTGCAGACGCGCGGTATTCTCCGCCCGTTTTCCCCTTTAGGGGGCGCGTCTACGGACGCGCCCATTGGTTTCCTCTTAGACGCGTTCGACGCGTCTCGTCCGTATTGGGGCGTTTCCGTCGTTGGGGGACCGGGGCATCCTTGGGATGCCCTGGTTTGTCCCTAAGGAACCAGTGCGGCCCTAGGGACGTCCCAGGGTCCTTGGTGGCTCCCTAGAGGCCTATTCTCCATGGATTTTCATGCAAAAACCTAGGGAAACTAAGCCTAGGACTATGGGTGAGATGGGTTTGGGGAGTTTTTGGGCGTACCTGCTTCGTGGCTGATTATCTCTCCACGTTTTCTCCTCTAGGTTACTGCTCCACGATGGGTTTTCTCCAATGTTTTGGGCTGCCATTAGAGGCACCCAAGAGCTCTATTTATAAAGCTAAGAGAGGGTTCTTGAAGGGGCTCTCATCGCCTTTGAATGGTGGTGGAGAAACCTCCATAATGGCGGTGATTTTCCCTCCAATCACCGCCGTTCTAGAACTCTCTAGGGGGTGGAAGATGAAGGGTGCCTGTATCAAAATGGGCCCCTGTGTTTTTGTAGTTAATTCGTTTTATAAAAATTATAGTTTTGCCCCTGTACTTCAAAGGGCCATAACTTGCTCATTTTAACTCCGTTTTGGGTGATTTTGGTTTTGTTGGATTTCGTTTTCCAAGACGCATCTAATGGCACCATTTTTAGGACCAAATTCCTAGGTTCAGTCAAGGCAACTAGTGAAATGATCAATATGCCCTTATCTTTAAAACTGAACTTTTCATGGGATTTTAAAATTACAAAAATTGGGGTCATTACATAAGATTTGGTACCTACGACATTTGAGATGAGGCAAATCCAATGAATTAGATAGATCATTTAAACATTAAAAAAATTGACCATGGTGTCCACTTTTTTGTACAAGACTAGTTACATCTTATAATTTCTCCATATTCTCCCTTCTTTAGTTGATTTTGAGGCATTTACATTTTCTTAGAGTTTTTTACAGAAAAAAAAAATCCATATTTTTGCAAAAAATTCTGACTTTTTTTTTTAGTTTTGCAAATTTGCCTTAGATTTTTGTGACCTTTGAAAAATTGTTATTCTGTTAGTTTTACATCCACCTTTCCTATTAGTTTTGCAAAATTTTGATGTTACCCTTCTCTATTTCTCTCTCCTAATTACACTCTAATAGACCTGCTACCTCACAGACACAAACAATGGATGACGGAGGCTATTGATTTGTTTTAAAAATAACTGCAAGTGCATGAGTCCACTATAGCATAGACATGTCAAGTATGGATTAATCCACAGAGACTCTATGTTAACAAATTTTAATTAAAAATCTATTTTAATTACTTTAACCGAGACAAATGATTTAATTGCTAATAATTAATCTTAAAATGGTAAAAATAACAAAGTATATAAAATCACTAGAAAGTAAATCTAAGCCTAGGGTTTAGAAATTTAATATATATCTTTGTAAATATTCTTGGGATTAAGCTACCCATATTCTTACACACACATGTTAATAGAATTTTAATAACTCTAAAAACATAAAAAATATGTCTTTTGAGTCTCTCTTTTAAGATTTTCTTAATATTAGTTTTTAGCCGATAATTGTTCAAATTTGTATAAAAATCACTCAATTAGTTGCCTCTATGTTATAACTTATAGTGTAAAATTAGGATTTTTGGCTAAAAATTATCACACATGCATTTTCTGACCTAATGACTCTAAAGTTTGATATTTTGTAGGTTCAGAAGCTAATCCAGAGTAAGTATGTGAATAATTATACTTTTCTAGGATATAATTAGGATTTCTTATCTTTTGTAGGTAATGGGAAGGTAATCCAACAGTCAAGAACTATCAAGATGGACATTGAAGCCATTTATGAGATCTCCTAATCTGACTAAGAAACCTAAGGAAGCCATAATCTAAATATCAACAATCCAAAGTGTAAACAAAGGTCAAGATCATCTCAAGGCAAGATCATGGTACTTAAAGTGGGCCCATGCACAAGCCATGCAAAGTCTACCACCTTTTCGTGGGATTCACTCAAGTCACCTTAGCCATATATGCCATGAAGAGGTGACAAGCTAAGGAGTCTAGCCAGCCATCAAAGCCCTCAATGTATGTCTCTCTCTCTAAATTCCTCCCTCTTCATCTATTAAAGTTGGTATTGCCATCAACGACTAATAATGGCGCAAGATAGAAAACCCACATGTGCATAGTCTTTCCCTCTCCCTCTCCCTTCCCTCTTTCCCTTTCTCTCTCTGTTTCTCTTTCTTTGTATTGCGCGCTCCCACATCTTCGAATGTGAGCCAACTATTTTCACCGTCAGCCGCCACATGTTTTGGATAATCATTATCTGAAGCAATCGATTGATGATCCATCAATTGGGGTCAGTCATAGATGGAATAAACATGCCATTTGACATAGCTAGATCATAGATTGACTGAAAAAGAAAATGCCATTTTTGGCAAAATTTGACCAACATTTTCGTTAGATTTTTCCTCTTTTTCTAACACCAAATGGCAACAAAATCACTTCAAACTTCACGAGAATGAAAGTGAAGTGGAGATCTACAAAAAAAATAATTATTTTTGTGAAATTATGCATTTTTAACACTATGTAATAGTCGTTGGTGGCCATTGTTATCTAATTGTCTTCTACGGCAACAATAACTAGATTTCTATGACAGCATTCAAATTCTCATGATGACAAAATTTAAAAGTTTTACATTTGGAATCCTTGCTACTTGATCTATGCATTTGTGTTAACAAAAGTTTAATAAGAGATCATCCGACCATTAAATTTTTTGTGTAAACATGTACATGAGTGAAAGTCCTAGATCTACAAATCTAATCATTGAAAACATGATCAAATAGTAGATCTATGAATCTAATAATATGAATTGCATGTAAATGATGATCTAGGTTAAGGATAATGAATGAAAAGTTTGTTAAATGTATAACATCTAATTGGACCCTTAATTTATAGATTTGATCACTTCAGAACTTAGATCCATGTGATTTAGGCTTGAAAGATTAGATATGGCCATTGATACGTGAAATTGATTTTCCAATAGCTACATCTATATGATTTGAGGTTGAACTATGGATCAGGTAAAATATGATTGTTTAACTTAGGATTTTAATATATGTATATGTGATCGAGAGGCTAAGCTATGACATTTAAATCTATGAATCTGAAACATCAAATCAAGGTAGGTAATTCTAAGGTTACTAAGTTTGCAGAGTAATTGTAGTTATGTATTATTTTGTTGAATACATGTGTTAAATTGTAGTCGATTATTCTCTTTGAGGTTGAAAAATATCATCTTTGCAACTTAAATTATGCAAAAATTCTTAAATTATCTATGGATGAGTAGGAGACACAGTTTTCATTTTTAATTGAATATGAAACTATGATTATCAGGTGAATTGAATCGCATACATTAAATGTACACCGTCTTATAAACGAGGGAAACTCTGCAAAAAATTTGGTAAAAATTAAAGGGTTTTATGATTATACTTGGAATTCTAGAAAGCATAACACGGGTTTGACTTCCTAATTAATTTCATGCATCATTTATATTTAACATCTCATTTGTATTTAAATGAGGAATATATACTTTTAAACCATGATTATGATTTGATTATGTGATTAGTAGGTGACTAATATGTCATAGATGGTACAGTTGTACCTAGATTTTCATGCATTGATTTGCTAAGAATTTGTTTTAGACAGGCTTTCATCTTATGGACACTATGATAAAAAGGTTGTAGAGTTGGCCACTCAACTTCTAAAAGTTGATATTTTTACACCAAGCACAAGTATCTAAACTTTGGGTATGGGATCATGGGAAGGCCACACTGTGCGATCCATTCTCTTCCAATGTGAGATGGTGATAAGTCTTATCCAATTGGTGATAGAATTTGCACACGCAGTGTCCCACACTTGGGCAATTGCCACAACATAATGATCCATGCATTCTTTTCACTACACTATTCTACAATTAGGTAGTTGTTGTAGTGCTGCGATGCCCTATTATAGGGCAATTGTCACAGGTTGATTTTTGAGACACCACGCACGTGATAGGGTCATTGATACCCTAGGCCATTAGGCATGATGATGCCTTAGATGACTTAAGAGTTGATACATTTATAATCGTGTGTTAAGAATTGATATGCTCAACATAAATTGATAAGGATTTTCTTATAAGTAATTTAAATTGAGATTTCAATGGGTAATTATTTTATCGTCTATTTGTGTCACATGTTTGACATAGATTCTTTTGATATTGATATATCATATTAATCTTATATTCATGTTGTACTTGGCTGAACTAAAATTTTTGATGGACTACGTGAAAGGTATCCAAATTATGCATTGTAAATTTATATTAACAACCATTACGGACAATACCAAAGGATGTTTCATTGTGTGCATAGTGCATGGATACAAATTTATATTGATTTATATTTCTATTATTAGATTTACCTACTAAGTATATTTCCCTATACTCACCCCACCAAGTCCACAAGTAAACATGAAGAAGAAAAAGGCAAAGGTGTTGAGACAAGGCACCACGAGTAGCCAAAGAGAGTACTGACAATGCAGATTAATTTGTACATGAAGTCTTTGTTCATATTATAAATATTGTAAAATGACTGAGTAGTTATGTAATTGTGATAGTCAGTTTAGATATGTATAAATATGTTTAATACATATTGACTGTGGGCTGTAACTAGACAAAATTTTGAAAAATGATAATTTTTAACTTGTTATATTTTGAATGTAAAAATGTTTAGTTTCAGAACTCATGAATGTGTTTTGATAGGTAAGATGACACTTGGGGTTTTTGAGAAAGTCTTCTCAAAGAAAAATGTTTCTACTTTTTTATTTTCCAAAAGGAATTTTAAAATAAGGATCCTGCCTTTCAAAATAATTACAAAAAAGCATTTGAAAAACCAGGGTTGTCATAATGTAAGCTATATGATATTTACTACCAACTACAATGCAAAACTAATTATCAAGCAAGTCTTAATCTGAAAAATGTAAGGAGATTAGAAAAGCTTATAATGGGGTCTTAATAAAGTTTTCATATGCATATACATGCCACCTCCTCTTCTAAGTTAGGAATGCCCACCCTTGACCTATATTATTAAAATCCCTTTTTAAATAAATTGTAATTAAATAAAATACACTCAAATCCTCACTATAATTCACTCAAAATAAAAAACTATAAACTATCCTAATTTCCTTCAATCCCCCCTCCAAATTCCTGCAAAAATAAAAAATGGGAGTGAATACCCAAAAATCACAAGAATAATAGGATATAATACAAAATATGCTACAAAATAAATGCATCCCTAAAATCTATGACTAGTAGAAAAGTGAATAGCCTAGATTTTAAATAAAAATTTGTTGAAAGTCCCCCAATAACAGAACCAAAAACTTGATTAAATAACTATAAGTGCAAGGGTCCACTATAGCATAGACAAGGCAAGTATGAGTCGATCCACAGAGACTATAATTGACAAATTTTAATTAAAATCTATTTTAATTACTTTAACATAGCCAAGTGATATAATTACTAATTAATTAATATTAAAATTCTAAAAATAATAAAAGCATGTAAAATCACAAGAAAGTAAATCTAAGTGTAGGGTTTAGAAATCCAATATATCTCCATGTATATATTCTTAGGATTAACCTAGATTCTTACACACATGTTAATAGAAGTTTAATAACTCTAAAAACACAAAAATATGTCTTTTGAATCTCTCTTTTAAGATTTTTAAAATAAGTTTTCTAGCCTAGTAATAAACTTATTCAAAGTATAGCTTGTCTTCTTAAGGGATATGATATCAAAGATTATCGTATATTACTCTCTTTTTAACATGCATAGTATCCCTCTCCATGAGCAGTCACCAAACATGTAACATGAGTGCTAACAATATAATATTAATATTTATGCACTTTGTAACCTAGAATCACTTAATCTTAAAAATACCTATTCCACATATTTTTATTCTATTCACTGGGTAAACTAATTTAACAAACAAACAATCATAAAACTACTTCCAATAAGTAATAAAAGCATGGATAACATAAGCATAAAGTAAAGAACTTACTAATAATGAAAAGAAGAGAGAACTTTCATTGCTTCAAATTTAAAAGATTACAAGAATTCAAATACAAGAATTCAAACAAAGAAAAAAACTAAAAGAAACTAAATTTCCTATGGAATAAAAGAGATATCACCAACTTTCCCATCGTGTCACTGAACGAGATAGTCATTGAGCTTGCTCCAAACCGCGTTACTGCCTGCTTTCATCATCAACATAGTGCCTTCCACTTGTTGTGTCACTCGACAAGCATATGAGTCACCATCCAACAGCAACAAACCCTAGGAATAATCCACTCGCTCAACACCATTTACCATCCTATGCATAAACATGAATGTGTGTGCACTAGAAAGATAAGATGTACACATCCATTGCTTCAAACATTCTAAGGATTGGAGAGTGTGCACTTATTTTCCTCTCCACTATGGTTGTGCATGTAATCTAGGGGATGGAGAATGGTGTTGTGTGCACCATCCCTTTCTTTCTCACCTACCCATGTTCTCTCCTTATGTGCCTAGTAGTTGCTTGATGAAGACAAAATCAAGCAGCTGCTCCTTTGTATTTCATAATGATTCTATCACACTCCAAAGAATTTTAACATCATTTTGTCTTGGGCAACTGCTTGTCTCTTTCTTTCCCAACAACACCAAGTGAAAAAAATAAAAAGTTTAAATGCTTATCTCCTCAACATGAATTCAAAGCACAACCCAACTATGTATTTAATATCTTATGATTACACACATGAGAGAAAATGAGAACAAATGGAAGGAGATGAATGATGCGAAACAAAGATTGATGGAAGTATTTTGCATTGAATATGGGTGAATGTGAAGATGGCGAGAGGACATTGGATGCAAAGGATAAGAACCTGGATGGTGATGATGACTTTAATACTCCTCTAGGACTTCTCCTTCCCCTTTCTGAAGATGTCATCATGGAACACAAGGGGGATGGGATTTGTGATTTTTCATTGAATGCTCCAAGAGGGCGTCTCCTGATGGTTGGACTCCTACTTTTGTAGTTCACATGATGGAGGAGAGAGAAGGTGGAAGTTTCCTATTGGAAACTCCCTTTCATCTCTATCCTCATCGCTTGTTTTCCTTATCATCTTATTCTCTTATCTTAGTTGTAGTATGGAATGATGGCTAAGTGTTGAGTTTTCTACAGGTGCACGGCTATTGTAGTCTAACTAGTGCAAGTCCGAGTCGATTCAACAGGGACTCGACTTGAAAGTGGAGTTTACATAAACTTTAATTATCTAAAGTTGAAAAAATTAACATTGAAGAAATAAACTAACAACAAGATAAAAATACAAACATAATAAGTTGGTGCAAATTACAAAATTTTGAGTTCCAAAAGTCAAATTCTTAAACTAAATAAACAGTCTCGGATTACACTGTCCTTAGATGAACCAAACATGGATAAAATAGAACTGAAATAAAATGGGATATACCTGTCATTAAATTCAGGACACAAATGTACTTATCTTTAAAGACTAAAGGTTAAAAGTGAAATCTTTCCATTTTATTTATTTAATTTTCTTTTTAACTGAGAAAAGAAAGAGGGCTATGAAGAAAACAAAGCAAGGAAGAAGAAGAAGAAGATGGGGAGGAAGAGAAGAAGAGGAAGAAGATGGGGGAGAGGGAAGAAGGAGGAAAACGTAGGAAACCCGTGTCAGGTTTCCTACTATTGGTCAGCTGGTGACAAGAATGACGCTAGAGAAGGAAGAGAGGAGACTAGGGTAGCTAGGAAGAGTAAAAGGAGGGAGGAAAATGAGATCAAGCAATGGAGTTTTGCTAATGACGCCGGTGCCTTGGTGCTATGCCAACAGCGTTAATGGGAGTTGAGTTGGGTAGAGACAGATGGGAAAAGATTTCATGAGAGAGAGAGAGCGCTGCCAGCCTATGGTGCTATGGAATGAGAGAGATCATAGAGCAATGAGATGAGGAGAAGAAATTGAGGTGGGCTAGTACTATGCCATCCGACACTGTATCGTGATGGTTGTTAGATTCTAACAGAGAAGAAAAAGACGAGGGAGGGAGAATGAGATAGAGAAGTGAGGGAGAAAACGAGAAAGTGAGGGGAAAGAGAAGGGAGATGGAGGGCATGGTTGGCTGGCTAGAGGGGAAGGAGAACAGGGTTAAAAAATATAGCATAGGAGAGGGTGACCGTGAGAGAGAGAGAGAGAGAGAGAGAGAGAGAGAGAGAGAGAGAGAGAGAGAGAGAGAGAGAGAGAGAGAGAGAGAGAGAGAGAGACAGAGAGAGAGACAGAGAGAGACAGAGAGAGAGAGAGAGAGAGAGAGAGAGAGAGAGAGAGAGAGAGAGAGAGAGAGAGAGAGAGAGAGAGAGAGAGAGAGAGAGGTGAAGAAGAGGGGATCCTGCGTCGTACATTTTTGGGTGGAGAGAGCTCGGGTTTGGCTAGCAATAGGAAAAGAGAGTAGGGGAAAGAGCAAAGAAGATGGGGAGAAGAACTTGGGAGACCGGTACAATCTGGCATGGCTAGCTAGTGATGAGGGACAAGGATTGTGAGGGTGAAATGAACGGTGATGGGTACTGCTGTGGAGCAAAGATCGTAGAGGGGGTTTTCGAGAAAAGAGAGAGGGTGATAGAGGGTTGATGAGTCTGCCTCCTATGGTGATCCAGCCTAAAGGAAAGAAGAAAAGAGAAAAGGGAAGGTCGGTGGAGCAGAGGAGAGATAGTAGGTGATGGGGCAAATAGAGACGAGAGTGAGAGAGGGGGGAACGGACTGAGAGATGAAGAGGAACGATCCTTCCATCTCTTTCCTTGAAGGGGAAGAAGAAAGAATGCCTAGCCAACCTCTTCTCTATTAATTTTCTTGTTACATAGAGGAGACCAACTAATTTTTTTAGTCAATTGTGTAGCTTGCCCATTCCTTACCCATCAACTCATGCAGCTTGCCCATGTGGTGGCTCCCATGCTTCATACAGTTAGCCCATACTTTTGTTTCCTACCATGCGGTGGTGGCATGTGATGGTGCCATGTAATGGTTGCATGCATTGAAGATCTTCCAATATTGCATCTTCACCGTATATCATTGGGCCCACAAATATGACTTGATTTACATCATCCTAGTTAATCTGAAAAATAAAAGACTATTTTAGAATAATTTAAATTACATATGTATTTAGTTCTAATGATCATCTAATCATTAACTTTTCAAATCAACAGTTAGATGATCGATTAGAGCTAAGATTAATTTAAAATTATAAAATTATCCAATTAAATGATCTAACTAAATGCTAATCATGGGTTATTTTATGTAGAATTGGACACTTAACACACCCCTCAACCAGCATTTTGCTAGTCCCAAGCAAAACGTGCGAAAAACCAATTATTGAAAGTGATACAAATTGCCTTTTTCGTAGGCACTCATGATTGCATTTAGCATATGCAACAAGCCCCTAGGTTGCCCTTAATGGACAAGTTAGGCCTTGTGCGGGTTTACAGTGAATATACCCACAAAATTTCAAAACATCATTCCAAGTCAATTCCCACTTTTTCCTTAAATGAATCTATTAACTTTAGCATGTGAATGAAAAATTCACACTCTGCCCAGATGCTAAACACATTCCAATTTAGCTTAGATCTTTGAGTGTGTGTGTGCAGTCTACATACAAAATAATCTTTCTCTATGAATATACTACAACTTTCAACTCCATTTGAAACATGTTTTGACCTCAATCATCACTAGCGACATACACTCAGAAATAATATCTCTCAGATAAAGGTACAAATCATATCTCTCTTAAATATGTGAGCAGACCCAACAACAAATTTATCTTACATATGCTCATACATGAGCAAGAGTTACCAAGGAATGTAGTTTTGATCCCCTTAAAAAGAATAATATGCCATTACCTTTGAACTTTTAGAAGTATTACTCTCTAAATCCTATATTTTCATATCCTCATTAGGACTATATTCACCCTAAAATCATTAGGTCTTTAATTAGGACTTCATGAAGGCTAAGGACGGGGTACAAAAGAACAGGGATAAAGATATTCAAAGTTTCTTCAAAAATAAGTAGAGGTCTTCTCAAGTTGATAATTCTTTCTTTACTTTGCTTGTACTAAAGTGAATAATTCTTTTTTCACTTTTCTTTGCATTCTTCAAACTTTTTTTTTTTACTTGAATCTTCTTTCTATTCTCAATATTCACTTTTTTGCTTTGATTTCAACTAAAAGGTATATTTTTATTCATCTCTAAATTATCTTTTGAAGAAATAGGTAATGGATATATTATAGTGGGTTAATATGGGTTAAGGTTAGTTGGGGTGAGAAAAGAAAAAGGCTTATATAAAGGCTCAATTTGGCTGACTGGTGGTAAAATATTTTTGGGTAGGCTTTATGTCTCTAGGTTAACAAAGATGGCCTAAACTAGTTTCTAGGTTTTCTATAATCTATCAGATTCAATAAACTTTCAGAATTTCAAAGTTAATACTCTAACAATTCAGGTAATTAGCCAAATTTAAGAGTTGATGGGATCAAGTGTCTTTAAGCATGCTGAAGAAAATTAGAAATATTTATAACCTCTCAGAAAGAATGAATGGCTCTAAAGCTCACTTAGGTTATAGGTCTCCATTGAATGTCTTCAAGACTTCTCAGCAATAACTACTCATTAATTTAAACTATCTATATACAACTGTGTGTACAGATGTGATCTAAGACTTAGTTTTCATGGAATACCTTAGAAAATGAGTGAAAAGATGAATTAATCATGTTGAGGTCCATTAATAAGCCAGAGTTGTCACAGTGTAGGAATTAACCTCTTTCTTTTTTTTTTTGAAAAATCAAGAAAATCACCTAAAAAACTAAAAAATTTAGAATTTGCTAGAATTCTACACTCCCCAACCTGAAAGAAACATTGTCCTCAATCTTTAAAATGTAGGACCTAAAATGAATATGGTTGATATAGAAAACAAAAAGAAAAATACAAGTAATGGTACATAGGGATCAAATCCACTCAATCCTCATAAACAAGATCTTCCAAAGTTATGGACTCAACTTTTGGATTTACATATTCTAAGAAAAGCTTTAAATGTTGGCCATTGACTTTGAAAGTATGACTAGTCCTAGTATCTTCAATCTCGACGATCCCATATGAAAAAACTTCTTTTACTATATGGACTGATCCATCGATATCTAAGCTTACCTGAAAATAGCTAGAGCTTAGAATTGTAAAGTAAGACCTTCTGGTTTGGAGTAAAGGATTTCCTCATTATGTTTTTATCATGGAAAACTTTCATCTTTTCTTTATATATCCTATTACTCTCATAAGCTTCTTGTCCAATCTCTTCCAACTCATTAAGTTGGAGTTTTCTATGTGAGCTTACTTTATCCATATTGAAATTAAAGATCTTTATTGCCCAGTAGGCTCTATGTTTCAATTCCATAGGAAAATGGAAGCCTTATCGTACACAACACGCTAAGGTGACATACCAATCGGAGTGCGATGTTCAATCTTGTAAGCTCAAAGCACATCAGTTAGTCAAAGAGATCAATCTTTACAATCTAAATTATCAGTTTTTTGAAGAATTTGTTTTATGGCCCGATTAGACACATCTACTTATCCACTCATTTGTGGGTGATATAGTGTTGCAACTTTATATGTAATCTTTTTTCTTTTTTTATAAGTGCTTCAAATGATTTGTTGCAAAAGTGTGTACCGTTATCATTTATAAAAGCTCGAGGTGCCCAAATTTAGAGAAAATATTTTCTTTTAAGAATTTAAGAGCTATTTTGTGATCTTTTTGCCTACATGGGATAGCCTCAATCCATTTTGAAACATAGTCTATGGCCAATAAGATATAATTTTAGCCAAAAGAAGGTGGGAATGGCTCCATGAAGTCTATACCCCAACAATCAAAAACTTCTATAACAAGGATAGGGTTTAGAGGCATCATGTTTGTGCAGTTTATTCCTCCTAACTTTTGACATTGCTCACAAGATTTACAGAACACATGTGTATCCTTGAACAAAGACTACCAATATAAACCACACTGCAAAATCTTTGCAGTTGTTTTCTGGGCAGAAAATGTCCACCACATGCTTCTGAGTGGCAAAAGGAGATAACACTATGTTGTTCTAATTCAGGGACATATCTCCTAATGATTTGATCTGGGTAGTACTTAAACAAATATGGATCATCCCAGAAGTAGTGCTTAACATTGGAAAAGATTTTTTGCTTTTCTTGTTTAGTCCAATGTTCAGGAATCTTCATTGTGACTAAATAATTTGCAATATCAGCAAACCAGGGAGGATGGGAAACATGAAAAAGTTGGTCATCAAGGAAAGTGTCTTTAATTGGCAACTCTTTCAAAGGCTCTGCTAAGACTAGGCGAGACAAATGGTCAGCTACAACATTCTCTACTCCCTTTTTATCTTTTATTTCAATGTCAAATTTTTAGAGTAAAAGAATCCATCTAATTAGTCTAGGCATAGCATCCTTCTTAGAAAGAAGATACTTAAGGGTCGAATGGTCAGTGAATATGACTATTTTAGATCTAACTAAGTAAGACCTAAATTTGTCCAATGCGAAGACAACTGATAAGAGTTCTTTCTCCGTAGTGGAATAGTTCATTTGGGTGCTATTTAAGGTCCTACTAGCATAGTAGATGATGTATGGCTTCTTCTCTTTTCTCTGCCCTAACACCCCTCCTATAGCATAGTCACTAGCATCACACATGATTTCAACGGGTAGACTCCAATCAGGTGACTGCATGATAAGTGCAGTGGTCAACTTGTCTTTTAGCTTTATAAAAGCTTCTTAATGGTCCTCAGTCCACTCAAAAGGGGTATCCTTTGTAAGGAGGTGACATAATGGTCTTGATGTTGCACTAAAATCTTTGATGAACCTCCTATAGAATCCTGCATGACCTAGGAAAGAGCGAATGTCCTTAACAGATTTTGGTATCGAAAGATTAGTAATTAGGTTAATTTTGGCTCTATCTACCTCTATACCTTTGGATGACACTATGTGGCCTAAGACAATTCCCTTGGGAACCATGAAATGACATTTTTTCTAATTAAGTACTAGGTTCTTTTCTTTACAATGAGTTAAGACTTTTCTTAAGTTTTCAAGACATATCTCAAATGATTTGCCAAAAACAAAAAAGTTGTCCATGCACACCTCTAATGTTCTCTCTACCATATCACTAAAGATACTCAACATATAGCGTTGAAATGTGGCAGGAGCATTACATAATCCAAATGGCATTCTTTTGTAAGCAAAAGTACCAAAAGGACATGTAAATGTGATCTTTTCCTAATCTTCATGTGCAATTTATATTTGTTTATACCATGAATAACCATATAGGGAACAATAATACTGATGTCCTACAACCTTTTCTAACATTCGATCTACAAAGGCAAAGGAAAATGGTCCTTCCTTATGATAGTATTCAACTTTCTATAGTCAATATACATACGCCAACTAGTGGTAACTCTAGTGGGGATCAATTTATTGTTGGCATTAGTTATTACTGTTACTCCAGACTTCTTTGAAACCACCTGAGTAGGACTTACCCATTTGCTATCACTTATGGGATAGATGATTCCCACATCAAGCACCTTTAGAACTTCTGCTCTAACCACATCTTTCATATTAGGATTTAACCTTCTTTGCATTTGATGACATGGTTTAGCTTCATCCTCTAAATATATCCTAAGAGTGCAGATTAAAGGATTAATGACCTTTATATCAGCTATGGTCCATCCTATAGCACCTTTGTGTTCTTTTAAGGTGTCTATTAACTTTTCCTCCTGAGAAACTTCTAATTGTGAGGAAATTATTACAAGAAAGGTCTCTTTTTCTCCTAAATAGGCATATTTTAAATCTAATGGTAGATATTTCATTTCAAGCTTAGGAGGTTTACTGATGATGGAAGGAGAGTGGACTCCCTCTATGGAAAGTCCTCAAATTGAGGTTTTCATTTTTCTATATCCATTGAAGGAACAGAATTAAGGAGGGCATTAACTTTCTCTACTAATGCATCCTCATCAAATTCATTAAAATGGGTCACACAAGCCTCAATTGGGTCCAACAAGGAAGATGATTGAAAATGATCTTAAACGACTAAATTTATCATGTTGACACTGTGCAAGTCATCAGTAGATTCATCTAATTGCTTAAAAATGTTGAAGATGTTTAGCTCCAATGTCATGTTACTAAAAGACAATTTCATGACACCAGTTTTGCAATTAATTAAGGCATTGGATGTGGCAAAAAATGGTCGTCCAAGAATGATTGGTATTTCATTCTTCTCATTCACCATCAGTTGCATATCTAGAACTAGAAAATCTATAGGAAAGTAAAATTGTTCTACCTAGACAAGCACATCTTCTATTACTCATCTTAGTATTTTCACAGATCGATCAGCTAGCCGGAGTGTAGTAGAAGCTTTCAATTCTCCCAGACCTGACTGTTCATATACCAAGTATGCTAATAAGTTCACATTAGATCTCAGATCAAGCAAAGCTTGATTGATCTTATGGTTGCCAATAATGCAAGTAAGAGTGGGGCAACCTAGATCATTGTATTTTGGTGGTGTATGATGTTGAAAATAGAATTCACTTGTTCAGTCAAAAATGCCTTCTTTTGTACATTGAGTTTTCTTTTTATGGTGCATAGGTCTTTTAAGAATTTGGCATATGATGGGATCTATTTTATTGCGTCCAAGATCAGTATGTTAATCTTGACCTACTTGAAAAACTCTAAGATCTCATCATTGGAGGCAGACCTTGAAGCTTGACGCAACCTTTGAGGAAATGGAGCAGGGATAGGACATGGGTCAACTGGTGAGGTAGGGTCCTTCTATTTAGAATATTTTATAACCTTAGTGGATTTTTCTACCTGTTCAATCTTTTGCAACTCATCCTTCTCAATTCGTTTACCACTCCTAAGAATGGTGACAGCCTTGGTCTATTCTATTGTAGAACTGGATGATGCTTCAGAGACATTAGTGCTAACCGCATGCACTCCCTTAGGATTTGCTTGTGGTTGAGCTGGAAACTTTCCTTTTTCCATGTTTTGCAACATCTGACTCATCGTATTTTTTATTTCATCCATAGACTGGTTGGTTTGTCTTAATTGAGCTTCTAATTGAGAAAATTTTCTCTCTAGTTTTGGAAGGTTTGATTATCCTCCCCGGGTCTTTTGGATGGGGGCACATAAGGTCCAGGAGTAGGAGGTTGATAAGTTTGGTATTGTAGGGCAAGGAGTCCTTGATTTTGTTGATGAGGCTGGTATGGACTTGATTATGAAATATTTGTTGTGGGTCCATTTCTCCAACTAAATTTAGGGTGATTTCTCCACTTAGGATTGTATGCTTCAGAAAAGGGGGAAAAAGGTCGCTTATAAGAGTTTAAGGCATTTTCCTGTTCATAAAGCACATATTGAAATGGTGGTATTGTTAAGCATTCCTGAGTAATGTATGCAGTACTTTCAAAAATACCATACACCTGTTCGATCTTCATGGAGGCAACTTTTCCTATTTCTATGGCCTCAACTTTTCTAATAAGGGAAGTTATCTTTGCATTGATGTTATCTTTTTCATTTAAGGCATAAATACCTCCCTTAGAAGATGTGGTGGGCTTTGTCCTATCTGAATGATCAACTTTTTCTAAATCTACCCAGGTGTGAGTGCTCTCAGCTAACCATTCTAAGTACTCTTGCACTTCTTCTGGTTGTTTGTTTAAGAAATTACCATTGCACATTATTTTTACAAATTGACGCATATCAGAGTTAAGTCCTTCATAAAAGAGGCTAATAATGCGCCAAGGTTCATATCCATGATGTGGGCATGTCAACAACATATCCTTGAATCTTTCTCAGCATTGATAAAAGGTCTCTTTGTCATTCTTGGTGAAGTTCATGATCTTTCGGTGAAGAGTGTTAGTTTTATGAGTCGGGAAGAACTTTTTCAAGAACTCCCTTGTCATGTCTTGCCAAGTTCGTATTGAACCTGCTGGCAGCACATTGAACCACATCTTAGCTTTTTCCTTTAAGGAGAAAGGAAAAAGCTTCAGCCTTACCATATCTAATCCGACATTTTGCGTGCATTGTGTAGTACACACTTCGTCAAATTCTTTTAGGTGTAGGTAAGGACTATCACTGTCCAACCCATGATATTTTGGGAGTAATTCAATTACTCCCATTTTCAACTCTATGGTATTTGCATTCTGAGGTAGAATGACACAAGATGGTGTACTTGTACGAATTGGCTGAAGGTAATCCCTTAGTGTTCTACCACGAGAGTTTGATAAAAATCGTTATCCCCATGGTCACTCTGTTGGTCCCACTCTACATTTTCATTTCTTTTCTAATTCCTAGGGATGGGTGGATGAGTATTCCTCCTTGGTGGAGGTTAATGCTCTTCTTCTATTAGAGGTGGTGTGTCCTCATTCATAATGAGTGTGAGGCCATGATCTCCTCTAACAATGCCTAGGGGTGAGTTACCCCTTGATCTTTATTTAGTCATTGACTAAATTTGTTGTACGTCATTTTTGACTAAACGTCCAGTTTTATAGCGTGTCCACATGTGCATACAACAAGGGCGCTTTTTTTTTTACTACCTAGCTAATGATAGGGCATAAAAATTCAAACACCCCTAAGGCAGCAAGCAGATAATTTGATTATCTTATAATTGTGTGGGGGAGAAGCTTTTAGATTAGCCTAATCTAATGCTCCTCCTCTCTTTCAGACTTGTCCTACTGCTTACCAATTAGATCCTACCTAACTAACCACTTCACACCCTACTTAGATAGTCACAGGTAGTTTGAGTCATAGAATGTGCTGACAGAGTTAGTTGTTTAAAAACTAGCATAGTAGGTTAAATAGGGGCCACTAGAGTGGCAATAGGTCGCCTCCTTCCAAAAGAGTCCTATGAGCATGTGGTGGGCCCTATAGGTCTCTTTTAATTAATTTTCATTAATTTTGAAGGTTGAGTTATGTGCTTATAATGATTATCTTAAATAGGCCAAGAGGTGGTGATGAAGTCCACTCTTGATCTTGCAGGGTTGGGTGCCCTTACTAATTATTTTTTCCATTCTATGGCAATTTGGTCAACATATAATCGCCTTAAAGCAGTTAAACGTGCCCTAAAAATGGAAAAATAATAAAATAATGCAAACCCTAAAAATGCATCATATATCAAATGTATTCTATATGATTTTTATACTAACAACCAATGTAATTTTAATCTATAATGCATAACCTAAACTAGAACTTTTGAGGAGTTTAGAAATTTCTTACAACGGGGTCCTGGAAAATGTCTTCTCATACAAGGGTGGGACCATTTACATTCTACCTCCACTTCTAGGTTACGATGACCACCCTTGACCTGTATTATTACAGCATTTTAAATGAATTGTAAAAATAAAATAATTATATAAAATTCTCACTACAATTCACTCAAAAATAAACTGCAATTATCCTAATTAAACTCATTAAATTTCTCCTTTCTTTTCCAATTTTCTTGCAAAATAAAAAAATTATCAATAAGTACCAAAAATTAGGAGAAATGGAATTTATGCACTAATAAATTTTTTTAAAATGAAACTAAAATGCTTAAAATGTTAAAACAATGCAAATCCTAAATTTTTTTTATTGTTTTGAAATTTTTTTAATTTTTTTTGAAATTTTTAATTTAAATTTTTTGAATTTTTAATTAAAATTTATGAAAACACCATTGTGGGTCCTCGACAACGGTGCCAAAAACTTATTGAGTTTTCCACAAGTGCACTACTATTGTAGTCTAGCTAGTACTAGTCCGGGTCGATTTTACAAGGACTTGACTTGAAAGTGGAGTTTACATAAACTTTATTTATCTAAAGTTGAAAAGAAATAACATTGCAGAAATAAAATAACAACAAGATAAAAATATAGACATAATAAGTTGGTGCAAATTATAGAATTTTGAGTTTCAAAAGTCAAATTATTAAACTAAATAAACAGTCTGAGATTACACTTTCCTCAGATAAACCAAACATGGATAAAATAGAACTATAATAAAATGGGATACAATTGTAATAACATTCGGGACACAAATGTAATTATCTTTAAAGATTAAAGGATAAAAGTGGAATCTTTTCATTTTAATGTTTTTTTCTTAACTAAGAAAAGAAAGCAGAGAAGAAGAAGAAGATGGGGAGGAAGAGAAGGAGAGGAAGAAGATGGGGGAGGAGGAAAACATAGGAAACCCGTATCGAGTTTCCTCCTATTGGCTAACTAGTGACGAGAATGACGCCGGAGAAGGAAGAGAGGAGATTGGGGTAGCTGGGATGATCGGAAGGAGGGAGGAAAATGAGATCTGGGCAGTGGAGTTTTGCTGATGATGCCAGTGCCTTGGTGTTATGCCACCGGTGTTAATGGGAGCTGAGTTAGGTAAAGATAGATGGGAAAAGATTTCATGATAGAGAGAGAGCTGCTAGGCTATGGTGTTGTGGAATGAGAGAGATCAAAGAGCGATGAGATGAGGAGAAGAAATCGAGGTGGGTCGGTACTGTACGATCCGACACCGTATGGTGATGGTCGTCAGATTCTAACACAAAAGAAAAAGATGAGGGAGAGAGAATGAGATAGAGAGGTGAGGGAGAAAACGAGAAAGTGAGGAGAAAGAAAAGGAGGGAGATGGAGGGTACGATTGATTGGCTAGAGAGAGAGAGAAATTGCGGTGAAGAAGAGGGGTTCCTGTGTCGTGTGTTTCGGGTGGAGTGAGAGAACTCAGGTTTGGCTAGCTATAAGAAAAGAGAGTAGGGGAAAGATCAAAGAAGATGGGGAGGAGAACTTGGCCGTACTGGCATGGCTAGTGATGAGGGATAGGGACTGTGAGGGTGAAATGAATGGTGATGGGTACTGTTGTGGAGTAGAGATCAGAGAAGGAGTTTTCGAGAAAAGAGAGAGGGAGATGGGTCTGCCTCCTACAGTGATCCATCCTAAGGGAAAGAAGAAAAGAGAAAAGGGAAGGGTGGTGGAGCAGAGGAGAGATAGTAGGTGAGTGGGCAAACAGAGACAAGAGTGAGAGAGGAGGGAAAGGACTGAGAGACGGAGAGGAACGATCCTTCCGTCTCTTTCCATGAAGGGGAAGAAGAAAGAATGTCTGGCCAACCCCTTCTCTGTTAATTTGCCTATTACATATAGGAGACTGACTAATTTTTTAGTCAATCGTGCAGCTTACCCATTCCTTGCCCATCAACTCATGCAGCTTGCCCATGTGGTGGCTCCCATGCTTCATGCCGTTAGCCCATACTTGTGTTGCCTACCATGCGGTGATGGCATGTGATGGTGCCATGTAATTGTTGCATACATTGAAGATCTTCCAATATGGCATCTCCACCGTATATCATTGGGCCCAAGAAGATGACTTGATTTACATCATCCTAATTAAACTGAAAAATAAAAGACTATTTTAGAATCATTTAAATTATATATGTATTTAGTTCTAATGATCATCTAATCATTAACTTTTCAAATCAATTGTTAGATGATCAATTAGAACTACAATTAATTTAAAATTATAAAATTATCTAATTAAATGATCTAACTGAATCCTAATTATGGGTTATTTTATGCAAAATTGGACACTTAACACTAGGGTTTTTACCTTTTTTCTTCTTCATACCCTTCCATTGGATCATTTTTCAACCCTAAGATGGATGATTGAGATTTCCTTGAAGTCTCCCATCAATAGGATAGAGTTTAAAGCTTCTTTTCATGTCATTCATTGGATCAGCTTGCCCTTAGGTGGATGGCTTGGATTTTTGAGAAATTTTCTTGTCCAACTTGATTCCCCTCTTTTATTTTGTACCCATTCCACCATTTTTATCTCCAACTAATTAGCTTTAAGTGCATGTTTTCTCTTTAAGGAGAACACTTTCTCCTCTTTGAAAAATAGTGGGTAGCCCACCAAAATTTTCCCTACCAATCATTGCTCCGTCTTCTCTCTCATGAATGACTTCTTACCATTGGTCAATCCTAATACAAATAACTTCTCATTGGTTACTTTAGGATGATCTTGGATGTGGAATAATCTCAGCCACTCTTTCTTGAAATTTTCAAATGAAAATTGACCATAGATTTTCCTCTCTCTCTCTCTCTCTCTCTCTCTCTCTCTCTCTCTCTCTCTCTCTCTCTCTCTCTCTCTCTCTCTCTCTCTCTCTCTCTCTCTCTCTCTCTCATGCTTATTCTTTCATGTATTTAGCATGGAATTAAGTGAGATACATAGAATTTGCATTGAAATTTAGTGGTAAATATGTAGTTGGTCTCCATTACAAAGTCTAGAGAGAGAAAGTTAAGGTTTTTAGTATTCGGCAAGCCTCAGCTTGAGTTTACTTCACATGTGTGCTTCCTTTGATGTGTGTGGCTCTCAAGTTTCACTTGGACACTCCCATAGGTGGTAGAATGTATGCATGCAAGGAAGTTCTGTCACTTTATGTTTTGATCTTTACCTCCTCTTTTACGCAGATAAGGTTTGGCAATGTTTCTTGAGTTTCTAACTATGCTAAAAATGATAACGATCTCCATTCTATATTTTAAACTTCTAAAGTTTATTGAATTTGATAGGTAGGGCCATCTTGATGCTCGACCTCTAGGTTATCTATCTTTTAGGGTTTGGAATACCAAAAATACCCTTTTTTTACAATTGTACCATAATCCTGAAAAATGTAAAAATAACCCTCATTAATAATTCTTCATGATCAAATAAGGGCTAGAACCTATTAAATATAGAGGTATTCTTCATAATAATTCTACACATATCAGTTATGATGGACAACAGCCTTACTCAAAGTTCCTCAACTCTCTTCCTTCATCAGAAGCAGGTGCATCTACCGTATTTCTCTCAATAGACTAGTTTATTAATCAACAGAAATCTTTGAAACTGATCATGTTACATAATAGACATTGACAAGAAGAAGTCCCAAGTGTTAGATTTTCAAATTTCATTCAAAAAGGCATCGAATGAAGAGCTTAAATTTTACTACTCATTGTTGCTTGCGTGAACAGTAATTGTATTTTCTTATGTTTTAAACTTGAAATTTTATTTTATTTATTAAGTTTTTTTATTGATCCAAAGCATTGATTATATTCTAATTTGTGTTAGGAAGAGTTTTTTATATCAATTTTTTAGTGAGAACTAATCAAAGTTTAAATTATTGAATTTCATTGAAGAAGTTTAATAGGTATTGTTGCGCAAGTTGGTGAACATGGTATGTTTGTGTTTTAATATCTCATTATTAATTGGTTTTTGTTGAAATCTAACCATACAATTCTATTCCTTATTATTAAATTGTATTGGATACCAAGTTTCACTAAAGGTTTCCATTCAGAAGTCATTGAACATAGTGGCCAAAGTCAACAACTTAAACATGTAACATTTATGAGGTAATAGACCAATTAGATCATATTAAGAGAGAGAAATTGAGAAGAGTAATGTTGGAATTTTGAAAAAATTAACAAAATGGCAATTTTGCAAATCTCATGAAAACTTAATGGAAAATTTGCAAAACTAAAAAAATGTTTGACATTTTTGAAAGAAAAAAAATCTTTTTTTTTCATTAAAGATTTATGAAGCAAACTACTTAGAAGCATATCCTAATTCCTAAATCTACTTCATATCTCCCCAAATGCTTTACAAAGTTTTTGACAAGGCATATACATTTATTATAATGTAAAGATAAATTTTCAAAACTCTTAAATGCCCCAAAAAAGAAAATATGTGGGTATTGTGTTAATAAAAAGGGGTCAGGCTATTGATTGCTCAATATTTTATTGAAAAATCCCAAATTTTGTATTATTCTAGGACATATCATTTTTACACTAATATGATGGATTTGCACTAACACCATAATCCAATGTATTTTCAGGGTTAGATAACTATCCAAAGGTAATTATGTTTAAAACCATTAGTAAAATATTACTAGGTAGGATTTGTATATAGTTTGTAAGTTGTATGTTAAGATGCAAGTAGAAAGATCAAGCCGATCAACAATTCATGTCACCATCAAGCGTAAATGTAAATGTACGGCTTAGATTGATTTAATTTTGATGAATTAGATCAATTAAAGCAGTAGAAGTCCAAGTCTTTGAAAGTCAATTCAACTATTTCACCATCAAACTCATGCAAGCCTAAATCACTTACACTATATTGGGAAAGTGGAAATCATACATGAGTCCGACTCAATCCCTCATTCTTTCACCCATCAAGGGCCCACAAGGTTGGGAATGTTTAAAATTGAAGAGTCTATAACATAACAATGATAGGGGAGAGTATGGGATATCATGTGATGATAAGGGATTTCTCTTAAAGGTTTCCTAAAGTGAGATCAAGTAAAAAGCAAGAAATTAGAAATGGATGAAGGATGGAGATTATAAGGATGATATCTCTATGATGGAGCCATATGTCACAAGGAGAGTTGCTTAACTTCTTGCAAAGAAGAGGGATCTACTAGTACTTTGTAGAGAAAGCACTAGAATCATTCTAATTTATCAAAGGATAGTGTAAATGGAGGAGAGAGTCAACGGTAGGTGAATGGGAGGGCTCAAGGAGATAGGGAGTAGTTGCTAAAATTAACTACTTCTCACTCTATATAAGGAGAAAGAAAAGAGGAAGGAAAGGGGGGATAGAGAGGAGCAAGGAAAGGAAGAAAAATAAGAGGTGGAGTTGGAGGGCAAAGAAAAAAACTCCTTTCCCTTCTTAATCCACTAGTGTGATAAGTGTTCTACTTCACTAAGTTTTTTTTTTTTGTATTTTCATATAATTTCTCCTTTGTAAGATCTTGAAGTGAAGAAGGAAAGTTTCATTGAAAAGTCTCTCGTTTCACTCTCATTTATTTTGAAGTTTCAAGTATAGCATAGCATGAAAGTGCTATTGCTTTGTTCCACCTACTGTTACTAACATTCTAGTGTCCAAATGCCAAGAATAGTAGTGAGTTGTAGGTTAAATCTAACAAAGGAGAAGCTAGAACTAAGTTCTCTAGCATTCCCTTGAAAGATTTCCATTGGAAGAGAGCAAAAAAGCAATGAGAAATCTAGATTTCTTCAACTATATTTCATTACTGCTACCCTATAGGTGTTTAGTAATAGAGCTTCAGATTTCTCCCTTAGCTACATTTATTTTGGTGTCGATCAATGATCTAAAATATTGATAATGCTCTCACCTCACACAAGAAGAAGTAGAATGAATTTCTCCTGATAAATGTTTAATTTTGCATAAAAATCATCCAATTAGTTACCTATGTGTTATAACTTATAGGGGTAAATTAGGATTTTTAGACCAAAATTTGTAACGCGTGCATTATTTGACTTAATTACTCAAATTTTTGATATTTGTAGGTCCATAGGGTAATTCAAGATAATTATGTGATTAATTATATTTTTTAGGATTTAATTAAATAATTTTACTTTTTATAAGAAGTGAGATGGTGATCCGATAGCCGAGATCGGTTGAGATGAACATTGAAGATCAAGTCAAAACCTAAGAATCATCAATCCAACATGAGCTCAAGGATAAAGATTATCTTTAGGACCAGCAATAGATGCTATCAAAGGCGCTAAAGGTGGCCAAAGTGGAGCTCATGAAGTTAGTCGTGCACTTTCACCACCTTTGCATGGGTTGCATGTAAGTCAACTTAGCCATACAAGCAATGAGACTAGGTGACAAGCTAAGGAATTCAAACCTCTCAAGCCAAAGGATGGAGTCATGAACCCAAGCTAAGAGAGTCATTTAAGCTAGCCAATGGAGCCCTCAAGGTTAGCCATCAAAGCCACATAAGGTAAGCTAAATGGAAGGCCATGACTGGTGGAAAAGTTGAAGGATTATCCATGAGATTCTAACAAATGTTTGAAGAGAATTACGAAAAAATTCATTAGGATAAGTTGGCACGTGGACCAATAGAAAGAGACCCTTTCATTTTTCTTGATTTTTCAACTTTTTCCTCACTTTCCACCTCACTACCAAATAGCACAACGAATTTGACTTTCCATTCAAGAGCCCTACCATTCCTAAACTTCACATTCCTAAACTCCCATTCCAACCACCCAACCAATCCCCAATTCTTAGGGAATCACTTAGCTAATCAAATTTTCCCACCTTACCTCACTTTCTTATACTATTCCTACCCGTATCTTTCCTCTCTCTTCCTTACCTCATCCATCCCCCTAACTTTCTATTTTTTAAGGGATTCCATGATTTTTGAAGGGGGGAGATGCCCCTCCCAAAAAAAATGGTGTATCCCCACCTTTAAGATTTCAAATGATAGCCCACTTACTCCTCTTGAAAACCCTCGCTAACCAAGTCATTTTACCATCCTACCCCTTTATTTTTCATTCCAACCATACCTTAACCTCGGGACACCCTAGAAAACTTAGGAAACAAAATGTGAAAAGTCAAAAAGAAGTCAAACAAGGGCACTTTTTGGAAGGGAGAAGAAAATGTCTCCTCCAAAGTGAGGAGACATCCTCTTCCTTTCCCTGCCTTTCACTTTTTTGCTTGACCTTTCTTCTACTTTGGGGTATTGCTTTTCTCTCCAAGGTGGGCTACTACTCCAAGTGGCCAATGCCTAGGGTTGGAATCGTAGTCTCCATTGAAAGGTTGGTTAACTCCCTTTGATCTTTTTTCTCTTAACTTGTCCATTGCTGCTTTGTTTGTACTTGGTTTCATGCTTAGTTGTTAGCTTAATCTCTTTAGATTCTTTGTTGATAACTTTAGTTTATAATCTATTGTTTTAAGAGCTATAACTCTTTGGTAGTGACAACCAAAAGAGTATAGCAATTCAATCAAAGTCTTTGCCTTGAATCCTTATTTTGTTCCTTTGTTTCCCTTTAGTGTTTGCTTTTAATTAGTTTCTTAGATCCTTGAATCTAAAAGCTACAACTCCCTTGTAGTGACAGCTAAGAGAGTGTCGTTTTTAGATCAAGTTCATTGCTTCTTGAATTCCTAGATTGTTTTGCCCATCTCTTGTTTTCTTTCCCATTTTTCCTCCTTGTTTCCCTCAAATCTCTCTTAGATATTACATGCATGTTTGGGAATTGACTGTGGGAAGATGAATAATTTTTGTTTTTGGTTGCAATTGAAGCATTGAATGATGTGCATCACATTTGTATCCAATTGATGTTCAATGAAATTAAAGTTTGAGTCATGATGGAAGTTTACTTTTCAAGAATGTTTTATGTGATTTGAATTTTTTTTTCCCTAGATGTTTAATTGAGTTCTTCATGCTACACTCCATGCATCATTCATCTCTTAGTTTTGCATCTAAGAACCACACTTCAAGAGTTGCTTGCTTTGATTAGAGTTTCATACTTTAGTTAACCATGCTAGTTTAGTTTATCCCTTAGTTCATGTGCACTTTCCATATTTAATACATACATTTTTTATGTAGTTATTTTCAAGCATAACTCTCATATTTCCCTGCATACCTTGTTTTGCATATTTTAGTTGATTTATTTAGTCCTTTATGCTTTAGGATTAGTTGCATATTAGGATAATTTTAATTGTTTCCAATTTTAGTTTTAGCAAGTCCTAATTTTAGAAAATATTTAATTTAGGAAAGTTATTAATATTAGGAAAGTTGCATATCCTAGTTTGTCTGCTTTTAACATAATTCCATCTTTCATGTCTTGCATTTGTTTTTAGTTTTCATCATTAATTTAAGTTTAAAATCTCATGATCTTTGGCTAGATTAAGTAATATAAATTAAGGACCACTAGTACCACATTCGTTTGATTCCTTGTGGGATCAACCTCCTCGCATATACTACAACTAATTTGTACACTTGCGAGTTTAACTTAAATATCACAACATCTCCTGAAGAGGATCAAACCATAGCAAGATATTTTCATCCTTGTCTTTTTTCTACTACTATTGTAGGAGAAAATAGAGCCTTAAATTTTCTATATTTTAGTCATGTTTTTGTTTATATTTTAATGATCTAAAACATTGAAAATGTTCTTTTGAGCCTTAAGAAAAAGTTCCCATTAGTTTCTAACAATTTCATTGAGTTTTGGGTGAGATTTCTCCAAGACAATAGTAACAAGTACTGTTTTTGTACTATTATTGTTTGTGATGACCTACTATATTCTGTATCAAATATACTCCATTATGTTAGTTTTAGAGGAAATCTAACCATACATATGGATTCCTTGATATCCAATTAGGTAAAAAAATAAATTTCACTAAAAAATTCAATCTGCAGGTTGGAGAAAATAATGACTAAAGAAATCAACTATATCAGGTGCTCACCAGTTTGCACAAACATTAATAGGGACTGTTACTTTGCATGATGAATTAGCCATCTTTTTTATCAAATATCTTCTGACCTATAGGTTTTATCAAAAATCTTACTATACCATTGGATTCTTTGAGATCTTTAAGGTGGTGAAATTATTGGGCAAAGTATCCTTATTTATCACGTTCGTTGAGTGTTGTACTCCAAATTGCTAGTAACGCTCTCCTTTTATTTATGTATCTTTATATCTCATTCAATTGCATATGATTTTAATGTGTAATACATTGTTTTGAATATAATAAACTAAGAAATAATTCAGCATCTTACACCTTGACCTATAACCACTAGTTTGAAAAGTTTGTTTTCTATGGAAATGCTAATGACACCCTCTGAAGTTACAATCATACATTGCAAGTGCAAGCTCCACTTTGAGTTCTTATTGGATTTGAGTAAAATTTGAGATGGAGTTATAGATACATTTAAATTGGCTAAAGAAATGTTGAAGAATCTTCTAAAAAATAAAAAATAAAAAATTAATATTATTTTATCTTTTATCTTTATTATTCTTTTCTTGTAAATTTTCTCTGTCTCAATGATTGTAAGTAGCAAGTGAAAAGTAAGATATTTTAGCATAGTTTTAGGATAGTTCTTTCTTTACTTGTCGCTTAATTTAATTTATTTAAATTTTTATTACTTTAGTTTAGATTTAATTAATTATATTAAATTAAAATTTATGTTAGGCTAGTTTATTTTTTCTTAGGATTAGAGTGATCGTAGAATAATATTGAGGAACACCACTCATTAATTCCTAATGTCTTATAAAATTTAATTTAAAATTTATCTCAATTTAGAAAAGACATAATTGCCTTGAGTACAATACTTTAATTCAATGTCATTAGCTTTCACAATGAATACTTAGAATTAATATTTGATTCATGATACTTAAGTTTTTACATGGAATACTTAAGATTCGATAATCTATCTAGTTGCTAATGATCAATGATTTTTAAGTTAAATTTTAAAGAAGTCACATTTTGAAAAAGTGATAGTAGTTTCAATCTACTTCTTGAGTTATAAGGAAGAATAAGTAGTGGCGGTCCCTAATGCTAGTCTAGGCATTACTAATCCTAACCTTCAATCATAGTTTATTTTCTTAATCCAAAGAAATCTAATCCATTCGATCATTTATCACCTTATTTTATAATCTTTCTAATATAAATCTTTTAAGGTCATTAAAGTAGAATAATTTGATGCTTTAAACTCATACTATATCCTTTCTATGGATTCGACAATGTAATACTACAATTGACTAATTGTACACTATATGTATCCTCAATGTTGCTATATCAAGGACAATCGTTAAAAAACTTGTTGAAACTTTAAAAGAAAGCATTAAAAATCATAAGGGGGAATGATAGAATTAGGAGAGACTTGACACTCTTTTTTTTTTTGTGGATGGTACACCCACACACCTATATACAACCTTGGATTGTGGTTACCCAAGGGAGAGACTCCTTGCAACTACACTAGAAGGTTTCGGTGCCTAGATGCAAATTTCCATTCAACTCGCCACTTTTGCATTGATATGATCCATCTTTAGCTAACAAACCCATTCATCTACTATCTTTGACTATCAATTATCTTATATGCTAAACATTATCATGATTGGAGGATTCTACCATCCAAAAAGCATGTCTTTTATATGTTAATTTTGGATTGTCCTTTAAACACAACTTATGACTATCCAAGTCACTTTGACAAAGGCACAATTCTCAAATTTTATACTCATCCAATGCATGTTGTTTTAGAACCAATAATCATCTATATTTAATAAAATTAGTTCAACGTACTGATCAACCAAAGGTGGGTCCCACTATGGTAAAAGAGAGGAGATGAACGACAATTTGTGCCTCAAATCATAGGACTCACTCTTTGGGGATCTAAGACATTCAAAATATGTGGTTCAAGATGTTTTGATTATGATGATCTAGGATGTTCAATGTCTGATAGAACTTGTGACCCTTTAATCTACCATTGATCTCTTGAATTAGAGATACTTCCATGTCATTCTCCATGGAATTGAAAACAACTAGTCTTCGAGTTGTCTGCTTAGTCCTCTCTTTTATGTGGTGAAAGATTTGTTACATTGAAAGTGTTCTGAAACTTCAAATTTTGCTAGTAGTAGTGCGACCTTATAAGCATTCTTACCAATTTTCTTCAAGATTTTGAAAGGACCCATGTTCTCGACTTGAGCTTACAATGTTTGTCTTAAGAAAATCTTCCTTTTCTAAGTTGTATCCAGACTAAGTGATCTTCAATCTTTTCTATTGGTCCTTTTGAGATAATCAAATAGTTGGAATGTTTTTCGTGTCTAAACTTTTCACCTAGTATTGATGTGGCTTTGAGACTAAGACTTATGGTTTTTGCTTCTTTAAGATGATCAAACTACTTCTTGTTGCCTCCCGTTGGATAATCAACTTTAGGGTGAGTTTGCTCTTTTCTTGTAAACCAATAAGAACTTTTGAAGTTTGTGAAACCTGATGTTTGCTTGATTTAAGACAACCTGTGAATCACCTAATTGAAGACATATGCAAGAGGGAAGAATAATAAATAAATATCTTTCACAATTAACCATTCATTCATAGATAGAAGAAGTCCTTTCATACTAGTGATAAGAGTAATAATGTTTTCATTGGAAATCAATACTTTCTTAAGATCACTAGTAGTTTTGCTAATATACATTAAAGTACAAATGCCATTTTTGTTTGGAGTTGGAAATTCATATTCATTTTCATATACCAGAAGAAGAAATTCATCTCTAATTCCATCATTTGTAACATCGGCGCATCCACCATGAATCCCATAACCTTGAAGCCCCAAGCACTTTGGTTGTGATTGACTTTATTCTTCATAGTTTTAGGGTTTTCATAAATACAAGTATTTGAAAATCTGAAGTGTACCCTTCTTGGCCCATGTTTTATATCAATGCTAGCATTCAAGACTTCAACAAACTGATTAACCTCATGCTTTCTACTTAGATGAACCATCTTATATGTTTTAGAATATGTCTTTAGTTTTAATGATGCTAAAATGATTTTATTACAATTAGAAATAAAAGAGTGAGTGTTTCTAAAGCAGTTGTGCCAGATCCTTCCATCATATTGCCAAGGTTGATCAAGTAGCAAATGATAGGTATCTATAGGAATTATATTGCACTAAATTTCATAATATACTTTCTACCAATAGCAAAAGAAATAAGGCATTTTTGAGTTACCTTGATTTAATGTCTCTTATTCAATCACTTAAGCTTTTATGGATAAGGATAAGGCTCTGTTTTTTACTTTAGTTTGTTGACCATTTTAGTAGAGGCATCATCCTCACCCAAATTGATATAAATAATAACATCACATACCATGCCATTGCATATGCATCTAGTGTAAAAAATGTGTAGCTTAGCCAATTATAATCACCTTTATGGACCGTACTCTTGCTTCTTTGCACCATCAATAGATCACCTTGATTAGCACAAGTGACGTCTTCTTCTTTCACATTGCTTGCTTGAGAGTCCTTTTTATCTTCATATTCAAAATCATCCTTCACTAATGCAATCACCTTACTGTTTGGAGATTCAGAGGTTTTGTGTTCATAACCTTGAAATTTGAAACATCTCCTTGAATTTGAACTTGAGGAACCAAATTTCCTATTATCATCACCGTTTGTTTGAGGATTTTAAAATCTTGTACTAGGTGTTTGGTTAGAAGAAGAAACATTCCCTGGATTGGGAGAATTTTCTTCATTAACAGATCTAAAAGTGCCTCTTTGTGAAACTTCTTTTCATTGTTTTTCTAAATTAAAGCAAGTTTTCTTACATCATTGAAAGATATATATTGTATCTCCAATCTCCTTTTACAAATCTAAAAAAAAATGCAACAATTTGCTCCTCCTACTCCACCATATCACATTTTACATAAGATGTTCAAATTTAATAGCATATTCTTCAACATTCATGTTTTCTTTATTTAAAATTTTAATTTTAAAAAATGTACCCATACAATAATTTTTAGGTAAAAATATTCTTTTCAACTTTTTTTAACTTTTAATCTTACTTATTCCTTCACATGCTCTTAATTTTTTTTTAAATTCTCCCACCACAAAAGTAGTATACTTTATAGGAATTCATCGGGTTGTATTCTTCCTTTAAACTCAAGATTGTCCACCTTCATATCTAAAATGTAAAGATCACACTACTTTCTAGGAGTATTGTTGTTTAACGGCAATCTCCTATCCAAACCACGACTTCTTGTAGAAAAATAGTAAGAATCATGAGAGCCACTTCAATATTTGATTTTTCACCTCTTCAATCATCATGGTTATTGTATTGTTCATGTTGCTCTAAATGTTATTGGGGTTATTCTATTTGTCTCCTTAGATCATCCATCTCAAAGTCATGAATATCCTTATTAGAAGTATTCATGTGCTACGCTCGACGACATTCCAACTGTGCTTTGGTACCAATTTGACATTGGATAATAGGATAGAACAAAATATGATAATATATATTAAAATAGCTCACCATTCTATGGATAAAAGAGAACCACCACTACAGAGATACAGGGCTAAAGTATAGAAATAGCTCATTGTGCTACAAATACAGAAGAATCACCACCTTAGAAACACAAAACTAATGGATAAAACTAGTTCACTACTTAAAGGATATAGAAGCATCATCACCTTATAGAAATAGAACTAGGCATCTCTCTACTGTAGGATCACTGCAAGAGATATAGAAGACAAAAAACTAAGATTCACTCACACTTCCTTAATAAAAGGAAAATTGTCAAATTCATTATATTATGATTCATGTTACAAGGGGTATAAATAGATGGGAACAACCCTCCCATATAAGTAGTGTGAAAGACTAAAAGTAACTTCTAAAAGTAATATTTCCCTAAACTAGTATGAGCTTCTAAGTCTTAGGATCTCCCTAACAATGATTTTCTAAACCTAGGTATTTCCCAAATTATACTTTCAAAAAATTGGGTAGTTTCCTAAACCCATTCAAGCAATTTTCACATATATATTTTATATGAAAGTAGTTTCCTAAATTTCCTAACTTCCCTTACAAGAAGTTTCCTTAATCTTGGCTAATTTGAAATGTTGATTAGTCAACATATCTTGACCAAGGAAAGCTTCATGAAGACATTTTGACCATGGGAAAATGGGAAAGTGTTGAGTGAATGGTGGGATGTATCTTGTTGACTAATTTGAGAAGTCCAAGTGTTGTGATTCAAGATGTCTATTTCTCGAAAATCTAAGACGTTATTAGTGTTTGATCCAAAATGTTCATCCTTGTTGGTCCAAGACTTTTATCATTGTTGATCCAAAACATTTATTCCTTGAGGATCTAAGCCATTCAAAAAATGTGGTTTTAAGACATTTAAATTACTATGATCTAGGACATTCAATGTTTGATCGATCTTGACCCATTTTGATCCATCATTGATTTTCTGAATTAGAGACACTCACTTGTCAAGAGAAATAACAGTTAAGATGTATGTCAGATCTATCCAATGCTATGCAAAGCTTTGTGTGATAGAAATTCTCCTCTCTTTCTCTCTCTTATAAGTCTACTTGCTGATTATCTTTCTTTCTTTCTTTTTTCTTAAACCTTACCAGGTTCAATTTTCTTTCTAATAACTATAAATCTGTACCCCCCTTCCCCATGTCCTTGTTTCTAAAATATGAATATTATAGATATGATACAATCGGCTAATTGGCAATATTTATGATATAATAGGCTATTGATAGCCAGAAAATTATTTTATGTAATTAGTAGGGCTTAAGGAAATCTTTAAATGTACTATCTTATAAATTTATTAAGATTATTTATTTACTATGTTGACCCAAATTGAGATATTGTATTGCTTTGGGGTTATATACACATACTCATTCGAACCTTTGGCGGCCTTCACAAACAGGGCATCTCATCGTAAGTTAACTGAGGTTCACCAAGTTTCAACTTCACATTATGGGCTCCACACTTGGTTGATCTTCCCCGTTCCTGAAGTTTGGATATCTAGTAGTTGAAAATTTAAGCGCGGTGAGTAATTCTATCATTCAGAAAGGATGTACTTTTGATCATTGAACGTGTCCAGTTAGAGTCTTGGAGATGCAGTACGATTAATTGCCAGATTCAAGGATCGTATTTTGGGGCTAAAAGATATCCAAGAAGGGAGAAATCAGAGTGGGCAGGATGAACCAAACGTGGGATTCTTTATGTAGTAGTGGGGTAAACTGTTACAGCTTCTACGATTCCCTTAAGAGTCTTAAAGATTGCCGATTTCTGGCCGGCAAGTGAAACGTATGTGTGTCTGAGAGCATCAAAGGTCGACCCACATGCTCTTGGTCCCGCCGTAAACTCATATTTCATCGACAGATAATTCTGAAAATCTAACAAACAAATAAATAATCAGCAGTTCACCTTTTACTGGCAGAACCCCAAAGGAGGATCCTGCGATCAAGATCTAGATCATCAGACACAGGTAAAATCAAGCGCAATTGGAAGTGCTTGTGATCACCTAGTAGATAATCAGTGGATCCGATCTTATCCTCGCACGGGATCCACGAAGGCCTGGTAACTCGGTGGGGAGTGCTTTTCACAGTGATCGAGGCCATCTATGCCAAAATACAGGATGGTGGATGTCACATACAATAACGAAGGTAAACAAAGAAACGAGGAAAACAACAGACAACACACTCTCGAGCTTTTCTATTATTCTTGATAAACACGTACACATAAGAAAGAGAAAGACTCATGCGACGAAAAAGCGACAAAGACTACAACCAAATCTATCCAAAACCACTGTCTATTATGGCGTAAAACAGCCGAAGAAACGATCCAGGGGAGTTTCCTGAGGACTTATTGCCGGAGAAGCAGTATACCCTGAATTTGGCTGCATCATCGTCGGGAAACCACTTGAAATGGAGATTTCTGGCTTCCTTTCTGTTTCAACAAGGAGCTGCTGCTTCTGCTTCTGCTTCTTCATGTCTTGCCTTCTGAGAAGATAGTCTTCAGGAATGAAAACATCCATTTCTAACAGGAGAAGAAAGTGAAGAGAAGAGGAGAAGAAGAGAGAAGGAAATAAGAAGCGAGACGGCCTTAAATCATTGACTGAATCAACAAAGTCCGAGACGCTCACATCAGTTTTCTGTCTTACCAAATTACCCATCTCTGAAAAATCATTCTCATAGGATTAAAGGTGACGTGAAATGACACAAGGAATCAGTTGTGGATGAGATAAGGCCCCACGGAGAGAGTATCTCATGGATTGCCATAGGATTTTTGAAGTTTAAACCTGCTATGACCAAATATTATGAGTGGATGATCTTCCACTGGGATCCAATGTGATCATCTTATGCTTCCTAGGGGCATCCAGTTGGGGAGAGAGTGGATGTAGAGATCTTGATCTTGAAAGCCATGCTTTGGGCTCATACGTGCCTTATGGACGCCATTGCCTCTAGTCAATCTACTTGGTGACCACTAACGTTCTAAGCCTTCTGATTCACTTTGATCTGATGGCTCTAGCCGCTTGACCCATCAAACCTCTTTTTGACGGCCTGATCACCAGAACAAATAGGCAACGACTTAATCTTTCTTAAAGTTGTTTTTCTACGCGACTCCATAATCATGTGGGTTTGGATCAGAATTTGTTCTAGTCTACTTCTTCCTAGTTAATTATGTCACTTTAGCTAGGATAAGAGTCTACCAAATGAAAGGTGTTGATCGAGCCAATCAGCCTGATCTCCATCTTATGCAATTGGGCTTACCGTTGTCATGGGACATTTCACTTGGCATGAAAGAGGAAGCGTGTTTTAGAATCTCATATTACCACGAGAAGAAGTGTAGAAATCGAGTGGTGGAAAATAAGAGACACGTGGATGGAGACAATTAAAATAGCGTCGGTGAGTGGAGGAATTAAAGAATGCAGAGCCACGTATTCTTCTCCTCACAAAAGTGGAGTGCGTATCAGGCTTTCTTGTTTGTTGCCATCCTTAAAATACAAGGCTGTTGTTATTCTGCCCGATTTTTTTGCCTCTTTTCCAATTATTTCGAGGCCAGTAGGTTTATGTATGGTTGTGTTTTCGTCTTGGCTGGCTTCAATGCTACGTCCAGCAGAGCTATCCAACTTCTCGGCCTGCTCGTTATTCTTTTAACGAGGAAAGCGATGTAAAAGTCGGCAATCCAGGTCCACTAAGCTCTCATCTATGCAAAGGATCACAAGGTTTACACTACAAAGCCTTATCTTGCATTTTGTAAGAGGCTGTTACTACGCCTTGAATCCATGACTTCAAGGTCACTTGATGGCAAATTTTACCATTGCGCCAAAGCTCTCCTTCTAAAAAAGCAATGTCATGGGATAAATCATATGTTTGTCAAGGCGTGTCGAAAGTGATGCTGCAGGAGAAATTGGTCCGTTGTACATAGGTCTTTGCAGACAAAACTTCTTTTGAACCGTTCATCTGGGGAGCCAAATTTCAGATGAGTAGCACCCAAAAGATCATCTCCACTGAATAAAGGTCCGCATCCGAAACGATCTAACGATGAAGCTCCTGAGCCTTCAATCTTCCACGTTGACAGTGGTGGCTCAAGCGGAGAAGCAACTTAAGTGCAGTGGGGCTAATTTAGTGATCTGAAACGTTTATCTTGTTTGTAGAGCATACCATAGATAGACAGCACGTCCAGAGAAAAGTGATATAACTGCCTTCAATTTTGGATAAATGTTTTAAAGAGTTAAGGAGACATACTCATGCAGAATCTCAAACCTTGGTTATCCAAGTGAGAGACTCCTACCTGTGCCATTGCTCTAGGAGGCTTTGGTGTCTATTTTGGATGAATAAGCCCCTCACTAATGTTTAGGATGGTTATAACCTTATGTAGGACTAGTTTTTCGAAGACCCAACTTGTTCAAAATGTTGCCCTTGATTTAGATGGCCTATAATCCAATATTGTCATCCAATGGATAATCTTAGCCACGGTTTTCTTTAGTTGTAAAATGAATAATCAATAGTTTCACCGTCCATTTATAATTGACAGCAGTAACCCCTGGGATCATCTAACGGATGAGAATTTTTTTACTATAGCCCATCTTAGTCAACAGCAACATTTTTTAACGACTTGGATCATCACAAAATTAGGCCCACATAGGGTTAATAGCCTTCCAAAACATTAAAGGTCAGCTATTTTATCAAAAATGAAAGTTCTGAAATGAGCAGGCAGAAATCAAAGACTTAAACGTCATTGATCCTACTAAAGAAATTTGTCATGACAGTTCCCCATCCATTCTACGATCAAATCTTTGACTTTCTTTTTCCTCTTTTTAAGTTGGTCATGCACACTTATGCACAGCCTAGAACCATAGTCACAAGGTGAGACTCCTCCTTGTTCCACTATAGTAGGCTTCAATCAAATCTTTAATGCTTTCAATTTATAGAATTGGTGGACTTCACCATTTCCAGCCGCTCATGCTCCTTGTGCATGTCTATTCTATAACTACCTTATATAAATCATATATATATATATATATGAGCAACAGTAATTTCAGCTATTTGGTGTGAGTGTAAAGAGCAGGTGATATTTCATTGGTAAAAAAAAAGTAGAAAACAGAAAAAAGAAAAAGGCAGTTAGAAATTTTTTCCCAAACAATCAAATCCTTGCTAAAAATACCACTGCCATATATATATGGGAAGAGGTAATTTCAGCAAGGAGTTGCAGGTGTAAAATCTAGGTAATATTTGATTGGTGAAGGAAAAGTTTCTAATTATTCCTCTAACTTTTTTTGTTTTCTACTTTTTTCCAGCCAATCAAATGTCAACTATTCCTTGTTATAAATCAACAATAGCCAACAGAAATTACTGTAGCCAAAGAAGTACAATGTAGGGTGTTAAACGATTAAAATTCGAAACATTCCAACTAATGGGTCCAGTCTTATAAAGGCCACATAACAAGAATCTTTCCTATTAGATTGGCCTAGTGTCTACCATTCCAGGGTATGTAGTATACTGCTAAAAAGAAGAATATAAAGCATAAGCATTTCACTTCGCATTTGGATTTACATATGTTGATTAGCTAATCTCTTTTGGTGATGGCAATCCTCTGTTGAGAATTTGCATTTAGCTTTTAAAGTCGCAAATAATATACCCCTGCCCAATCAAAAGTGAAGATTCTAGGATTCTCAAGACCTCTTCTATTTGCATTGATTTTTTATTTCTGCATTACACATCTTTTCCCTACCCTTTTTCCTCAGACAACCTCGATCACATCCGTCCATTTGACTGATCAAATAGAAGACAAAACCCAAGTGCTTAGCAAACTTAGAACTGCCACAACCAAGAAATGGAAGTACCATCCACATATATAATTTGCCATAGTCCTAGACAATTTCGGTAAGAAATTTTCATGCCCTACAATGAGAAGCCAAACGCCAGAAATCCAGCCGATACACCTTATTGCCTTGAAATATCACAAATTACAAACAATTTTAAAAGCGACTACCGAAGCTCGCCTTCTCTTATTCTCTTCTTTTTCTTGGCAAACAACTGGCCCATTGGCGTTCAGTTTCTCCAATTCTACAAGCTGACTGTCTGTACGACTTGAGTATGAATGAAGGATCACTTCCAACTCTTGAACCGGGGAGCCCATCTTAGCAATCACTTAGAGCAATCAACTGATCCACCACACCAGGGTCGGCAAGAGTGCTTGTGTCTCCAAGCTCATCTAACTGCCTAGAAGCAATCTTCCTCAAGATCCTTCTCATGATCTTCCCACTTCTAGTTTTTGGTAGGCCTGGCGCCCAATGTATTTTGTCCGGAGCTGCAAATGCCCCAATCTGAAAACAAACATGTCATGCTTACACCCACGTACACATATAACATAGCTACAGGTGTCTATAAAAATTTATACTCAATTTTAGGGGTAACAGTACTATTTCAGAGCTCAAGATAAATGACAATCAACTACAATCAAGAATAAGCAGCCAAGGTGAATGGGAAAGCTCCGACAGCCCTCCTTTCAGCTTATAAATGCATGTAAGACCTCAGGTCCATTTGCTGCATGCAGAATGTTGGTTAAGATTGTTATTAGCTACTGTGTGAAGTTGGTGAGTAAGTTCATTTAGATTGCAAATTCTGCCTGTAATGTAGCTCGCTGAGATCCATCTTTGACATCAGATTATCCAAAAGGAAAGAAAAAAAAAAAGGTTAAGAACTTACTATGTGCTTAATATCCTTAATGTGGAAGTGGCACAAAAGTATGGATTCAATTTCTCTGATTCATGTTTGTTCACGAGGCAGCATTGTGGAAATGGGGAAAGCGTTATCACCATTGGATAATTGAAGTTTCTATCAACTAGTTCAGCTGCTCTCTCTTAACTATACGAATTATTACAACATGATACCAGATAATTATATAAATCTCTTCATCTCTTCTCTTCTCTTCTACTAGCAGTCTCAATAATCAAGAAGAAATCAATAAAATTTGTGGATAAACACTTGCAATGATATCTGCATCATAGTCAATCGATAATCATTCTCAACATCCAATAAGATTGATTTTGGTTACGTTGACAGCTCTGAGAAAGGAAGTGTTGCAGAAGACTAACCCATGACCAATTAAACAATCAAGGGGCATACTATATGGGAGCTGTGACTCTTTCTAGGTCTTTGTTGACTCCACCTGGCATAAGGACCTCACTAAGTACATATCTTCAATAATAAGTAAACATCCATTTGGATTATAACTAAGGCATCAAGCCACAGTTATTATTCTTGGGGTTTGTGGTAAAGCAAAATAAAGGAGATCTTTCATGTTAACAATTTTGAAGGACAAGGTGACGCCACCAGTCAACTGTTGATGGGTTTTTCACAGAAATTTCTGGTTAACAGGTTCTAGTCCTTCTAGACATACAATACTCATGTAGTCAATGGTCTACTATCCTCTTGTTGTGGACAAAATGAAATTAGCAAGCTCACTTGATTCAGTAGGACTCTGTATTTGAAAACAATTTTATAGGGCTTCATTATAGGTACCCACTGGATCAAAGGCAATCTTTCCACAAGTTATTGTTTGGCATCAAAACTTTCTTGCACCACCTATAGTTGGATAGATAAATATAGTCTACTATGTTCAGTGTGCAAATGATTTGACGAATATACTCAATAGGGAAAGGGTGGGTAGCATGGCCTTATGGATTGGTGAGTACCTTTTCTGTAACCTCAGGGTGTCTACTGTTGACTTAGCAAAGAAGTCAGTAATATAGTTGCCAGCTGCTTTGTTGTTCTTGTAGTGGCCAAACATTTTGCTGTAACCTTAAGCCTGCTGTTGAGTTTCCTGAGAATCTTTCAAGTTATTTACATTGTTCTTGTTGTGGCCACATGTTCTTCTTTTGTTTTCCCAATTTCTAAGGAAATGCAGAAAAAGAACAGGGGTGTTTTTCATCATTCCTTGAAGAATACAGTGGGTAAACTTTGAGTAACCAAAAGTCCTGGTAGGAGTCCACATCCACTTTTTTCCATTCTACAGAATTTTCTTGGAAGATACAGGCCACTTACCATGTTCAGCATACAAGGATTAGATAACACACGAGAAATTAATTGATCCTAACCAAATTTTTGGGGTGAACATTTAACAAAAAACAAAGGCTGTGATTTTGAACACCGAAATATAGGCTGAAAATATCCAATAGACATGAAATTTGGTAGTTAGCAAACGTATGAGAGAGAGAGAGAGAGAGAGAGAAGTAAGCCTCAACTTCTTTACATGCCATTGAGGGTGGGCTCCTACTGGGACTAAAATTGAAATTGTGTACTAAAACATTGTTTCTTCATAGTTGAAGACCTTGTTCACCTAATGGATATTATGAAACTGTGTAAGAGTGATGCACATCCACTACTTCAAATTATAGTAGAACCTATATTACAAAAGAGAAGACATGGAACTCAGAAGTCTGGCTGTGATTACACCAATAAAACATTTGCAGCATCACCATGTGGCTCTCACCACCACAGAAAGACATGGAAGAAGATCATGAGGGTTTCCAGTAGTTATATTCATGGCAACAATTTGGCATGCGACTTAAGAAATTCAAAACAGATACTTGGACGAGAAGTCCAAGGAAATAATGAAGATCTATTTCGGCCATAATAAAAAGAAGGGAATCTAAAATTAGATTCATTATTTCAGGGATTAAAAGAGAACTAAAGAGCTCTTAGTGTTTTTAAGTTGGAACAGGTGGCTCCTGAGCTTTAGTATGGTAAGGTTGAAGCTTCATACTAGCTTATTATTTCTTTGTCCAGAGAACCTATAGTTACCACAATAGTTCATTAGAACATTGAGCACAAGAGCCTAATTATAACCCACATCATAGTAGAAAAGATGTTCAAGAGTTTCACCAAAAGGCCGTTGACAATTTCAGCTAATGAATTTGTTTCTTAGCTGCTCTTTGTTTGTACAGCTTAAGCACTTTAGAGCATACCTGTTTAACGCTTCTATCCCTCTTTTATGAAGATTCAGCTTATTGTTAAGCAAGAATTTGAACTTTATCCTGTTAAAAAATCTGTATTAAGTCCAAAACCTCAAGGCAAAACTGGCTTGAGTTGGTCAAGTCCATGACAGAGTCCGGTGACCCTGATGAATTTTCTTGACTATATATAACCAGAACAGAATCAACTAGGATAAGCTAATGATTGATCCAGTAAGCTCAGGATCTGTGTATAGATTCATGTCTGCATCCACCCTGGTGATTCAAAGGAATTATCTTCCCACCACTACTTTCAGCGACATGTCTGCATCCATATATCACTGAAGAAGAAGCATTTGCTTTAGTGTGTGTATTGGGAAGGATTGTGGTGGGGCTGGGAGGAGGCAATTATTCTGTTCTGCCCAAAATGCGAATGGACTGGGGTTATGAACTTTTACAATCATCAAATCAACTAGATCATTTTGGTTTACATGGGTGATTTAAGCACTGCCTCACAGTCACTTTGTTGCTACTAATGGACCATAGGTCAAAATTTTAACAGCCAAGCAGGTCACTGGATTAAAGCCATACCTGATTGCGGACTGTTAATATAAGACTTCGTTGGAGTTCTTCACTGTAAGAAACACCCTCCACCAAAGTAACAAACGCATAAATGCCCTGTCCTTTGACCTAGAGAATTCAAAATATATTTTCTTAGTCAAGACAGGGAGAGGCTCGAGTACCAAACTTCTATCTAGTGGTTCTGCTACTTCTATATTCCATGTCCTGATCTGGACCAACATTCATAGGAGCTCAAATCAATGAATGCAGAAGCATACCCAGAGGGACAGAGAGATATACCTCGTGCTCAACACCAACCACAGCAGCTTCTGCACATTGAGGGTGTGATACCAGAGCAGATTCTACTTCTGCTGTGCCAATACGATGTCCACTGCATATATCAATCACAGAAAATTGTAAGTACGGTAAATACTACAGACAGTGGAACACTAGACACCTGTTTTAGGCATTCCACAAAGCGCATACTCATATGTTTTCTTCCAAATTTAAGGAAATAATATTTGTCAGAATCTATAGCATCAGAAGGTACCTGACATTGATAACATCATCAACTCTTCCTGTGAGCCAATGATAGTCATCCTTGTCCCTAATGCATAAAACAGGAAATCACATTATTAGAAAACCAACTTCGGCAACCAAACCAGAAAATTAGAACAGGAGTGAAGTCTTTGTTTAGAAACAGAAATGAGATGCTTTACATACAAAGTAGCCTTCATGCCATAAGGAGTTACCTGCTGCAACCATCACCAGTGAAATAGTAACCAGGAAATGGCTTAAAGTATGTAGTTTCATATCTTTCATGATCACCATAAAGAGTCCGGAAAGCACCAGGCCATGACTTCTTCACGCAGAGGTAACCACTGCATTCACCTTCAATCTCAGTCCCTTTCTCATCAACTATGACAGGCTGCCATATTAATCCAAATCAATACAGGGAACTGATAGATAACATAAAGCAAAAACATTGCAGATTTCTTTTTCTTTTTGGAAGGGAATCATTTCAGAATATTGCTTTTACTAATTTGTACCTGGACCCCAAAGAAGGGGAAAGTAGCAGAACCAGGCTTCTGTGGCCAGGCACCTGGCAAAGGAGTAATCTGCAAGGTAAGAAAGACAAGGTCAGAATCTGGAAAGAGTGAAAATAGTTTAACAGTTGAAGATAGACAATGGAAACTTGAGGGGTGAAATATTTCTGGACGGTCAAAAAAAAGGGAAAGAATTACCATGAAGCCACCAGTCTCAGTTTGCCACCAAGTATCTGATATTGGGCAACGTGAATCTCCAACAACATTGTAAAACCACCTGTAAGGACAAACATTAATATCTTTTCAAAATTAGTGCTGAAAATGAGCCTTATACACTAACCTCCATGCAGTTGGATTGATAGGCTCTCCAACACTTCCAAGAACTCGTAAGGACTTGCGGGAGTAGCGAGTGACATACTGCAGGAACAAACAGCAAATAAAATTCCATTTTTCAATTTGCCAGATGAAATCATTGAAGAAAATACCATCTGAGCAGTGATACAACATCATATCCTGGACATTAGAAATGTCAAGAAGAACAATAAAGATCAATAAACATTAAAAAACACAGAGACATCTACATATGCTGCCCAAAAACAAGCATAATTTCAGATCACTGCCCTTCACCCCACTTTGAAGCATACAAGTCAAAACTTGGCAGAGATGAACATCATGCATGAACTAGGCTTCTTGAGGTTTTGACTACTAGAAACTAGCTTTTCAAAGGCTACATTTTCAATTTTGACAAGCAAAGGTCGGAGGAGGAGAAATGCAACAAAATAGCAAGTCCACATGAAATGAGAAGAATTCCAAGCTTTATGACATTTGATTAAGTAGCTTCAAGAATGACTGGGGCAAGGATGGATTTATGGGCTGATATACCATAAGAGATCCTAGCTCCCTGGACCATCAGACAATCCTAGCTTCCTGCATGGAGGATGCAAAACTTCCAGCAATATGGGTCACATGGACCCAATTGAAACACTGGTTTGAAAGCGCACATTTCTGATTTTCAATGAGGGCTAGGAAAATGAAGTATAGGATTTGTTGGCTGAACTATGAAGATCTTTAAAATATTTGAAATGTCCAAAACTAAAAAGGTGTTTCCAATCAGACTCAAGACTTGCATCTACATGATGGCAATACCCAATCAGCTAGAGTTCAAATGGTAAGGTCAAAATAGTTTGTGGGTAGTCTGGTCAAATCAATCCACTTCCAATTTTAATCAAGCAACTATAAAGGTATACTCTGCAAACAACATGAGCTAATGCTCTGAAAATGACATGGAAACAGAAAGCAGTTGCAAGCAAAAGGAGTTTTCAGCTCACTGAGAACCTAAAAACATCAATTAGTTCCTCGTGGAATTGATCTTTTTGGGAGCATAGCGTACATCTTCACTATTTACAGAACTTCTAATATTTAATGTAGATGCCATGCAAGCCTCGTTATCACTACTATAGAATAGTATACCATTGAAACAAATAACCACAAAAGTTTCACCAAAAGGCTTCAAATGCTTATTTGTCAAATACATGAAACTGTTTGTTGCTTTAAATAATTCAAATAGCACAACCCTCCATTTAAACAGTCTTCTTCTTCTGTTCTGAATGTGGTTTGCTGTTCATCCCTTTCACATATTTGAACCTGATGTGATCCACTTCCCAGATTAGATTTAGAGAACATTAACAGTACAATATTCTAACAATAGTTTCCAATCTTGGAATATGAAAGTAATACATGATAATTATCTAGTCTACAATTCAATTATGCACTATGTCACGTTTCCCTTGCTGTAATGACAGTGAAGAGGCAGTGGGCCCATCAGCTTCTTTTCAATTCCCTTCTTCATCAATTTGTCCACTTGTCTTCTAGTTTTATGGTACTCCACCACATCCATCCAGTTATCTGCCAAGTTGGGAGATAATGACCCCACCACAAAATGTGGGTGTTGGATGCTGCTTGTATATGGCACCCGCATAAGCCAACATAATAGTCTCCCATTCCATTAGAAAGTTTCTGAGTCCTTTAATTAACGTTACTATGAGTGAGTACCAAGTAGTCCAATCCCGTCTGACTTCTCCAATAAGTCATTGGTCACCGCAAGATCTTTTAATGATCTTGTTCCTTTATGGACTTACAAACTCATCATGCATGGGGTCAATGTTTTCACAATCATTGTATAATGTGTAGTTATTCGTTCCACAATTAGGGGTATGGCCTATCCAAGAGTAAGCACCAAACTTCCAAGTACCTCCTTACACCAATGACTCACCCTTAGTTCACTGCTATGTTTGGGTCAATTGTGATCTGAACCAGTGCTGGGTGGTTCTGTTACTAGGCCCAATTTGGATCCAATCTCTGAAGGGACAAGATTCTGACAAATTCTGTAATCAATAATCCTCTTCCAAAGCTTTCACTTATAATAAATAATCTAGCCAATCTCCTTTCTCAGCTAGGGTGTAAGCATGATGAGTAGAATTACTAGAGAACCATGTAAGGGATCCCTTGTTGCATCTTATTTCATTGCCTTCTCTGCCATCATTTTCTGTGATGGGTCCCCTGCATTTCTTTAGTTTTTCCAAGACCTGTTGGTTTATGTCTCACTTTTCAGCAATCAAAGCAATTAATTTGCTTTTAAGTAAGCAAAACTAGTCCCAGAGTTCATCCACCCTCCTCCACCTCTTCCACAGTTGGTGCGTTTGCAAGATGGTTTTGGGCAGCACCTTTACAACCGTTTATTGCAACACCATCCCTCCACAGCTTACCAGGCTGATTTGCCACTTGCAAAAGACCCTACAACTTGGCTAGACTAATGTGCTTCAACCTTGTTTCAAGAACTATAGATTAAGAAGCATTCTAATGTTGATGTAATTCCACAGTATTATGAATTAGAAAGGGTAGACCCATGATGAGCTGGCCTACACCTTCATCCAGAACTTTCATGGTTTTACAATGGTTAAAGACATTGACCATCAAGGTGGCAAAAGAGCTAGTCAAGGCTTTCCAATTTATTAAGGGAAGGAATGTCAAAGCCCAAATATAAGCTTTGATGACTAGATGGAACCAGATACCAGTACATCTTTAAAGTGGGATTGTGGCTGACACAGATAAGAGTGACAACAGATACCTTCTTTTTTACTGAATGACTACAGATACTGCTTTTCACTGAGAAGTGGAATGATTCAAGGGAGAAATGCAGAAACTATAACAGAACTGTTGTGCCATTGTCCAAGCTATTTGGTTTGGAGATTGGACACAATAGCCTAGGTAGAGCGAGTTCATGTTATAAGCAGACCATGAATTCATTAGAGTACCTTAAACTGATCAGTCACAACTAAATAGAAATCATGAAAAATGGGTTTACTATATTTTGGAGTTACCATTAGTCCCGGTACAAATCAAGAGAGCAAATGAAGAGAACATATCTTAGCAAAAGAACCACCTTGATCAGCACTGTCCATCAAAATTTCAGAGAGGACCATCCCAAAGAATTGTAAGAAGTAGGCGAAGGTCCCAAGGAGAGTAGGGTTCACATGAGACACTATGGCAAGGTTCGTGTCATACAAGATAATTTTCTTTTCAATGAGAGAAGATTATCCTCAAGGTGGATAGTAGTAGCTTGGAAAATCAATTTGGAAGAGAAGATCAATATTATAGCCCCAAATTTTATCTAAGCGTGCACAGATACAGAGGTGCCAAATTTTCTTCCTTTTTTCCGTGAGTTAGATACGCCCATGAGCTCAATCCCTGACCTACCACTAGAAAAGCACCTTCTTCAGCCACAAATATATCTAGTTACCATGGGAAATCTTAAAACACCATGTTGTATGCACAACTACCAGTACCTAAACCTCTAGGAGAAGATTTTTCCATGGATATCATGCTGCCTTTCTCATGAATTCAATGAAACAGCGACTCCGTCTTTGTATTTGTGGCCCAATTGCTAAGCTGTCACATTTTATCACTTGTAGGAATACTGAAGATCCAACACAACGAGTCTTTACTTCAAAGAGGATTTGCATCTTCATTGACCAACTTAAGCAGATGAGACCTAGGCTAAGATAAGAAAGAAGTGGAGCAAGTCAATGACTTACGTTCATTAACACAGGTAAGTCACAAAAAAATTCCACCGACTTGATAAGGCAAAATTCCAACTCAAAAAGAACTCGTCTTGGAGAAACCTACTTGACTTGAGCAAGGTCATAAGTTGACTAACTCCAAACTCATACATGTCAATGTGCCTATATAGTCCACATGGGGATACGAATCTTATTCTCCTGACCTAGCCTATTTACCCGAGAACTTCCCGAACAATGCAGGAACCCATGCATACTTTTCACTGCACCTAGGTTCTGATGCAGCACATTGCTTCCAAGGGAACGTTGTAGCAGCCCATTGTACCCGGGATCCAATGCAGTGCGTCACTTCCAGGGGAACGCCGTAACAAACCTTGTCCATTTTCCACTACATCTAGGATTTGATGTGGCACGTCGCATACAGGGAACGCCTTAGCCTGATGGAATGTCAAAAAGAAAGAGATTCATGCATAAGGTTTGCCAAGGGTTTTACTTGCCGGTTGGCACTTGACACAAAACCCTCTTTTATCTGGGCTTGGGAGTTGGGACTAGCCAAGGTCACTCAAATTTTGTTTAGTTTTTGCACATATGTAAAGGATGCATACGGGACCTAGGGTTTGGTGGGCCATGCTTTGACATCAATAAATGAAGCAAGAACATTCTCCCTTAGTGGCTCATGATTGATTGATCCACACATTTATATGATAATTCTTACTTTGATCAACCTAGTTTAAAAATTCTAGATATTGCATATTAGAAGTGCCATATTGATATGACTCCTAGGCCGTAGGAGATCCTAAATACAAGGTAGCCATGAATGATTAAGCTGAATTAAAGTGGGGCCACCCAAATAACAAATTTGATCAAAATCTTCCATTTTGATTGTATATTATGGTGTTAAGAACACACATTAGATGATCATGAATGATCGACCACTAGATCATGGATCATCCAAATATTGATAAAAAAGGGCAGCCCAGTGCACAAAGCTCCCCTTATGCAAGATTCGAGTAAGGGGTGAACCACAAAGGGTCTATAGTATGCAGCCATACCTTGCATTTTTGCAAGAGGTTGTTTTCACACTTCATACCCATGACCTCTAAGTTACACGATAACAACTCTTGCTAATTTGATGATAACAAAAATAAATTTGCGTTACTAACATGGTTAAGTGCTTGTGTGTGTTTACAGACAAATTCTTCAAACTCAACTATTAGGAAGCTAATCTCATTTGTTTTTTCAAGTTTTGCAAATGAATTTAAAGAAAACAATATTCAAAATCATATTTTCAATGTTTTTGAATGAAAATGATAGCATAAAAACTGCCTTGAAAGATTGGTTGAGGCTTGGAATCTCATATGTATTTCATGTTCCCAACAACAAAGTGGTAGGCAAATCCCATCTCTGGAAGCCAACCCTCTCATGGGAGCGGACTGCCACATGCATGGTGAACACAGCATGGTAGCCAACTTTGAGAGCCAACTCCCACATGAGCAGCAAACAAAAAAAGCGAGCCAGCCCCTCTTCTTGGAGACGATTCCCACATGAACCCATTTTAAGTATGAGAGTCAGCCCCCATACCCTAGAGCCAGCTCACCATGGGCTTTTTCCTAGGTCTTGTTCCTCATGCCTACTTGGGAGCCAACTCCCACAACTCAAAATTTTCAAATTTGAAATTTTCAACTCCAAAAATATCAAAAAATTTGAAACCTTGAGCTTGCTTTCCATATGGACCCATTTCATTGGTTACAAAGCATTATTTTTAAAATACTCACCAATGAAATTGCTTCTCTATTGGGATTAGAGTTTGCCAACAACCAATTTAGCTACTCCAATCAAAGTTTAGGCTTTTCCAGTAGCTCTTTCAGCATCAAATAAGGAGAAGACACTTCACCAACAGCTATATCATCTCATAATCAAAGAACAGGAAGTCCATAACAACTATTTTTGTTGAGTCCCTATAAGCTATACTTAAAGAAAGAAGAGATACACAAAGGAAACAAAAGAAGAAAATTCAATTTATAGGAAACCATAAAGTTCAAGCTCAAGATCTCAAAGAAGATTATCTACATCAACTCAAGGGAGAAATTCTTTCAATCTTTGTGATTCATTTCCTCTCATATTCTTTTATAAGTATGTATTCATTGTTTTGAGAAGAACTTTTTTTATTTTATTTCATACTTTCTTCATGCTAGGGAAGGGGATTTCTCTAGGATTCTTTATAAAAGATATTGAGAAATTGTGAACACTCAATCTCCAGTGGTCAGGCGTGGGGTGTAAATTCTCACAAGGATTAAGTGGTAACTCAAGGTGGAAATAACCTTAAGAGACTCAAGGATAGGATATCCTAGCGAGAGTGGATGTAGGTGCCTAGTAGGTTGGCCGAACCTTTATAAATCCTTGTGTTTCTGTAATGTATTCATTGTGTTGCTTGTTTGTGCTCAAATTTTGATTGCTATAAAGTTCTAATTGAATCCCATTGAAATTCATTGTTCTCACCAAGTGCTTATAAAATGCTTTTGTCCATTCTTTTGGAAAACTTTCACTCTCAAGACACATTGTTTTGCATCTTCCTTCTATTTGACAAAAGTTTTATAAGAAATTTTCTAATTGTTCATTGCATTTACTTGCCTCTCTTTGCTCTTTTTTGAGTGTTTAACAACTTGCCTTAGAGAGGATTTTGGGACCAAAACACCTCAAACCTTCTAACGTGCCTTTAGGTTTGATTTGTAGGAAAAGTTTCTTAGGTTTTTCATTTGAGCCCAATTCACCTCCCCTCTTAGGATCGCCACTAGACCATCCATTTTTGGAATCTTATGATTAGCACCTTTGTCGATTACTAGCCTCTATTGGAAAGAAGTCAATATTAGCATTGCTTCTTTTTTTTTCCAAAAAAAACATTATCGTTTTCTATTATATGTTCATAACTTATTTGTCTATATATAATTTTAATTAATAATTAAAAAGCAAACAGACAGCTGAGCAATACAATCCACATAACAACAAAACACTAATAATTCATATAAAAATAGCACATAAAACTTTTAAGTAGAAATAGATACATGAAAAATCACATAAAACATACCTAAATAAAAATCAAATGCTAAAATATTAAATATCGCTGCTTGTATGAAACATGTAATTTCATAAAGGAAAATTCACGCCAACATGGCAGTTACAACTGATATTGCTCTTGATATGGGCCTGTTATAAAGGTTTTGGCTCCTGCCTGATATGACAACCACTATCGCCATTTTGTTCCTTGCTTCACATCACTACCAAGGGCCAATATCAGATTGTATTAGATAAAACCTGATGCAGAAAGAAATACTAATGTTTATGGATCCTCAAAGTGGGTCCCTTTGTTGATTGGGCTGATACTTCATTTTTCTTTGAATTTACATATACTGGGGATGAATAGAATCTAAACTTTCATGAATAACAAAAAGAAAGATAGAATGAGACCTTCTTAGCTACTTTTTATATTTAGAGATGAACATTGTCACATGCCCTCTATTTCTCTTACTCTTGAAGTTAATTATCTTTTAGGATCCTCTATTTTGCAAGAAATGATAAATGCAAGTGCACACTTGTAATTTACTCATCTCAAGGGCACATTAGGCATCCACATCATCATTCTCAAAGAATCAAGTAGAGACGCCTTAAATTTAGGTTGAGCAAACTTGACATGGGTCACTTGCAAGTGCACACTTAATATATCATTTCTCTTGTTCTTCTGTATGTTTTTGCTTTTTATTGTTATTAATTTGCATCTGATTTCCAGCTAGGAATAGAAAAGAAACAGTCATCCAATGATATCCACACTAGCTAAACACAAGGCACATCCAATGTCAAAGAAACAAGAAGTAAAATTGGTAAATTCATTAAACCCAAGGCCTTACTGCTCTAGGACAATAGTTGGTAGACCAAGTTTGGCTCTTGCAGGGGCAGTAATTCAAGTGATTTTATGGTTCAACAGATAATATTTTGTAGAACTTTCTTGGTGTTCTCCATTTGAGCATTATAAGATGGTCCTCCCAAACTTACAATTATCCCTTTTCCATTGTCTTCAAGTTTCTCTTCTAGAAAATGATGCAATTCATAGGGCAAAACTTGATTTCAGGTTCAATAAGAGCATATTTGTAAACTCTTCTCTAATGTTCTCTAAGTACTATAAAACAGTTTTTTCACTCTAAAATATGTCCCTCTCTCGAGTCATTTTCTTCCAAAAAATTAAGTTCATGATAGTTATATATCAATACATGCCACTCTTGGCTACATACCCCAAGAGTTATCACACGGATGAAGCCGGTTGACTTATTGGCATGTCCTCATTGGGGAACAATTTATATTAGTTCTTTTCTCTGTAAGGCACATGCAATTTATCCAGCAAACTTGCTCCATTTCTAAAGCTTATTATCATGAACTAGCTCATGATGAACGAGTTTATATCAGACTTATGCCAAACAAAATGAATTTTCCTATCATAAACATTACTAATGCAAACTTTTTTCTGCATAAGAAACGTTAGGACTACTAGTAGAGAGATTGTTGATTTTTCCTATCACTATAGGATTACACCAAGCATCGACATTGAGCCCTTACCTTTTCACGTTGGTTGTGGTAAGTTAACAAAATATCTGCAAGAGGAGATTCCATAGTGCATGTTATTTGCAGATGGTATAGTTTTGATTGATGAGACAATGGAGAGCATGAACGCAAAGCTGGAATTGTAGAGAGATGCTACAAAGTCTAAAGAATTTAAAATTAGTCAAACTAAGACAAAGTATAAGGAATGCAATTTTAGCAAGGAGAGGAGCAAGAGTAGAGTACCAATAAAGATTGATAACTACGAAGTCTCCCTAAAAGAACAATTCCGATAATTGGGATTGATAATTCATGAAAGTGGAGAGATTGAGAGGGAGGTTACCCAGAGAATCCAAGCGGCTGGAGCAAATGGAGACGCGCCTTTGGAGTTTTGTGTGATCGGAGGGTGCACTCAAACTAAGAGAAAAATTCTATAAGATGACTATAAGGCCGGTCATGCTCTATGGATCACAGTGTTGGGCAGTTAAGGAACAACATGTACATAGGATGAGTGTCGCCAAATGCAGATGTTGAGATGAATGAGTGGCTAGACAAAAAAAGGATAGAATTATAAATAAAAATATTAGAGAACTTAGGAGTAGCACTAATAGGTAACAAGAAGAGGGAGATTGGACTTAGATGGTTTGGACATGTCTAACGTAGACCAAAAAGGGAACCGGTTAGGAGTGACGCGAACTAAGTCAAAGGTTCTAAAAGGGTAAGTGGAAGGCCCAAAAGAATGTGGATAGAAGTGGTGAGAAAATATTTAAAAACTTGGGGACTAAATGAAGTCATGACACTTAATAGAGGGGAATGGAGGAACAAAATTCATGTGACCAACCCCCAATTGGGATAAGGTTTTGATGATGATAAAGGAAATTAAAACTAAATAAGACAAACTAAAGAACATGCTAACATTTTTATTTACTCGCCCATGCTTGTTTAGTATCTTGTTCTTAAGTTGCAAATGGGATCTTACTTCAGGAAAGTGCCCTTTACTTGCCTTGTATGTAGATCTAAGCCACTCACCATGTTGGGAATTGCTTGGACAGGCTACGTACCAAAATAACACCCATTTGATACTTTATCCTATGTTTCTTTGGCTATGATTAATAACATAATGTATTTTCAACTTAAAGAAACATGGATAAATTATCTAATGGTCATGAATTTGGCACTCAACCTGTCCAAGCCATTCCCAACATGGTGAATGAAAGAGGCAAGTAAGCCCACTTGCCCTAAATAAGATTCAAGTGCACACTTGGATCTATCATTCATCAAAATTAACAATAACATGAAATAAAAACCAGATCAAACAAAACAAGAAGTAAACACAGTGTCAATGCATTTAATTACTCATCCTTGCTTTTGAATTGCAGATGTGACGTGCATTGTCAATAAAAGAAAATTTGGCTAAGCAACTTGTTGCATGTAAGATTGGAGAGATTTATTGCCTCATCACCGTCCCGCATGAGAGACCGCACCAATGTTGGAGCCGTGTAGAATATTGACACTTTGTATTTGTCCACTATGTCCCAGCAACGCCCAGAATCAGGATAATTTGGAGCCTGCAGATAGTACGCAAGTGGTTAGTAGGATCAGGTTTATGAGGCCTATTCTTTATATAGAGCAATTGGTAAATTTGAAATTGAAGAATTAACAGGACATATAGAACAATCAGTGAAAGGATCAGCAATAATTAGGATAGTTTTTATAGTGGCTGTCACAGCAGATAAACAGTAACTTTTCTTCCCTTTACTAGAATTCTGGAGCTTTCGTTGGACAAACAAGTTTCAGAAATTTGATTAGCATCAAGAGTGAATTCTGGACAAGAATTCCCTTGAAAACCCATTCAACTATTCCCCCATAACCAACTGTTATTAACCCCATTCAAATTCGATGTTTTGCTCTTATTCCAGTCCCATAAACCCTATATACCAGTTCAGCCTCTTTTTTCATTATTTTGACATCTTTCAAAACCCTAGATGCTAATTAGAGTTGCCTTCATTTTTACCCTGTACTTGTGATCACAACACCATTAAACCCATGTTGCCATTACCCTAAACCTTTTTCCAGTCCCATACTTCAAGATTTATCCATACATATCTATGCCTTTATTTGTAAATCCTTTTAACCAACACCCTGTACTTGTGATCACAACACCCTTAAACCCATGTTGCCATTACCCTAAACCTTTTTCCTGTCCCATACTTCAAGATTTATCCATACATATCTATGCCTTTATTTGTAAATCCTTTTAACCAACACACAAACCCCAAACACTGTTTTGAGTCATCTCTGCCCTAATCCTAGTTTCACCTTTCTCCTCTTCTAAAACTTTAGCTATGCCCTAATTCCAGCACCAATAAAAAACCCTAACTCTATATCGTAGGCTGCACCACTTTCCGAAAGGGAAAGAGCAAGTTTCCTCAATGAAGAATAGTAACTTTCTCTGAAGGGAATCTGCTTAATTATTCTTTTGCCTCAACACATCTTCTGCAACAATGTGCGAGATTAATTTTCCTTTTGTAGGCACCGAATACTTTTACATGCTCTCTCTTCTTAACAAATTGATTTGTTGTAATTGCTACATTTCTAGAAGTTTGCATAACATCCCTTGCCTTGGCCAGGTTCTCATCTGAGTTTACAATTTTCCTTCCAGCCCAACCAAAAGTTCCATCTGGTCTCTCAAGTTACTGAAAGTTCGCCTGCACTATTCCATTAACCGTGGCCTAATTCTCTCTAAATGGAGTTTTTAAACATTGGTCTGCATCATGACCATTTTACATTCAAAAGAAGGAAGATTTGAATTCAACAGTCAAACTAGCCAACAACTCAAACATGCTTTATGTGTTTCCATTAATATTCACTGTTACAGAGTTAATTAAACTGAACATCCCCTCAAAGAATGCTAATTGTTACCACAGCCACTTCACGTGATACTTATGGAATGCTTTGTCACCTATCATACTGTGTACTTTGTCACGCTAACATATCAAGGAAATTCTTGAAATAGCAGAAGAATACAAGAATCAGTTAAGCATTGGTAAAACTATGTCTTTGGCTTAAGACATGAAACTCATTTGAGAAATAATAGATTTGAATTCAACCTTCAAACTAGCCAACAACTCAAATATGCTTGGCGGTTCACCGTCAAAGACAGTTAAACTGAATATTCTAACTGTTAGCACATTCAATACAATACCCGCGGAGTACATTGTCACCCAACATAACAAGGAAATCTTTTGATGCAGCAAAAGAACACCGGAATATTTTTCTAGATGTGATATGGGAATGTCTAAGGATTCCAAGATTGACGACCAATCAAGTAAGATCAATGACGATCTAGGCAATCTAGCTTTGGACTGCCAAGATCTATCTCAAAATCTCATGGAACGTGAAATCATGTGCGTGACTGGTCATGGATGTGTGGACATCATCAACAATGCAGGCTCAATGGTTTGGACAGGCCAAAAGAGGCATTTTTAAGTCAATTGAAAAAGATGCCTATTTCTAGCTCTATCAAATGCCTTACATCAAATATGAAAGAATGCATGGACTGTGAAGGCATAGACATCCCAGATGAATTGCCTTGAAGATCAAGCATCAACCAGTCAAGGGTTTCTAAAATCAGGAGAGCCAAAACGCCCCCCGCAAGCTTGCTTGGGAAAGAAGTCTAAAGTTGACAAGTCAAAGATTCCAACTCCCTAGACTTCCGAAAGTCCTTGCCAAGGAAGTCTATGGTTTTAGAAGCTTGATAACATGTCTTGTAAGAAATTAGAAGTTGCTTAAGTGTAATTAGTGACTATCCAATGAAGGTTTAGTAAGTATCAAGATTAGAAAGTCCTGTAGGAGTTACAAAATTAGAACGTCTACCTAGGCTAAGGAACTAATGTATTTAGAAGGTTTCTCAGTAGTTTGTAATTGCCTAATATGGGAGGATTGTTCCCATCTATAAATGCCCTAATTGTACATCTAATAGAGGAGGTTAACTCAATTCTAAGTCAAAAGACATTTTCTCTTTAACTGTGTTTGGACCTTCTTCTTTTTTTTCCCCTAAGAACTTGGACGTGTTTTCCATTAAAGCTGAGACAGGCCAGAGTGCATCTTAGCTGGACGTTTCTGTATCACTTCTGGAGTCAAGTGTGGTGAGATGTGTTGGAGTTTCAAATCATCAAGGTGGTGCAGCTGTATCCTTGTGGTGTGAGCTTGATTCCTTCCCTACAAGTTCTGTATCTCTTAGTGGTGGAGCTGTATCCAAGAGTGGTGAACTTTCTTGCAAAACAAAGGTGAATATGTATCCATGCTTTAACAAATCTCAATCTAACTCTGTGGTGGTGATTTCTATATCCACAAACGTCTTGGACAATTTTTCTCATTCTCTAATTCTTATTCTGTGATTATCTTTTAGTTACTGGTTATCCAGTGTCAAAATGAATCAGTTAACTATTGTTATAACTCTGTCTTTGGTTTAGAACAAGAAAGTACATGCTATCAACTCGCACAAGTCTCCACAGAGGTTAACTACTACACTACCAGAAGATCATTTGATTCCTAATCACATATTCAGTATCCAATTTTGGAATTCTCAACAAACTTATCATACTCAAGACCATCAAGCACACTAAGTCTAAGCTTTTCTTCAACATAAACAGCACTCCACAATATTTTGAGCCAAAAGCATATCATATAAAAAGAGGAATTTGAGAGAGCAGTGGTGAGTCTAAGAATCAAACTAAGGCTCCAGCATCAATCTGATCAACATGATATAACTCAGATGTAAAATTCAGAACTGAATGATCCTCTTTGAAGTGAATCCACCCAACGATCCACACGCAAAGAATTGATTCACAAATACACACACTCAGATATAAGCCTTAGAAGTAAAAGAACGGTCTTCAAATCAATCACCAAATGCAGAAGAGTAGTCTCATTACCTTTAGAAAACAAAACCAGAAAAAGGCAAAGTGACAAGAAGGCAGCAGAAATCTTAGGCAGAAACCATAACCCAAATGGGAAGGACTCAGAGTACAGCACTGGCACCAGAAGCCTTACTAAAACGTTCCCAGTGAAGATCTAACTAGAGGTATAAGTCCCTATAGGTTCTAATGTTACACATATGACTGGTGCCCAGCAGCTGCAATCCTAAGTTCACAGGTGGAAAATCCCACTTCAGAAAAATAGTAAAATAAGAGGAGAATAAATAAAAGATGTTAAACGCTGTTGAATGTGACAGATTGGATCCAATGCTCAAATACCCTAGACAATGCTCTGGTACCATGTCATCTTGAAGAACAATATTGGAGAACAAGAAGCCATCTTCCCTGAGCAGGAGACTCCTTTTATTAACTATATATAACTAGTAATGCCTTTTAAAAAGGGTTAAACAGAAAAGAACCACATTAATCACATAACACCCTCTTAACTCTAACAGCACTTCCTAAGTTCATTCCTGAAAAATGTCATCCATTTGGACCAGAAAATGTGTACACTACAAGCCTCAACTATGTTTGTTATAAGAAGCACCCAAGTACAGAACAGAGATGCACCATAAACTGATCAGTAAAATATCACCATTCTCAGAATTATTTGGACGTATAATTACATGTCAATGAGCCAATAATCCAAAAGTTTCATGAAAATTAGTTTTCTGTAGTAAGATGGTTAATGGACGTATAAGATCTCAAAAACTCCTTGTTCCAAGCAACATTCAGTCATTGGTCCTTGGATGTCATCCATTTAGGAAAATATAAACAAAGATCCACAATTTTATCAAGAACATTTTGTTCAGCCACACTAGGATTTTCTAGCATATACTGAAGCATTTCACATCATAGATCTGCAAATTTTGTCCAATCATGAAAAGCTTGAATTTGTTACCCCTTCAAAAACTAGAACAGTTGCTCCATTTAGCAGAGGGCCATATGTAACATAGCTATGCCCAGTGATCCAACCACAATCAGCTGTGCACCTGGAGTCAGAATAAGAGACATAAGCTCCAGGTACATGTATGAAACAATTTAGCTTGGTTCCTTCAAGAAGTTTTACAGCCAGTTGACATCCAGCCAGCTTTGCCAATATACCAGTATATATCCGATGGCTTGTAGTCAAACGCATACTTAAATGTTGTAGCAGTGTAAATCATGTAACCGCCAGTTGTGTGGAGAACACCCTGCTCACAGAAGAGTCAATTTGAACATGAAAAGCACATAATAAGCCACAAGGCATGCTGAAACCACTTAATGCAAGTTTAAGGAGATCACCTTTGGTTTTCCAGTGCTACCACTGGTATACAGGAGAAACAGTGGAGCTTCTGAATCAACCCACTTGACTGCACATGTTGTTGGATATTTAGGGACAGTGTCCTGAAAATAAGTATTGAGGACAAAGAAGATGAAATGACTTAGTAGTGTGATAACAGCTTCCTCTTATAGATGTAAGCAACATATGAGCGGCTGACTGGAACATATTAGTTGTAGTCAGGTTTCACCCTGTTAGTAGTAATCATCCAGTGTACAAGTTACTGTCTGCATCTTTTTGAAGTGATAGCACAAACTCAGAAGAAATCAAGTCTATTAACCTGCCACCAGATATCCCTTCCCTCCTGCCATTTGGTTGCTTCCCTAGTCATTGCTGGCTGATTTTCATATGTTAAACATACACCTGTTCAGGGAAAGGTGATAAGCATGTCTTCAGAAAGAATCAGTACAAATGTATTAAAATCATAATCATACCAAACATTTACTTTCATTACTGCTCTAAGGGGTAAAATTAGTAGTAAATTATCAATCATGTAAGCAAGCAATAACCATAAAAGATTACAGGTTAAAGACTAGAAGAAACTTTCATCAAGATCCTAACCAATAATAGCTTAGAAACCATAATCAGTGCATACTAAAAATGCAAATTTGTTAACTAACAGAAATAGTGAAACCAATCTAAGGCACCATCATTTCCTGCTCAAAAAATTATTATCAACTGCAAAGTTGGGAAGAAAAAAGACGGAACAGTGAAGCTGATATAGGAGCTGTTGAAGGGCTAGGAAAACATGTTAAGTCCACTTGTGTAATAATCTAAAACGTAAACTTGTTTGGCTTTCTATGGATGGGTGACATACCAAGCTTTTTCCTTGTCAAACTATTCTAATTCTTTGAAGGCCACAGCTTTGTTCATGGATGTAGATCATCACTCTTGGATTTTCTAACGTTCCACTTAAAGTCAACAAAGTGGACGATTGGAATTGCCAGATAGGTTGAACATTTTATGCATCATTAATCCCTATGACCCAGCATATAAATGTTTTGGAAAATTTAATGAATAGGCCCCACTTGCACCTTTTATGTAGCAAGATAGATGCATCCATCATAAGAGGACTCCTGGTATAGATCTTCCGTTCTTTTAAAAACACCCCCTGTTTGATCTTTCTCATTAGACATGCATAATAAATGCTAAGGAGGGAATAAGTTGCCACTAAAAATGTAAATGAATGGGACTAAAGCGGCCCTGCCTCGTCGGAGAGGTGCCTTGTTACCCAAGCAAAAGTTGCAGGTTCAAGTCTGCTCACCAAGAACTTCCAAAAGAAAATACAAAATGTAAATGAAAAGGGTACGGAGATAGAGAAAACACAGCCATCTGCAAAATTGGTGCATCTGTTGTTTCACCCTGTTCACATTGTGCAGCATTTGAGTGCATCCGCATCAACAAATGTATAGAGGATTAAGAGACGAAGATAACAGCTGCTTTGTAACTTGATGTCAATCCTAAGGACACCTGGTGGTAGAGGATCAATGGAGAAGATTTTGGTGCCAGCAGTACAGGTGATACCTGTAGTGGCACAACAAGAGGAGCAGAAGAAGCTGGTAGTTTTCGTAGCTATGAAAGTGATATTGCAGCAGATGTGGTGCGAGAGAAGGCTGTACAACAAGATTTTGGTTTTGAGTTTGTTCTATTGAACCCAACAGGAGATATTGGCTGTTTTCTCTATTTTCTCATAGTGAAGATGATCGGATTATGCACCGTGAATGTAGGCTATAGAGCCAAGCCATGTTAAACTCAGTGTAGTTTTGTGCTCATTTCTCTATCAAACCTAAATGTTGTATGAGTCTGTGTTGGAGCTAAGCATGGTCCCAAAGGTGATGGAGGTTGAGTTGGAGAAATAGCAGTGGTGGCACTGCAGTGGTTCAGGAAACAGGTGAGGTGAGGGTTTGGAGCTGGTGAGAAGTTATGGTAGTTTCAATGATGGTGCAGGTGCAGGTGCAGGTGCAGGTACCATGAATGTTCTATCCATTATGAAGGCTACCAGGAGATGGTGTGGGAAGCTCAGAGACAGCAACAATTTTAGAATTACTGGATTGGTTGGTCAATAAGCATAGTGAAGGATGTGATAGGCATGGATTGTAGGAGGTTGCACTACTCTGACGCTACTGCTAATGACAAACATTTAGTCTTATGGAGTTTCAAAGACAATGCAGGTGATAGGCAAACAAGTGATTCTCATCATTCAGCTGCTGACATTCTTTGACCCAGTTCGCCTCCCTGTAGTGAGGCTCCAGGAGGTCTGGAGAATGGAGATGGTTGTAACGTGATAATGGTGGCTTTGGAAAGAAGTTGTAGCAGATGTAAGCTGGGAATGGCAATGGTGGAGGTAGAGCTGGTGCTGGGGTCTTTGTTTGAGGGGTATTTTTTTATAAAATACCCTCTATTCTATCTAGGGCCCACTTAAAGGCTTTCATTATACATTGTTAGTGATGACCCACTCGTTAATAGAGTTTGGTCTTAGATGCATCAAATTAGGCCCACCTAAGAATTGCTAGAATGATGACCATCTAAGTAATCAATGGCCAATTAGCATGATCATAGAAAAGGGCAGCCAAGTGCACTACTCTCCCTGTATGCAGAGTCTGGGGAAAGGCAGACCAAAAGTATCTATAGTATGCGGCTTACCTTGCATTTTTTGAGAGAGGCTGTTTCCACACCTCGAACTCGTGACCTCCAATTTGCATGGCAACATCTCTACCATTGTGCCAAGGGTCCCCTTCAATTAGCATGATCATGGTCCCACAATTAATGTGATATTCCATTGGCAAGAAAATGCCGCCTCAAAGGCTTCACAAATCAAGATCTATAATCATTAGACCCAAGTGAACTTATAGGATCTATAGTACGCACCCTCTATAATATCAAGGGCTCACTTATAGGCTTTCATTATAATCAAAATTAGTAGACTTCGTCATGTTCCGATCCCTAATGTGATGGCTCACCCAAAACACTATATGGGATTAACTATAAATGAGCATATCTTATACATGCATGATCATAAATTGTTAAATGAGTGAGTTACTAGAAACAAAGGTGTTTATGATGATATATACATATCTCACCACCTTTTATCCACGCATAATCATGTGAGAGAGAGAGACTTGATTCCAATGGAAATGCCTTTCTCTAAAGCCTTAAATGCAACGCATACATGGGCCTCTTTATTTCTCTCTTTCTTTACTTTTTTTTTATGCAATAATACATAAGGTAGCCCCATATCTCTCATTCCTCTTCTTATGCAATGCATAGAAGAGAGGGATTTAGAGGGGGACATGCCCCTCTTTTTCTTCTAAAGTATAGAGAAGAATCCAAAAGAGTGGATCCTACCTTTGAATATTCTGCTTCCTCTCTTTATTCTTTTTCCTATTTTATAGGAGAATAAAGAGAGTCCAATATTTACTTTCTTTTCCTTCACATATTGAAAAGTAGCTTTTTCAAGTCCTCTATCTTTCTATCTCTCTATTCATTATTTCTTTCTCTCTCTATCTCTAGCCAACATGCACAATTCCCTCTTTCCTTTTCTCTTCCCCTATGCCTCTCTTTCACTCGCATTCAACCTCTCTCGCACTTCTTCTCTCTCACGCCCTCTCCCATTTCTCTTTTTCTCTATCTACCCACTTTCCCTTTCTCTTTCTTCTCCATCCCTATCTCCTCTCTCTACCATAACTCTCCCTACTCCCATATCCACCCTTAGCTTCATCTTTTCCACTTTTCTTTCTCTTTTTCTCTCTCCACCATCTCTCTCATCTCTTTCCATGTTCAAACTCCCATCCCCACGTCCTTCTCTCACTTGCTATCTGTCTCTATTTACTCATCTTTCTCTTCGAAAAGAGTGGAGACCACTAAAATATCCTCACTACCCTTCACATTCTACTTCTCTCTCTCACATATCATAATCTTTTTCTCTTTCTGGGCCCACTATTGTAGCCCCTCTCTCTCTCTCTCTCTCTCTCTCTCTCTCTCTCTCTCTCTCTCTCTCTCTCTCTCTCTCTCTCTCTCTCTCTCACACACACACACCAATCCCACTCTCTCATTATCCCATAACTTCATAACCAACAAGACTTCCCAAAGCCTATAACTACTCCCTTTTTCCTTCCTAAACAGGGAGAAATGTGGACATAGATACATACAAAGAGAAGAATAGAGAGAAAAGTATGAGAGATTCTTTAGGGTTCTTACTACTGAATTCATTCTTCAATTAGGGTAGTGAGAGATCCCCTTCTCTTATCATCCATGCTTACTTGCTCCCTCTAAGAAGTACCTGGTGCATTCTTCTTCTATGGCTGCTCACTAGCTTCGAAGAATATCCAATGCGTTCTTCTTCTATGCCTGCTTACTTACTCCGAAAAGTACCTAGTTTTTTCTATGCCTACTTACTCGTTCTCAAGAGTACCATTACCTTGTTTTGATAACAGGGTGTTCCAACCCCTTGAATTGGAATCAAAGGTGGGCTCTATTTGGAACAGAAAGTAGCGCCTACCACCTTAAACTCCACAAAAATGTAATAATAAAGAAAAAACAAAGAAAACAAACCTAAAATTGAGAGACTCCTATAAAAAAAGAAACAAGTGGTGAGTGGGCCCCCACTTTCAGTTGAATAGAGCGCCAACTCCTTTTCATTTTCTAATTATCAAAATTCTAAGGGGCAAAGAACTCTCAGAAGAACATCTAAAACAATTGGTGTCCACCCATCTTAACTTGAAATGTGTGCCCCTTATTCTTTTACTTTTTCAAGTTCCATATTAAATAAGGCTCTTTGAGAATCTATCAAGAGATAAAGTAATTGGCAAGTCATATTTTTAGGACCTCATATTAAATATAAGGCCACAATCTAGCCCTACTCTAGAGGCAATGATCTAGTCTAAAACAAAACTAAACGCTGTAATGTAACCCTAGCTTAGTAAATGCCATGATCTAGCCTAAAATGTAATCAAAGGCTATGATTTAGCATTAAAGCCTTGCCCAAAATCCAGATCAATCTAGCCCTAGCGAATCTAATCTCATATCAACCCAAAGATTCAGATCAATCTAGCCTAAGCCTATTAATCCAATCTGAAAGCTTAACCCATAATTATATCAATCTAGCCTAAGCCTATTGATCTAATATCAAATAAAATTCAAAGATTCATATCAGTCTAACCTAAACCTATGGATCTAATATGAAATCAAGTCTAAGAATTTAAAAATCTAACCTAAACTTGTTTCAAATCTAAAGGCCAGGATCAACTTATCCTAAGCCTATGATTTACCTAGCCTCAATTCACATCCAGAGATTATGATCCATTTATCCTACATTGCATCCAAAGGTCATGATTCATCTAACCTAAATCCAATGATCATGATTGATCTAGATCAATCAAGGGTCACGATCTGTCTAACCTGAATCCAACGATTATAATCACTTAACCTAAAGACTATACAAGGGTTGGGAACTTGGGATCGGACTAAAAGACACTAATACATCATCGATGCATTATGTACGCAAAGGTAGTATGCTCTATGTAGATATTCAATACAAAAGTGGCAAGACCCGACGTGGATATTCCATGCAAAGTTGGTGGTCCATGCGGTACAATGGTAAACTCCATGTGGCTAATCTCATGCAAAGATGGTAACTGTTCTATTTTACATGAATAATTCATGCAAAGTTTCCCTCTTACGAGAATAATTCATGCAAAGCTGACAAACCTAACCATGTAGCCACTAGCAATGAGAAAGTCCTAAAAACGGCAGCCCCAGTGCACGAAGCTCCTGCCTATTAGGGGTCCGGGGAAGGGGCAGGCCACAATGGCCTAAAGTAGGCAGCCTTACCTTGCATTTTTGCAAGAGGCTGATTACACGCCTTGAACCCATGACCTCAAGGTCACATGACGACAACTTTTACCATTGCGCCAAGGCTCCCCTTCAATGAGAAAGTCCTAAGGTGATGATAATTCTAACCAAGTAGGCCCCAACTATGCACGATCCCTAATATAACAATAATTTTAGCCATTATAGAGAGGCCTAGAAAGACAATGACTTGGCTACATACTACACCCATATTCTAGTATCAGACTATGTCTATAAAAGACATGTTGTGACTCCGACAAAGTCACACCTTATGCCCTCTTAAAAGTCAACCAGTCAATGGCTATATACATGCCTTCTCTTCTAATATCAAAAGGCCCCTATGCCGCTACACATCTCTCTAAAAATACACAAGAAAAAGATATTACTATGTGCTTGAGGCTAAAATAAAGCTACCTATGCCTAAACTATAAAAGAGAGAACATGTTGACGTTACAATTAATACTAAACAAAAAGGCTTCAAAGGTCATACACTTTTATCGAGTCAAGGTAACACTTTGAAAGACATCTTCATACACCAATCAACAACCAACTCATGTCGTAAAACTCAGCTAGCAACCAAATCACCTTGTAATACTAATTTAAACAAGTTTTGATCATAAGTTAGAATTTAGGCGTACAAAGAACATTGAAGCCACAAATTCATGTTTGGTTATATCCAATCAACCTGTAATCAAGGGACTTTTTCTTTATTTTGTGTTGCATTCAAAGAAAATGTATTTAATGGCCTATTTATTATTGTCGGGATAATGTACTCACATCACTTGATGTATAGTGAAATACAAACATAAACCCCATTCTCTCATAAAAAAGCAGCCCTCATGTTTCATTCGTGAAGCATGAGATCTGATTTTTTATGAGGGCCGATTTTCCTTAGGAGAATCGGGTTTATGTTTGTATTTCACTATACATTAAGTGATGTGAGTACATTACTCTGACACTAATAAATTAGCTATTAAATACATTTACTTTGAATACAATACATATAACAAGAAAAAGACCTTCCATTAAAGGTTGGTTGTGTATAAACAAACATGAATCAAAAAATGATCAAAGAACATCAAGGGTGATCTTAGAGATCTAGCTTTGAACGGCCAGAATCAGCTTCAAAATCACTTGGAACATGAGATCATGACTATGATTAGTCATAGAAGGAAGAATATCATTAGGAAGGAAAGTTTCAATGGACTTGATTTTCCAAAGGACACATTTTTTAGCCAAATTGAACACCGGCTATTATTAGCATCAATTGGACGTCTAAGATTAATTCTTGAGGATCACATGGGCTATGTTATGCTAGACGTCTGAGATGGATTCATTGGAGATAAAGCATTGACAAGCCAAAGTTTCTAAGCCTGAGGAGTCAAAAAACTACCCCTGCAAGCCTTACTTGGTTAAGGACTCAATGTGTTGACTAGTCAAAGATTCTAACTACCTTGGCTTAGGAAAGTTCTTGCTAAGGAAGCTTGTGATTCAGAAACTTGCTAATTGTATTCTATGAGTTTAGAAGTTGCATTGTAGTAATTAGTAACTATCCAATGCCTAGCAAGGGAGCATTTAGCAACAACCAAAATTAGGAAAGTCTTAGAGGATAAGTGTTACATATTTAAAAAGTCTTATGAGACTAAGCAACTCTTGCAATTAGATAGTTTATTTGTAGTTTTGTAATTGCTTATTTGGGAGGGCAGTTCCCATCTATAAATACCTTAGATACGAATCAAATTATATAAGTTAGTATCATTATTCAAGGACGTTTTCTTTCATATTGAAATTTGGCATTTTTTCTAGGTTGGATTATTGGATGTGTTTTCCCATTTGACTAATAGGGTTGGTGCATCTTGGTTCCAAACATTTCTGTATCACTTGAAGGAGTCTTAGTGTGGTGAGATGTTTTGACTCTATATTCTAAGTTGGTGAGAGGTCCATATCCTTGATGTGGTGAGTTAACTTCTAACCTAAAGTTTTGTATCTCTTTGTGGTGATTCTGTATTCAAGGGTGGTGAACTAATTCATTCCTTGAATCCCATAGTGGTGATTAATATGTATCTTTTGTTTATCTTTATCCAACGTTCTATAGCTCAATGGTGGTGTATCCATTGAGTAAGAACAACTATTCTACATTAACTTTGCTATCTTTCTTTTAGTACCTAGTTATTCGATGTCAATTTGGTATCAGAGATACAAGTTGCAATGGCCTATCATGCAAGAACACATAGCTATGTTAGATGAGGATGCTAAAGACTTGGAGATGGGCGAATTGAGGAGGCAAATAAAAAGACTTGAAGAGCATATAGAGCAACTTGGCAACCAGGTGATAGAGCTGAGAAATCTAACATTGAATCTTCTAATAACACCTCAAATGATTCCTATTTCTTTTTTGCCAAAATTCGAGCCTCATATCAGAAATCATCATCAAGCAATGCTCTAAGAAGAAGGCATGATTTTCATCTATCTAGAGTGAAGGAAAGATCTAGCTCAATAAATTCCTAGACTAGCTACACACATTAGAGTGTGTTCTTGAATACAAGGAATTCCCAAAAGATAAAAAGGTAAAACTCGTTGCTCTTAAACTAAGGAAGCATGCTTCTTTATGATGGGACAATCTAAATAAGCAAAGATACGAGAAGGAAAGAATAAGATAAAAACGTGGGACAAGATGAAGAATGGACTTAAGAAAAGTTTTTTACTTGAAAACTAAAGAATGGATATGTTCCTTAAAATTCAGAATTTAAGACGAGAAATTGAGCGTTGAAGAGCATCATAGAGTTCGAACATCTAATGTTAAAGAGTGATGTGATTGAGCCAGAAGAGCAAACCATAGCACGCTTCTTGCATGAGCTGAAAAGAAAAAATGGAGACATAGTATGTTTGCAACAACATTAGTCGTTCAATGATGTAAGAAAATTGGTCTTGATAGTTCAAAAGCAACAAAAGTTTCTAAAATGGGTGTTGTAAATTCTTTTGGAAAGAGAAACACTTTCAATCAGGGGAGTGCTTCTAATTCAAAGTGGACGAGGTATGTGATGTTATTATTGACAAGTGGTGCTTGTGAGAAAGTTGCTTTCACAGAGTTAGTGAACAAACTAAAGTTAAAGACAGAGACTCATCCTCAACCCTATAGACTAAAGTGGCTAGTAAAGGGACATCAAATCAAAGTAATCTGCAAATGCCTCATCTCTAATCCTATTGAAAACCAGTATAAAGATGAAGTATAGTGTGATGTTTTACCAATGGATGCATGTCAATTGTTGTTCGGATGCCCATGGCAGTATGATAGAAGAGTCCAACATGATAGGTTCAAAAATAATTATTCGTTAATGTTCCATTATGAGAAGATTATATTGGCACCCTTATAAATCTTCAAAAGATTCACTTAAGCAGCAAGCAAAACATTGATTCATTTTTGGAAAGCTTGAATGTTGCATGTACTTCAAATGAGGCAAAAGAAGATAATCAAACTGAAATGCGCGTAGAACCATTGATTGTACGACCATTATTGACTAAGTTTGAAGATGCATTCCCTAAGGAAATCCCTAATTGCTTACCTCCTTCAAGAGATATATAGTACTGCATTGACTTTAATCCAAGATCTATAATTCATAATAAAGCTGCATATCATATGAGCCCAAAAGAACATAAGGAGTTGCAGCGTCAAGTTGAAGAGTTGATGGCCAAAGGCTTGGTGCATAAGAGTAAAAAGTCTGCGTGCAGTACATGCCCCTCTTGTGACAAAGAAGGATGGATCACTGGGGATGTGTATTAATAACAGGGCGATAAATAATCACTACAAATTATTGCTTTCTAATTCCCTATCTTGATAACTTGTTGGATCAGCTATATGGTGCAACGACTTTTTCCAAGATAGACCTTTGTAGCGGCTGCTAACAGATTCGCATAAGATCTGGTGATGAATCGAAAACTGCATTTAAAACTCTAGATAGCCTATACAAATGGTTGGTGATGCTTTTTGGTTTGTCTACTGCCCTAGTACTTTTATGCGTTTAATGACTCATGTCTTTAAACCTTTTAGCTATAAACATATTGTTCTATACTTTGACAATATACTTGTGTAAAGGAAAAGCCAGGACAAGCACTTAAAGTCATCTTCAACAAGTGCTACCAATTATTGAGAGAGCAAAAGTTGTACAACAACTTGAAGAAGGACAACTTTTTCACCGACAACCTAATTTTCTTAGGATATGTTGTTGGTCGATGGAGTAAAGATGGACGCAAGCAAAGTGGACACTATTGCTAGCTGGCCTATTCCTAAGACTCTCTTTGATATCAGAAGCTTTCATGGATTTGCTTTTCTACAGGAGTTTCATAATAAATTTCAGCATAGCTCCAATCAAAAATGCTTGAAAGGTGGAATGTTTAAATGAACAAAAGATGCAGGACGAAGTTTGAGCTTATAAAGCAAAAGGTAACAAATGTCCCTCTACTTTCTTTACCCGACTTGGATTGTCTTTTTTAAGTAAATTGCAACTTTCAACATTGGGATCAATGCTATTCTAAGTCAAGAAGAAAAGCCAGTTGCTTCCTTTAGCAAAAAGCTAATGATTAGTGCCGTAGCTACTCCACCTATAACAAAGAGTGCTATGCTATTCTATGGAGCATTGGAACACTGGAGCCAATAATTGCTACCACAAACATTCGTACCATCGTCAAATCATGAACTGTTGAGGTTTCTTCAAAGTCAGCAGAAGCTCAGTAGGAGACATGCTGTATATGTCAAATTCATCCAATCCTTCAGTTTCGTGATCAAGCATAAATCGGGTACAGAATGTAGTTACCGACGACTTAAGCAGGAGATATACTTTGTTAACTGTATTAAATATCAAAGTCATTGGATTTGGTACAGTTAAGGAATTGTATGTTAGTAACCCCTACTGTGGGTGGATTTTGGAGAATTGTAAGCTTGGTTCTTTTCATCGTTTTCTTGAGCAACATGGTTTTCTCTTTAACGGTAACCTTCTATGTATTCTCCAATGTTCCCTTAGAGAAGCAATTATATGTGAAGCACATGATAGAGGCCTTGTAGGACACTCAAAGAGACAAGACTCTTGCCTTAGTGAAAGATCAATTCTATTGGCCTAAGATGGTTAAGGATGTTTCTAAGCATGTGTAGAGGTGCAGAACTTGTCATCTTGCAAAAAGCCAACTTCAAAACATGAGTATGTATACTTCGCTTTCTATTCCTAACTCTCCATGGGAAGAAGTTAGCATGGATTTTGCTTTTGGATTCTAACAAACACAGCACAACAAGGAGTAATTGTGTTGACTATTCAAAGATTCTAACCACCTTAGCTTATCAAAGTTCTTGCTATAGGAGCTTGTAAGTTTAGGAACTTGTAATTTGTATTATATGAGTTTAGAAGTTGCTTGATTGTAATTAGTAACTACCTGATGTTTAGCAAGTGGGCATTTAGCAACAACCAAGATTAAGAAAAGTCTTGAAGGTTAAGTGTTACATAATTAGAAAGTCTTATTAAACTAAGCAACTCTTATAATTAGATAGTTTCTTTCTAACTTTCTAATTGCTTACTTGGGAGGGTTAATCACATCCATAAATACTCTAGATATGAATCGACTTGTAAAGGCTAGTAGCATTATTCAAGACATTTCTTCTCTTTAATTGTAGTTTGATGTTTTATCCAGGTTGGACTATAGGATGTGTTTTCCCTTTGAACTAAGGCGTGATGCATATTGGTTGATAACGTTTCTCTATCATTTGGAGGAGTCATAGTGTGGTGAGATGTTTGGCCTTTGTATCCCGTAGTGAGACGTTTGCATCATTAAGATGGTGAGTTAACTTCTAACCTAAAGTTTAGTATCTCTTGGTGGTGATTCCCATATCCCATGGCAGTGAACTAATTCGTTCCTTGAATCATACCATAGTGTTTAATCTATATCCATGGAAGAATTAAACTCTCAATTAATGGACACTTTGTTTATCTTCATCAAATGTTCTATAGCTCAATGGGGGTGAACGTTCTGTATCTATTGAGTAAGAACAACTATTCTGCACTAACTTTGCTATCTTTCTTTTAATAGCCAGTTATCTGGTGTCACTGTGCATGTCTTAGTTTTGACTTTGGATGGAAACTTATTTGAATATGTTTTCTTACAACCACACAATCTACAAAGGAAACATGAGAGCTGATCCACCCCCGAAAAAAGGGGTTTATATTTGTTTCTAACTAATATATCAAGTGATGTGAGTACATTCCTCAAGTATTAATAAATTAGGCCATTAGTTACTTTTTCTTGGAATACAATAGATGAAACAAAAGAGAAGTCCCTTGATTAAAGGTTGGTTGTTTACAACTAAAGATAAATTCGTGGCTTTAATATTCTTTGAACACCATAATTCTAACTTAGTAACAAAGTTGTCTGAATCAGTTTTACAATGTGATTTGGTTGCTAGCTAGGTTTTACGACATGAACTGATCGATGACTGGTGTATGAATCTGTCTTTCAAAGTGCAACCTTGACTCGATAAGAGTGCATGACCTTGAACTACCTCTATGTTTCGTATTAATAGCAGTATCAACATGTTCTCTCTTTTATAGTTTAGGCATAGGTAGTTTTATTATAGCCTCAAGCACAGAACAATACATTTTTCTTGTGTAAAGAAGATGTATAGTAGCATAGAGCATAGTTTTTTAATTCATTTGGTCTTCCAATGTTGGAAGAGAAGGCAATTATGTAGTCATTGACCAGTTGAGTTTTAAGAAGGCATAAGGTGTAACTTTGTTGGAGTCACAACATGTCTTTTATAAACATAATCTGATACAACAATATGGGTGAGTTCTATAATTAGAGTCCTTGTCTTTTTAGGGCACTCCATGATGGTCCCACATAGCTAGAATTATCATTACCTCAGATCTCGTGCATAGCAGGGGCCCACCAAGTTTAAATTATTATTACCTTAGGACATTCTCATAGTTAGTGCCCACCAGGTTAGGTTTATCAAAATTGCATAAATTATTAGCATCAGATGAAAATTTTCACATGATCATCTTTGCATTAATTATTTACGTAAAATAGACTAGTTACTATCTTTACATGGCAACCCTTGCACAAGATTATCCACATAGAGTTTACCATTTTGGCCTGTGGACTAGTTACTATCTTTACATGGCAACCCTTGCACAAGATTATCCACATAGAATTTACCATTTTAGCCTGTGGACCAATACCTTTGCATTAAATATCCATGTAGGTGCTTGCCACTTTTGAATGAAATATCCACGTGGGGCATATCATCTTTACATGAATAATGCATGGCTAGAGTATTGTTGTCTTTTGGTCTTGATTCAAAGTTCCTAACCCTTGTATGGTCTTTAGGTTAGGTCAAGTATAACTATTAGATTCATGCTAGATAGATCGTGGCCCTTCATTCAAGCTACATCAATTGTGATTGTTGGATTTGGGTTACATGAATGACCTTTAAATGAAATTTAGGATAGATGAGCTATGATCTCTAGATCTTATTTCAGGCTAGGTAAATCATAGGCTTAAGTTAAGTTGATCTTAGCCTTTAGATTTGAAATAGTCTTCGGTTAGATTCATCTAAGTACTTAAACTTGATTTTAGATTAGATCAATAAGCTTAAGCTTTCATATTAGATCAATAGGCTTAGACTAGATTGATATTGATATTTTGAGTTTGTTTTGAGATTAGATCAGCTAGGGCCAGATTGGTCTGGATTCTAAGTTAGGCTTTAAGGCTAGATCATGGCCTTTGATCATGTTTTAGGCTAGATTATTGTATTCGCTAAGCTATGGCTAGATCATGGCCTTTAGTTTTATTTTAGGCTAAATGATGTCCGTTAGAGCAGGTCTAAATCATAGCCTCATATGTAATCTGAGATCCTACATATGTTACTCAACAATTACTTTCTCTCTTGATAACTTCTTCAGAGCCCTAATTAATTTAGAATTTGGAAAAGCTAAAGAATAATGGGTGTCCATTTCAAGTAAAGATGGGGCCCTGTCAATTATTTCAAAAGTTCTTTGCTCCTTAGAACTCTAGAAATTAGAAAAAGAAAAGGAGCAGGTGCCATATCCAACTTAAAGTATGGGCCCATTCATCACTTGCTTCATTTTTGGTGGAGCCTCATAATTTTGGGTTTGTTTTTCTTTTTCTTTTTTATTATTACTTTTGAACAAAGTCCAAAGTGGGAAGATGCCACTTTTTGTCCCAAATGAAGGCCATTTTCCATTCCAATTCAAGGGGTCAGAATACCTTGTCATCAAAACAAAGCACTGGACTCCTAGGAGAAGTAAGCAAGTATAGAAAACAAAGCACTTGGTACTCCCCAAATGAATTAAGTAAGTCATGGAAGAAGAGTGCACTGAATACTCCTCAAAGGGAGTAAGCAAGCATATAAGAAGAATGCACTGGATACTCCTCAAAGGGGAGTAAGCAGGCATACAAGAAGAATGCACTGGGTACTCCTAGGAGAAAGTAGGCATGCATGGAAAACAAGAGAAGGAGAACTCTCACTACATTAATTAAAGAATAAAATCGGTAGCAAAAACCCTAAAACAACTTTAGAATCTGTTGTGGCTTTCCCTCTATTCTTTTCATTTTATGTACCTTTCTATCTATGTGTTTCTCACACTCTTTTGGGTTTTCTCTACACTTCAGAAAAAAGAAAAAGGGGGCAGCCCCCCTCTAATTTTCTCTCTTCTACACATTGCATAAGAAGAGGAACGAGTGATGTAAGCCCTCCTTATGTATTATTGCATAAAAAAGAAGTAAAGAAAGAGAGAAATAAAGATGCCCATGCGTGCATTGCATTTAAATCCTTAAAGAAAGGCATTCGTAGTGGAATTAAGTCTCTTCCACATATGATTATGAGTGATTAAAAGGTAGTGAGATATGAATTTATCATCACATGCACCTTTATTTCTAATAACTTACTCATTTAATAATTTACGACCATGCATGGATATGATGAGGTTTAGCGTTAATCTCATGTAATATTTTAGGTGGGTCATCACATTAGGGACAAGAATATGACCAAGTCCACGCCACCTAGATCTAATTATCATAGATCTTGATTTGTGAAGCCTTTAAGTGGGCATTTTCTAGCCAATAGAATATCCCATTAATTGAGCCTTGGGGCAATGGTAGAGTTGTTGCCGTGTGACATTAAGGTCACGGGTTCAAGGCGTGGAAACAGCCTCTTGCAAAATGCAAGGTAAGGCTGCACACTATTGACCCTTGTGGTCGGGCCCTTCCTCGGACCTCACATACGCAAGAGCATCATGCACCAGGGCTGCCCTTAAAGAATATCCCATTAATTGTGGGAAGATAATCATGCTAATTGACCATTGATGACTTAGATAGTCATCAATTTTAGCAATTCCTAGGTGGGCCCAATTTGATTTATATAAGACTCAAACTCTTAACATTTGGGCCATCACAAAAATTTTTAATGAAAGCCTATAAGTGGGCTTAGTTAGAAAAGAGGGTGTTTTGTCAAAAATATGCCTCCAACAGTCATATGGTATCAACCTTTCATCTTACTCCTACACTCCTTATGCTTTGAGTTTGAGTTTGAGTGTTAAAAGTCTACACACTATTCTTCCCATCAGCAGCTGGTAATTCCATATCAATAAACTTTTTATTTTTCTTGAAGGTTAGAGACAGGCGCCAACGAGCAGCTTCGAGCCTGTGACTATTATCTATCATCAATATATTCCTCATGATGATTCATTTGCTTGCTATATGCTAATTGAGGACTTCAAAGGTTAGGTATAGTATTGATAAATCTCAAGAACTGGGTCTCCCTTTCAACATCAGAACTAGAAGGGAAGCGTGGTGGGAGGCATGGGTTGGTTAAGTAAAAGATGGTTCCACAACTGTGCCAAGGTAAAGCATAGCTGCTAAATAGACATCAGAATTCAGAATCACATTGGTAAAATGTTATAGTGTTTACCAAGCTCCTTCAGTAGTAATTCAATAACTTTACCATATTGGGACCCCACTATTTAGACTTCAACAAAATCATTCTGTTAGTAAAGCTACTTAAACTGATACATATCTCACAAGCAAACTGTTACCAACAAATGTTCAGTTACAAATATAATGTATGCATGTCGATTGGAACAATTTAGGAATTCAAAAACCCCAAGGGCTACCAGCAAATGCAGGGAAAATGGACCTGCAAGCAAAAGCAGAAACTAGGAAAGGAGAGCCTTAATAAACCCTAAAAAAGGTTATTTAACACTAGGTATGAGGTGAAACTTTAACTTGCTTACCTACAGAAACCCCATTTTTGGCCGATTCAACTAGCGCACCATCTACAATATCCTTGAGATGGATGGCTTTAGAACCCCGTCGAACGGCATTGCATGTTATCACAGCTTTTGGTTTGCAATCCACAATTCTTTGAGCAAGAGAATCTGCAGAGAACCCAGCAAATACAACCTGAAAGAATAGACAGAATAGCATCAAGTGAACAAAGTCTACTTCAAATGGGAAAACAGAATAAGTTATATTACCGAGTGAACAGCGCCAATCCGAGCACAAGCAAGCATTGCTATAGGCAATTCCATCAGCATAGGCAAATAAATGACAACAGCGTCTCCCTTTCCCACACCGATATCTTTCAAGTAATTGGAGAGCTGTTTCCAGAATATATAAGGTTGACAATTCAAGATACTTCAACTGTAGAGTAACCATTGCAGAAATTAGTTAAGAGTGAAATAGGTCTACTTACTTGGCAAACCTTCTCCAGCAGCTGAGTGTAAGTCAAGCTCCCATCACAGCCGGGCTCATTTCCTTCCCAATAGATTGCAATTTTGTCCCCATTTCCAGCTTCAATATTTTTATCTAATGCATTGTAGCATATATTTGTGGCACCACCTTTGAACCACTATTCAGTCACATCCATGCAATCAGAGCTCAAATGAGTCAAGTTAGTTGATTCGCATAAAAGGATATTGGCCACAAAAAAGACTTTACCTCAATTTTGACACTCCCTTCCCTCACGTCCAGATTCTCTGAATAGACCTCTTCAACCCACTTCTGTTTCCAGTAGAACTCAGATGCAATCTCTGACCAAAAACTAGCTGGGTCCTCAATAGATCTTCTATACATCTCCAGATACTGCTCAAAGCAAACAGTAAGCAAATATCCAGTGACAATAAAACGAGAAGCAACTTCCTAAAAGTCATTGAAAGAGTCAGGGAAGCCAGCAGGAGATATAAAACCTTGGTTTATCATTGAGAAAGCCAATAAACCAGTAGGATCATTGATATAAAACCTTAATAGATATGAGACAATCAAGAAAAGAACCAAGTGCACAAAGTTAAACAATGAAAATAAATGCCAATTTCAAATTTTCATCGCCTTCAATTGCCACGGGTTTTCCTGTCGATGGAGGCAATGGGGAAGGAAAGATAGAGGGAGCACTGAAACATGACTAACCACACTAAAATTCCTACCTTTTCGTCTAAGTTCAAGATCAAAAACAGATTATCTCAAAATAAAATATAAGAATCAATAGAAAAGAAACTAAAATTTACAATACGACCAAAAGAGCTCAAAAAAATTAATTTCACACTTTCCGGCGTCAGAATGTTAGCAAAACTAAAAAGAAAAACACATCCAAAGTTTTCATTAAAAAAAAAATGTAAAAGAAGAAAAGCAAAAAGGAATTCTCCTTCTCTGACAGTAATAAAGTAAGAATCCCAAAACAAAAACTGAATTGCAAAATCACATCGTAAAACTCTGCACTAGAACCACCTGCTATAGCAATGAAATGAATCCATCAAACAGTCATCGCCTTTCACAAAATTCCTTAACTAAAACACCTTTTCCATCAATAAGAGACAAGCACTACAAAGCAAAGCAGAATTGCGCACATCTTCATTTCCAGATGACCATCTCAAACAAAACGACTAAAAATACGTTGCAGATCAACAACAAATATAACCCCAAAAATCACCTTTTCAGGAGATGGTACATGAGCCTGCCGCGAAAACTCCACACTCGGAAATATCAGATCGTTCTCTTCGGACGCCAATGCTTCTCCAAGAATCACAGCATTCAAATGCGAGATCTTCCCAGCTCCAGAGGGCAAAATGTTCATTGACTCAACGTGCCGTAGATGATTCGACGTCGCCAGTTTTTTCCGGGGAGAAGATTCATCGTTCGCCATCAACAGATTTATGTTCTGATACCAAGACGAAGAAAACCGTCGCCTAAACAACGACCCAGCAGAAGAAAATGAAGATGAAGGGGCTTTCAAAAGCCGGGGGGGAATGAAAATCGGAGATTGGGGGAATGGGTTTTGAATTAAATAAAATAAGCCCATGTGAACCTTTTATTGGTTTTCTTTATATATAGTTCGACGTATTCAACTTGCTCTGCACTAAGCAGACAAGGTACGAAAATCTAATGATCTCTTATTTTAACAACTTGAGTTTTGACCAACCGGATTGGGTTGTTGGAAGATCATTGGAAAGGGAAAAAATTGAAAATGAAAAGAAAAAAAAAAATCGAAGAACAGGGTGTCAGTCGTTGAAGAGTTGAAATCGGAAATCCGGATTTTTCTGGGATGGGAATTTAGAGAGTATTTGAGGGTCAAAGGAGGTAGAGAGAGATTGGAGTTTGGATAGAAGAACGAAGTGAATTCTTGGACGATTGGACGAGGGATAATTATGGTTGAAAGCTGTTCCATAGCCACGATGTTTCCGAAGGTATACCTTCCTTTTTCAGTGTTTTTTATACGTTTGGGATTGAAGATGGAGGAATCGTGATAGCTGCTACTACTTCTGACGATTTTGCAAGAGCGACTCCGAGATACGTCACCTTTTTCTCGCATCTCTTTTTGGAAGAGAGTGAGAAATATGGAAACACAAATCTTAAGAAAATGTCAGAAAAAGGACGATTTGCTGTATATATTAAGCTAGTGGGTCTCCATACGTAATTCATGTGAATCGTCCCTCTAATATCATATATTTCAAATATGAAATTTCCAATAAACCAATCGTGAGAGATTTTGGTTGCAGATTCGTGATTATGTAGGTCAGAAACGATTGCAGCTACTGAAATAAGATTGGCCTATTGCGATTAGATATTCAAAGAGTGGACGTTCTTAATCATTCACAAGTAGGACCCACTACATCCAGGTGGCTATGGGGCCGAGAATTTGAATAAATAAAATAGGCAATGACTTAATGGAGCTCTTACTTGGTTTTTTATCCTTTTTTGGGGATAACTGCATATCAAGTAAGAAATATGATAGAGAAAAGGCCCACTTTTTAAGAGACGCACTCCCATCCTCTATTTTGCCAAACTGGGCCTACAATTTTGGAAGATGCAAATTATTCATAATCTTGGACACATTTTGGATGAGCTATGTACCGAAATTCTCATCCACTAGACAATTCTAACGTATTCTTCTTTTAGTACGTAGCCCATATAATACACGGGCAAGATTGTAAATTGTCTAGATCCTGCAAAAGATGTGCCTGCTTGGAGTTACAACTTGTTGAAGAGTAAAGATGGTAGCGTGCCTATTAAAAAATGAAATTTGATATCGAGCACCAAGAGAAAGAAAGTATAGCGGGACCCTAATCCCAAGGGGGGGGAAAAAATGTATGAAAGACCGGTCTAACTCCCACTTGTTTTCAAGAACACCCGTTCCACTTTCAATTTCAGAATTTTGATGCCAAAGCTTCCATGAATCTGACGATAGTAGTCCTTTTGTTAAGTTAGTGTCTAAATTCTCTAATATCTAGCATTTTTTAGCCCACTTAAGATTTATCTATAATATTTATTTTTAATTTTTTGTTCAATTAGAGAACCCAAAACAAAAAGAGGAATGCTTAACTAACTACACCATGTTCACTTTTTTTTTTGGAGCCTACCGTTGAAGGCGAGCCTTAGCGCAACGGCAGAGTTGTCGTCATGTGACCTTGAAGTCACGGGTTCAAGGCGTGAAAATAGTCTCTTGCAACATGTAAGGTAAGGCTGCATACTATTGAGCCTTGTGGTCCGCCCCTTCCCCAAACTCTGCATATGTGGAAGCTTCATGCATAGGGCTGCCCTTCTTTAACGTTTGAATTATTTGACCCATTCATCTCGTTGCTCAAGAATTAGATATCTTATGGATTAAAAATCATGTGATTTAATTCATCTAATTTCTCACTTTGAATGTCTGTAGGTCTTGAAAATTGGAGATGGAGAGCGATAGAGAAAGAAGTGGAGATGAGCTTTGGAGGAAGGAATGAGGAAGAAGAAGCACACAATCAATAGAAAAGAGGTTTGAAGAAGAAATCAATGAAAGGATTTTCCAACAGGAAAATTTTTTATGGAGAAATAAGGTAAACAAAGAATCCAAGAAGCACACAAACGACTGGCATGGGACACCAATAAAAGTTATGGTCAATCACACGGAAGTGGAGGTTTATGCAGCTTATGTCATGTTTAATGACTCCAGTGGAGTCCTTGGTGCTCTTGCCACTGTATATGGACTAACTAATTGTGTAAAAAGAGAAATATTATGGTATGAACTAAACAGAACCGTTAGCTAGCTGAATTGTCCATGGGCTTGTGGGGTGATTCCAATTTTATAAGAAAGCCTAAGGAGAGGAACAATGCCAATGTCTACTCTACCTATAATTCACTAGGGCTTAGTACACCTTGTCACATCATCAAACAAATCCCATTCTCAACAAGATTGACAAGCTATTGGTCAATCTAAAATGGATGGATCTCTTTCCTGAGTCCAATGGAAAGATCATACTCAACCAAACTTTTTATAACTCACCAATCCTTCTACATTCTAAGTTAGAGTCTTGGGGTTCTAAACCTTTTAGATTAGAGAGGAGATGGCTTGAATACCCTGAGCTTAGACACCTTACTAATCAATGCTTGAAGGAAACCAACCCTCATGGTGGTGGAGGAACAAGACATACTTTAAAACTAAAGCACCTGAAAGGCAAACTCAAATAATGAGGCAGGAAGATTGGTAAAACAAAAATGAAAATATGTTTCCCCTCAAGGCGCTACTTCGTAAGCTAAAACCCAAGGACGAAAGTTGTCAGATTGTGAACAAAACATCAAGCTTCAAGCTCAAATATCTAGAGCTACAAAAGGGGATCATTTTGAGAAAAGAGCAAGAAGCAAACTTACTAAACCAAAGACAAAAACATAGCTTTCTTGCATGCTACTGCTAACACTCATAGAAGAGATAACAGAATCATATACCTTATGATCAATGGGAAAATGATTGAGGAACTAAACAAAGTTTTTCAAGGTGTCAATTACTTTAAGGTTGTACATCAGAAAAAGAGACAAATTATAGTTCCCATGCTCACTCAATTTCAAAAAGACTAATGAAGTAACTAAAAGAAAGTTGGAGCACCATTTACTCCAAAGGAGGTAGAGAAAGTTGTTTTTAGCTGTGAAGCAAAGAGGGCCTTAGAACTGATGGGATTCTTCCAAGAATTGTAGGAGATTCTAAAGCCAAACATCGTGGAATTTGTGAATGGTTTCTACAAAGGAGATGACTTGGACAAACACCTAGGGGTCTCTTTCATTGTACTAGTACCCAAGAAGACTGGAGTAAACACTCTAAAAGACTACACGTCATTAGCTTCGTTGGGAGCTGCTATAAATAATCACTAAGTTGATTGTCAATAGACTGAAGGTAGCTCTCAATCCTATGATCTCAAGTAACCAATATGCCTTTCTAGAAGGGAGTAACATTGTTGATGATATATTGGTGGTCTATGAAGCCTGGATATGATGAAGAAGTCTGAAGGAGGCATTACATGCAAAATAGATATGAAAAAAAGCTTTTGACAAGGTGGAATGGCCCCTCATTGACATCATTCTCTCAAAAATGAACTTTGGAGAGATGTGGAGAAATTGGATTCAACAATGCATCAATGCAATTCTCTATCACAATCAATGGTGCACCTCATGGCTTCTTCAAAAGCTCTAGAGGAATCAAACAAGGTACCCATTGTACCCTTTCCTATTTCTCCTTGTATGTAAAATGCTCAACCAGATCATCAACAATGCTTACTCAAAAAGCCTTTTCATTGGGTTTCAAATTCTAAACTCTTAGCTTTCTTTAACCCATTTGAACTATGCCCATGATACTCTCATCATAGAAAATCAAAATCAAGACCAAGGCCATAGAATCAAAGTTATTCTTAAGTAGTATGAGATAGCCACAGGCTAGAGAGTTAATTTACATAAATCAAAGACATATAGGGTAAACAATGAGGATTTGTCCCTCTAATACATTGTTGGGAGTCTTGAATGCAAGAGATGCTCCTTCACTTGAAAATACCTTGGAATTCCTTTCTCTCCATATAGGACAAATGCATCACACTAGACCTAGTTACTAAAAGGTTCCAAAGTAAATTGGCCTCCTAGAAGAGAAGTTGTCTCACAATAGTAGGAAGATTAACCCTTACTAAGTCCTCCCATACCACCCTTCCAATTTATTTCATGTCTATACTCAAATGTCCATCATTAATGGTCAAGAAAATAGAACAAATAAAGAGGAATTTCATGCAAAAAGGAGAAGAAAACAAAGGAAAGTACCACTTAGTTTCTTAGGACATGTGCTAGCCCATGAAGGAAGGAGGATTGGGTATCAAAAGAATAAGAGAAATGAACCAAGCCTTGCTACCCAAATCGTTATGGATGTTTGATATGAAAGAGAAGATATTTGGCAAGAAGTTATTAGGAAGAGATACAAACCACAAAATTTGTGGTGGGTAGAGACAAATGAAAGTAGTAATGGATCCATGGTCACGAGAGTCATAACCAAATAGCTACAATTTTTCAAAAGTTCAAGTAAACATAAAAGCTTATTCTAAAAACAAAGTTAGGTTTTAGTCGGACTAATGAGTAGGAGAAAGACCTCTATTTATAGATTGCATGAATCCACAGACCTCTTTGAATATAAAAGTTGTGTGACTTCTATACTTTCATAAACAACACGTTTCACTTTGAATGCCATGAAAAGGACTTGAATAAGATCATCTGCTCTCGCTCACTAAGCAGCTAAACAAGATCTTCATTAACCCAGCTATGCATGACACCATCATCTGGACCCCATGTTCAAATAGAATCAGCCTACTCTGAACTGGTACCAAGAATAGAAGCATGAATTTTTCCAAAATGGATTTGGAATTCTCCTACCCCACCTAAGGTGAAAATGTTCTTTATGGACTCTTCTTCTAAACAAAACCCTCACTTTTTGAGAAACTAAAGGCTAGAGGTATCTTGGGACCATCCATCCATTATCTCTGCAATAGCAGTGTGGAAACAAATACCACTTAATGCTTCAATGCCCTACAACTTTTTAGCATATGACAAGGAATTCTTAACAAATTTAGCATAGCTTGGGCGTTGCCTAGCAACTTGGAGGGTCTTTGCAATCATTGGGCTAGAGTCAAACTAAATCCTACAGGAAAAAATCTTAGTAATCATTGCTTCTTCTTAGTAGTTTGGAACCTCTAAATGCAAAGGTCTGATGACCCAAGTTTTTGGAAATAATATTTTGAAAAATCCTCTTATTAAATTGGGTGTCTCATGTTTTGTTTTTCTTTTTTAACTATTTTAAAATATACACAATAATTTCAAAACCACTACTTTTGGGTGTCAATTTCAAAACTTCAAACATACAGAAAATATATAACATTAAGTTCATCTAGAACCCAATGGTCACAGCCCAGAGCAACTAACATAACCATCTAATTATTTTAAGCTATAATTAAAATCAGAGTATTTATTACAATATTATTGAACGTCATTATTCTGAAAGTAACATCAACTGAGTTCTAGTCTTCCTACTTTCTAAATTCTGGTTCTTTCTCTTCCTCGCTTTTGAGTTTTAACTGGTTCCTATTTTCCTAAACCTTCTACTAAAATATTGTTCTAGAAGAGTGAGTATGAGGACTTAGTAAGAATGCACTAAGTTAGACAAAACATGCAAAAACACATTTATGCAAGAAAGTATAGATTAATTCACATAATTGACCCCGATTTCATCAAAATCTTCAAGACCAAGCTGATGTCTCTGAATAATACTTAGATAATCAAATGATATTTCACATATTGAATTCTTACATAAACTCATCAATCATCATATCTCACATAACAAATCAAACAGTAGTAAACCACTAATGCTACAAAGCCAGGAAGCAATTTGGTCCTTAATCCTTCAGGATAACCAACATGGAAACCATTTCCCAAAGTTACATAGAGGAGGGGGGGGGTGGGGTGTGGGGGGTTTAGGGGCCAGATCACAAGAGTGGAGTCTTCTCATGATACTACCACTCACTAGATAGCCTCTTATGGGCTAGGTATTTATTTATATAGAAATCAGAATGAAAGTGACCAATTGCTACATAAGGCATAGCGACCATGGGATCCCATTTTCCCCTCAAATATGGCTTAATACTAACCATGATACGTATAGTGAGAAGTAAATCATCAAACACTTCGTAGAGTAGATTTCTCGTGAAATAGGAAATATACTTAATATCGAGCCATTTTCAACGAAATCCTTTGTTTATTTCAATATGTGAAACACATTGGCTTAAATTTTGGGAAACCCAAAAGCTCACAAACATGATAGAAAATATGGTGTTCAGCATGGAAATTCAATTCTAAAGCTTTCATAACTAGATGCACAAAACATACAGATTATCTTATAATAGAATTTATAAAGTGGTGGAATCAAATATCAAATTATATAGTTCAATTAGTGGCTCATTAGAACATCACTAACTAATTCAAAATAGTTGGTCATTTCAGACAATAATGATGTATATATAAGTTTAATACAATCTCATACTATCGTCTTTCCATAAGCCATAATCTGGGAAAAACTTTCCCATGAACTTTATATGACCACCTATCATCAACTTTCAAATGAGCTATTGTACACTTAAAACATTATGTGACAAATTCTCTACTTATTTCCAAATTGATCAGGTATTCGAATGAGACAGCCCGGGTTTTACACAACAATATAATACCAATTTTTAAAAAGCCGGATCCTTGTTTTAAAAACTTTAATTTTAAAATTGATTGAAAATGAAAAGTCAAAATAAAAAAGCATTCATTTCAAAATCGTAGGAGTATTACGACCCAAAATAATAATAATCACAGATTTAACAGTGAAATGATATTCCCATTTCTACTGAAAATCTGACAAAGTCTCGTCTGTATTTTGGACCAACACATGTAACCCATGAGATATAACCATCCTTGATAAATATAATAAACACAAACACACCACATAGGAGACTTAGTCTCCATGCACATCCATCTACATCAATTACAAATCTCGATAAGACCATAATACTTAACAGTAGAGTAAAACTAAAAAAGAGAAACAATATTTTCCAAGGTCTATCCATGCACAGCCATCACATCCAACATGGATACATCTATACATTCAAGTCATAATTTAACTCATACACATATATATAGCCCATAAATAATAACCGAGGTAAGGTTCTAAACAAACCTTATACATTTTTTATTTTTCCTCTATACATCGTTGAAGGCCGCCAACTCCCTCGCCTGCTCTGTTAGCATGTCATACCTACTACTTCTATTTGTATCTGAGGCATTACAAAAACATCGCAATACCTCAGCAAGCTATGCTTGTGTAGGTAACAACAAATAATATCCAACAACAAGTAAGTAGTATGACATATAGAGATTAAGGTTTATTATAAAGTTAATGGATGTAAAACATTGGTATAAGATATTGAACCCTCAAATCTCAAGAATGGAATAATGTGTGAATATAAAGAAATCCAAGTTGAGTACAATCACAATGAAGATACAATTTCACACATAAAATATAGAAATATCATAAGCCAAATATCATGACATGCATAACATGAATAATACATATTTCATGAAACTGATAGAGCCAAATACAATCAAATCCATCATATTAAAACATGAATGCATGTCATGAATAACAGGGCAAGCAACCCAACCATGCCCCTCAAGTGTACCATATTACTCTTATATTCGGCCATGAGTACTCAAACCAACCCAATGGGTTTCTCACCTGTAGCTCGCCCATCGCTCACCAGGTAGCTCACCCAACCCGTTGGCCCGGCCTCATTTGGTCGGCCACATAGGCTTCATCCTCAAGATGCATCATCACGCTATGAGTGCATCAGAATATAATCATCCAAATATGTCTGTAACTACATGTGCACACAGAATAAGTGTATGGATCATTATGCTGCAGCAGCAACTACTACGGGATATCGACCACTTTTGCTCACCACTAACACCAGAACATGAGATTTTGGTCCGCCAACGCATGGGAGTCGTTCAGACGCGTGTGGACTACCTATGATACCACAATCCATGTAGTTTTCCTAGTGTCAAGGTGGGTGTATATCATCCCATGTACTTAGAGGGCGGGTGGCCAACCTTATGACCCTCCAAACATAGCATCCACAGGATAGAAACACTAGCCACAAGTCAACGAAAACACAAAACCAAGTATCAGAAATCCATACATAAACATCCTCAATAGATTCAAGTCGATAAAACATTCCAATGTATTGATAATCATGCATAGAACATGTAATTCAAAAAGATGATATAAACATAGATAACGCATGCCGAATGATAGTCTCAAAGAAAGTCATGGGATAGATACACAAAATCATGCATCGAGCTATTAAGTAAATGATATCGTTAGGTATACAACCATGATTTATAACATCAAGGGAATAACAAATGTAGTCACATACCTCAGATGAAGAATACTCATCTGTACATCTCAAATTAGTTAGACTCCAATCTAACTCAATATGCCATAGTCCCACTATCTGGATACACATCACATCTAGGCCACACTTAAAATCCAAATTATCTAAGTTGGATTCCTAATTATAAAACAACATTACATTTTTGTATCTCAATGTATTGTATTTCAATACAATCCAATGGTTCATATCCATGGAATCTCAAAGTGGGGCTCGCCATGATCAACTAATAACCTAGATTGTGCTAATATGGGCCCACCAATCACCATCATGTTTCTTTAATAGTTATTTCATTACATATTCTAGAGCTATCATTCTCAGATCATGTCAATCTTAGGAAATTTACAGCTACATCAACAAATCATGCACTATTACATGCAATTTATGCACAATCTTATCTAATTATAGCTAAATCAATAAAATCAATTGGTTAGGATAATAATCCTATCTCATATACATCCATTTGAAGGATATTCAACTGTCTGTGTTGCTCATCAATTGATTGCCTCGAATATGCCCAAGCTATGCTATCCACAATAATCTTGAAAAAGATTGTCCACTTGATCATCCCAAATCAAGGAATAAATCAATAATTCTAATTAAATAATTTCAATATTTCATCTGAACGGTATAGATCATCAAACTTAATCCAATTTCACACCTAAATCGTTGATCTATCTCAATCGTTGATCAAGATCTACTAAATCATCTCACAAATGTCCCAAATCTAATATATTTCACATCAATCTTGATCCACGAGTCTCAAAGGTCACAATGGATGGTTCAAATCCTACAATCTCACCTTACAAATTCCCAATCTAACTCGCATCCAAATAGGATGGTCAAATGATTTTTTTTATATTATTATTATTATTATTATCAAAGATCTAACCCTTCCATGGTGTAGATCATGCCAAAATATGCCTAGGGTGTGTTTTTCATTACGTTTCACTAAGTCATCGGTGTTGATCGGGCGTTGTCAAAGAAGCTGACTGGCCCAGTTGCTGTGGGTGGCCCATTTCTTAACAAATCACAAATTTATCAAAAGGAAATGCAGATCAGAGTCTCCCCTTCACTCCTCTAAAATTTGGTGTAGATCTAACATCATTTGATGTTGAAAAATGCTAAAAACATATGTCAATCGCTGAATTTTTGCCATTTGCTAGTGTCATTTTCTAATGCTCAATTTTCCCTTGTTACTCCCTCGATCGCCATGATTCTTGAGCTCTTTTGATCCTCTCATCTTGCTAGAGAAGATGAATGGCTCATATTGTCGGTCTAAGTCGTCATTTTCTCCAATAAAGTCAGCATCTCCAGTGAGTTTGACAGTCAATTTTCCAATGAGATGTGACTGGATCAATAAAACAGTTTGATGGGTCTTGATCTCTCTCCACTCTAAGCAAGATGGTTGGCTCAGATCATCAATTCGAGCCATCAAAGCCCTACAAATTTGACAACCCCAACTGCAATTTTTCCTATCGCCACCATCGCATGCAATAAACAACAATTTCACATTATGTCATCTCCTCATATACCAACTCATATATAAACCACTAAATGTTAAACCATCTCGAATCAAACAACTTATAATTTAATTAGAACGAGTCATAACCACATATGATGTAATTAGCATAACTCAAACTCGTATCCAAGAGTTAGTTGTCTGTGTACAACTTTAGCATGGGTAAATTCACCATGTCAATAAAAATTAGAGCATCTCAATTCACATATAGGCAAATCTATGACAAATCTAATCTAGAGCACATTACTTCGCCAATAGGCAATGTATACCAATCAAAACTAGATCATATTAGCTTGCAAACAAGCAATCTATGCCAAGTAAAACAAGAGCATATTTGCTCATCAATAGGCAAACTATGCCAATCAAAAGTAGTCCACAGTACGATCATACTGTGACCATATAGAAGCTTGACAATGCCTCTTGCACTTGCACTCTTAGGCCGCCCTCATCGACTACTTACAAGTATAAGTCATAAATCAAATTCGGATTACACATAAGAAAATAATCTCGTACAAAACACACATCTTTGTCATACCTCTTATCTAGTGAGAAATCAAGTTTATATATGTAATATAAAAATAACTTCTATATTACTACTATCATGGAGAACTCAATAATCCAGCAATAGCAATCCACCAAACTAAGGAAACTATCAATCTTATTTGCCAATTTGAGCAAATCACAACCCATCGCAGTCTTAATAAATTGCCTCTCTATTAATAGAGGTATTGTGGTCAAGGAAATTCACCTTCTTTCACCCTAATTCATACTTACATAAATTCACAACAAAAGATGAGTCTTTAAGATACCCAGAATAATGCATGAGGATTTCTTATGCTCTGCCATGCCACGGAGTATACAAGAACATCATGCACTAACATAATCATGACTCATCCAAGTTACATTTTAAAATTCATCATGCACTAACATAATCATGACTCATCCAAGTTACATTTTAAAATTCAGCCCATCATATCCATACATATTGTCAGTGTATTGGTCTCATCAATTGCTATTGCCTAGAACTCGTAGTAATCATAACCACTTCTAAAAATCATCTTAAAGACACCTTGGTCCACAATCCTCAATTGGGGATAACCATATCTCAAATCAATCTCCACAAATACCATGTTATATTTAGAGTCGATCAAGTGGATCATCTATACATGATAGAGAATATCGGTTCAACACCATGATGCTATCAAACAAGCGATAATCAGTGCATAGCAATTAGGATCTCTCTCTCTCTTTCTCATGAAGATGACTAACGTATCATATGGAGACCCACCAGGTCTATTAAATCCCTTACCAAGTAACTCCTGTAGCTGGACCTCTCCAGTTCAACTAAGGCCATCCTATATGACACCTTAGAAAATGGCACTATGTCTGATGCCAAACCAATGTCAACATCAACCTCCCGTGGCAAAAAATCCTAGAACCTCCTCAAGAAAGATTGTGAATTCTCGCACACCATCTATGTGCTCAATCTGTGGTCACTCTCTATCATCCACTATCACACTAACAAGGAGGACTTGGTACATCAGAAAAGTATTGCACTTCCCTCAAGACAAAAATAATACAAACTTCAATTATGTTCCTTCCTAAATAGCTATGAGTTAATAATTTTCCAGGGATACTAAAAGTACTTCTCACAGAAATTAACTATCCCCCAATAAATAGAATACATCCAAGGATGATAACATAATCAATCATATTAAGTAGGATGAGATCAATATCCATCCTCTCACTCATCATCTCCACCAATACCCCCTAGAAGTCCTTACTATTTCAATAACTCTCTCATTGGCATCATAACATCCACACACACACATACACACACACGTGCGCGCGCATACAGGTGTATTCATTTGGGGTGCCAACACATAAAGTGTAAGAATAACTGGATCTTAAATTAAAGAGGAAAATATTTTCCCACAACCCCATTCGAGGCATGTGCTTGCCTCCAAGTAATGGCAAAAACTCATCACTACCAATGTGGGGCCATCTCTGCCTGGTTTCCAATGTCGGTCTATTTGATTCTTTGTCCTCTAAGACAGTCTCAAACGAAATGCCTTGACTCTTCACAATCAAAACATCTAAAGGATTGCCAATGTGATGGCAGATGTTGATGTTATTACCACTACTATGGTTGTATACTAACTCTAGGACAAAATTGTCCAGGTGTATGTCTTTGCAACTAGTGCACCTTCTCTTATCTGCATCCCAACACTGCCTGCTCAAATCTCATTAGTTTAGTGGCCTTTATAATTGTATTGATGAAAAGGGTCTCTTACACTTACTTAGCTGACTCAAACTACCCATATTCAAGTTTTTATGGTTAGCCCTAGTCCTAACAGAATCCCTCTCTAACATAGAGGCCATGTCTGTTATCTCTGCCACAAATGCGCACTGTGATAAAATCACCTGATTTCTCAATTCAGGTGTCAACATATCACAATCTATATGCAGCCTCCTTACCCATGGTAAAGGAGTTAGAGGCAAGTCTCATCAACTATGTATACCGGTTCAATGTCATTCAACCGTCTAAATTCTTTGCTTTAAAGTGGCAAGCTCTCTCTGTATCACCAATTGCTCATAAGGCAAAGATACTAATCATTACAGGCCTTCCTAAGAGCTTTCTAGATAAAAGTCTTAATAATAGAGGAACACGGCCTCTCAAATGAACATCATTAGAATCCTTATAATTACATTTTTTGTGTCCTCACTTCCACCATATCATTTCCTTTAACTAATAAATTATTTCATGGTCATATCAATCAAACCAATTACAACTCTGTCAATCTCACATCCAATGCAACAGATCTTTAATAATAACCTTCCATAGAAACCACAATATTATCACTACTAGTGTTGGATGTAAATAAATTATAATCAATTTCATCTTACCTAATTCACTTCATCTGTCTTTCTTCCTAGTTGATTCAATATGAAATCACCATTATTTAATAATTATTTTTCTAAATAGTTGCCATGTTCTCTAGGCAATATGCACTTCAAATCCATAATTAAAACCCCCATGATAATTTATAAGCATTCACTCCTCACTAATGTCTATCATCAATATTTTTGTATTTGCAAGAACTCATTAATTTTCATCTCACCTTATTCTCACAACAATATCTTTTCTCCATATTTGCTTCAAACAATATCTCTCTTTACTTGATTCACATCATATTGTAGACGCTTCTGATTTAAAATAAAATAAACAATCTTATCAAATACTCATATATAATAGGATATCCAAATGAACTTTTCTACCATCCCTTACACTAACTAGGAGATTGTTTGATACCATTCCTTACTCATTGTCTAATTTACATCATCACCACTAGCTATTATTGTAAAATAGTTGTTATATTCTCCAAGTGCTATGTGTCTCCCAATCATGCATAGAATTCTAAAAAGAATTAATATGCACTCACTTCTTGCTGATGATTAGCTATTAGTATTTCTGTATATACAAAAACTCATTAGCTTTCATCTCATAATGAGATATTTCACCCATAGAACGTTTAAAATCTTGTTCTATCAAACTTTCAATGATTTTCTCCATACTATAATTTTGTTCATCAATTCATTCAATCACAATTTGATTAACACTATAATTTTTTGAATTTCCCCTGGTTCTCTTTTATTGTTATCATTCCTGATCCTTTTTCATTATTATCTCATTATTATCATATAATAGTCATTACGCCTTTTCACATGTCTATACATACCACCCAAATTATAACTTGAACTCTCAAAAGTAATCCATGTGAATAGATCTTCTATCATATAATAAAGTTCTAACTAGAAATTACCAATTTATAATCTTCATTTAAATTATATACTATATGAATATATACTTTCCCTGAAAGTGCATTTCCTCGTACTCCTACAAGGATTAAAGGCTCACCTTTTCTAAAGAAACTCTTCCAACCTTCATGGTGGAATTTATTTTATAATCATCAACATCACCCATATAAGTTATCCAAATCACCTCACTCAATGGACTGTGACTTTTGGATTTGTTGGAATGGCTGGGATGGAGTAAACTAGTTTCTGATACCAAACTGAGACACCACCCATTGTTTTACACATCAATATAATACCAATTTTAAAAAAGTCAGGATCCCTATTTTAAAAACTTTGATTTTAAAATCGATTGGAAAATGAAAACTGAAAATAAAAAAGCATTCATTTCAAAACCCATGAGTCATACAACAACAAAAAAAATCATGAATTTAACGGTGAAATGATGTTCCCATTTCTACCAAATATCCGACATAGTCTCCTCTGTATTTTAGACCATCGCATATAACCCATGCGATATAACCATACTTGATAAATACAATAAACATAAACACACCATATAGGAGACTCAGTCTACATACACATTCATCTGGATCAATTAAAAATCTTGATAAAACCATAATCCTTAACAATAGAGTAAAAATAAAAAAGAACAACAATATTTCCCAAGGTCTGTCCATGCACAGCCATCACATCCAACATGGATACATCTATACATTAAAGTCACAATGTAACTCATACACATATACAATCCATAAATAATAATCGAGGCAAGGTTCTGAACAAACCTTATCCATTTCTAATTTTTCCTCTATACATCGCTGAAGGCAACCAACTCCCATGCCTGCTCTGTCAGCATATCATACATGCTGCCTCTCTTTGTATTTGAGGCATTGCAAAACCTTTGCAATGCCTCAACAAGCTATGCTTGTTTAGGTGACAACAAATAATATCCAATAACAAGTAGGTAGTATGACATATAGAGATCAGGGTTTACTATAAAGCTAATGAATGTAAAACATTGGTACAAGAAAGTGAATCATCAAATCTCAAGAATGGAACAATGTGTGAATATAAAGAAATCCAAGTTGACTACAATCACTAGTGAAGATAAGAATTCACACATAAAATATAGAAATGTCATAAGACAAATATCATGGCATGCATAACATGAATAATACATATTTCATGAAATTGGTAGAGCCAAATACTGTCAAATCCATCATATCAAAATATGAATGCATGTCATGAATAACAAGATACACAACCCAACAATGCCCCTCAAGTGTACCATAACATTCTTATATCAGGCCATGAGTACTCATAGCAAACCACTAGGTTCCTCACCTATAGCTCGCCCAGCCCATAGGCCTACCCATAATTGGCCGCCCACGTAGGCTTCACCCTTAGGATGCATCTTCATGATGTGGGTGCATCAGGATATAACCATTTAGATATGTTTGTAACTACATGTGCACACAGAATAAGTGTATGTAGGGATAGCAAAATATGACACGACACGATAACACGACTCAAACCCAACACGAATTTAGCGGGTTTTGGTTGAGCCTTATCGTGTTCGTGTCATTTTCGGGTTGACCTGAAAATGGCACATCATAAATATTGTCATGTTTGGGTCAATCAATGTTGACCTATCATGTTGACCCGTGTGACACGCAACGTGGTAAAACTTCAAGTTGAACTAAATAACACATGATCTTTGCTAACATTAAATACGACGGTTTCTGAGTAATAGTCCTATATTTGATTTGATAAAAGATAGGACAGTACGTTATATAGGACGGTTAGTAAGTAACCATCTTATATAATAAAAGGATTATATATGTTCCTAGAGGCTATAGGACGGTTAAGACAAAACCGTCATATATTTTATATGTTCTATAAGACGATTGATAAGTAAGCGTCTTATATTTATATGTTATATAGGACGGTTATTTAATAACCGTCCTATATATTAGGGTTTATAGGACAGTTATTAATTAACCGTCCTATATTTAATAATTAATATAAGACGGTTACCAAATATTCGTCCTAAAAAGGGTAATTTGTAATATTTTGATCAATCTAACTAATCTAGAGGCTTTAAAATTCTACTGTAATCATTGATCTTAAGGTTTTGATATGTCCTAGATCCATCCATCGGATCAAATTTCCTTTTTAAGGTCATCTTGATTGTGATCCATTACTGTTGGAACGGATTTTAGTGATTACCTACATTATTGTCCAAGTGTCCAGTGTGTGACTCCACACACAATTCTGTCTTTCCATTAGGCATTAGTCCATCCATTAAACACAACTTCACTCCTTAGTCCTCACATATCAAAACTGAAAACCTTGTCTTGACTCTTGAAGGCTTGAAGCCTTGAACACACCAACCTCCCATCATTAAAATTTTGAAATAAAGTAAGCAGAGCACACTGTACTATACAGTATGTACACACAATCGCATTGACACATACATACTTGAATTAAAACAAAAAATGGAATGCAACCATAGTAATGGACTAATGTGTCAAAATAACACATTCGCATTCAACATGCTATATTTAAAATCATTGTACATGTAACACATTCACTTCTGCTCCATATAGTTCACATTATATGCAACTTCACTCCTCAATCCTCACATATCAAAACCCCATCTTGACTCTCAAAGCCTAGAACACACCAACCTCCCATCATTAAAAATTTGAAATAAAGCAAGCACACTGTACACACAATCACATTGACACATACATACTTGAATCAAAACAAAAAATGGAATATAACCATAGTAATGGACTGATGTGTCAAAATAACACATTCACATTCAACCTGCTATATTTAAAATCATTGTACGCATTCACTTCTACTCAATAGAGTTCACATTGAATTGAATAAATAAAAGCACACCCAATCAACCATACTATACATGATACAACCCATCTGCTGATCTAAACCATCATTGAAACTTGATGATCAACCCATCTACTGATCAAAACACCAACTTCCCAATCCCATCATTGAAATTTGAAAGCTTGAAACAAAGAAAGCACATACATTGGAACAATGTACTTCAATCAAAAGAAAAATAGAACACATCCATAGAAAGGAAATGATCTTTGTATTATATTTGAGTAAAATGTATATACATGAATGGTGATACATTCATTTACATCATTGAACTACAAATTAAAATTCATAATATGATGTATCCATTCCATTCTAATATCGTCTAAATCCAACTGGGAGTAACTCTTCCTTCCCAAATCCACTTGTAAGAAACATATAATAACTTAGTTCAGACATGTAATCTTGGATTCAGTCAGGAAATATACAAAACAAAAGCATAACATTGGTTAATAAGTCTTACCTTTCTCAATTATGAGATTGTAACTCCATTGCGAATGAGGGTTCTCATGTATTTGAGAACATAATACCCACACTCCCAATCTGATTTTTGTTTAGGGCACTACAGAATAATGTCACCAAAGACAACAGAAAAGGTTCAAAATATCATGTCAAATAAGCTCAGGTTTAAAATTATATCAAAGAGTTTAAAGAGCAATAATTAGTAAACCTTACCTTAGCCTTCTTCCAGTTCAGTTTTGGTGGGTGTTCAATACCTTCCCGCTTAGCCCATTTATACCATGCTCTACACACATATAATTGAAAAGCATTAGATTATGAATATTATGATAGTTGCTAGGTGAGTAGTTATATTATAATGAAAGAAATAATAAAGACTTACTTGTTTATAATTTTCATCAGGTATTCCCAAATGTGTGCTCCACATGAATCGAAAAAAATTGCATGGCCATCATGCACATCCAAAGCTAGTAGCATCTAATGGGACCTATAAAAACAATAATTCAATTGTATGTTCTCTAATCTTAACTGATATAGATATTCATGTGTATGAATTATGAAATTGAAATGGCATAATAAAGCAACATATGTTACAACGTACCTGCTATTGTAGGGAATTAATAAGGCTTGCCCCTTTGCACATCCCATGAGCCTAGGAATGATGTTTTCACTTTGTTTGTCCACGGGCAAATAGTCTAATCAAAAGACAAGAGAAGGGTCAGGGAACTTATAAATGTCCTTGACCTCTAATCTTTGCAAGCTACCATGCAAATACCTGCATTAGGAATTTGGGTTAATGTCAAATAATTTTCAAGTGTTATTAAAAAATCAAGTAATGTTACTTTGATTCATAATAGTCTAACTCTAATAGAGTAGTTACACGACGACATACCCTATATAGACTACGATGTGCATGTATTCCAATTGAACCATATTCCATATGGCTAAGAGGTCTTCCTTGAAGAGTGGAACCTCAACCACATCATTTGAAAGCACACTTGCCTCTATCCTTACTGGGTTCATTGCGTTATCTTCATTGGCCAGTCTGTACAGTACCCTTAGGAATGGAGGTGTGTTAGGTGGAACCTCCACCTGATCCCTACAATGTAAATGTAACATTTCAGAAATCAGTAATGAATATATACAACATATACTGGTATACTAGCATATATAAAATAAGAGAGATAGTGAGATCAAAATACCTGGGAATGCTGGGATCGTGCTACACTTGCCACTATGCCAGAATTCGCTGGTGGGGAGGTTCGCTTCAATTGCCCCTTGTGCTGCTTCTGGTGATATGACATGTTGTAGACAATATTAATTAATTAACAATTTAGGATGGCTTAAAAAGGGTAGGAGAAAATGATGCCATAACTACAGTTAGAATATATGTATCTTGGAATTGGATATCATTGGTTTGATATGTTTCTTTGGCCAATACACACGATATCCAATTGCATCCCCAATTGTTTCAACATCATCCCCTTGGATTGGAATTGGAAGGGGAGCATCTAGTTGAATGGCAGTAGTAATGCACTCATGCTTAATGTGTGGAGGCATCAACTTGCCATGCAAGGTTGTGGAAGTCATGGGCTGAACCTCGTATAGTGTTGCCACATAGTTCTCAAATGTATGTGGCTGCAACATGCACTGACCCACCTGCATTTGAGAAATGACATATATATATAATGATTAATGATGTAAACTGAAAAGGTTATTAAATAATTAAACATTGTAAAACTAAACATGTTAAATGTCAATATATACATACCTCACTGATCGAGACATCACCTTCAAGTACTTGCTATACTACCTCTACTTGCTCTACTACCTCTTCGTCTGATGGAGGACTAGGAGTGCAGTTATTGCTAGATTGGGGTGGTTGAACTTGAACTTGAGGTTGAGCTTGAGCTTGAGCTTGAGGGCCAATATCCTCACATGAGGTTCTTCCACCATCTTGGAGTTCCTTCAGCAATTGATCTTTGACCTTGATATATATCTCCACAACAGTTTGCTTCTTCCATTCTTCCAATTCTTGTAGCATAAGAGCCTTTGTTTAGGGAAGAACTTGGAAGGAACAACACCACGACCTTGGCCCCTTACCTGGTCAAGGTGCTCTTCCTTGTTGCCCATTGCCCTATACAAGATGTCCCTCTTTGCAGCATGCTGCCACGAGTCCCTGTAGTTGCACTTTCTTAGGTTAACTCTTCCTACAAATGTAAAGATCATAACATGATCAAATCCCTATTACATATGTAATATTTATATAATGCAAGAGTATAAAAGTATAAAACTAGTTAACTAGGCAGTAGGCACATAAAGTAAAAGTATATAACTTAAAGTCTTAAACCACTTACAATTCTTGATGCAATTGCTGCAATTGTCTCATTAGCAAAGGTGTGGGAGTTACGCCCTTTCGAATGTGTCAGTTTCCATAGAAGAGCACTGTCGATGGGCTCCATTGCCCCAGCCTTCTGTTGCTATTAAGAGAGACACTAAGTTAGAGTTAATAAAATAAAAATCTACTATGATTAGACAAATGAAATGTGACATGATATACATACTTCATCTACCTCTAATCTTGCGTAGCCAACCCTTGAAAGATGGTGTTGCATATGATTCTGTGCACGCGCCTTTTGTCCTTTTAGAAGCTTTGCCTGGACATCAAAGTAATGTAATCAAAGTACAATCAAATATAATAATTACAAGAATCAAAATTTTACTTAGCTAGTTCAAGTTGTGATTACGTCAAAATCAGGAGACAGCCTATATTGTACAAATTAATTCCATGCTTCCTGGTCAATGAAGCAAGAATACAACTAAGGGACTAAGTGTAGCCTAAAAGGATCATTGGAATTTGAAAGTATGAACTTCCTTGCAAGCTCACTCTTTCATTTCCTCCATTTTTTAGCAGCTCCTAGCAATGCTTGCTTCGTGCACTCATTGGATACGTCAAAGGCAAACTACAAAACAAAAGAAGAAGTAGGTTAAGTGACTATTCACTAGTGAGTAGTGACTTAATGTATCATGATTCATATGCAAACAAAAACAAAATATATAAATATAAGGGACATATTATGTTATATGTAGGAAGAATTTACATACCTTGACCATTTTCCATATTGCATCTTTGATTTGTGGCGATACATGTCTCCAATCAGTCACTGATACTGGCACAAGTCTTCTAACAGTGTAACGTATGAACCTAGCATAAACATATGTAGTACCACCTATCGGTTGGCCTCTACTATTAAATTGTACAGTTTCTTGTATTCCCTTTGATGATCTCTTATTTATACGATCCATTTGTGTTGGTCCCCTAACCTTTCTCTTGACACTGACAGGTGGTGTTACTGGTGGACATGTGTTCGATAGCCTTGATTATTCTGCTTCTGTGTGTTGTAATTGTTGTTCTTGTTATACTTCTACCTCTTCTACTTGTTCTTGTACTACTTCTTCATGTTCCATGTTTGCTTCACAAATAAAAATGAAAATGACTACAGTTGGAAAAGTGAAAACTGGAAAGTGTAAGTGAAATAACTCAATGCATTAGAAGCGATGATCAAAAGGTATTAGTAAAAAATGATGAGATCAAACAAAGGTGGGAAACATACTTTCAAAAATTGTTAAATGACAATGGCTCTGAGAATATAGGGATGGAAAATACTATAAATCTAAATAACATTGGATATTATATATATATGAATGTAGGATTAGAATACCTAAAGTGAAAGAGGCCTGGAAAAAGATGAAATTAGGAAAGACCATGGGACCCGATGGTATACCAACTTACCAATAGAGGTTTGGAAGCATATGGGAGATATTGCCATATTGGGGTAGTTTGGTTGACCAAGTTGTTTAACAATATTATAAAATCAAAGAAAATGCCTAATGAGTGGAGGAAAAGCTTTATTGTACCAATCAATTTGTAATAAGAATAAGGGAAACATACAGAGCTACGACATGAAACAAGTGTATTGGAGAATCAGTTTGATTTCATGCTACTTGCAAATGCAGGGGTATATAGTGTTATAGGCAATAATTAAAGATATGTATGACAGTACAGTATGAGGGAGATAACAAATGTTAAAACCACTAGTGGCGAGACTTGTGTGAATTGGTGATTTTCCTGTCACTGTAGGATTGCACCAAGGATGGTCTTCGAGCCCATACCTTTTCACATTGGTTATGAATGATTTAACAAAACATATGCACGAGGAGATAAGATTCCCTAGTGCATGCTATTTGCAGATGATATAGTCTTACTTGATGAGACAAGGGCGCGAGGTTACAAACATAAAGCTAGAGTTATGGATAGAATAAGATTCAGGTGGCCAACCCCTAATTGGGATAAGGTCTTAATGATGATGATGATGGTGATGAGCCATGCGGGTTGTAGATGAAGAATATTATTAACCTTAATGGTTTTTAACCTATATTTTTGAGATGTAATGTAATAAGAGTGCTACTGCTTGCTACATAACAAAAATAGGGGGAAAATGACAACATTACATAGAGTTTCCAAGAGCATAACAGAACCTGAACCAATACTTATGAACGTCCTTCCATTGTGGTCGCCAGTCGGTTTCTGACTTCTAAGTTTTTCCCCTTGCTCTCTCACTCTCTACTTCTTCTCTACCCTTGATCGGGTTGCACTTTTTCTCTCTCCCTCTCTCCTTCTTCTTTCCACTGACACTCTTCTTCTGGTTTGTGCGTTTGCCCTGGTTTTGGTTGAACTGTTGAAGGGGGTTTGGTCTTGGGGAGAGCTGGACAGTGGACACTTAGGTTAGGGAGAAAAGAAATGAAATGCGAAGGTGAAGGTGAAGGTGAAGGTGAACAGTGAAAGGCGGGAGAAAGAAAGGTTTAATGTATAACCAAAAGATAAATATAGGATGGTTCTACAAAAACAGTCCTATATTAAGATAATTACAAGATGGTTATTAAATAACAGTCCTTATTTAGTAACAATCATAGGACGGTTTAGGAATAACCACCCTATAAAATATATACAAATATAGGACGGTTATTACTTAACCGTCCTATAAGTAACAAGCGGTATATAAATAAATAGGACGGTTATGTAATAACCATCCTATAAATATATATAAATACAGGACGGTTGTTACTTAACCGTCCTATAAGTAACAAGCAGTATACAAAATATAGGACGGTTATTACATAACTGTCTTATATTATCATATTATAAAGGACGATTTTTCTTTAACAGTCCTGTAGTTCCTTAAAAAATAAAAAAGCAGTTATGTAAGTAACTCGTATTCATTACTTGTTGAGGACCTAAGGTTAAGGATGAGTAAAGAAAGAAAGAGTTATGTAATGTAATTAGCTAATCTTAGTTGAGGATGTGCTTAAAAAGAGTTATGTAAGTATGAGTAAAGAAAGAGTTATGTAATCTAATGAACTCATCTTAGTTGAGGATGAGCTTAAAAAGAAAGAGTTGTGTAAGTATCACTGTATGAGTAAAGAAAGAGTTATGTAATTAACTCATCTTAATTGAGTAGAGTTGAGGATGAGCAGCATGAGCTTAGAAAGACAGACTTATTTAAGTATGACTGTATAATGAGTATGAGTAAATAAAGTGTTGTGTAATTAACTCAACTTAGTTACTTAATTGAGGATGAGCTTAAAAAGACAGAGTTATGTAGGTAACTCATACTCATTAGTTGTTGAGGTTGAGGATAAGTAAAGAAAGAGTCATGCAATTAACTCATTAGGTGAGAATGACTGAATAAGAATAGAAACAGTTATGTAATTAACTCAGTAGTTGAGAATGAGTATAAAAAGAGTTATGTAATTAACTCATTAGTGGATAATGAGTATAGAAAGGGAATAGTTATGTAATTAACTCATTAGGTGAGAATGAGAATAGAAGGAGTTATGTGGTATAAAGTATAAACTATATTGGTATAATAACTCAATTGTTGAATTAACACAAAAGTTTATCAAGAAAGAATTAGAGGGATATTGATATGATAACTTTGGTGAAACTAAAATTAATTCTATATTATGGTCTATAGTGAAAAGAAGTACATTTAGCATTGATGGTAAAATGATCATGAGAAAATAACAAATGTTGAATGATATTACTAAGGGTGACTTACTACCTTTTAGTTTTACTCTACATGGATCATGGATGAATGAGTATATTCTCAATCTATTATCATCAATTGGGAGTTAGAAATGAGCAACATTGGTAATAAATCAAAACAAATCTTGAGTTATAGGAGTTGGATAAATGATATTCATGAATTTGATGACAAAGAAATATATTAGATCAATTGGCGATGACATGTGGAATTAGTATAAGAAAATCATGAGCATTTATTATTTTATACAATATATGACAGTTAGTCGCTTATACAAGTTACAAAACTTGTTAATTAATTATCTAGTAAGTGTAACTTGTAACTGACAATGTGTAGCTAATCTTAAAATGGATGATAAGAGAATAGTAAGTGAGGCTAAAATTAAGGCCATATGATATGGTGATCACTATCATAAGCTAGGATCAAGATAAGCTGAGAAAGATGTATTTAATTTAAACATGCAAAAATAAGATAAGACAACCACAACAAAAGGACTTAGACCATGTTAAGTGCATTAGATTAGAACTTAGAACATAGAAGTGATTAACATAGGATACTACTCTACAGTCTACTCATACTAGTCAAGTTTGTCAAGACTCAAGAGTTAAGACTCAAAGATGACCACAAGATCAAACAAAGGTGGGAATTTTACTTTTAATTTCAAAAACTACTAAATGACAACTGCCCTAGATAACTAGTTAACACTTAACATGTTATGTTTTCATTTTGTTTTCTCACCACTGCAAAGGAGGCCCACACGTCAGATAGGACATCAAAGACTCAAAATATTTGATAAATGATTGAAGTGTAGGTTTCATTAACTCCAGTTGCCACTTGCCAGTTTGGAATTGGCCTATTGGAGGAGGGGGGAGGTTGCTTGTCCCTGTCCGACAAGCCGGCAGTTAGGCTAGGCAGTCTGCCGGTCTGGGGCCTCTAGGCTCTGGGCTACTACCAGCTGGGCAAATTGGTCACTGGCACATCACACATCACAGTCACACTCCTATGGAGATGCTAAGTAAATAAAGGATAGTTACATAAGAACAGTCCTATATTTTTAACATATATAGGATAGTTTATTTCTAACGGTCCTTTATGTTTGTAAAATTATAGGACTATTATTTCTTAACTATCCTATATTTCTAAGTAAAATAAGACGGTTATTTGTTAACCGTCCTATATTTACAACTAAAATAGGATGGTTAGATGTTAATCATCCTATTTGTTTTTCCAAATATAGGACCGTTATGTTTTAATCATCCTATATTTATATTAAAATATGATAGTTATTCATTAACCGTCCTGTAATATCAATGGTTACATTCTAATGGTCTTTTATTTTGTTATATTATAAGATTATTGTTATCGAGCTGTCCTGTATTAAGTTTTAATTTACCTTTTATTTAACACGATTGATCTGATCAATGGGAGAGAGTGAGAGTCTGAGACTGAGGGAGGAGTAATGCATATACATTTACTGATGTACACTTAAATGATTAGATCTTTAGAGTGAATCGGTTAAAGCCCAACCCAACACAAGCTTTTACATCTCTTTCAGATTTTTCTTCCCCGATATCTTCAAAACTTCAACCATTCTAACACAATGAGTAGCACATCTATAACACCATAGGTATGTGTGTTTTTTATTTTTTCTTTATGATTCTAACTCTTTTCATTCATCACTCCCTTATTAGTAATTGGTGTAGTGTTTACTATGAGTGTAAACTAAATTTTGTTTGTCATTTCATTTGCAATATAGGCACAAGTTGGGAGCACTGATGCTTTTGATAATTTGAATATGCTGCATGATAACAACGATGATGAGCTTGCTGATTTGAAGAACGTGGAGTTAGTTTCAAAATCCATGTGAGGTAAAAAGAATAGGAAGCTAAGGTCTCTAGTTTGGAATTTTTTTGAATACCTTCTGGTATCAAAAGATGGAAGGCAAAGGTGTAAAGCAAGAACTGCTCTGCGATATATATTTGTGATAACAAATTTGGTACTAGTAACTTAAAACGTCATATAAAGACTTGTCAACGGAGCCCTTCTCATGATATAGGCCAGTTGCTTTTATCTCAAAGTTAGGGGAGTATGTTACTAAGTTTAGCTTCAGATAATAAGTTTGATCCTGAAGTTTATCGTGAGTTAGTAGTATCTGCACTTGTTATGCATGATTTGCCTTTCTAATTTGTTGAGTATGATGGAATTAGAGCTCTACTAAAATATTTGCGTGCAGATTTGCATTTGATTAGTAGAAATACAATAAAAGCAGATGTTCTGAGAATGTATAAAAGAGAAAAAGGAAAGATTAAAGAGATGTTAGAGTTAGCACTTGGTACGATAAGTTTGACATCTGATTTGTGGACTTCTTGTATTACTAATGGTTATATAAGTCTCACAGCACATTTTTTAGATAGTTAGTGGGTCTTACACAAGAGGATATTAAATTTTTGTTTCCTACCACCTCCACATAATGGAATATCATTAGCAGAAAAGGTATACTCATTATTGGTAGAATGGGAGATTAAAAAAAATATTTTTTCAATCACTTTAGACAATGCTTCTTGTGTTGAGCTATTAAGGCATCAATTAAGCATCAGAAACACTCTTGTTAGTGGTGAAGAGTTCTTTCATCTTCGTTGTTGTTGTCATGTTTTAAATTTGATTGTGCAAGATGGTTTGAAATAAATTGATGATGTTATTCAAAAAATTCGAGGGAGTATCAAGTATGTCAAAGCATCACAACGTAGAAAACAAAATTTTTTAGAGTGTGTGAATCACATGTCAATTAAGACAAAAAAAGGCTTAAGACAAGATTGTCCTACAAGATGGAACCTATGTGATGCTTGAAAGTGCTCTTTGTTACCAACGTGCATTTTGTCACTTAAAACTAAATGACGCAAATTATAAGCACTGTCCTTCTTTCAATGAAAGGGAAAAGGCTACATAAATTTTGAAGTTTTTGGCAGTTTTTTATGATGCTACCTGCATGTTTTCTAGATCCAAGTATCCCACGGAAAATCTCTACTTTCATGCAGCATTTGTAATTTATTTGAGTTTAACACAATACATGAGAAGTCATGATGACTATATGAAGCGTATGTCCACCCAAACGTTTGCCAGGTTTTCAAAGTACTGGTCTAAATTCAGCACCATTTTGGCAATTGCATGTTGTTGGATCCTCGATATAAGCTCTCCTTTGTGGAATTCTCATACAATAAATTGTTTGATAACGGTTGCTAGGAGTTTGCTTAAGTTCGAAAAAAGTTATTCTCTCTCTTCAATGAATATATGGTTAAGAGTTCTCCTCTTCCTTCGTCATCTTCCCCAGTGGCTAGAGGTATTGATGATAGACAAAACTTGTCATGTAGTCAAGAGGTTTTAAATGCCATGAAGGTAATTATATTTATAATTGTATCTTTCATTATATGTTTCTTAGCATATTAAAATTTACTATGAATTGTCTTACAATAAGTTGAATAATATAATTGCATTTGCATTAGGAATTTGATTCATTTGAAAGTGAAAGAGGTTCTTTGGCTATGCAAAAATCACAATTGGAGCTTCATTTGGATGAACAAAGATTGCAAGAGTTAAAGCTTGACATTCTTGCATTCTGGAAAGGCATTCAATACAGGTTGGTTGACTAATAATCTCTTGTCTCATGAAAACACTATTTTTTTATAATCTTATTTACATTTATATTTGATTCGAATGTTGATTTTAGGTATCCTGAACTTGCTACCATGGCTCGTGATGTCTTGAGCATTTTTATATCTATAATTGCATCAGAGTCTGCTTTTAGTGTTGGTGGTCAGGTTCTTGATCAATATAGATATGCTTTAAAGCTACATACAGTGCAAGCATTGATTTGTGTAAGAGATAGGGTATATGGATTGAAAGGTAATAATTTATGATTCTATATTTAAATTATAATTTATATGAGCTTAGTAATGTCTAATGCATGTTTATTCTATATGATTGTAGACTCTGCCATTACAATTGCAATATATGAGCTTGCTGAGGAATTATAATCATAAGTAGCAGTGCAGGATCACCTCAACCATCTAAAGACTTTGCAACAATTCATTTTGATTAATTTTTATAATTTTCATAACTTATATTAATTTGTTGTGTTTGATACATTGATGGAAGTAGATTTCCCTCATGTGCTACTTAATCCCCAGTTATTTACTACTATTGCGGTTATTTAATTCATTTGAATCTCTTTTAGACCTCATGTGAGTGGTGTAAACTGTGCTGCTTCTAAATAAAATATTACAAGAACTTTATTAGTAATTTGGTATGGTTCAAGATTCACCAATACTAGTTGGTAATGCTTTTTTGTGTTTGTCTATGTAATTGTCTTGTGGATGGAGCAATGACCAATGACAATGAGCATGAAAGGAGTTGGGGAAATGAATTCCATCTTGTCAATTCATTTGGGGGTTGAAAGTTCTAGTTCATAACTGAAAGACCCATGCCATCTGGTCTTCTTCTGTTCTTTCCATTCATTGAAAAGTGAACTATTGGGTCCGCTATTTGTACTCGCTCCTCGACTACATTTGCTACAACAATTCCATTCATTGGTCGTGTCTCGTGTGCTAGCTTCTTTTGCTGGCTGAGGCTCTTCACCCTACACAAGAAAGCTTGAATATGAAGTTCTTGTTCTTGAATGAGGACATCTTACAGCTTACTTAAGTTAAGCATTTAGATTTAAGTGCCATGCCATGTGCTATTGTACTGAACCCAAGCACTAAAAGTTTGAAACAATTAGATGCAATTTGTTTCTAATTTCTGCTACAGAACCTCATTGCATCAAGGCATCATCCCCTTCAGAAGATCAGAAGTATCCATTTGGAGCCAACTTTATAGAATCCGAAGATTACAGATAGTCGTGCTAGTACTTGGTATAAGTTAGATATATATAGGACGGTCAATAAGTAACTGTTCTATTAAAGGTTTTAAGTTGTTTTACATTTAGGCTATAGGACGGTTAATACATAATGGTCCTATATATTTATGTGTTCTATAAGACGGTTAATAAGTAGGCATCTTATATTTGATGTTATATAGGACAGTTACTAAATAATTGTCCTATATTTTTAATGGTCTCATATGTTTTATAGGACGGTTATAAAATAACCGATAATTTTTAACTAACTCGTGTTAAGGAATCGAGTCGTTTCATGTCATGTCATGTCATCCAACACAATCAATCACTTAATCATGTTACACGGGTCATGTTGTGTCAATATTTTAAGAACCGGGTCATGTACGAGTCACAGGTTTCTGACACGACTATTAATCATGTCATGTTCGTGTTGACCCATAACTCTAATCGTGTCGTGTTCGTGTAGGCACAAACACAACCCACCAACCCGAATTGCCACCCCTAAGTGTATGGATCGTTATATTGTAGAGGCAACCACTCTAAGATATCAACCACTACCGCTCACCGTCAACACTAGAACGTGAGACTTCAGTCCTCCGAGGCATGGGAGTTGGTTGAACGTGTGTGTGGACAACCCACATGGTTTGCCCAATGTCAAGGGGGGTGTCTACCATCCCATATACTCAGAGGGCAGGTGACCACCCCTATGACCCTCCTAGTATAGCATCCACCGAGCAGAAACACCCATCATAAATCAGCGAAAACATGAAACCAAGTATAAAAAATCCATGCATAAACATCGTCGATAGAATGAAGTCAATAAAGCATTTCAATGTATCAATAATTATGCATAGAACATGTAATTCAAAAGGATGATATAAACATCGATAACACGTGGAATGATAGTCTCAAAAAAAGTCATGGGGTCGATACACAAAATCCCGCATCGAGCTATCAAGTAAATGAAATTGTTGGGTATACAACCATGATTTATAGCATCAAGGGAATACTAAATGTCTTCACCTACCTCAGACATAGAACTACATATCTATACCTCTCAAATCAGTTGGACTTTAATCTAGCTTAGTCTACCATAGTCCCACTACCTAGATACACATCACATCCAAGTCACAATTAGAATCCAAATTATCGAAGTTGGATTCAATTATAAAACAACATTACATTTTTGTATCTCAACGCATCGCATATCAACACAATCCAATGGTTCAAATCCATGAAATCTCAAAGTTGGGCCCACCTCGATTAGCTGATAATCCAAATTATGCTAATTTGAGTCCACCAATCACCATCATGCTTCATTTATAATTATATCATTACATATTATAGAGCTATCATGCTCACATCATGTCAATCTCAGGAAATTTACAACTGCATCTATAAATCAGGCCCTAATACATGCAATTCATGCATAATCTTATGTAATTACAGCTAAATCAATAAAATCAACTGGTTAGGATGATAATCCTACCTCATTATGTCCATCTAAAGGATATTTAGCTATTCATGTCACTCGATCATTAATCGATTGCCTCAAATGTGCCCGATCTGTACTATCCATAACAATCTTGATAATGATCATCCCAAAATAGGGAATAAATCAATAATTCTAATCATATAATCTCAATAATTCATCTGAATGGTATGAATCATCAAACTTGATCCAATTTCATACCTAAATCATCGATCGATCTTAGTCATTGGTCAAGATTGGCTAGTTCATCTCACAAATGTCCCAGATCCAATATATTTCACATGGATCTTGATCTACGAGTTTGAAAGGTCACAATAGACAGTTGAGATCTTACAATCTTACATCACGAATATCCGATGTGACTTGTGTTGAGTTTTTTGCAAGTGCACGGGCTATTGTAGTGTAGCATGTGCAAGTACAGGTCAGTCCCACAGGGACTCGCTTTAAGAATTTGGAGATTAAATAAAATTTAGTTGGTAAAAAATTAAAATTAAATAACAAAAAAAGGCAATCAGACTTCAGTTGTATTTAATCACTAAAAATTACAGAAGTCCAATCCAAAAAAGATAGAAATTTAACTAAAGAAACATGAAAAATCTACTTCCCTAGACTGATTATCAAAAAATTCTTTAGATCTAGTCTATAAATTTCAATCATCCTTCATCAGTCTCTTCCTGGTGTTCCTAATTGAAGATCTTCAAGATGGATTGGGCAGATTCCATAAAATCTGAGAGATTTGGGCTATATAAGGCTTTTGGGATTTGGATGGTTTAGATCACTTTTTGGATTTCAAATTTAAGATCAAAGATGTTAATCAAGTCAAGGGATGTCTTAAGAATCTAATCTAAAAATTAATTAAAGATCTAATGTGAAACAGAGGAGAAATAAGGAGATCTTTACTATTAAGGCTCACCCGTTGATTAGGTTATGCCTTAACTAAATCGATTCAAATTATATAGTTGCTAGATAACAGAACACAGACAAAATAACATAGGAATCACAATAGGGATAGAGGGAATTAAAAAGGGGACATAGCTATAATTAAATTAGGGATAGAAATGGAATTTTAATTAAGTGTAATGGGTAGAATTGGAATTAAAGGGAAAAATAGATTAAACGAAAGAAATTGGAAACTCAACGAGGAAGATGAAGATGCCAGTGATAGAGGATATGAGAAAGGAAAGTTGCAGGTGCAAGCTGAGCTGGTGCTGGATGCAACGTCGTCCAGTGAAAGTTTGGTGAACCCGACTGGTGCGATCTAGAGAACAAATGATGCAGTGAAGCTGGAGAAGAAAATTATCTGGGCAGATCTCGATGCTAGATTAGCTTTAGGTTTATCGGTGATCAGCTATGGAGGCGCTTTAGACAAAGAACGGAAGTGGGTGAAGCAGGTAATGGATAGACAGTTGGAGGAGATGGGGAGAGATGGGATCCGACCAGTGTTGCCGGTGAACAAAGGACATGAAGCCAGGCTGTGCGATGCCGACTTGGTGGAGGGAACAATGCCAATCGAGTTCTAATGTGGAGGTGGGCTAGAAAATAGGGGACGACACTGGTGCTTACATCGGGTCAATACAGACAGAGGAGAACAGGGATGATATAGCAGAGAGAGCAGAGAGAAAAAGGGCGATAAGGAGTGAAACAGATAGATTGGGTACCATCAATAGACAAGTGAAGTGAACAGAGTAGTGGAGTGAAGTTGAGTAAAAGAAGAGACAATCTTGGTAGTGAAGATGTAGCGTGGGATAAAGATAGTTGAGATGGGCAAAGGACATAGCATAAGAGAGTACAAGAGATGGGGCTACTGCAATGAATGGAAACAGAAGCAAAAGGAAAGAGAGAAAAAATAACGATGAAAACAAGGAAAACAAAGCTAAGTAAAGGAAGGAAAACAAATGAAAAAGCACTTCCCTTTGGGCTCCCATGATTCCCTCTTTATAAACTTTCCACCCTTCTAATTCTCTTCTACCCCTCTTTCCTTATCCTCTAGGAGTTAGTTTCCTCCTAGGAAACTTCCTCTTCTTCCAAATCTTATACCTAATCTTCTCTCTTTATTAGAACTATTTTCTTTTAGAAAACCATCTCCTCTTACCTTATTGATCTTCAAGATGATCTGCACCGTTGAAATTCGATCTAATCCATTCAAGTATATTTTGGTTGATCTGCAAAACAACAAACCAAATTAGAGTCATCTAAACCGTGCATTATACCTCTAATTAGCTCTGATGATCATCTAACCATTAATTTTGACAAATTGATGTTTGGATGATCAATTAGGGCTAAAATAAAAATTAAACTAAAAATTGCAATTTTGATCAATTAGATGCTCTAATTGAATGCTAAATTAGGGGTATTTTGACCAAAATTAAACACTTAACAACTCACATCCAAATTGGACTATCACATGTTTCCCTATCAAAGATATGACCATTCCATGGTGTAGATCATGCCAAAATATGGTCATATGCTTTTCATTATGCTTCACTAAGTCACTGGCGTTAATCTGCCATCACTGGAGAAGGTGACGACGTGGTCGTTGCCTTCAGCCCATTTCTTAACGGATCACAAATTCATCAAAAGAGAATGTAGATCAGAATCTCACCTGCACTCTTCTGAAATTTGTTGGAGATCTGGCTTCTTTTGATGCTGAAAAATGCAAAAATGGATGTCGGTAGTTGGATTTTTGCCATTCGCCAATGTCATCTTTTACGACTCAATTCTCCCTCGTTACTCACCCGATCGCCATGATTCTTAAAGGATTTTGATCTTCACATCTTGCTAAAGAAGAGGAATGGCTTAGATAGGCAATCTAAGTCATCATTTTATCTAGCAAAGTCAACATCTTTGGCGAGTTTGACAGTCAATTTTTGGGCGAGATGTGACCGGATCAACAAAACTCTTTGATGGGTCTTGATCGTCTCTCCATTCTGAGCAAGATGGTCAGCTCACATCATCAATCCAAGCCACCATTTTCTCTAATGAATCCCTGCTAATCTAACAACCTTAAAATGCCATTTTTCCTATCGGTGGCGTCACACGCCTTCACCGACGAGGGGATTTCTTCTATCTCTCCTTTCCCTCTAATGATTTTTTAACCGCAAGTGCACGGGCTATTGTAGTGTAGCTTATGCAAGTACGGGTCGATCCCACAAAGACTTGATTTAAAATGATGGAGTTTTCAATAAAATTCAATTAATAAAAGAATATAAACTAACAATAAAATAAAATCCAGATTTATTCAATTGTTGCAATTTACACAATTATTCATTCAAAAGAAAATAGAAATTGCAACTAAATAAGCTATCTTGGATAAGCCTATCCCTGGATAATCAGAATGTGGATAATGTAAAACCAAAATAGCACAGGGACACAAATGGAATTAATTCAGGGACATAGATGGAATTTAATTGGGGACACAGATGGAATTTCTCAGATCTACAGGGGCAGACTTGTAATTTTTTGGGGTTTCTAGTTTTTAACAAAAAACCAGGTGAAAACGTGGGGAAGAAGAGGAGAAAAGAAAGGGGAAGAAGGGAGACGGTAATGGGAAGGAGGAGATTATGGGACAACTCAGAGAGGAGGGGAGAAACTGACCGGAGAAGAATAGGAGAGGGAAAGAGATGGTAGAAAACCCGATCTAGGTTTTCTTCTTATGGGACGTCCGACGGTGATGAAGGAGGAAGAAAAGGGAAGCAGAGGAGAGAGAAGCAAGGGGAATAAGAGGAGGACTGGAGAAGATAGGTGCAGATGCCGGTGATTTGGGCTGCCAAGTGGTGCTGGTTGTGTCCGATGGAGAGGTGCCCAGGTGCTGGTTTGACACCTGTGATGCTGTCGCCTATTGTGATTGCCAAACCGTCTGGCATCCTAGGATGACTGCTCAGAACAGTTAAGGATGCAAACGACGATGTTGCCATGCTGAGGTTGTGCGGTGCCCTTGGTCATTTTGGTTTAGATGGGGTAGACGACGATGACGAGGTAAAGCATGACAAGAAAGTGAAGGGGATAGGCTGGCCAGCTGAGAGAGAGAGAGAGAGAGAGAGAGAGAGAGAGAGAGAGAGAGAGAGAGAGAGAGAGAGAGAGAGAGAGAGAGAGAGAGAGAGAGAGAGAGAGAGAGAGAGAGAGAGAGAGAGAGAGAGAGAGAGAGAGAGAGAGAGAGAGAGTTATGTGGGAGTGGTGCAGTTATGAAGAAGAGGGAGAGGAGAAAGAGTGTTGGATGTGTAGCAGAGAGAAAAGAAATGAGAGCAAAGGGGAATAGGTGGAGAGTGTTTCTTACAGTGATCCAGCCTCAAGGAAAGAGAGGAGTTAGAAGAGGTGAAAGGAAAGGGGAGGAGGAGGAGGAGGAGAAAGAAGAAGGGATACGAGAGAGAAAAGGGAAGGAGAGGAGTGGGGGAAAGTTGGCTAGCCCCCAAGTGGAAAAAAGCGTCCTTTGGAGAGAGAGGGGAATGGAAATAAAAAGTAAGAGAGATGTGTAGAGATGGAGAGATAATAGAGAAAGAGAAAAAGAGAGGAGAGGAGAGGAGAGGAGAGGAGAGAGGAGAAAGATAAGAGAAAAGATAAGATAAGAGGAGAGAGAGAGAGAGAGAGAGAGAGAGAGAGAGAGAGAGAGAGAGAGTGGAGTCCACTAGAATTCTAGACTTGCTAGAACTCTGCAAGTCTTCAACTTTGTCCTGTCTTAGGACTCTTCAAAGTCCTTTCTTTCTATAAAACTTCATCATGCTCATCTAATATCTTTGATTTGATCTGGAGCGTCCTCGCCTAAGTCGATTAATCTGCAATGCACAGGACCCAATTAGAATCATCTAAACCAGTCATTATTCATCTAATTAGCTTTCATGATTATCTGACCGTTAATTTTGCAATTTAATGGTTGGATGGCCAATTAAAGCTAAAATAAAATATTTTATGTAAAATCTTGAAATTAATGGCCTAGATGCTCTAATTGAACACTTAATTAGGGGTATTTTGTCCAAAATTGAACACTTAACACCCCCCAACCAGCATTTTGCTAGTCCCTAACAAAAGATGCAAAAAAAAATTAACTCAAAATTTTTTATTTTTCAGGTCATCTCTATTTTTTTTCTCAGAGAATTATTTTAAATAAATCCATCAACTTTAGTAAACTAATAAAGATGACTGAATAATTCAAAACCTTGCCCATATACTAAAAATATTCCATTCTCACTCAAATCTCAGAGTGAGTGTGTGCATATACAGTCTACACATAGAATAATCTTTATCTCTAAGTAGACTTCTAACTTTTGAACTCTATCTAAAATATATTTTGACCTCAATCCTTACTAATGATATACGCTCAGAAATAAAGTCTCTCAAATAGAGGGTTCAACTCATATTTCTCTTTTGATTATGTGAGAAGAGTCAATAAAAGCAAATTTATCTCACATATACTCATGAAGAACGGGAGTTACTAAGGAATTGTTTTGATCCCTTTGAAATGGATGCCATTACCTTTGAATATTTAGAAATACTATTCTTTTAATCCTATTCATTCATTTCCTCATCAAGACTATATTCATCCTAGAATCAATAGGTCTTTAACTGGGATGAAACATAGGCTTAGGACAGGGTACCAAAGAAAGGGTATAAGGGTATTTAAAGTTTCTTTAAAAATAAGTAGAGGTCTTCTACTAAAGTTGACAATTCTTCTTTTTTTTGTTGAAGTGAATATTTCTTTTTCTATTTTTCTTTTCATTCTTCAAACTTTTTTTTTTTTCTTTTCACACTTTTGAATCACTTTCAAGAATATTTCTTTTCTTGATATCCACTTTTACTGCAGCCAAAATGTATTTCTTCATTCATCTCTAACTTATTTTTCAAAGAAAAATGGGTAATGGATAATTTATACTCGGTTAATATGGGTAAAGGGTAATTTGGGTGACAAAAGAAAAGGCTTATATTCAAGGCTCAACTTGGCTAACTAGTAGTAAAAATACTTCTGGGTAGGCTTTATGTCTTTAGGTTAACAACAAGGATGGCCTAAACCATTTTCTAGGTTTCCTATAATATATCAAATTCAATGAACTTTCAGAATTTTAAAGGTAGTATTCTAATTATTTAGCCAAATTTAAGAATTTGGGATCAATTTTCTTTAAGCACGCTGAAAAAGATTAGGAACATTTATAACCTCTCAAAACAAATGAATGGCTCTAAAACTCACTTAGGTTATAGGTCTCTACTGAATTTCTTCAGAATTTCTAAGTGATAGCCACTTATCAATTTAGACTATCTATATGCAACTGTGTGTATAGATGTGATCTGAGACTTTGCTTTCATGGAATACTTTAGAAAATGAGAAAAATGATAAATTAATCATATTCAATTCTATTAATAAGCTAAAGTTATCTAGATTATACTTCGAAAATTCCAATTCTCATCACAATATATGAAATGACCTAAAAAATTTCAATTTTTCAAATTTTTTTTTTGAAAAAAAGGAAAGCACCTAAAAAACCTAAAAAAAATTAGAATTTGCTAGAATTCTACACCCACCAACCTGAGAGAAATATTTTCCTCAATGTTTAAAAAGTATGATGATGATAATGCATTGAGAAATGCAAAAAAAATTGAGAGATATAGAAAAAACTGAAAAAGAAAAATAAGAAAGTAAAAACTACGCTACATACTTTATTTTCAAATGAAAATTTTCAGAGGAAAAACATTACTAAGTTCGAAACTTCCCTGGGTCCCATACGAAATGAGCTAGACAGGCATTTGAAAAGGAATGATGAATAAATTTATCTTGCAATTTAAAATTTTTCATTTTATCACAAGGCAAGATAAATTTATCTTCAAGCTGCTTCACATAATTAAAGACAATTGTAGGAGTTCGGTGCAGCCTTTTTGGAAATGGAGCAAGTATGTCATATTGATCAGTGGGCGTGACATATTCTTGATCAATAAATTCATCTCTTTTTCTCACAAGTTTTGATACTATTTCAGCCTTTTTAGGACCAAATTGCTCAATTATGTAACCATTATGAATAATGGTAGCTGCCTTTGTTTGTTCCATGTCTAAAAATGAAGAATTAATCTCATTTCCTACATCCATATCATCAAGATATTCATTTGGTGGGATATGACATTCCTCTTTATTAATGGTCTGTAGCATTTGAGACATCATGTCCTTCAATTCAGTCATGGAATTTGTATTCTCTTTTAATTGGGCTTTAATTTGAGCAATTTTGTTCTCCTGGTATTGCATGACTGGATGAAAATTATCCTCCACTTTCCTCTTATGTGGAGGAAGGTAAGGTCCAGGAACAAGTGGTCCTTGTTTTTGGTAATAAGGTTGGTGTTGGGCCTTTTGTGAAGCATTATATTCATTTGTGACAGTAGAATGATTACTCCAGTTGGAACTATATGTCTTTAAAGGGGAAAAATGTTGCTCATAAGAATGTGTCAATTCATCATCAATGGGACATTCCTGAATGAGGTGTGTATTACTTTCACAAATATCACACACCTGTTCAACTTTCTTAGAGGGACATTTTTCCATTTCCATGGCCTCAACTATTCTATCTAAAGATCCTATTTTCATATTATTTTTTTTAGTTGTAGCATATATTTCTCTCCTAGAGGATGTGGTGGTGGACTTAGGCTTTTTTGAGAAACCTACTTTTTCTGAAACAGCCCAAGTTTGTGCACTCTATGCCAACCATTCCAAATACTCTTGCGCCTCTTTAGGTTGTTTGTTTAAGAAATTACCATTACACATCATTTCGACAAACTGACACATATCAGATTTAAGTCCTTCATAAAAGAAGCTAATTATATGCCAAAGTTCATATCCATGATGTGGACAAGTTAACAATAATTATTTAAATCTTTCTCAGCATTGATAGAAATTTTCATTATTCATTTGGGTAAAATTCATTATTTTTTTACGAAGAGCATTTGTCTTATGTCTAGGAAAGAACTTATTCAAGAACTTCATAGTCATTTCTTCCCATGATTGTATGGAAACTGATGGCAATGAATGAAACCACATCTTAGCCTTTTCTTTTAAGGAAAAAGAAAATAGTTTGAGTCTTACCATATCTAATTTGATGTTTTGTGTATGTTGAGTCATGCACACTTCATCGAATTCTTTTAAATGCATGTAAGGATTCTCACTATCCAACCCATAAAATTTGGAAAGTAAATGAATTACTCCCACCTTTAATTCAATCATACTAGCATTTGGAAGTAAAAGTATACATGAAAGTGTGCTGGTATAATTAGGCTGCAAATAGTCTCTTAGTGTCTTCGCACAAGAATTTTGGTTATGCCAATTATTCTTATGAGTTTTATGTTGGTCCTTTCTCCTATTTCCATGTGCTTGAGAATGATTCCTCCATTGACATATATCATCATTAAATAGAGGTGGAGGATCATTAGCATTAAAGAGAGGATTGCTCGTCCATGAGGAAACATCATAATTATCAAAGATGAAAGGTGGTTCATCATCATTAAAGAGTGGATTGTTTTTCCATGGGGAAATATCTTTTCTATTAATGTTGGGGTATAAATTATGCTTTTGATTAGTGTTTAAATTATTCATTAGGTGCAACTAATCATGTCTTCTCTTCTCTTCTCTTCTCTTCTCTTCTCTTTTATTTTTTTTATTTTTGTTTTTTTTTAGAAGAGGACTATCCTAAATAATGCAACCTAAATGCCTAGAATGATGCATAATCAAGGAAACAATCAAGCAATCCCTTAAGGCTAGCAAGCACATATATTTTGATTTTCTTGATTTTTCTGTGGGGGACAATGCTTTTAATTAGCTTGATCTAATGCTCATACTCTCTTTAGGAGTTGACTACTGCTCACTAGTTATGTTCTTACCAAAGTGGTTAATACAACCCTCGTGTAAGGAGGGGTTTAAACCTCACAAAGGTCAACAGGAGGTGGGGGAAGAGCGAGACTCTATTAGACAACCCCCAATAACCATAGTGATCGAAATCCACTGGAGTGACAGCAAATCATGTCCTATTAAGAGGGTCCTATGAGCATGTGATGACCCTATAGGTCTTTTCTAATTGATTTTAATTTAATGTGAATGGTTGGGTTGCACGCTTGAGGTGATTATCCTATGTGGGCCAAGGAGTGGTGATGAAATCCACCCTTAATCTTGTGGGGGTAAGGAGCCCTTACTAATTAATTTTCACACACCATGGCAATTCAATTAACATATAATCCACCTTAAAGCATTAGACGTGTCCTAAAATGCAATTGAAAGCAATAAACTAATGCAAAACCCTAAGATGCAATAATTATAATAGATGCTTTCCATATGCAATTAACTACCAAACAATGCAAATTATTCTAAATGCAAACCCTAATCTAGAAATTAAATGAGTGAGAAGAATTATAGTGAAGTTTCTTATGAATATCAAGTGTGGGCCACCTATCCCACACTTGCCCTGTATTATTACAACCCTTTAAAAATTGAAATTAAAAGTGCAAATTACAAAGGGGCCTCACTACAGGATTCACTCAAAAAAAAAATCCTAATCTAAGAAAACAAGAGAAATCTATTTAATTGATGATGCTCCACTCCAATTTCCTGAAAAAGAAAATTAATAATTAATACCAAATTCAAGAAATAAAGTGGTTATGTAATAATACAAAAATTAAAGATGCACCTAAGAATGCCTAAAATGCAATTCCTAAATTTTTTATTTTTTTTATTTTTTATTAAATTTTATAAAAACTCCATTGCAAGTCCTCGACAACGGTGCCAAAAACTTGTTGATTTTTTAACCGCAAGTGCACGGGCTATTGTAGTGTAGCTTATGCAAGTACGGGTCGATCCCACAAAGACTTGATTTAAAATGATGGAGTTTTCAATAAAATTCAATTAATAAAAGAATATAAACTAACAATAAAATAAAATCCAGATTTATTCAATTGTTGCAATTTACACAATTATTCATTCAAAAGAAAATATAAATTGCAACTAAATAAGCTGTCTTAGATAAGCCTATCGTTGGATAATCAGAATATGGATAATGTAAAACCAGAATAGCACAGGGACACAGATGGAATTAAATTAGGGACACAGATGGAATTTAACAGGGGACACAGATGGAATTTCTCAGATCTACAGGGGTGGACTTGTAATTTTCTGGGGTTTCTGGTTTTTAACGAAAAACCAAGTGAAAACGTGGGGAAGAAGAGGAGAAAAGAAAGGGGAAGAAGGGAGAAGGGAATAGGAAGGAGGTGAGGAACGAGGAGATTATGGGAGAAAACATGTTCTCGGTTTTCTTCCCCAAGGTCGTGCAACTCGGAGAGGAGGGGAGAAACTGGTTGGAGAAGAATAGGAGAGGGAAAGAGATGGGAGAAAACCCGATCTGGGTTTTCTTCTTATGGGACATTCGACGGTGATGGAGGGAGAAAAGGGAAGCAAAGGAGAGAGAAGCAAGGGGAACAAGAGGAGGACCGGAGAAGATAGGTGCAAACGCTGGTGATTTGGGCTACCAAGGGGTGCTGGTTGTGTCCGATGGAGAGGTGCCCAGGTGCTGGTTTAACGCCTGGGATCCTATCAACTATTGTGATTGCCAAGCCATCTGGTAGCTTGGGATCACTGCCCAGAACAGTTAAGGATGCAGACGAAGAGAGAACAAAGAACAGAGTGGAAAGGGAGAGAAAGAACATTGAAGAGTAGGGGAAAGGGGGATCCAAGGTTTACCGATGTTGCCGTCCTGAGGTTGTGCGGTGCCCTTGGTCATTTTGGTTTAGATGGGGCAGACGACGATGACGGGGTGAAGCACGACAAGAAAGTGAAGGGGATAGGCTGGCCAGCTGAGAGAGAGAGAGAGAGAGAGAGAGAGAGAGTTATGTGGGGGTGGTACGGTTATGAAGAACAGGGAGTTTGAGAGAGGGAGAGAAGCGAGAAGGAGAGGAGAAAGAGTGTTGGATGTATAGCAGAGAGAAAAGAAATGAGAGCAAAGGGGAACAGGTGGAGAGTGTTTCTTATAGTGATCCAGCCTCAAGGAAAGAGAGGAGTTAGAAGAGGTGAAAGGAAAGGGGAGTTGGAGGAGGAGGAGAAAGAAGAAGAAGAAGGGATATGAGAGAGAAAAGGGAAGGAGAGGAGTGGGGGAAAGTTGGCCAGCCCCCAAGTGGAAAAAAACATCCTTTGGAGAGAGAGGGGAATGGGAATAAAAAGTAAGAGAGACTTGTAAAGATGGAGAGATAATAGAGAAAGAGAAAAAGAGAGGAGAAAGATAAGAGAAAAGATAAGATAAGAGAGAGATAAGAGAGAGAGTGGGGTCCACTAGAATTTTAGACTCGCTAGAACTCTGCAAGTCTTCAACTTTGTCCTGTCCTAGGACTCATCAAAGTCCTTTCTTTCTATAAAACTTCATCATCCTCATCTGATATCCTTGATTTGATCTAGAGCGTTCACGCCTAAGTCGATTAATCTGCAATGCACAGGACCCAATTAGAATCATTTGAAACGTTCATTATTCATCTAATTAGCTTTCATGATTATCTGACAGTTAATTTTGCAATTTAATGGTTAGATGGTCAATTAAAGCTAAAATAAAATATTTTATGTAAAATCTTGAAATTAATGGCCTAGATGCTTTAATTGAACACTTAATTAGGGCTATTTTGACCAAAATATAACACTTAACACCCTCTTTCTGTTTTCCTTGTCCCTCTCTGCTTCTTCCTCTCTTCTTCTTCTTCTTGGGTTGGCATTGGGTGACAGTTGTCGACTGTCACCTAACAAAAAGGAAGGGGGAGGGATATCATTGTCAAAACATCACCTCCAGTTTGACAATATCTTTCCTTTTTTCTTTACAAAAATGCCCTCAACATTTGTATCACCATATCTTCTCCATCTGAACTCCAATTTTAGAAAACTTAGTGTCATTGGAATCATCTTTTTTAATATAATCCAATTATAGAGGTCACAATACTCGATTTTGATGTCTATCAAGTTTTCCACTTATAAAAGTCCAAAAATAGGAAATTCAATGTTTTCTTTTTATCTCAATTTAACATTTTCCAACAAATTGGGATTTAAAAATTAGAGATCTTACATCGAAGGATGGTCTAACACCTTCATCACTAGTTAGTGTGCCTACAAGTTTTCTACTTCTATACTTCGACATAAACTCCATCTTTGGATTGGATTTAGATGATTTCTAGAAATTTAACTATAAATAAATTTTTGGGCACTGGTATCAATGTGTGGCTAAGTTCTCTACAAATTTTTAGATCCAATCGTGGTCAAGATGGTCATTAAACATGCCCAACACCAGTGGATGTGCTTATAGGTTTTTTGCAAAGTAGTCCAGCATAAACTCAAGATTTCGACTAGATTTGAATGGCTTCCCAACATTCAATTGTCAAATAAATTTACGAGATTTTTTATTGGTGAGTGCCAAGTGAGCTACTTATTTTCAAATCCAATGGAGGTCAAGAAGGTCACTAAACATGCCCAGTACTAGTGGATGTGCCTGTATGTTTTCTGATTAGTAGTCCTGCATACACTCAGTCTTTTTACTGGACTTGAATGGCTTCTAGACATCCAATTGTTAAATAAAATATAATAAAATGTATTACTCTATGTAAAAATTCTCTACAAATTTATAGATGCAAGAGGTTAGGAAGGTTGTTAAACACCCCCAACACCAGTGGGTGTACTTACAAGTTTTCTGCACTTGCAATCCTACATACACATAGTCTTTTGATTGCATTTGACTGGCTTCTCGATGTCCAACTATTGAATAAATTTACAAACCTTTTGTATTACTAAGTGACGAGTGCTCCACAAATTTATAGACCCAATGGAGGTCAAGAAGGTTGTTAAACATACCCAACACCAGTGGGGGTGCTTGCAGGTTTTATGCACTAGTAGTCTTGCATACACTTAAACTTTCGAATGGATTTGAATGGCTTCTCGACATCCAACTTTCAAATAAAATTACAGGCATTTGTAATACTGTGTGAGAAAAAATATTTACAAGCTTTCATATCCATCAAACCCTGATTATCTTCTAATATGTACCATAGAATTGGTTGATGTATGGCCAATACATCAATTGACTCTTCTTTTTTCCTATTCTGCTAGCACAAATAAGGTTTCAAATGGACCTAGTTTACTAAATGGTTTTTCTTCAAATAAGGTTCGTAGGTCTCAATCAGGTACATCTTCTACATTACAAGGCTCAATGTCACAACCCCAATCCACGAGGTCATGGTTTAACATAATCAAATAATAAGAAATAGTTCAAGCAAAGCCTACATAGCATTTTTTTTCTATATATTGCAATGGAAGTATTGAAAGAGCTAAATGATTTTGTCATGTGCAAGTCATGGTTTACATAATAGAATTTTCTCTTTTAACTACTAAATTCTAACAAAATTTCGACAGAGTCTCCCCTAAAATGAACAAATGACATAACAGACCTAAAATGAAAGGGTGAGAAAGATACTACCTACACTCTCAAGATAGTGCATTGTTCTATTGATGTGGTCTATTGAATACAACATTAATATACAATGAATGCTGATGCAATTGCAAAAGTAATATGATCCTAAAACTAAGTAGCTAATATAATCTATCCTAACCTTAACTCTAGTAATTAAATGGAGGAGTTTCTCACTTCATTTAAGAATTTCACGATAGTCAATGAACATTTTCCAACCTAAGATGGATGGTGGTGATAAGATCTGAACATAAAAGACCATTGTGAAATAAAGTTTCATGGAACCAAATTAAGATGAATGGCCTCCATTATTTTCAAACTAAGGAAAGATAAGGCCCACTTTAAAAAGTGAATAATATTCCTACTACTCCCTTACACTTTCTTGTAATTCGGAGTTAAGCTTGCTTTGCATTTCCCTAATAGGTTGTTCTTTTTCTTCTGGAGGTAGGGAACCGGTGAGGTTTAACCCTTCAGCATCTTCTAATATTAATTTCTAGGTCTCTTGCAATTCAATTCCCTCTCACAAGACCTTGTTCAGATTTGACGATCAGTTCGATCTATGTTTTTGTCTCATCCTACAATCCAAATTTATAAATCTTGGTTTACCAATACAATCTAACCATTAGATCATTTCATCTATCATGTTAGATCATTAATTTAGTTATTTATTAATGCTTTGGTATTTATGATAGGTAGATCTCTACTACACAAGGTCTAATCTTACTCAATTATGGATAATTATAGTCAAGTTGGAAAAATTGAAGAGATAGGGTGGTAATCTTATTTCGTGTAGGTCAATCTAAGTGATGTTAGGTTGCATGTATCATCAGATTGGTGACTCATCATTGCAAAAGTACATAATCTACACTATCCATTATGATCTGACCATAATTCACCACCTGATCATCCCAATTCAAGGAATATGTTAGTAAATCTAATTATATAATTTTAATGAGTCATTTTAATAGTGTGGATTACTGAATTGGATTTCAATTTTATACATGCACCCTTGATTGATCTCAGCCACTTATCAAGATATATTAAATTGCCTCAACAATGCTTTAGATCAAAGATCTCTGCCATGGATCTCAATTGTGGATGGTCAGATCGATCACAGATCAAATATTCTAATGTTCAATTGAGGATTTTGGTTACGATCGATGGTCGAATCTTCTCTAATCATCAAATGGAAAGATGGGTTTTGTTCCTTGCGTCATTAAGACCACAATGAACATCTTGGATCAGTGATATCCCTCTAGGATTGAGCAGGGTAAAAGGTCAAAATTCAAGGGTGTAATGGGGTCCACCTCTACCAAACAATAAGGGGAGAATGGGGGCAATGGTAGCAAGTGGTGGTCGACAGCTGCTCTGGCATAGTCTCTGCCCCGGACCTAGACCATAGAGATGTAGAAAGGCGATGGGCAAGGGGAAAAAGGCTTTACAGGTTCTCTCATCAACCTCACCAAAGGATAAAGGAAACAGAGAGTCTAAGATCACCATCAAATTAGAAAGTTAAGACAGTGTCAGAGGAGGAGAAATAGGGAAAATTGGCGTCTGCAGTGACCATGTCACAGGCGCAGGGCGTCGTGCTAGCTAGTTTGTGCCAGAGAGAGGGGAAGCAGTGGAAACAAAAGGAGGGGCAGTGGTCAGATGCTGACCTGTGCACATAGGCACATCAAGCTAAAGAAGAATGAGAAGGAGAGCAAGAGGGAGGAAGAGAAAGAAGGAAAGGGAAAGGAAATGGGTTTCTATGATAGACTCGGCTGATTGCCCACCTGGTACTGAACTCGAGAGACAGAGGGAGATCTCTTGTAGGCCATTGCATTGGGTTTTCTACACCTGCACTGGAGGGGAAGGAGAGGGAGAGGGTTTCGGTGAGTGTGTGGTAGCTTCGGCAAAGGCCACCTTGGTTTATCGATTCAGTGTTGCACATTGCTCATTAGAGGGAAAGGAGAGGGAGGAGGAGAGAAAGGAGGACCATCGTGGCTACAACGTCATCGGCAAGGAGGTACAATCCGGTGCTCGGTATAACCTCAAGTCAGACCTACTGATCAATCGGTGAGCGAGTTGTCTGATAGAGAGGGGGAGAAAACCTAGGGGAAGGGGGAATTAAATGCAATTTAATAAATTATATATTATTATATATATAATAATTACCCATTATAAATGCATGTAATTATTACTTCTAGTTGCATGTAAGAATCAATTTGTATTTATGATAGCATATTCCATCATGTGGGTCCCACCTTAGTGTTGTTGGATTCGTTTTTCGCGTAGATTACCAATATTGATGTTTTAATGATCAATTCCATGTATTTCCTTAATTATCCATAAAATTTTAAAATCTTGAATATTGAATTCTGTGTTTCTCCTTTTTTATTTATTCCACTCAAATAAAGTGAATTAAAAATTTTGGGGTGTTACATCCTTCCCTCCTTACAGAAATTTCATCCTCAAAAATTTTCTTTAGTACATCTCTATATAGTTAGCTTAGGTTGTGTCTTACTCATCTTATCTTTGTCATGATGTTTAGCCAAGTTCTTGAAATTCTTTCCATGTCTTCTTCCGAAAACTCCTAAATGCATCTTCATCTTCTTTATATTTAAGTTTTTATAACTAGTGTAACTCTTTTATTTCCTCCAAGCAATAAGATTTGCTTTTATGTGAACTATGAAGATCTACCCCCTCTTGTTAACAAATAATCCTTGCTTGCTATTTCTTACGGCATAGGTATATCTCTAGGTTTTTTTTAATATATATATATATATATATACACACACACACATAGCAACTGTCATTTATTTATTCCATGCTCCCTCCATAATTAATAGGTACCGTAATCACTCACCATTCATAATTGATTATGTATGATTCCCCTTATTTTCCTCACCTTATTCTTAATTCACAATGTTCTTATTTATGATTTAGTTTGATATTTAAATTTTAAAAACCCAAATAAAATTTTATTTTTCATATAAAATTTTTCAAAAACAAGTTTACTCCTTCAAGACCCATCCAATCAACAACCATAGTCCTTGCATGATTATGAATCAGGTCCAAATATTACAGATGTACATATATAGTCCAAGTAAAATTAAAACATGCCCTCAAATGACGATATCTCGAGTAGTTACTCATCTGACTCCTTATCAGTCCAGTCTATTACTCAACATCTAAGGCATTGCAACAATAATGCAATACCTCCACAAGCTATGCTTGATAGGGGAATAAGAAGCTTATGAAATTGAAATAAAACATTTGCTTTTGCAATGTAATAATCATTACAATGCACAAAATATTTTGCATTAATAATTAATAATTTGCATGATTTATTTAATGTAATCTAAAACTTTAAAATATCAAATTTCAAGGCAGCTCGTGTGAATATCATGAATAAAACTAATAACAAAAAAATATGTTCAAATTATAATCAAGATCTCAAGTAAACTTTATGAATAGCTGTAAACATCATAAATAGATCCAACAATGCAAGTTCATGAACAAGTCATGGTCCAAATCAAGAATAAAGATAATGAACAATTAAACGATGTTAAACTAGTAAAATTAGTGAATATAGTCATCAGTGGTCACACCCTTAGCTGTATGGTGCCCACAATCATCTAGTCAATACTGGGTATACATAATGAGCTCACGCCAAGCATATCATCATGCCACGTAGTCATGGTACTATCGGTTAGTCATGATAGCAACACCCAGATCACAAAAGAAGACCAAGCACACATGTTGTCACTCAGTCGTACTCGCAACACTGTGCTAAATAAACAAAGGACTGCTATGTTGTAGCAACAACCAACTCTACAATCTATCGATTGTTGCTCCCCGCTGACACTGGAATAGGAGATTAAGTGTTTGTCATGCATGGGGGACTGATCGGATGCATATAATGGATTAGTCATGATACCACTCCCTATGCATTAGTCCTTCTATGGGGCAGGTGTTTAATCATCTCGCAAAGTCAGAAGGTGGGTGGCCAATCCGATATCTCTCCTAGCATAGCATCTTCAGGCACACATTTGTCTAAAACAAAACCCTTAGGCTCCATGCCTGAATATCATAAAATCAATTGGTTATATGCTTATTTCATATTAAATCACAGAAATAACATATCATGTGTATAGTTGGTAACCTGTACCAAAATCAAGCCCACTTGGCTATCGAATTAAATCATGTGAATATAAAACATGTAGCCATTCTTAAATCATGCATTTCTAATCCACAGAATCATAATACGATAATTTTTCATATACAATACTATAGACTTTTTATTTCATAAATACTTCATGTATAATGTCACACAATACTCGCATTTTATAAATAATTCATGCCACTTAAATATTATGCAATTATCAAAATTACACTATAACCATGTCAAACGATCATGCAATTTATGAAAATTAGCATCTTAAATTTTACTTACCTCGAATTCGCGCTATCCAAATCCTTAGAATGTCCCATAGTCTCAATGTCACATCAATTAGTAAATTTGTCAAGTCATATGTACATTTCATGTTAATCAATTACTCACAATTTCTCATTTATTACTCATCTAGTCTTTGATCATCATTAAATATGATGATCTTACCTTACTGACCTCCGATCCCAGGTATGTCTTTTTATTTTGCAATATCCTCAAATCCTAACCATTGATTAAAGATCAATGGTTCACATCATCTACCTATTCTCAATTTTTATAGATCTCAGCCTGGTATATAGTCTCTTTCATATTTCAATGTTTAATCTATTGATCCAATGGTCAGATCAAATTTTGATAAGTTAGATCAGTAGTTCTTGATCATCGTAACCTTTAGTTTCCTAAGCTAAGGCAATCAAAATAATCCATCATTTCGTTCAATCAATTTGAAATTTGATCTCACTTGATCGCATGTATTTTCTAGGTTTCCTACGGTTCAATTGCCTCTCACCAGCCCCTATTCAAATTTGATGATTAGATCCTGCTCTGATCTGTTCAATCTATGTTTCTTCTCTCATCCTATGGTCCAAATTTATAAATATTAGATTAACAAGATAATCTAACTATTAAATAATTTGATCTAACATTTTATATCATTAATTTAGTTGATTATTAATGCTTAGATACTTATGATTGGTAGATCTCGGCTGCCAAAGTCTAATTTTACTCAATTATAGATAATTATAGTCAAATTGTTGAAATTGAAGAGAAAAGGTGGTAATCCTATCTCGTGTAGATCAATCTAAGTGATATTAGACTACTTATATTATCAGATCGTTGACTAATAGTTGCAAAGGTGCTTGATCTACGCAATCCGTAATGATTTGACCATAATTCACCACCTAGTAGTCCTAGATCAAGGAATATGCTAGTAAATCTAATTAAATAATTTTAAAGATTCATTTTAGCAGTGCGGATCATTGAATTGGATTTCAATTTTATACCTGTTCCCTTGATTGATCTTAGCCATTGATCAATATCGATCAGATCTCCTCAACAATGCTTCAGATCAAAGATCTCTACCATGGATATTGATATACTAATCACAAGGATCACAATGAATGGTTCAGATCATTATGGATGGTTAGATCGATCAAAGATCAAATGATATGATGTTTGATTAAGGATTTGGTCACGATCGACCGTCAAATCTTCTCTGATCATTAAACGAAAAAATGGGTTTTATTCCTCGCATCATGAGGATTGTGATGAACATCTCGGATTAGTGATATCCCTCTGGAATTGAGTATGGGAAGAGGTCAAAATTCAAGGGTGTAGTGGGGTCCACCTGTACCAAACAACAAGGGGAGAATGTGGGTAGCGGTGGCAGGTAATTGCCGGTGGCTACTCTGGCATAGTCGCTGCCCAGAGTTAGACCACAAAGATGTAGAGAGGTAATGGGGAATGGGAAAAGGCTTTATGGGTTCTCTGACCAACCTCGCCAAAGGATAAAGGAAGCAGGGAGTCCAAGATCATCAACCAGCTAGAAAGTTCAGGTAGTGTTGGAGGTGGAGAAATAGGGAAAACAGGGGTTGGCAGTGACTGTGTCGCGGGTGCAAGGCGTCATGTCGGCTAGTCTCCTGGGAGAGAGGGAAAGGAAGGGAAATAGAAGGGAGTGCAGGGGCGGTGCTTTGACACTGACTTGTGCACACAGGCATATCGGGTCAAAGAAAAATGAGACTAAGAGAATGATGGAGGAAGAGAAAGAGGGAAAGGAATGGGTTCCGACAACAGTCACGGCTCGATTGCCCTGCTTGGGACTGAACCTGAAAGACATGGAGTGGGTTCCCGGCTGCAGTCCGAGCTCGATTGCCCTGCTTGGGACTGAACCTGAGAGACAAGGAGTGGGTTCCCGGCTGCAGTCCCAGCCCGATTGCCCTACTTGGGACTAAACCTAAGAGACAAGGAGGGAGATAGAGTAGGAATTAGGGAGCTTCAGTGCCAGCCGTTGTTCTTGGGTTTTCTGTGCCTGCCCTGGAGGGGAAGGAGAGGGTTTTCGACAAGTGTGCATGGTGGCTTTGGCGGCAGCCTGCTTGGTCTGTCGGGTCTGCATTGCACATTGCGTTGCTAGAGGGAAAGGAGAGGGAGGAGGAGAGAAGGGAGGACTGCCGACGGCTGCAATGTCGTCGACAAGGAGGTGTAGTCTGGTGCTCGGTGCAGCCTTGGGAAGGACGAGCTGATCGGCCGGTGAGTGGGCTGTCTAAGAGACAGCGGAGGAAAACCAGGGGAAGGGGGAATTAAATGCCATTTAATAATTTTATTGTTATTATTTATATAATCATTGCCCGTTATAAATGCAGGTAATTATTGTATCTAGTTATGTGTAAGAATCAGTTTGTATTTGTAACTGTGTGTCCGTCATGTGGGTCTCACCTAAGGTTTAATTACTATTTTATCTTTTTATTTAATTTAATTAAATAATTTATTTAAAATAATTACAAATTTTCATCCAAACACTAATTTTGACAAATTTAGTGTAGTTGGATTCATTTTCTCCAATAGATTATTAATATTAATTTTTCAATGATCAATTTCATGTATTTTATTAATTATTATTAAAATCTTAAATATTAAATTCCACGTTTCTTCTTTTTTATTTATTCCACTCTCATTAAGTAAATTAAAATTTTAGGCGTGTTACAAAAGTTCCCCACATGGAAAACATTTGTTAGTTTAACACTTGTAGGTAACTACTGAACATTAATGAACAATATGTTAATAGACAAATAGATGATATATACTCAAAAAAAGAACTTCCTCTCATTGTAAATACACTTATGACCTTCTTTTGTTGGTCCCGAACACTCTAGATCACAATACTTGCAAAACAAACAAGCAAAAAAACACAACAGTTTTTTCTCTTCTTCTCATTACTAAATAACGCCTAATAAACAAATTTAGGAGCTTCAAATAACATAGATCTTATCTTCATTGACGGATGAAGTTTTCCTTAGATTTCGTTTCCCTAGATCTTATCCATTGCCTAGAGATTAAAAACAAGGGAAACTTTGTTCTAATCACCTTTTAATAGCATTCACTAGGATTCTTTTCACAAGCTACATAGGGTTAGGGTTAGATCTGTCTAAAGATCATCCAACTCTTTCTGCTTTACACTTTTTATTAGAGTGAGTTTCTAATTAGGTTAATACATGGTGACTTATAATTCTAGCCCTCCAATGTCACTAGATGATCTAAGATTTTTAGTTAAATAGGAATTAATATATTACATATAACTCTTAAGTCAATTAGGTAATTCAAGGCCCATTTATGATCATCTTGAATGTGTCTCTATAAGATGTTATGATCTTAATCATCCTAATAATCTAACAGTTGATGAGGACAATTAGATGATTAGACACATGATTAAGTCCAATTGCTTGGGCCAGAATTTGATCTTGTGATTTAATTGACCATTAGCAACATCAGTTTTTTATCTTAACTATGCTACTCTCAAAGAATTAATTGATGTATGCAGGCAAGTTTGGAACTAAACCACACATATTATCTCTCAAACGATAAGACTATGTAATCAAAATATGGAAAAGAAATCAATTTTACCCAATACACCACTTTGGCAGAGGTCGCGACTACATACATCCCCATGTACTGATTCTTACTAGTAAATGCACTTACTCAATATCATGGCATAGTTAATCAAAATTATCCGGTTGTATTTTATATTATTTTCTCTTACATCTTATTTTTACCATATTCTCAAACTACGAAACCAACTAGACCTTGGCATTGGCAATTCCAAGTTATTGAAGACAAAATATAATGCTTTTTTTACTTATATTATAGTTCCATAACACCAATACTACTAGCAATCTAGGAAAAATTACCAATGGATGAAAGATGACTTAGTGTAGATTTAGCAAATTCACATCCTATTCTTGCATTAACATCAACTAGAGTTGAAAATGAAGATAGAAGAAACTGAAGAAGACTCAAAGAATGATCAACCCTATCTTGAAGGTATTTAGACTCAACCATGTTGATTATAAATTCTTTAAAATGAACAACCATGTACATGGCATTCACTTATTTTCCCTCTGCAAACCAAAATTATGCAATTTATCCAATATTTTTACCTCTCCTTTAAATAATCTAATTCTCACTAGATAATAATTTTTAGCACAATAAATAAATTAAGAGTATAACATTTTAGGAGGATGAAATCTTCACACCTAATAGTCTACCATTGCAGTCGAACAACTCTTGTGAGATGGAATCCTTTCTTGTATATACTTATAGCTAGAAAAAACAAAAACTCACTTATGTATATATATTTATATATACATGTTTATATTCTATATGAATGCCAAAAATAGAAAAACTTCATCAACATATTGTACATATGTTATCTTTTCTTCCCTCTAATTTCCAAAGTCATGGACACACAAAATTTAATTTCTAATGCAAGATCAAGATTTCAATTCTTGGATTCAAGGTAAAATTCCTGACTTCTCCAAGATCTATTTCCTTTCATGTTGATAAACCTGTTAGAAGTTGACACTCCACTTTGTGATGGAGGGTGATTTCTTTTAGAAGATTTAAGTCATTTATCTTGTTTGGTTGGAAAAGTAGAAGCCTACCAAAAATCGATGCTTTTGGATGACTCTAACCTCGTGTTTGTGTTTTTGAAAAATAAAAAAAATTAGTGATTGTAATTTCAAATCCACATAAAATAAGATATAAATATCCAATGATTGTGAAATTTGGTGTCAAACCTATCCAAGCCATTCTGAACAAGATGAGTGACTTATATCTCCCAAAAGAAATTGCTCTCAGTCACAAATGGCGCTTTGACCTCTTTGCACGCCTTAAGAGCACATACTTTTATTTAGGACTCCCAATTGATAATTTCCTCATTGTCATTATCTCTTATCATGAAAAATTATTATAAAATAAAGCAATGGAGGTTTAAGATCATCTAATCAATAACATCATATGTAGTGTCAAAAAATGGATAAAAGTCAACGGATATGGATTTGGTAATTTCAATCCACAGATAAAAATGGATTGAATCAATCTGATCCATTAAATCTGCGATCTGCATGGATACATCCATATATATCCATTTAAAGGGCATTTTAGAAAATTAAATTGAAACATGGTATAAAAGTATGGACATTAACTACTTTGAAAGATTTTAATCGTTAATCTTGATTGGCATCCCAAAAATAAATGATTCATAAAAAAATCATTGCATTTGGATAATCCTTACTACTTTTTTTTTGTTTTTTTTCCTAAAAAAATTAGTTGCTCTAGTTTTCAACTTCTAAAGTATTATGAACAAGATTAGTAGTTTATACCTTTCAAACGAAGTGAACATAAAAAAGGCAGTCCTACTGTATGAAGCTCACGTGTATGTGGGATTCAAGGAAGTGGTAGACCACAATGGTTAATAGTACGCAGCCTTACCTTACATTTTGCAAGAGGCTGTTTCTATGCTTTGAACCTATAGCCTCAAGGTCACACGACGACAACTCTACTGTTGCTCCGAGACTCTCCTTCAAAAGAAGTGAACATCTATAATACTAAATAACTTATATTGGATAGACAGCTAATATACAAATCATAATCTCCATCCAATTCAAATACAAATTGAGGTTTCTACTCCACGCTCTTTTTCCAATCCATGTCTGTGTAAATCGATTCGATTGAATCCGCTTATTCATTTTGTTTTTGCCTGCCCTAACTATATGATACTGCCGATTGGTATGACCCAGAACTTAAACGGCCAGATCACCAAGTACTCCGGCCCCACATGTACTTTTAGCCGCACAGTCATGGCCACTTGTCCACTAGGGTATTGTGGTAATTAATCTCGGCCAATGTAGAAACCCTAGAACACCCAGTCTCCGTCTAAAACCCTAGACCTTTCTCCAATACCCTAAAACCCTTGCTTCATCCTCCTGCCTTCCTATTGCCTTTTTCCACTTTCGCCGAGCTACTACTGTAACGCCAACCATGTCTACTCCTATCCCCTCTTCAGAGAAGAAGAAGAAGAAGAAGAAACACTCCAATGAGCACCAAGAAGTAATCCCAGAACAGCAACAAATCCCAAAACCTTATTCTGAAGATCCAACCCAAAATGACTACTTGATCAAACCCCAATCATTCACACCTAATTTAGACACATCTCAATGGCCAATCCTCCTCAAAAACTACGACCGTCTAAACGTTCGTACAGGCCATTATACTCCACTTCCTACTGGTTACTCGCCCCTAAAACGCCCTCTCCCAGAATACATCCGTTATGGAATCCTCAATCTCGATAAACCAGCAAACCCGTCTTCCCACGAAGTCGTAGCATGGATTAAACGGATCCTCCGAGTCGAGAAAACCGGTCACAGTGGAACTCTCGACCCCAAAGTCACCGGAAATCTCATCGTCTGTATTGATAGAGCTACCCGTTTGGTGAAATCCCAACAAGGAGCTGGGAAAGAGTATGTTTGCGTTGCTCGGCTTCATTCTGCTGTTCCAGAAACAGCCAAAGTTGTCAGGGCGCTTGAGACATTAACAGGGGCTGTTTTCCAGCGGCCGCCGTTGATCTCCGCCGTTAAAAGACAGCTTAGGATTCGAACTATCTATGAAAGTAAGCTTCTTGAATATGACCCAGATAAGCATTTGGTTGTTTTTTGGATTTCTTGTGAGGCTGGTACGTATGTTAGGACTCTATGTGTTCATTTGGGTCTTATTTTGGGAGTTGGAGGGCATATGCAGGAGTTGAGAAGGGTTAGGTCTGGGATTTTGGGTGAGAAAGATAATATGGTTACTATGCATGATGTCATGGATGCTCAATGGGTTTATGATAATTATAGGGATGAGAGTTATCTGAGAAGAGTTATTATGCCACTTGAAGTGCTATTGACTAGTTACAAGAGATTGGTTGTGAAGGATTCTGCTGTTAATGCTATTTGTTATGGTGCCAAGTTCATGATTCCTGGGCTTTTGAGGTTCGAAAATGATATTGAGAATGGGGAAGAGGTTGTGCTAATGACTACCAAGGGAGAGGCAATTGCATTGGGTATTGCAGAAATGACGACCGCGGTAATGGCTACTTGTGATCATGGGATTGTGGCGAAGATTAAGAGGGTGGTGATGGACAGGGATACTTATCCAAGGAAATGGGGTTTGGGTCCAAGGGCTTCAATGAAGAAGAAAATGATTGCAGAAGGGTTGTTAGATAAACGTGGAAAGCCAAATGAGAAAACGCCTGCAGAGTGGTCGAGGAATGTGGTGCTTCCTACCGGTGGAGATTCTATGGTTGCAAGTTTGGCAGCTAGTGGAGAACCAGTTGTGGTGAAAGAGGAAGTGGGGGTTGAAGAAAATGGTGAGAAGAAAAAGAAAAAACGAAAACATGAGGAAGTTGCGGAAATTGTTGAAAAGGATGAGAATAAGGAGAAGGTGAAGAAAGTGAAGGTGAAGGTTGAGGAGGTAGTTGAAGAAAAGAGTGAGAAGAAAAAGAAGAAGAAGAAGGAGAAGGATGATAAGGTTGTATCAGGTTCATCTGATGAAGAGAAGAGCGAGAAGAAAAAGAAGAAGAAGAAGAGCAAAGAGGTTGAGAGTGGGACTGATGAAGAGGTAGACAGAAGCGAGAAGAAGAAGAAAAAGGAAAAGAAAAAGAAAAGTAAAGACTTAGAAGACAGAGAAGAATAGTAGCTGCTGGGATTGGAAGCTTCACCCCTAGTAAGCAAAAACTCGGCTGTATGATCTTAATATCTCATCTGCTCTCTCATTGGGGTTTAAAGTTTTCACAATCTAAGGTATGTACCTTGCAGAACTAATTTTCAGTTTAGTTCTGCATATTAAACTTACTTTTGTAGCTCAATGAATACTGACAGATTTTGATTTTGTCATTAAGGTTTTTATGTTATGTATTGCAGTGCTAGGAATTAGCGAAATGCAGAGGTTTCTCTTCCCATCACGAGTATTCTGTATTTAGGCTTTCGGTTAAGAGTTTGGCTTGTGAAGCATCTATTTCTCAAGATCAAGCTTGAACGTTCTAAGACTTTGGGTTTTATTAATTGAATTTCTGATGGCTAGAATTTTGCTGTCTTTGTTCTCTTCAATGGTTTTGTAATCCTATATGCCTTCTGCCATGCCCCAATCCTCCGCATTTGGTCTTCCATATGAGGTTACGACTATTTTTTCTCTTTCCAGTCACAGTATGTAAAACTTCTAAATTGGATACTGTATTCAGGACTTATTAACCTATATGCTTGCTGCCTACTAACTATGTACATTGCCCTGCAACTTGGGTTGAGGCATGGAAACGACATTGCCTGCAAGTGCAACCTAGTCTCAGGCATGAATAGAGGCAGACATCAATAGATGGTTGTTGACCTTCAGTATGACTTTAGCAGCCTAGCTGTGTGATTTATCTTGTTGTGTATGAACTTAAGTCCATGCCCGAAAGTGATGGATGCCCTAGACAAGCCAACAGCAGCATCAATACACAGCAAATGGAATACAGGAAATAGCAATTGAAGGTTGGGAATTACAGATACAGAAGAGAGAAATATGCCTATGCAGGAAGTGATCTTGGGAATTTTCTCTTTACTTACCTGAGAAGCTGTAGCAAGCACAGAGGCAGAATTTTTTTAGAAATAAACAGCTTCTTGACTTGAATATTTGCAGGAGCAAGAACTTAGCCAAGACTGGCACAAAAAATGTAAAATTTATGCCTCTACAGGACGTAAGGTACATCCATTTTTTAAAAGTAGAGTCACACAAAGGTACATCCATTTTTTAAAAGTAGAGTCACACAGGAACTTAGGGAATCATACCCGACTCTATGAGTACCTGGGCCTTGACCTGTTGCCCCTCCTCCCCTGCAGGGGGCCCAATCCCGAGCAGCCAACTGGACTTTCATAAAAGTGTCCAGAAAGCCGTACCCCGCCAAGCTTTCAATCCAAGGCTTTGCTTTCAAAAGTTTGTGTCTTGGCTACTTTTGATAACCTGGATTTGTTAGTTTTGTTGTCAGGACTAATACCTGTGGATTTTCTATTTCAAATGATAACAATTTTTATTGAAGAAAGTGAGAAGGTACACTATTATTGATTGATAAAGCATTTCTAATCAAAATGCAGGACTTACCAGATGCCCCAAAAATTCTCATAAACTGGCTCCTAACACATTTATCTAGTCTATACTTTACCCATGGTGTGGCATAGCCTCAGAGGTCCTCTCTGCACCATTTTATGCCCAGTGGATGCAAGCAATGTATGGAGTCAGATTCAGTTTGCTTTATCCCTGGGGAAAAAGTTTAATTGCCCTTTAACAGTCCTGCATCCTTAGGATTTGCTTGCATCATTGCAAAATTACCAGATTTACCTGGCATCCGGCCTTCCAATAATTGAATATTAACCTTTTATCTGTTAGAACATGCGGTTCAGTTTCTTCTAGTATCACTTGGTTTCTGCTTTGGTTTTGATTGTTTCAATTTTCTGAAGTGGATTGGCCATTCATCCTTTTTATCCTAACCACCACCGTTGTCTAGTACTTGCTTTATCCAAAAACTCGTTCAATCTAGTTGCATTTGTTCATCCCGTTCTAATGTCTTAGTTTGGCCACCATCTTTTTTGATTCAGTTATACTCCGTTTGGATCCTCGATAGAGCTACTGTAAGTAGTCAAGGCAGGACTTTTTTGAATTGCTTGCGGCACTTAGTTCCTCGCATAATTGCTAAAGCTCTCATCCAAACTTTTTTGGCACTTAGTTAAAGAATTGCTGAAATTTCTCATTCAACTTGATTTACTACTACGTACAATGGCTGATTGCTGGCTTATGCTCTAGTAGCATAGAGTGCTGTATTCTTGGAAGTTTATCCTAACTGAAGATTTTTCGCTTATATTAATGAAGTAGGTGTTACGGTTTAATTGTACATCTCCATGATTAGTAGGCTGGTTAAATTATCCTCTTCTGGGTCTTCAATTTCCTGGTTGCCTCTCCTCCCCTGGCTTCTTTTTGCATCAGTTGATTCTGTCATCACTTGCGATCTCCTCTTCTGTTGTTGTGGCTGGAGAAATGGAAATTATACTCAAAACTGGTTGAATTTGTTAATCGCCTAGAGACAGATCTTGCATTAGGAAATCAGGTCTTTGTCTTTTCAAATTTTTTTCTTTTCTTTCTTAAGTAATGTAGCTCTGATGTTCTTTGATTTTTAACCGTGGCTGAACAGCAGTCCTGTTGAAGAACTAGCTTATCTTTTCATAAATTGGTGTTTCACCCATTTGATAGAAGAGGAAAAAACCTGCAGTTTGCCAATAAATGAGCCTGTAATACTACGAGTGTTCTTTGCAAATATTAGCTGGTGAATGCATTTGAAGATATATACCAATTTCTTTCCTTGAAGAAAAGGTTGAAAATTTTGGAGCTCACTAAAGAGAAATGATATTGGTGATACCTAGTAAATTTTAATACACGGTTGATTCAATTGTACGTGGTAATTTTACTTTCTCACTGGATGTTTGGCTGAGAAAGCCGTTTTCTGAGGAATGTTTCAATATTGTGATGGGGTGGGGAAACTATTATGTAAGTGGAGCCGGCTCCTTGCTGATCTGGGCCATCCATCTAGCAGCCTTATTTTTCATTCTTAATGGCTTTTTTCTAGTAAAAGAAAATGAAAACACGGGCCGTATGGAAAGTACTTTGTTGTTGACAAGTCCGTGTTCAAGGTCGAATAACACTTTTATTTGAATATATGGTTGCTGGGTACCTGAAAACATTGGAAGGTCCAGATCAATCAAAGTGAGTTTGATGATGTTTACGGGTAAATTTATCATTATATTTTCAAAAGGCCGTGAAATGGGTTTTCAGGTTCATCAATATCGAGCTTTAATTAATTTCCAATGAGCCTAGTTATCCAAATGCTAATAAGCAATTATTTGATGGGAGCATTTGGACACAGCATAGTCTATTTGTGGATAAATGGGAGTCTTGGTGTAAAAAAACAGTTGAGTTGTTGTCCTATGACTTAGAGATCATGGTTTTGAAGTGTAGAAATAGCCTCTTGAAAAAATGCTAAGTATGGCTGTTACTGTAGACCCTGTCTGCCCCTTTCCCAGACACTACATAAGGACTCTCTGTCACCAGGATGCCTTTCATGGCCTATTTGTTGATATTGGTTGGATGGGATAATATGGACAAGTGAAATTCGGGCAACTTTTGAATTTGTAAGTTGGGATTGAATTTCATTTGAAAGAAACATAAGTTATGAGTACCAGTGGGCGTGAGATTTGGCCTCTAGACGAATGACTTAGATCTGTAAGTAAAATCACCTGTATGAAAAAGTTGGGGCATCCACTTCACATTCCCTTAATTCATGAGTCAGATTCTGAATCTTACAATTTGAAAGTAAAGCAATCGCCACGATCACGAACAGAAGTGCTGACCTTCGGCTACAAAGGAACTATGAGTTGTTTTTTCGGCCTGAAGCTGAAATTTTGTGCTTTGACAATCACAAAAAGATAGTGATCAAAGGGCTATATCGTCAGCTAGCCAACCGTTTCGTCAAATTTTGCTCCCGATTGTGAAAGCCATTCCATACAATCTCCAGATTGATTATGATTCTCGAGGTCGAAGTGAAATGCCTTAATCTGCTGGTGAATCTTCCGATGGTTAAGACGCAAGGGTGAGATGAAATTTATTGCCTCTAAGTGGACGTAAATTTTACCATCTAAGTTGAAAGCAAGATTGTCAATGGTTTAGGTCTTCAAAATCTGAGCCCACCTTGAGTTATAGCCATTCATCGTCATCATCTTCATTAAAGCCTTGTCTCAATGAGGGGTTGGCTACATGAATCTTATTTTTTTATTCTCCTCTATTAAGTGTCATGGCCTAATTTAGTCCAAAAGATTTTAAATATTTTCTCACCACTTTTATTCATGTCCTTTTGGGCATTCCCCTTGCCCTTTTAGAGCCTTCAACTTGGATCGACTTCTTCTAACCGGTGCCGTTCTTGGCCTCCTTTGGACATGTCCACGCCATCTATGTCTATCCTCTCTCATCTTATTACCTATTGGATCTACTTTGAAGTTTCTTCTAATATTTTCATTTCTAATTCTATCCTTTCTCGTTTTGCTACTCATTTATCCTAAAATCCTCATTTCATCTATGCTTATCTTATGTATATAATGTTTCTTAACTGCTCAACACTCTAATCCATAGAGCATGGTCAGCCTTACAATCATTGTATAAATTTTTTTTTTCAATTCAAGTGGCACTTGGTGATTACACAAAACTCCAAAGGCACATTTCAATTTATTCCAACCTTCCTAGATTCATTAGTGCAACAACCCTCTCAATCTCTTCGATATCGTGAATTGTAGATCTTAAATATTGAAAGTAGTCTTTTGGGGGTACTTCTTAGTTATCAATCCTTATTGGTGCTTGCCTCTCATTTATCTCCTTGCTAAAATTGCATTCCATATATTCTGTCTTAATTCAACTAATTTTAAATCCTTTAGACTCTATAGCAACTCTCCATAACTTTAGCTATGTGTTTATGCATTCTCTTGTCTTATCAATCAAAACTATGTTATCCACAAATAATGTGCACTACAGAATCCCCTCGTGTAGATGTTTGGTTAAGTTATCCATAACCAACGTGTAGAGGTATGAGTTCAATTCCAATCCTTGGTGCAATCCTATGGTGATGAGGAAATCATTGGTCTCTCCATTAGTGGTCTTAACACTCCTTCATACATGTCCTTAATTATGTCAATATATCCTCATAAAACACCTTGCTTACCCAAGACCAATCATATTAACTCTTTAGGGACCCTATTATAAGCTTTTTCTAAGTCAATAGAGATTGTGTAGAGGACCTTTCTTCTCTCCCTATATTTGTCCATCAATTATCTAAGGAGGAAAATAGCTTCCATAATGGACTTCTCAGGCATAAAACTAAATTGTTTTTTGATACACATGTATCATGTTGTAGCCTCTTCTCAATTACTATTTATGGCTTAGAAGTTTAATCTCATGATATTGTACAACTTTGTATGTTTCCTTTATTCTTATAACTTGGTACAATAGAGCTTTTTTCTCTACCCATTTGGTATTTTCTTCGATTCTATATCTTATTAAATAACTTTGTTAGCCAAATTACTTCAATATCTCTTTTATACTTTCAAACCTCTATTAGTATACCATCATGATCTAGGGCCTCTCCTAATTCATCATTTTTAAGGTCTCTTTCAATTCAAGTATCCCGATCTTATGGTCGTATCTATATTGTCCAACGTTATTTCGGTTTATTGTTCTTTTAATCTCTATATTCTCAATACATTTGTCATTTAGCAAAATTTGAAAGTAACTTTCCCTCCTTTGATTAATCTCATCATCTTTGACAAGTACCCTTTAGCCATCACTTTTAATGCATTTAATGTGTTCTAAGTCCTAACTCTTCCATTCTCTTATTTTTACAAGTTTGTACACATCTTTCTCACTTTCTCTTGACCTTAATCTATTATAGAGATCATCATATTCTTTGAGTTTTGCCTACTTACTACTCTCTTAACAACCTTTATAGCATTCTTATACTGCTCAAAGTCTTTGTTATTTGTAATCCACTGTCATGCTTTAAAACACACTCATTTCTTTAATAACCTTTAGTACTTTTTTACTCCACTACCAACTTTCTTTTACTGGCTGCCTTTTACCCACAGATACTCCTACAATATCTTTTGCCACTTTCTTAGTGGACTCATCCATATTAATCTACATGTTGTCTACTTCTGTTTCATTGTTCCACTTTCCTCTTCTACCATTAACTTGTTTGATAATGATGTTATCTTCTCTCCTTTTAAGTTCCACCACTCAATTTTTGGAAACCTATTAAGTTTCATTCCTTTCTTCCATCTCTTAATTTAAATATCTACAACCATTAACTTATGTTGTATGGTTAAACTCTCACTAGATATCACCTTCAATCCTTACACATTGATCTATTAGTATTCCTAAGTAGAAAAAAGTTTAATTGGCTTTTATATGATCTATTTATAAATGTTAGTAAGTATTCATCCCTCTTCTTAATGTATGTATTTGCTAGAGCTAGGTTATATGCCAAAGCAAAATCGAAGATAGCTTCCCCCATCTTATTTCTTTCTCCAAAACCATACCCTCAGTGTACTTGATCATATCCTTCCTTTTATTTTCCTACATGATTATTTAAAATCTACTCTTATAAATATCCTCTATGTATTGGAAATTTCTTGTGTTACTCCCTTCATATCTTCCTAGAATTTTCTCTTGATTCTATCTTTTAATCCTGCCGTGTGGTGTATGCACTTATAAAATTTATGATCTTGTCTCCTAAAATAAGTTTTATTGGTACAATTTTATCACTGATTCTTCTAACATCCCAACTTTATCCTTTAATTCTTTATCCACCACTGTCGTCACGTCATTTCTATTATTGTCCTTTCTTACATACCAGAGCTTATACCCATCAGTTTCTCTAGTTTTAATCTCTTTCCACTTAGTTTATTAGACACACGTTGTGTTGACTCCCCTACGTTTCATCCTATCAACTAACTTTATACTTTTACTTACTAATGTGAATGTATTCCATATGGCAATATGAATCTTATTTTACTGAATTAGTCTCTTTATCCATGTACATCTAGAACAATGCAGGAACCCTACATACTTTCCACTATATATGGGATTCTATGTAGTGCATCACTTATGAGGGAACACCCTAGCAGCCCTCACTCATTTTTCACTACATGAGGGATTCAATGCTGCACTTGCTTACTAGGGAGTGCTTAGTAGCCTTTGCCTAATTCCCACTACATTTGAACTTTGATTCAGCATGTCACTTATGGAGAACGTCCTATCAGGAGGAAATGCCTTATGCTTTATATCCGTGTTAAGGATTTGACAAAGAATTTTATGCTAGTTGGCACTTGATGCAACCCTCCTTTATCTAGGCTTGGGGTGCATATATCACAGCCCAATAACCACTATATTATAATTGGTTTAAATATATGCCAAATTAGTTGGTACAGGTGCATATATCATTATCTGTCTCTCACTTAATTTCTCTCTTGTATAGTCATCTATCTGCATATCTAGATTATGATTCAATGCATAAATAGGTCAGCTAATTAGTAGGAGTTGCACTGAGAATGTGACAAGAAATACGATTATATCATCATTCCATTAGTGAAGTTTTAGAAACAAGATTATAGAGAACTCTTCTCATGAAACCTATGGAGCCAATTGATATCATGACCATGAACTTACAAAAGAAATTAAAAACAACAAAAATCAAAATTAGATTATATCCAATTTGCCTTAACGATGACACGATGAGGTCATTTTCATACGAGTCAAGTAGGAATGCACTGTTGTACCATTGGCACCGGTCGAGAAGAAGGCTCCTATCAAGTTTTCACAACCTCAACCATATACAATTCTCAGTATCTCTTTTGGTGTCCTTGTGAAGGCAATTGAGTCTTTGTTGCTAGAAGTTTGGTATTGTTCTACCCATGTAATGAGGTGAAAACACTGCAATCTTTGTCAAACAATTTCCAAGGTGGTTCCTAAGGGTGGAGAGTAGTTTGGTTGTCTCACCAACTATTAAATGATATGGATGGAGTTGAAAGAGCATCATTGGAATAGAAGTGCAAGTATCCACTACTACAATTAGTGGTTTTTAAGACGGTTAAAAAATCGTCTTATACTTAGCCATCTTATAAAATAAAGACAAACATAAGATGGTTTACAAAACCTTCTTATATTATATTTAATATAGGATAGTTCATTCAAAAAACTATCTCATATTTCATTAATAATATAAGATAGCTTTGCAGAAATCGTCTTATATTACATGAGTAATATAGGATAATTTTGAAAAACTATCTTATATTTTTAATAATATAAGATGATTTTTGAAAAACTGTCGTATATTATTCTAAATATAAGCTGATTTTCTAAAAACCGTAGTATATAATATGTAAACTTTCTGCACAATTTCTATACTTTTTGTTATTTTTTATTTGTACATTATCCCTTCTATTTGTAGCTAAAAATACATTTGACAATCACTATCACTAGACAAAAGAACACTTTTACTTTATTTCTGTAGGCTATAATTATTCTACAACATATATTCACTTCCAACATTCTACATTAAACTTCTTCATGCACACATTGAAATAAAGAAAGCACATGCAGACTTCAATCAAAAGTAAAAAGGATCTCATTGAATATCTGTTTTGCTTTTCATTGATGAAAACCTTCACATTCAATAACATCAGTGATCTACAAATTAAAAGTGAAACGATATTAACTCCATTCCATTATAACGTCATTTATATCTAACTAGGGGTAACTTTTGCTTCCCAAATCAGCCTACAAGATAACATGTATTAAATCAGTTGAGATATATCTTGGATTCATTCAGGAAATGTAGTAAACTGTACGAATGATGATCAGTAAATGGTCTTACCTTTCTCAATTATGAGATCGTAAGTCCTTTGAAAATGAGGGTTCTTATGTATCTTACAACATAATGCCCACACTCCTAATAGGATTGTTGATTAGGACATTGCATAATGAAGACAATAGAAAAGTTTCAAATTTAATGTCCAATTGTAACTTTAGGCTATATATGCTAAAGAACTAGTAAAGCTTATCTTGATCCTTTTTTCAAAGAATTTTTCTATGTTGTTTACATCTTCCAACTCAATCTATTTATACCATGCACTGCACATATATACGTAAAAGCATTAGAAATCAATGATGGAATAGTTATCAGCCATCTAACTACTTTAATGAATGAAATAATAATAGCAGTTAGCTGTATGTAACTACTAGTAGATCATTTTCATTAGCAAGTCTGGAATGAAATTTATAAAATTTAACTTATATAAATATTCATGTTTAGAATGACATAATTTAGTAAGATATATGATAACTTACCTACCATTCTAGGGAATCAGTAAGGCCTACCCTTCTCACAATGTAAGAATGCAGGTATGATATCATCTATTTGTTTGTCCATGGGAAAATTCTCTTTTAGTTAGAGACAACATCATGGTCAAGGAACTTGTAAACATCCTTGACCTCTAATTATTGCAATTTATTGTGCAAAGTCCTATAGAAACTTAATGTCAAATACTTCTGATATCCTATTAATAAGTAATGTTAATCTAATTCTTGATAAGCAGTTATACAACATACTGGATATAAATGATGATGTGCATGTATTCAAGTTGAGCCATATTACATAAGGCTAAGAGGTCCTCTTTTATGATTGGAACCTCAACTATGTCGTCACCAAGCACACTAGACTTTATCCTTATAAGGCTTATTTCCTTATCTTTAGTGATTAGTCTGTACAGTCCCCTAAGAATTGGAGGCTTGTTAGGTGGAGCCTCCACCTAATCCTTACACTGTGGATATAATGTTTAAGAAATTTGTAATGGATATATATAAGAAGAGAGAGAGAGAGAGAGAGAGAGAGAGAGAGAGAGAGAGAGAGAGAGAGAGAGAGAGAGAGAGAGAGAGAGAGAGAGAGAGAGAGAGAGAGAGAGAGAGAGAAATTCTTTGGAGCAAGGCAATTGCTATGGTAGAATTTGTTGCCGGAGAGGGGTCAGCCTCAATGAGACATTCTGTTGCTTTTGTTTAACATTAGACACATATAATGTTAAAAAATTTAGTTGAGGCCTTAAAATTATTATTGGAGTAAGGCAATTGCTATGGTAGAATTTGTTGCCGGAGAGGGGTCAGCCTCAATGAGACATTCTGTTGCTTTTGTTTAACATTAGATACATATAATGTTAAAAAATTTAGTTGAGGCCTTAAAATTATTATTGAAAATGATGTTATAACACCATATACATACCTTGGATAACATTGCTTTAATATACTTCTTTGGCTAAGCTACATGATCTCCAATTGCATCTCCAACAGTGTGAATATTGTCTGCTTTTATCAATAATGGTAGGGGCATTTGGTTGGATGGTGGCAGTAATTCACGCATGCTTAGTGTGTGGATTCATCAACCTACCACGCAACATGATAAAAAGAACCTCCTATAGTGTAGCCATAGTGACATAGTTCTTAGATGTATGTAACTGCAGCATGTACTGACTCACCTACAAATAAAAAATAACATATACATAAGAATGAATGAAGATTACTAAATAATTTAACATTGAAAAAGTAAACATGATAGTACATACCTCCTTGATTGGGATATCTCCTTCAAAGAGTTGCTCCTCCACATCTTCTTCAAATGGAGCACTACAATTGTTATGAGATGGGGGTCGATTGGCAACCTCCTAACATAAACTTCTCAAATGCCAAAATTCATTAGACAAATCATTCTTTACCTTCTTGTATAACTCCTCAAGTGTTTTCTCCTTTCTTTCTTCTACATTCATTGCTGGAGGATTCTTTGATTTAGGAAAGAATTTGAAAGGAACCACACTACATCCTTAGGCCTTACTTGACTAGGGTGTTCGTTCTTGTTGCCCATAGCCCTATATAGGATGTCCCCTCTTGTAGGAGTACTTCTTAGAGTCTTTGTAGTTACACTTTCTTAGGTCAACTCTTCTGGCACATGTAATTATCAAAACAAGATCAATTCCATATATATAATATAAGTAAATAATTTCAAAGGTAGACATGTAAAACTACTTACAATTCATGAAGCAAACTAAGGTAGCATTTTCGTCAGTGTAGGTCTCAGAGTTATGCCCTTGTGAATGCATCATTTTTTAGAGAAGGGCATGATTGATAATGAAATAAAAATTTGGTATATTTAGACAAAAATGAATTGTCACATATACTTACTTCTTGTTCTTCTAACAATGCGTAACCAACCTAGAGAGGTGGTGCTGCATATGAATAGTCACAAACACCATTTGTCCTTTCATAGGCTTTGCTTACACATCAAAGGAATACGTAAGTAACCACGATTGACTTTTATAATTAGATGAATCAAACTTTAGGCTAGTTGTAATTACCTCAAGATCATAAGATATGCATATCTGAACAAATTGATTCCATGCATCCTGGTCAATGATGTTAGAATACAACTTAGCGATAATGTGAAATTTTGAAGAATGGTGAGCATTTGGAAGTATGTAATTTTTTACAAGCTCACTCTTTCATTTCTGCATTGTTCACTAGCCCCTTTAGAGCATTCTTTTTGCACTCATTAGTGACGTCAAAGGCAGACTATAAAGTAAAAACAAGCACATTAGTCTATCTAAAATAAAACAAGATAAGGCACATAGTATGTTATATGTAGCTAGTATTTACATACCTTTATCATCTCCCATATTGCATCTTTGATTGATGGTGACACATGTCCCTAATTAGTCATTGAGATTTGCAATATGCTTCTAACAATGTAGCAGATGAAACTGGTATAAGAATGTGTATTACCACATATGCTTGCCCTTTACTATTAAACTATACCATCTCTTTTTTTTTTTTTTTTCCCCCCCTTGACTTTCTTTAAATGATGTGCTCCATTTTTATTGGTCCTTTGCCCTTTCTCTTAATAGGTGTACCCATGTTGAACTGTTCTTCATGATGTTCCTTTTCTTCACTTTTTATATTTCTTAGAAAGTTAAAACAATATTATTAGGAAACAACAACCAAAGTTCATTTTAGAAGATTTTCAGAGCAAATCCTATAGGTAAATATATATAATTTAGATGTAGTCAAACTCACTTTTGCTGCTTTCGTTTCCTTTTCTCTGATTTGGTTCTTTTTCCTTTTCTATTCATACTCATAATTAAATTTAAAACTTAACCATCATAAATAACATGTGAAACAAAGTCTAAAATGCTCTCGTGCCTCCCCTATTTCAAAAACCCAAGTGTTGTCATTCCAAACAAAAATTTAATAGAGTCTCTTCTATTTTTTGAACTTGCACGTTTAATGCATGTGATGTAGTTCACCTAAAAATAAAATTTAAAATAATAGAATATATTTAGAGACTATCTCATCACACATGTAGACATGATTAAGCTGCCGACTTTGGTGAATTACATCAATGACTTCCCAATGGAAAGTATCAATAAAACTTGGTATATAACACAATTTAACAACAAGGAATCTAATGCTACAGTTAGATTCCAAAAAACTAACCAATAGTGAGATATTCAATTGCAAATATACCATGTTCACCAACCTATGCAATAGTACTCATTAAGCTTCATAAATGAAATTCAATAATTTAAACATGGATTTCTCACTAAAAACTGATATAATACTCTTCTTGATACAAGCAAATACAATTATTGTTCAAGTAAACAAATACAAGTAGCAAACTTTAAACTCTTCATTGGATGCCTTTGTGAATGAAAATTAAAAATCTTAGACTTGGTTCTTCTTACTCCTTAGAGATTTTCATTGATTAATGAAGTAGAAAATCATCCATAAAGTGCACTTGAACATAAGCAAAATACAGTTATTGTTCATGTGAACAATTACCAAGTAGCAGAATTTAAGCTCTTTGTTGGATGCCTTTTTGAATGAAAGTTGAAAATCTAAGGCTTGGGTCTTCTTACTCTTAATGTCTTCTATCTAGAATGATCAATTTTAGAGATTTTAATTAATTAATGGAAAAAAAATCATGGACAAAGTGCTCTTGAATGTAAGCACAATACAGTTATTGTTCACCCAAACAATGACAAGTAGCAGATTTTAAGCTCTTTGTTGGATGCCTTTTGAAATGAAAGTTGAAAATCTAACATTTGGGTCTTCTTATTCTCAATGTCTTCTATCTAGCACGATCAATTTTAGAGATTCCCATTGATTAACAAAGAGGTAAATCATGCACAAGTGCTCTTGAACATAAGCAAAATATAGTTACTGTTCACATGAACAACAAAAAGTAGTAGGCTTTAAGTTATTCGTTGATGCTTGATCAATATAGGACAATTTTTTGAGAACCATCCTATATAGATTATTATATAGCATGGTTCATGGAAAATCATCCTACATATTAATCAATATAGGACGGTTGGTAGAAAACCATCATATGTATTTTTATAATATATATTCTAATATACAACTCCGTTGAGGCTGGTCCCAAGCCTGGATAAAAAAGGAGGAGGGTCTTGTGTTAGGTGCCAGTTGGCAAGGAAGAAGTTGAAGTTGAAGATGATTTTGATTTTGTTATTTTTTTTCCTACTTGCAAATGAATATGCATTTGTATATAAGTTTATAAGTAAGAAGAGAAGATAATGAAAATCATCTATAACTTCTTTAAAGTATGGTAGCCCTAAGATGACATGAATCGAAAACTCACATTACCTCAAGCTAGGGCATCTCCCATAAGCAACACACTGCATATGATCACAAGTGCAACAAAAAAATGGGCAAGGGTTGCTAGGGCATTCCCTCAAAAGCAATGCACTGCGTCGGATCTTGGGTGCAGTGGAAGATAGGCAAGGGCTACTAGAGGGTCCCCTCAGAAGTGACACGTTGCATTAGAGCACATGTGTAGTGAAAAGTGGGCATGGGTTCATGCCATGAAGGTTGAGACGTGCATGAGTAAATAGGCTATCTCAAGAGCATAAGATTTGTATCGCCACATGGAATATAGGGACATTGACATGTAAGAGTCTGGAGAGAATCAACATCACTTGTATCTTAGAAACCAAGTGCAAAGGGGTTAACACTATAAAAATCGATGGGTATAAACTCTGGTACGTAGGAAAGGATAGTAACATAAATGACATAGAAATAATAGTAGATAAAGAATTAAGGATAAAGTTATGAACGTTAAAAGAATAAGTGATAGAATTATAATAATAAAACTTATTCTAGGAGAGTAGATCATAAATGTTGCAAGTGCATATGCACCACAAGTAGGGTTAGAAGATATAAACAAGAGAGATTTGGGTAGATATGGAGGGAGTCATGCAAGAAATTTCCAATAGTGAGGGGATAGTTATAGGAGCATACTTAAATGACCATGTAGGAAAAGAAAAAGAAGGATATGATAGGATACATAGAGGGTATGGTATAGGAGAATGAAATGAGATGGGGTAAACTATCCTTGATTTTTCTTTGGCATATAACTTGGCCATTGCAAATACATTCTTTAAGAAGAGGGATGAACACTTAATAACCTTTAAAAGTGAACTCCATAAAAGCCAAATAAACTTTTTTTCTACTTAGGAATACCAAAAGATCAATGTGTAGGGATTGTAAGGTGATACTTGGTGAGAGTTTAACCTCACAACATAGGTTAATGGTTATGGATATCTATATTAAAAGATGGAAGAAAGGAAATGGACTTAATATGTATCCAAAAATTAAGTGGTGGAACTTAAAAGAAGAGAAAATAACCTCATTCACAAATAAGTTTGTGGTAGAAGAAAACTAGAATGATGAAATAGAAGTAAACACCATGTGGAATAATATGGCTGAGTCCATTAAGAAAGTGGGAAAAGATGTCTGAGGAGTATCTATAGGTAAAAGACAATTAGTAAAGGAAACATGGTGTTGGAGTGAAATAGGGCAAAAAGTTATTATAGAAAAATGGGTGTGTTTTAAAGCATGACAGAAGACTAGAAATAATGAAAACTATGAACAATATAAGAATGCTAAGAAGGTTGATAAGAGAATAGTAAGTAAGGCTAATCTTAAGGCATATGATGACCTCTATAGTAGACTAGGATCAAGAAAAGGTAAGAAAGATGTGTTTAAACTTGCAAAAATAAGAGAATAGAGGAGTATGGACTTGGACCATGTTAGGTTCATTAGAAGTGATGATCAAAGGGTACTAGTCAAAGATGACAAGATCAAACAAAGGTATGAAACTTACTTTAAAAAATTGTTAATGGCAATGGTCCTGAGAATATAGGAATTGAAAATAATGTAAACCTAAATAACATCGGACATTATAGATATGAACGTAGGATTAGAATACCTGAAGTGAAAGAGGCCTTGAAAAATATTAAATCAGGAAAGGCCATGAGGCCTGATGGTATACCAATAGAGGTATGGAAGCATATGGGATACACTGGAGTAGTTTTGTTGATCATGTTGTTTAACAAGATTATAAAATTAAAGAAAATGTCAGATGAATGGAGGAAAAGCTCTATTGTACTAAGAATAAAGGAGACATACAGAGGTGCACTAATTATTGGGGGATCAAACTTATGAGCCACACTATGAAACATTTTGAAAGAGTCATTGAAAAGAGGCTATGACATGAGACAAGTGTATTGGAGAAATAGTTTGGTTTCATGCTAGGAGGTCTACCATAGAAGCTATTTTCTTACTCAGACAATTGATAGAGAAATATAGGGAGTGGAGGAAAGACCTCCACATGGTCTTTATTGACTTAGAGAAAGCTTATGATAGAGTCCTTAGAGAATTAATATGGAGGGTGTTAGGATAAAAAGGGCTTTCACGGGGGCATATAATCATAATTAAATATATTTGTGAGGGAGTGATAACAAATATTAAGACCACTAGTGGTGAGAATGGTGATTTTCCTGCACTATAGGATTGTACCAAGGATTGACATTGAGCCCATACATTTTCATGTTGGTTATGGATGAGTTAACAAAACATCACATGAGGAGATTCAATGGTGTATGCTATTTGCAAATGATATAGTCTTAATTGATGAGATAAGGGAGGGCTTAAATGCAAAGCTAGAGTTATGGAAGAAGCATTAGAATCTAAAGGATTAAAAATGAGCCAAACTAAGATAGAATATATGAAATGCAATTTTAGCAAGGAGAGGAGCAGGAGTGGAACATCAGCTAAGATTGATAACCAATAAGTCCCCATAAAAGACTACTTTCAATACTTAGGATTAATGATTCATGAGAGTGGAGAGATTGAGAGGGAGGTTATCAAGATAATCCAAGTGTGTTGGAACAAATATAGATGTGCATCTAGATTTTATGTGATCAGTAGGAGCTACTCAAACTAAAAGGAAAATTCTATAGGATGTTCATAAGGCAGGCCATGTTCTATGGATTAGAGTGTTGGTAGTTAAGGAACATCATGTTTATAGATGACCTTCACGGAGATGGATGAGTGACAAGATAAGAAATGATAGAACTAGGAATGAAAACATTAGAGGAAACTTAGGAATAGTACAAATAGGTAAAAGATGAGGGAGATTAACTTAAATGGTTTGGACATGTCCAAAGGAGACCCAAAACAACATCAGTTAGAAGGAGTGAGGCAGTGCAAGTAGAAGGTTTTAAAAGGGCATGGGGAAGAATGTGGATAGAAATGATGAAAAAAGATTTGAAAACTTTGGGACTAAATGAAGCCATGGTACATAATAGAGGGGAATGGAGAAATAAGATTCATGTGGCTGACTCCTAATTGGGATAAGGTCTTGATGATGACGATGATATGAGGGCGAGGTAACAAATGGTAAGACCACTAATGGCAAGACTGATGATTTTTCTGTCACTGTAGCATTGCACTAAGGATCGGCATTGAACCCATACCTTTTCACGTTGGTTATGGATGAGTTAACAAAACATTTGCAAGAGGAAATTCCATAGTGCATGCTATTTGGATATGATATAGTCTTAATTGATGATACAACGGAGGGCGTAAACACAAAGCTAGAGTTATGGAGAGAAGAATTAGAATATAAAGGATTTAAAATTAATTGAACTAAGATAGAATATATGGAATGCAATTTTAGCAAGGAGAGGAGTAGGAATGGAACACCAGTTAAGATTGATAACCAAGAAGTCCCCATAAAAGATCACTTTTGGTGCTTAGGATCAATGATTCATGAGAGTGGAGAGATTAAGAGGGAGGTTACCCAAGAATCTAAGTAGGTTGGGACAAATGTAGATGTGCATCTAGAGTTTTGTGTGATCTGCGGGTGCCACATATACTAAAAGGAAAATCCTATAGGATGTCCATAAGGACGGCCATGTTCTATAGATTAGAGTATTGGGATGTTAAGGAACATCATGTTCATAAGATGAGCATCGCAGAAATGAAGATGTAGAGATGGATGAGTGGCAAGACGAGAAAGGATAGAATTACGAATGAAAACATTAGAGGAAACTTAAGAGTAGCACAAATAGGTAACAAATGAGGGAGATTAGACCTAGATGGTTTGGACATGTCCAAAGGAGACCCAAAATGGTGTCGATTAGAAGGAGTGAGGCAATGTAAGTAGAAGGTTCTAAAAGGGAGAGGGAAAGGCCCAAAAGAACATGGATAGAAGTGGTGAGAAAAGATCTAAAAACTTTGGAACTAAATGAAGCTATGGTACTTAATAGAGGGGAATGGAGGAACAAGATTCATGTGGCCTCCCCTAATTGGGATAAGGTCTGATGATGATGATGATGATATTCTAATATAGGACGGTTATTCTTCAACCATCCTATATTCTTTATAATGACATTTATAATAGTTTTTTCCTATTATTAGAATATAATAAATAATATAGGATAGTTTATGAAAAACCATCCTATATTATTTATATTTTTACTATATATAGGATGGTTTTCAGAAATATTCCTATATCATTCTTCTAATATATGATGGTTATTTGAAAATTGACCTATATTCTCTCTAAATATCTCCCGCTCCCTCTCTCTAGCCCTAATTTAATAACATAAGATGATTTCTATTAAACTATCTTATATATTTTTGTATATAAGATCGCTTTTAAAGAATTGTCTTAGATGTATTAAAATATTGGATAGTTTGTCTAAACTTGTCCTATGTTCTCCATAATAAAAGTTTTCCCCTATTCTTTGGATCTTGAAAATCCTAGTAACCTATGAAGGGTAAAGGGAGCCCCATCCCTTATTTCCTTGATGTATAACCTATGATTGGCGTGACACATGATGTATAACTTGATTAATTAAGTAATTTCTTGAATTACATACATTGAATGTTATAAACATTTTTAAGCCCTCACATACAGTTTGATGCAACCTAAGTACCCTACTCACTAGCATCACTCACATAATCCATCTCATTCTCATCTATAGATCAATTAATGGAATTGTTGTAGTGATACATGGGAAATAAATTGTCGTGTCTCCTAGGTCATCTTCATCGTAGATGTACCTTTTAGGAGGCTAATAAAATAGTTGACCATCTAATATCATATCCATCTTGTACATAAAATACCAATTTCGCTAGAGATGTCATAATAAACTAATAATTTTGATAGCTGATCTTATTGAGGTTAACTAGTATCAATCCAAGGGCATCGATTTTGATGCTATCTTTGCAGTGTTCTACCTAATCACACTTAAAAACAACTACAGTTTTAAAAGTATAATCCAATGTCCATATCTCACTTATAACCCTATAATAGGTATAGTAAGCTACAATTGGGTTGTTTTATTTTGAGTTGAAAAGTAGCTTTAGTAATTAAGCTAACATCACTACCTTATTGTACTCTTGAGTTATCATGGTCTTTTGTGGGAAAGAGATCAGCCTTGATGGCATATCTAGCATATTTTTTTACGTTTGGCTGAGGTCCCATTTCAATCCAGCCCAAGGTTATAGAAATATTATGACCTAGAATATGTAACTGATCTAAAACTTGTGTATAATATTACTTAAGTGAGATGATTAATGTATACGTGCATGTGCTATTACCAATCAATTAAGTGAATGAAGTGTTAACTTATTATAATTAAATACCTTCTGACAAAGCCAAGTAGTGAAGGGACGACAATGCTCATCTTATATCCACTTCTGTTTCTTTGCATCTCTTGGATACCTCTCTCTTTTAGGAAGTCCATGTGCTCACTATATAATGATGAGATGAAAAATAATTATATATAACATGCATGTAATGCTAATCCCTTCAACATATATAGGAAAATGTGAAAGAAACCTTAGAGAAAGCATTAATTACTTAGTCAATGTATGCTTAAGCTTCATCAACATTAATGTTTCGAAAGACATAAAACTGTGCCTTGTCCTATTCCTTACTATCAATAGTTGTACACAACACCATTGGAGAGAGGTTCACCGAAATTTGAATAATTTAATCCACATGATTGTTCTTTCTCAGAGGGGTGCGACCACCCCAGCACTAATTCACTGGATCCCATTAGAACTCCGTAGTTAAGTGTGCTTGGGCAAGAGTTGTACTAGGATGGGTGACCCCAACATGACATGAATCGAAAATTGAAATTCGTTCAAGCTAGGGCGTTCCTCATAAGTGACGTGCTGCATCGGATCCCGGATGCGGTGAAAAATAAGCAAGGGTTGCTAGGGCATTCTCCTAGAAGCAACGCGCTATATCGGATCTTGGGTGTAGTGAAAAAGGGGCAAGGGCTGCTAGAGCGTCCCCTCAGAAGCGACGCGCTGCATCAAAATCCAGGTGTAGTGAAAAGTGAACATGGGTTCATACCATGGAGGTCGAGAAAGGCAATAGTAAATAGGGTATCTCCAAAACATAAGATTCGCTTGCTACATGGAATATAGGGACACTGATAGGTAAGAGTTTGGAGCTAGTAGACACGATGAAACATAGGAGAGTCAACATCGCTTGTATCCAAGAAACCAAGTGGAAAGGGGCTAAAGTTAGAGAAATAGATGGGTATAAATTATGGTACGTAGGAAAGAAAAATAATAGAAATGGCGTAGGAATAATAGTGGATAAGGAATTAAAGGATAAAGTTGTGGACGTTAAAAGAATCAGTGATAGAATTATAATAATAAAAATGATTCTAGAAGAGCAGATTATAAATATTATAAGTGCATATGCACCACAAGTAGGGTTACAAGATATAATTAAGAGACAGTTTTGGGAAGATATGGAGGGAGTCATGCAAGAAATTCCCAACACTGAGGGGATATTTATAGGAGCAGACTTAAATGGCCATGTAGGAAAAGATAAGGAAGGATATGATAGAATACACAGAGGGTATGGTATAGGTGAACGAAACGAGATGGGGGAGAATATCCTCGATTTTGCTTTGTCATATAACCTATCCATTGCAAATACACTCTTTAAGAAGAGGGAAGAACACTTAATAACCTTTAAAAGTGGACTTCATAAAAGCCAAATAGACTTTTTTCTACTTAGGAATAATGAACGAACTGTATGTAAGGATTGTAAGGTGATACCCAGTGAGAGTTTAACCTCACAACATAGGTTAATGGTTATGGATATTCATATCAAAAGATGGAGTAAAAGAACTGAACTTAATACACATCTAAAAACTAAGTGGTGGAACTTAAAAGGAGAGAAAATAACCTCATTCAAAAATAAATTGATGGTAGAAGGAAATTGGAACTATGAAACAGAAGTAAATACAATGTGGACTAATATGGATGAGTCCATTAAGAAAGTAGCAAAATATGTCTTAGGAGTATCTAAAGGTAAAAGGCTATTAACAAAGGAAACATGGTGATGGAATGAAACAGTGCAAAAAGCTATTAAAGAAAAACGAATGCATTTTAAAGCATGACAGAAGATTAGAAATAATGAAAACTATGAACAATATAAGAATGCTAAAAACGTTGCTAAGAGAATAGTAAGTGAGGCTAAACTTAAAGCATATGATGAGCTCTATAATAGACTAGGAACGAGAGAAGGTGAGAAAGATGTGTTTAAACTTACAAAAGTAAGAGAACAGAAGGGTAAGTACTTAGAGCATGTAAGGTGCATTAGAAGCGATGATCAAAGGGTATTAGTTAAAGATGATGAGATCAAACAAAGGTGAGAAATATACTTTAAAAAATTGTTAAATGACAATGGCCCTGAGACTATAGGGACTAAAAATACTATAAATCTAAATAACACTGGATATTATAGATATGAACGTAGGATTAGAATGCTTGAAGTAAAAGAGGCCTTAAGAAAGATGAAATCAGGAAAGGCCATGGGGCCTGATGGTATACCAATAGAGGGTTGGAAGCATATGGGAGATATTGGGGTAGTTTGGTTGACCAAGTTGTTTAACAAGATTATAAAATCAAAGAAAATGCCTGATGAGTGGAGGAAAAGCTCTATTGTACCAATCTATAAGAATAAAGGAGACATTCAGAGCTGCACTAATTATCGAGGGATCAAACTAATGAGCCACACCATGAAAATTTTTGAAAGAGTGATTGAGAAGAGGCTACGACATGAAACAAGTGTATCGGAGAATCAGTTTGGTTTCAGGCCTGGGAGGTCTACCATGGAAGCTATTCTCTTACTAAGACAATTAGTAGAGAAATATAGGGAGAGGAGAAAATACCTACACATGGTCTTTATTGACTTTGAGAAAGCTTATGATAGAGTCCTTAGAGAGTTAATATGGAAGGTGTTGGGTGTTAAAGGGGTTTCTCAGGGGTATATAGACATAATTAAAGATATGTATGAGGGAGCAGTAACAAATGTTAAGACCATTAGTGGCGTGATTGGTGATTTTTCTGTCATTGTCGGATTGCACCAAGGATCGGCATTGAGTCCATACCTTTTCACATTAGTTATGGATGATTTAACAAAACATCTGCATGAGGAGATTCCCTGGTGCATGCTATTTGCAGATGATATAGTCCTACTTGATGAGACAAGGGAGGGTGTAAACATAAAGCTAGAGTTATGGAGAGAAGCATTAGAATCAGAAGGATTTAAAATTAGCCGAACTAAGACAGAATATATGGAATGTAATTTTAGCAAGGAGAGTAGGAGTGGAGCACCAGTCAAGATTGATAACCAAGAGGTCCCCGTGAGAGACCACTTCCGATACTTAGGATCATTGATCCATGAGAGTGGAGAGATTGAGAAGGAGGTTACCTAGAGAATCCAAGCGGGTTGGAACAAATGGAGATGTGCATCGGGTGTTTTATGTGATCGGCGGGTGCCACTCAAACTAAAGGGAAAATTCTATAGGATAGCTATAAGGCCGGCCATGCTCTATGGATCAGAGTGTTGGGCAGTTAAGGAACATCATACTCATAGGCTGAGTGTCGCAGAAATGAGGATGTTGAGATGGATGAGTGGTAAGATAAGAAAGGATAGAATTAGAAATGAAAATATTAGAGGAAATTTAGGGGTAGCACCAATAGGTAACAAGATGAGGGAGATTAGACTTAGATGGTTTGGACATGTTCAAAGGAGGCCAACAACGGCACCAGTTAGAAGGAGTGAGGCAATACAAGTTGAAGGTTCTAAAAGGGCAAGGGGAAGGCCCAAAAGAACGTGGATAGAAGTGGCGAGGAAAGATTTAAAATTTTGGGACTAAATGAAGCCATGGTAGTTAATAGCGTGGAATGGAGGAATAAGATTCATGTGGCCGACCCCTAATTGGGATGAGGTTTTGATGATGATGATGATGATTGTTCTTTCTCAGGATTTTAATAGCATCCACTCCTGATAAATACTCGATGCAAAACTCCACTACTTCTTCCACAATGTAACATTCGGCAAGACAACCCTCCAGCTAATTGTGGTTTCACATATACCCTTTCAACACCTTCATGTACCTCTCAAACGGGTACATCGATTGCAAATAAACCAATCCACACAGCTTAATCTTATCAATAAGGTGCATTGCTAAGTGCCCCATGATTTTGAAGAATGATGGTGGGAAGATTGTCTCAAGCTCTCATAAGGTTGTCATTAGATGCTCTTAGATTTCTTGTAATTTTAAAATATCCATCACCTTCTTACAAAAAGAATTAAAGAAGTAGTAGAATTTAGTAATAAATCCTTTTTAACTTTTATGGAAGCCCTGAACATATTGTTATAAGCAGGAGTTGGTGCATCAATGCATGATAATCATGCTATTTCATCCCTAAGAGTTTCAACTATTCCATGGAGACAATATTTTTAAAGCTTGAAGAGTACTCTTTAGAGACTTTGATATCTGACAAGGTTTTATACACTATTCTTCTCTCCTCTCTGCCAAGAGTATAATTTGTTTTAAGCAAGTATGTTCCTTGGGGATGCAACCTTCTATTCAAACCCATTGTATAAGGATCCATTCAAGTTTTAAGTCAATCATTTATTTTTCCCAACATGTCAAGCAAGGAACTAATCAAGCTTTTAAAAGATATTCTTTTCAATGTGCATGACATCAGGCACATGCTACACTTATAGGGATTTTCAGTACACAAGCTCAAAGAATATTGATTTCGTCTTCCAACAACTTTTAGAGTTGTTGTCACATGTACACTTAGTTACCTTCTTTTTCTCTCATGAGACATTAAGGTTCTTAACTTGTTCGAATACTTGTCATCCAATCAACCTCTTTGGAGGTGTCCTAGTCTCTACTCCATATAAAATTTTCCTTTTTAAATTGGCACAGATGGTTTTTATGCAACCATCTTCAGTGGCCTAGGAATGCCATCTTCTTACCATGTTGAAGTCGTAGGCACATGTTTGGTCACTACAAATAGGGCATGCATTATATTCCTCCATTATGCATCCTGTAAATTACCATACATAGGAAAGTCATTTATTGTGCTTAAGGCTGAATGCATCTTGCTTACATGCATTATAAGCTTCAACCCCTACCTCCCACAATATCCTAAGATCATCGACCAATAGAGCCAAGTACACATCAATGCATTCTTAGGTTGTTTGGGACTCAATATTAACATAGTTAATATCATGGACTTCCTCTTCATGCACAATTGCGACAAAAGGTTATAAAAAATTATTATAATAGGCCAATAACTATACCTGATGCTCATAGAAGCATGAGGATTAGTCTTTTCTGTAGTTATTGTAAGTTGTAGGCTTCCAGGTACTTCTTCAAAGGATACTTGCTACAAGCTTCCATGCTGGGTCATTTGCTAGATGGTGTAAATACTTATCACTTACTCTCACCTGAGCATGCCATACTAGTTTCTTCATTGTTTTTTTAATACAAAACATTCTTTGGAACTTTGGAATAGGGAGAAAATGTCATAGGACCTTTAGAAGAACATCTTTCACTTGCTAATCAATTGAATTCTTCTTCATCTTCCATTTTGAATGTCTGTAAGTTGGGTATGTAGTTTTGTCTATGTGCTCCTTCTTGTATAAGATGCAGTCATCGGGATAGGCATATATCTTTTCATACTTTAACCCTAGTGCAACCAAGGTTTTCTTTGCCTCCTATGTTAACATAGCCAATTTGTTCACATTTGGCAGCATTTTACTGATTACTTTCAATAATTTGTAAAACTTTGATATGAAAAACCAAATCTTGATTTCACATTATAATGTTCTATCACTGTAAACAATTTGGTATAATTTGTATATCTAATGTACAATGACTTTCTCCAATGTAGTATGAAATTGTTCAGGATCTTTCTGTAAGTCACTATATGCATCTTGAAAGATCATTGTAGCTATAGCTTTGTGATTATATACACATTTCACCCTTATCAAGGGCATATGTGGAATTTTCTCTCCATGCCACATCTAGGGACGATGACTTTTAGTAAATCCATTGAGGCACAAATGTTCTCTTAACTCGCCTACAGTAACCTTTTTCAGGTTTCTATAACTCAAGCATAGACATCACATCCAATTACAATCACTACTTGCCCTAAATGTAAACTCTATGAGCTTTTCTATTCCCTCCTCATATTCTCTTCATGATCTTTTTGTAGTCATCAAAGCATATTTATCCATTTTGTAAAAAACTTGAAGTTTAGGTGCGTGTGAAGACTTTCTGACATAAAAAGATCAATAACATTGGGTAGGCATTTAACCAAATAATTAGGTGTCATAATATATATATATATATACACATTTGGAAAACAAAAATATGTTGTATTTTTTGCAAGTGCATGGGCTATTATAATATAGCGTATGCAAGTACGGGTCAATCCCATGGGGACTTGCTTTAATAATTTGGGGTTTTAATAAAATTTAATTATTCAAAAATTAAAATTAAATGAAAAAAAATAATAGAAACTACAATTAGATTTCAAATGTGTTTAATCAATGAAATTTTAGAGGTCCAATTAAAAAAATAGGAATTTAACTAAAAAAGAAAATTTTACTTCCCTAGACTACTTATCATTAATTTCTACAAATCTAATATCTTAAATTGTGATCCGCCTTCTTCAAAATGTTTCTAGTACTTCTAATTAATAATCACCTGGATAGATTAGGCAGATTTCAAAAATTTTGAGAGATTTGGACTAGATAAAAAATTTGAGATTTGGATGGTTTAGATCACTTTTTGGAGTTCAGATTAAAGATGAGAGATGTTAATCAATCCAAGGAATATTCTAAGTAGAATGCAGATAAAGTAAAACTGGGATAGATGAGAGACACAGAGAAAATTAAAAAGGGGACAAATTAGGAATTAAATTTAAGGATGGAGATGGAATACTAATTAATTGCAATGGTTAGAACTGGAATTAAGGAAAAAAAATAGATTAAACGAAAGAAAATGGAAACCTGACAAAGGAGGGAGATGTAGCAAGGAAAGATGGGGGAGAAGGGAAGAGGAGGAGAGGGAGACCCGTGTTGGGGTTTGCCTCTAGATAGTCTAGTGACGACGCCAGTGAATAGGGGAAGCCGGTGTTGTCTATGGGCAACGAAGAAGGGAGACAGTGACTAGCCTGGTGCGGACAGAGGATGTCAGTGTTGGAGAAGCAGTGAAGGCTGGGCTGTGTCGCTGGCTGTGCTTTCAACGTTGTACAGAGAAACAGAGAAAGGGAGATAGATGAGGAAAATAGTGCTGGGTTGGAGAGGTGATTGAGAGACAGAGAAGAGAGCGCTGAGAGAGAGGGAGAGATTAGAGGAAAGAGGGCTGGGTGGAACAAACTGGGTTGTGCGGTGTTGGGTTGGTGGTGAAACTCGACAGAGATAGCAGGGGAGTTTGTATGGGATGTATGGAACGAAACAGAAACAGGAGAGGAAAAGAGAGAAAAGTGGGAAATCTAGGACAATTGACGTTAAGAATTAAAATGAAAAAGGGAGAAATAGAAAGGTAAAATAGGAAAAAAAAAAAAAAAAACAGAAGGAAAGAAGAAGGTGCAGTGCGTGGAAGACGACAGAGATGAAGAATGGGGGAGCTAAAGATTGAGAGAAGGCTGGAATACGGTAAAAAAAAAAGAAAAAAAAAATGACGATAAAAGACAGACAAGATGAAAAGAGAAATTGGCTGAGAAAGCAAGGAAAACAAATCAAACTCCCCCCGGCTCCTCCTACGGTTATGTTGAAGGGAGAAAATAAGAGTTAGACTAGAGAGACATTGGGGAGAGGGAGTTATAGGTGGGATAGTTTCCTTTGTAAGAGGAAACCCGAGAGAAATTAGAAAGAGAGGGAGTGGCGAAGTAGGAAAGGTGCAGTGGAAAGAGATGGGGAGAATGGAATGGGAAAGAAGTTGGTAGCCTACCTCCCACCACCTTCTAGTTTGCTTTCTTCCACTTTCCTTCTAGCTTGCTTCCTTCTAACTATTTGGGCTTTCTAAATTTCCTCCATGTTTTCCTTTTATAACAAAGTTTCCTTTAAGAATTCATTCCCTCTACACCATTGAATCTTTGTTGGCTGATCCACATTGTCGAAATTCAATTTGAACCATCTAAGCTTATTTTGGTTGATCTGCAAGACAAAAGCAAACACATTGGATCTCCATGAGAATGGAGAGCTGAAACTCGAGTCCAGCGGGGATCTGGGTTAGTGGAGATAATTGTGGGGTAATTGCATATTTTTAAGGCCCCATTAGTTGGAGTTGAACGAAACTGAGGCTATGACATTCTTGTCTGACTACAGGCTATTTCTTTGGATTTGGGTTCTCAATTCATCATTCAAGGAGATTCTTCTGTTGTGATTGCTTGATTGATGGGCTACAGTTTGGGTCCTCGAAAGTTTGAGATACTTAGTAGGAGATATTAGAGATGTTGAGACTATGTAATTGTGATTCACACGTTGAGAAATGCTCTAGTAGGGCAAGCTCTCACGGGAAGCCATAGGGAGGCATCCCAGTATCACATAATTCGTCACTTTTGGGTGATCCATTCTTTCATCTGACATTTCCAACAATTTATTTATTTATTACTTCGAAAGGTGACTTCTCCAACATTGAATTACTAGTAGCCAAAATATCACGCAAATTGGAATATAGTATCATCGTAGGAGGTAGGTTCCTGGTCGTTGAATGTGGACTGTTGCTATAAAGTTGCTAAGTCTTACGATCTGATAATCAGAATCCCATTGTTCGAATAGGCGCGATTTTTGTGCAACTAGACAGCCAACATCGACTGCTTAAATGAACAAAACTGGATTAACAAGAGGTGAAGCCCATATGTAAATGTAGGGTCTCTCATGATAACTTACCGTGAGGTCGCATCGCTCTTCCAGATCTTTTTACATCATTATATTTCTATATCTCTAGCATGCAAAACAAGAGAAAAATGACTGATAGGAGGTAAGGCTGGGGGTTTGGAAAATGAAAGAGAGAGAGAGAGAGAGAGAGAGAGAGAGAGAGAGAGAGAGAGAGAGAGAGAGAGAGAGAGAGAGAGTAGACGACCCAAGTGTCCAACTTCCTGATAGACAAATTGGATCACAACATCTCCGACGAATATCCATAAGTTAGAATTTCTCTGCAGATAGGAGGAGAACCTCCCTTAGCCAAGTCTGGTGCAACTCCATCCAAGCCATACCCAAGAGCACCAAACAAGGAGAACTATGCTTCAAAGTACTCCAAATTTAAGGCGAACTCTACTAATACCACCTCACAAGCCTTAATATGTAGGAAAGATTTAAAGGAGAGGAGGAGAAGACAAAGTAGAATTGCATTCTTTTTAAGCAAAAGTACTGAAAGGAAAAGCACAGAAGGGGAGCATTGGTACAATAGTTGAGTTGTCATCATGTGGAAACAGCCTCTTGCAAAATGCAGGGTAAGGACGACTACTATAGGCACTTTGTGGTCCATCCCTTTCTTGGACCCCACATATGTGGGAGCATAGTGCACTAGGCTGCTCTTTTTTTTGAAAGGAAAAGCAAGAGTAAGGAGTTTAGATACATAATTGGTTTGAGCTAAGGAAGCAACAATTGCATGGGAATACTTCCTTTTGCAGGTTTTTAAGAGGATTGCAAATTTTCTGTCCAAATGTTGTACCTCTATCTTTTCGTGATAAGGTGGAGAAATTATGCTTGCCTTAGAATGACGATTCTCCTTAATAAACATAATCACAAGTTTGGACTGGAACATAAATCAAGAAGAGCAATGTCCAAAAATTTTAGAAATACATGCATGGAAAGAGCCAATTATGTGGGAAAAGAATATGATAGGGAAGTGAATGCATTTTTCATTTTGACAAAAAATATATGAGAGCATGACTAATTATTTGTGAAATTTGAGTTTAGTTGGTGTTTTGTGGTGTAACTTTAAAATTACTCACAAGCGCATGGGTCAACGTAATAATTTGCACGCGAAAGAGGTCAATCTCACAAGGAATCTCACAGATTTGGATATTGATTGGATCTTATTTAAGTTGTTTATATTAGTCAAAGAAATAGGGTTTTTATTAAACTAGGATTTTAAACAACATGGAATGAAAAACATGCATAAAATTAGTAACATAAACTAAAGGTTTTTTTTTTTTAAATAAGAATTTTCAATGGAATTAGAAAATTTCCTAACTAACATGAATTTAATAAAAGAAACTAATATGTAAAACTAGAATGAATGAATCTACGAAACTTTTCTTAAGGAAACTTGCTAAACTAACACTTTCCTAATCCTAAAACTTTTTGAAACTAAATTAAGAAACTTTTTAAAGCTAAACTAATATGTAAATAACTAAACAAGTAATATTAAACTATCATGAAAAGGAGAACAATAAATCACTTAAAGGCAAATCAACCAATCACCATGTGTATAACCCATGGAGTTGTACACATGGTTCATGAGTGAGAAAAAAGCTAGAATGCATGAACTAAAAGCTAGCTAACATGGGATATAACTAAAAAAGTAAACTAAAATATTTAGAAAGCTATATGGGTTCCTAAGGAATCAAGTTAATAAAGTGTATGAACTGCTGAAAATTATGCATGAATCATGAAAGGTAAAATTCTAGAAATATGATACCCATGAAACTTAAATTAAAAGAGGCATGGAAAGAAATTAGTGCAAATTTTTCATTAAAGATAGCACACAAGATTGGAGGTATTTAAGTCTAGAATCAATAAATAACAATACCCATCCAAGAAGTTTATTCATTGAATTGGAAATTACATTCAAAGATGGTGTGCATGTACATAGAGAACAAGGCTAAACTATGCACACTATTCTAATGCATAGAACTTGATTCAAAGAAAAGCTTAAAAACTCTCCAACAATCTCAAACTATCTTAGATAACATGCATGTGAAACCCAAATGAGAGATTAAGAGAGTTAGAGCATGAAGATGGAGAAGAAAGCAACAAGAACTACTCTTAAATCTAAGTGAGAAACAAGAAAAAAATGAAAAGGAAACAATCAGATTCAAAGCTGCTATTCTCTTGGCTGTCACTACCAGAGAAAAGAAAAATTTGATCTTGAAGAATTAAGCAAGAAAACTAAAAGAAGTGCTAGAAAGAGTGAGGGAGAACAAAGAGGAACTATGTGTAGGAAACTTAAACAACAAAAGAAAGTAATAAACAAGCAATGAAAGCAAGGAATTAAAACAAGGAACAAACTTAGAATTGAAATGCAAAAACCAAAGAAACAAGTCAAGAAACAGGTGTGGAAATAAAATACAGCCAAGATGTTGAATTCCAAAGCTCTAAGAGTATCTTCAAGCTTATGTGCATGATTTCAAGGAGTTAGAAGCAACCCCTCTACTTGAATTATGCAAGGAATTCTATGGGGTTATATAGAGTTTTGCTTTCCAATTTGATAAGATCCTATCCTTGACTCCCACTTTATAAATCTATAAATAGAGGTGTTATGAATGGGTTTTTCATCTTTTAACTTTCCATAGAAATCAAAGCAACACTTGGGAGAAATAGAGGGAGGCTGAGGGAGGAAGATCACCCTCACCGAAGCTCCCTTCAATTTCACACATTCAAATCCTTTAGAGATAATGATAGAGTCTCTACCAGTTCCCATTCCTTTCTTGTTTATTTTCATTTTTTCCCATCTCCATTCTCTTGGATACATCATATAGGATCACATGCATAATATTTAATGCATTGTTCTAGCTAGCATCCATTCATAAATTAGTTTTGTATGTTTAGCACTTTCCTAAATTATATGGTAGTTTCTATTTTTAGATAGTTTATAATTTTAGGATTGCACACATAACACAAAGTTTGCATGAATTTACACTTTGTTTCTAATATAGCTAGCATCATACATCATGTTCCTAGTTTAGAATATCATTCATCATCATTGTAGTATATGTTTTAGTACTTCCCTAATTTAGAAGCTAGGTACTTTCTAATTTTAGATTTATGTATATAGATTTTAGATTCATTCTTTTTAGCATTTGTTAACTTTTCATATTTCTTAGGATCACTTTAGGACAATTTTAAGAACTAAATGCATGATAAATTCTAAGATTTAGTACTTTTTTAATTTAGAAGTATGACACTTTCTAAATTTTGATACCCATGTTTAGCTTTAATTATACTTGCTATCTTCTTTGCATTTATCTTAGGATCATATTAGGAGACACATGCATGTTAGTTTCTTAGGTTTGGAGTGATAATCATTTTGTTTGTGTGCATAATAGCTTAGGTTTTGCATGCACCAATCCACTTTTGGCTGAACGCACACATCACTCATGCATGCTTTTTTTTTTTTCCTCATATGCATTACATGCACACACACTTTCTATTTTGCATGTATGGTTTCTTTCCATGCTAGGTAGCTTGCATCTCCCTCTCCCATACATGTTTCCTTATCATACACATCTTCCACACACCACTCATTCCCTTCACTTTCCATTTTCATAGCACTCACACACTTTCCATTTTCAATTGCACGCATTGTTAGATCATTCATTCATGCCTCATTCTCTTTCTATCTATTCCCTTTCTTTTTTGGGATTGGGAATAAGGAAAAGGAAAGGAACCTTTTATCTTTCTATGGCAATTAAGAAAACTTTCTAATTCCTAGAAAAGGTTGAGGAAACATCTAAATTCATCCATAAAGCTACCTAGATTCGTAAATAAGGGCTTCATATTGAAGGGTAGGATTATTATATGTGACTATCTCTTTCTTCATCTCCTAAGGGTAGAATTGGTGAGTCCTCAGCCAAGGGTCATTGTCTCCATTTCTTTTCTATTTATTCTATTTCATGTTTAAGGTAGAACACCCTCTTCTATGGTTTACCCTATTTCAAAGATGAATGACCTCTTATCTCCTCTCTTTCAAACTCCTTGAAACCCTCTTTTTATAGTTTCTAGCTTAAGAAAAAAGCCGTATCCTTTTTTACTTTCATTTCCTTAATGATCTTTTTCTTTCTTGGGATGGTGATTGTTTATGAAAGGTGTTAGTCTCCTCTTTTCTTGCTGTCCTAATGCTTCATTCCTCAAGGATATTTGGATGGGATTTCATTTGATTTGTGTCATGTTTGTGACAACTCAAGTTTTTAAATGAATTTTTATCAATTCTTTTTTAAAAAATGAGGCCTCTAGTTGAAATTTCTTTAGCAAACAAACAACAAAAATATTTTTCTATGAAAAGAGTTTACTAAAATCCCTAAGTGTCTTTACTACTTTATAAAGCAGGATTATATGATAAAAATGAAATTCTCATTTCTATATAAAAAAAAAATCTAATAGAGTTTCTTTTGTTTTTCTGATCTCATGCATTTAATGCATGCGATGCGATCACTTAATAAACAAGTTTTCCATACCATTTATATTTAAAAAATTTAAAGACAATATAATTGCATATAATAATAACTATCATCACCCAAGTGTTCCAGTAAAAAACACAGTCACATAAAGTTACCAAAATACTTACGTGACCATACAAGTTCATAATATTCTCTCTTTTGTCAATTACAACATTTATATAACACTGTACATAATTTACCTTTTCTTCCAAAATCTTCTACACTCTTCTTGCTAAGCAAACTACAACTCCCATGAAGCTAGACTCCTATGATATGAGAAATTGTAAACAAATACAATACCTTAACAGGATTGTGCTTGTATAAGAGGAATTAGATGCATGTATATACATAAAGCAGTTTTTAATTTTCCACATGAATCAATTCTCATGCCGTGTCAAGAAAAACTGTAACTATAAATAATTTAGCTTAAAATGATAAAAGGAATTAATGAATTCATGACACAAGTTCATATAATATTATCCCATCTGGGTCTTATTTCTATATGCCTTTAATAAGCTCAAATTCTGTGGAGGATCAGGACTAACTCTCATGAGTGATCACATATATCATAATCATTTTGTGGATGAGACCAACTCACATGAGTCTCCTGATTTTAACCTTATTAGTATAATAGTTTGTATGTGGATCAGGACCAACTCTCACGAGTCTCCTAATTTTAACCATATCTCTGACACATAGACATAGTCCTTAGATGGACTAGGACCAATGTTGTGACTTTCAAAATTACTTGCAAGCACACGAAACAATGTAGTAAATTCACACAAGCAAGGTTGACCCCACGAGGAATCAAACGGATGTGATATTAGTGGTCCCTACTTAAATTATCTAACATAGCCAAATCAAGGAGTTCTTTCCTAAACTAAAAATGGAAAATTAACACATGAAATGTGGAATTATTCCAAAATCAAAACATGCTAACTTTCCCAAATCATGCAATTCTAAGGAAACTAAGCAACAGATTCATTACTTTCCTAAATTTAAATTTGTAAACATGAGATTTAGCAACTGTAACAAAATCAATTACTTATCTAAACTAAGAATTAAAAACTAACAAGATGTAAAATAGTTAACAATAGAATCTAAACTAAACTACAACTAAATAATAAGACTAATGAAAGCAATCACTAATCAAGCAAAGAAAGGAGAACTACCCAAGTATCATGCACATGACTATGGAATGGTACGCATTTTTTGTGGGGTAGGAATGGATCTACTTAACTACTTCAAAAACCTAGAACGTACAATCTAACTCAAGCATCAACTAAGCAATCTAATAGTATAATTGGGTTCTTGAAAAATTAAGCATACATAAAGTGCATGATGCTAGAAATTAAACATAACAATCCCTGAAGAAAAATTCCAGCAGCATGCTATTTAACTCATTCAATCAATAAGACATGGAAAACATGGAATTAAGCACTTCTCATGCAATCAATTTCATTAACTATTGGAAATAAGTATAAAGTAAAAACTCCAATTAACTTCATTGAATCACATTAAAATCCATCAACATAATGCCCACAATAAATTTAATCCAAATCTAAAAATTGTGTCCTATTACAATGAATGATACTTGATCTTAATCAACCCAAAACTACAAGCTAAGCCTTCTTCAATACTCCAATATCAATCATGATTAAAGATGCATTGAATTCAAAGGAAAAATTCACTAGAAAGTAAAGGCAAATTTAAGGAACACTAAGGAAAGCAAGAAGGGATTTTAATGAAACTAAAGGAGATTTAAAGACAAGGACAAGCAAGGAAAAAGAATAGATTCAAGGTAACTTTTTCTTGGCTGTCACTTCAAGGGAAAAAAAACCTTGAATCTTGAATAAACATATAAAAAGGAACTAAGTAAACGGAAAATTATACAATCTAAGCAACAATGGAAGTTAAGAACAACAAAGAGAAGTAGATCACAAAGGAACCAACTAACCTTTACTTGAAGAACTAAGGAACCAAGGCTTGGAATCATGCATCAAACCCTAGGAAAGATGGAAGCCACCCAAGGAGAAGACCATTCAAGGCAAAAAGGTAAGGAAAAGGACGCCTCCTCACTTTGGAGGAGGCATTTTTTTCTTCCTTCTAAAAGCTCCCCTTGTTGAATCCCTTTTTAGTGGTGAAGTGGAAAAGTGAGAGAGAGAGAGTGAGAGAGAGAGAGAGAGAGAGAGAGAGAGAGAGAGAGAGAGAGAGAGAGAGAGAGAGAGAGAGAGAGAGAGAGAGAGAGAGAGAGTGATAGGCAAAGATAAGAAAGAGAGGTGAGTGCAGAAAAGTGATTGGTTAAGTAGTTTCCTAGGTAGTGGGGATTGTTCGGATGGTTGGAATGGAATTTTGGGAGAGTAAGGAAGTCTTAGAAAGATATGACTTTTGATTGGAATGTGAAATTCGTAGTAAAATTTAGTGGTGAAGTGGAAAGTGGGAAAAACATGAAAAAACACTAAAATTGAAAAGGTATCTTCCTATTAGACCACACGCTACCTTATATTAATGGATTTTTACTCATTTATCTTCAAAATATCCCCATAAATACCAAGTATAATTCTTTGGATTCTTATCCAATCATGGCCTTCCATGTAGTTTAGCTTAAGTGGCTTGATGGCTTGCCTTAAGAGCTCATTTGGCTTGGCTTCATGGCTGACTTAGATGGCATATTTTGATTACTCAAATCCTTTGATTTCGTGCTTGACTAGGCTCCTTAGCTTGTTACCTTGATCATGGCTTGAATATAACTAAGTAGTTCAAGTGAAACCCATGCCAAGGTGGTGGACTTTACATAGCTTGGACATGGGCCCACTTTGGCCACCGTTGACTCCTTTAATTGCATCCATTGCTTGTCTTAAGATGATCTTGACCTTTGATCTCACTTTAGATTGATGACTTTTAGGTGTTGACTCAATCTTTCAAACTTGAAATTCTATTTTCTTCTTAATCGATCTTAGTCGTCGAATCACCATCTTGCTTCCTACAAAAAGTTAAAAACTCTAATTAAATTCATAAAAAATATGGTTAATTATATATATATATATCTTGAATTTTCCTTTGGACCTACAAAATATCAAAATTTTGAGTCATTAGGTCAAACATGCATGTGTTACAAATTTTGGTCAAAAACCCTAATTTACCCCTATAAATTATAACACATGAGTTACTAATTGGGTGGCTTTTATGAAAAATTAGACACTTGCCAACTAACTCTTACAAGTCGCCTAATTGTAACCATATCAATATAATAGTTTGTACATGGACCAGGACCAACTCTCGTAAGTCACCTGATTTAACCATATCTATAATCTCATAGATCATAGTCTTTGGATGGACTAGGAAAGAGTCACTTGATTTTAATCATATCAACATGACAATCAGTACATAGACTAAGACCAACTCTCTTGAGTCACCTAATTTTAACCATATTAGTATAGCATAAATTACACATGGACTAGATTGACTCACATGAGTCAATTAATTTTAACAATATTTGTGAACACATAGATCATAGTCCTTAGATGGACTAGGACCAACTCTTACGATTTGTTTAATTTTAACTATATTAATATAAAATAGTCTATACATGGACTAGGACCAACTCTCATGAGTCGCCTAATTTTAAATGTCAACATAACAGAGTCTATACATGAACCAAGACCAACTCTCATGAGTTGCCTGATTTTAATCACATATGTGATCAGATGGATCACAATCTTTAAAAATTCTTACTAAACTCATAATGAATAACACACACTTTTGCATAAGCAGTTTAATCATCATCCAAAAAACATCACACAAAATTGCATCATCTGACATATACTCTAAAACATATCATAAAAATCAAAATTCAAGATATATTGAAAATATGGTAATCTCAAATCCACCTACCTTTGATTGAGCACTTCTGGTTTGCTAATGCAAATAACTATCCAGTTTGTGCATGCACTTGCTATCAATCACATCTCTGTAGCAGCATAAATATACATTTAAATATACAATCTAGGTTTTCTCTTAGCTTTCCATAGTCTAATTTTTTTTATTTAAGTTAGTCCCTGGCACTAACTTGCACAGGGCTACATGATCCACTCATCCATGACACTGATGACTTTTTATTAACTATTGATTATTAATTAATGATCAATGGTTACCAAATTACCAAGTCCACACCATTGATCAATGATTGGTTATCCGCATCTTTCATTAAGCACCTAGAGTTTCTAACCCCTAGGATTTCAAGTCACCTTGATAGATTAGTGGTTATAAACTCTTAATCTATGACTCGATCCAATATTGGATTGTCAAATCTAGGGTTCATTCACTCTTGATAGTTACAAGTGTTTAAATTTTGAGTTTGTAATCGATCCAACCATTGGATCAAGTTTTATAGCATGATAATGGTGATTATCATATCCAATGCACGTGTATCTAATGGAAATCCAACAGTCCATAGCCGTCAAGATCTCTAATTGGTGAATTAAATGTTAGATCTAAGGTTACAGTGGCAGCTTAAGGCACAAGATCTTAATTATGTTCAATTATCTGTGAAATTTTTAAGGATTTCACAATTTACAATGCACATTATACTTGAATTGGAATATAAGGTAAATGGGAGAAGATTGGTCACGATCTTACCTATAATCACATTGATCCTCATCTAACAGATCATTTGGAGCTTCAAAGCATTGATGAATGTTCAAAGATTGGTGCAATCATGGTCAAACAATATTGTTGCATTTGACTTTTTGTCAGATCAACCCTGATTGTCGATTTTCTTGAGTATTTTTGTTTACATCTAGAGAGGAACATAATGAATGACTTGAATCATCAATCTAAGTCATTTTTGCCTCTATGCACACTATACTCTTTGGCTTTGTTCATCATCGACAATAGGGATGGTTGCATGGAGGGAAGAGGGAAGAAGGTGGGAGAGAGCTAAGTGTCATCAGTGTTGAAATTGAATTGCGTAGAGTGGAACTAGCGGATGTTGTAGCTTTCAAGTCACGTGGAGTTTAAGGAAGAAGAAGGGGTTTTTGCTCACCTATGGAGGAGAAGATGGTGGTTCTTGATGGCTATGCTTCAATCACCATTTGTTCTTTGATCCGAGAGAGAGAGAGAGAGAGAGAGAGAGAGAGAGAGAGAGAGAGAGAGAGAGAGAGAGAGAGAGAGAGAGAGAGAGAGAGAGAGGAAAGGGAAAAAGGTTGGGAGTAGCACATTCTAGCTTGATTGAGCAGGAGGGGAGAAGACGGGGGAAGGGAAGTGAAAATGACAGTGATTGGTGGCTTAGTATGAAGCCCTGGGCCAATGAGGGTGGGCCAAGAGAAGGCTTTTAGGCTTCTAGGCTGGGGTGAGGGACAGAGAGTTAGTCCCACATTTCCTGGGGAGAGAAAACTGGGTTGTTTATAAGAGTTTGGGAAACTCTAATGGTCGTAATGCGTTTCCCCTAAGAGACTGGGGAAGAACAAAACCGTGAGGAGTGTATGGGCGCCCCAAAGGGGACAATATTGTGACTGATGGAACCCTGGGGTGTTACAAATGGTATCAGAGCCAGTTTCCCTCGTAGTGTGGTGGCTAGCCACACGCAGGCACATGTGTTCCCCAAGGGGGGAAGATGTGAAGCCCTGGGCAGATGAGGGCGGACCAAGAGAAGGCTGGCAGGCTTCTGGGCTAGGGTGAGGGAAAGAGGGTTAGTCCCACATTGCTTGGGGAGAGGAAACTTGGCTGTTTATAAGAGTTTGGGAAACTCTAAAGGTCACAACACATTTTTCCTGGAAAACTGGAGAAGAACAAAACTATGAGGGGTGTATAGGGCCCCAAAGCAGACAATATTGTGACTGTTGGAACCTCAGGCTGTTACACTTAGCTTCGGTTGTCGTTAGTTGTTCATTAGTAAAGGAAGCATACTAAGATGAGGGAGCAAAAAAATGGGAAATTTGGAATGCAAGTTGCATTCTGACCTTGTTGAACAAAGGGGAGGAAGGAGATTGGGAGGTGACGTGGCTGTTGTAATGGTGTATTGATGACCAAAGGTAGGGGAGAGAGAGAGAGAGAGTTGGCTGATTGGTCAACCATTTAGGTGTTGATATCAATTTTTTACCTATCCTTTAAGGTTTTCTTTTACAGGGGGACCCACTAAGCAAAATTACTAAATTGCCCCATATTTAAATTGTCATAAATTCTTCATCCGAACTCCAATTTCAGCATTCTTAGTTTTGTTGGAATTATTTTCTGAAGTGCAATCCAATTATTGAGGTTTTAGGGGGTCAATTAGGTGTCCTTCAAAAAGTTAATTCCCTAAAACTCAAAATACGAAAGTCCAAATACTAATTTTCTTCAAAAATGACTTAGACATTGTATAAAATGCAATTCAAAAGTTGAGGCTGCTACAATATTAGGGTAAAAATGGGAAAATCTTGGCAATAATTTAGTCTATTTGGGTTGAAGATATGTGTACAAGCACTTGTTGAGTGACACAACAAGAGAGCCCTAGAGTAGAATTCAAGCTCGGAGATGGAGAAGTTTGATATGCTTTCCTTTCTTTAATTGTTTATGTCTCAAATCCTTGTAATTTTTCTTAATTAATGAAATGGTTCTTTTCTATTCTTCGTTTAATTGTTTCCTTACTTTAATTCTTAGTTAGTTGTTGTTTTAAAAAGTTTTCTTATTTCATTTCCATACTTGTTTATTTTCTTACTTCTTTATTTAGATAGTTTTGTAGCTCCCTAATTGCTTTCTTTCTTAATTAGAGTTTATTTTATAGTTGCTTAGTTGTTTATCTTAATAGTTGCTTCATAATTAGTTGTCTCCTTCTTAGTTAGTTACTTATTTCTTTCCTTTATACCTTTGCTTTCCTTCTATCTTTGTCATTAGTTTTAATTATTCTTACTTTCCTTAAATGTTTGGCAAGGTTAAAGTTAGACAACCTAAATTTTAATTAACTTCATTTATCAAAGAGTCCTCATGGGATCAACCCATATTTGCCTTTTCTATACATCAATAGAACCACACACTTACTGTAATAATAAAGACACATAAGTGTTTGCTATAATACATTAGGAGTGTTACATATTTAGATACTTGATGCATAATTTTTGAATTTAGGGGTATAAAGGGTAGAACTATTTTATTTTTTTACTAAATTGAATTTTTATTTCTTTTCTTAGGTGTAAATATATATCTTTCTTATGGCTACCCTATTAATGAGACACTTCATAGAATCTTTCAATAATTAAATCTTTCTAGTAAAATATATTTTTGCCTTGGAGAGGTCTTTAATAAATCAAAATTCTTAAGTTCTTGATATTAAATGCAAAATGGTAAGTATTCGACTTTGTATAAAAGTAGCCAATTAGTAGTCCATGTGTTATAAATTATTGGCATTATTCTAGGGTTTTTCTGAAATTTCATAACACATGCATTTCTCTCCTAATAATTCAAAAGATTGATATTTGGAAAGTTCAAGAACTAATCTAGAGTGAGTATGTGAATTGTCATAAGTTTCTAGCATTTGATTATGATTTTTCATCTTTTGTAGGTGTTGAGAAGATGATCTAACAATCGAGATCAAGTAAGATAAGGTTTGAAAATCAAGATCAAAAGAGGCCAAAGACCTAAATTTCATCATTTCAAAGCTTAATCATTGTTCAAGGTTATTTTAGGACAAGCAAGAAAGCAATGAGAAGATCCAAAGGTGATTAAAATAGGCTCATGTAGAAAGCCATGCAATTCCACTACCTTTGCATGAGAATTGGTGTCATACATGCAAGTTTCCTAAGCTAACAAGGAAAGATAAAGAAGCCAAGTCATTCAATACTTGAAGCTAAAGGACTTAGCCACTCAAGCCATCAATTACTGAGCAACCAATCCATATGAGAGCCGTGCCACATGGAGTCACACAATAGGAGGAATTTTATAAGCAATTATCCCATTCTAAAAGTGTGAATTTCAAGTGATCATTAAAAAAAGTTAGATGGAGATTAGAATATGGTAAGATATGCACGCATTGGTGGACCATTACAAAGAGAAACCAATTCCAATTTTCTCATCTTTCCCTTTCTTTCTTTCCTTTTTTCCCTCTTTCCTACCCACCACATGCTATACTTAGAAAGCAAAGGAGTTCCTCACCACCTTCCTTGAAAAGTGGTGCCTCCTCACTTCTAAATCCATGCATTCCACCAACACCACCTTTTTATCTCTTTCCTCCATATTTGGTATCAATTTCTTTCCATCCAATTATGTGATACACCTTAAGGAAAGGGATTTCATGACACATTCCTTGAAAGGTAACACCTCCCTCTTCCTTTTCTTATATTTACAAAGTCCTCCTCACCTCACTTTCTAATCTTCTATCTCCAATAAACTACCTAACTTTCCTACCTAGAGTCCTAGTTCTAATTCTCCCCTTTCTTCCTAAGATAGGATCTTATCAAATTGGAGGAAAAAAAAAAAAAAAAAAAACTCTATATAACCCCACAGAATTCCACACATAATTCAATGAGAGGGGTTGCTTCTAACTTCTTGAAATCAAACACATCAACTTGGAGGTACTCCTAGAGCTTTGTACTTCAACATCTTGGCTGCATTTATTTGTCTTCCACACCTTTTTATTGCCTTGTTTCTTTGGTTTTTTCATTTCAATTCCAAGTTGGTATGTTGTTTTAATTCTTGGATTTCATTGCTTGTTTATTGCTTTCTTCCTTGTTTAAATTTCCTACACACAGTTCCTCTTTGTTCTCCTTTGACTCTTACTTCCATTTCTCTTAATGTTTTTGCTTAATTCTTCATGAACAAAGTTTTATTTTCTATGGTAGTGACAACTAAGAGAATATTAGCTTTGAATCTTATTGTTTCCCTTTCATCTTTTCCTTGTTTCTCGCTTAGATTTAGGACTAGTTCTTATTTCTTTATAATACATCTTCATGCTCTTAATCTCTTGATCTCTCTTTTGGGTTACACAAGCATGTTATATATGATTAGTCTAATATTGTTGTAGAGTGTTGAAGCTTTTTTTTGAATCAAGTTCTAAGCATTAGAATAATGTGATTTAAATTTTAGCTTTGTTCTCTATGTACATGCGGCATCACCTTGAATGTAATTTCCAATTCAATGAATAAACTTCTTGGATGAGTATTGTTACTAATTGATTATAAACTTAAAGTCCCTCCAATCTTGGGTGTTATATTTCACAAGAATTATGCACTAAGTTTCTATCCATGCCTCTTTTGGATTAAGTTTCATGAGCACCATATTTCTGGAATTTTACCTTTCATGATTCGTGCATAATTTTCACTAGTGCATACACTCTATTTGCTTGATTCCTTAGGAACCCATTTAGATTTTTAGATAATTTAGTTACTATTTTGGTTAGATCCCATATTAGCTAGCTTTTATTTCATGCATTCTAGTTATTTTCTCACTCATGAACCATGCACACAACTCCATGCATCATGTGCAAGTGATTGGGTGATTTGTCTTTAAGTAGTTTATTGTTCCCTACTTTCATGATAGTTTAGCATTGCTTGTTTAGTTATTTGCAACTTAGTTTAGCTTTAGAAAGTTTTTAAATTAAGTTTTAGGATTAGGAAAGTTTCATTTTAGCAAGTTTCCTTAAGAAAAGTTCCTAAATTCGTTCATTCTAGTTTTGCATTAGTTTCTTTTATCGAATGCATGTAGTTTAGAAAGTTTCTAATTTCATTGAAAATTTTTATTTTTAGAAAGTTTTCTTTAGTTCATGTTTCTAATTTTATGCATATTTCCTATTCTATGTTGTTTAAATTTGTAATTTAATCAAAACCCTCTTTCTTTGGCTAAGTTAAGTAACTTAAATAAGATCCAATAAATATCCAAATATGTGAGATTCATCTTGGGATTGACCTTTCTTGCATGCAAATTACTACATTGATTCGAGTGCTTGCAAGCAATTTTAAAGCTACGCCAAGTTTTTGGTGCTGTTGCCAGGGAATCGTACTAGATTTGTGATTGGATCTTTATTTAGATTGTTTATCTAGTGTCACAATTTTAGGTTGCATTAGATTAGGGTTTTTGCATTATTCATGCATATTTTTCTAATTCCTCAAAAATTGACCCATATTTCTTTGATTTTGAGCGAGGGGATTTTGGAAAAAGGAACAATAGCAATCCTATGGGCCAAAGCTTCATCAACTTACTTAGGATTTTCTTACTTTTCTATATTAGAGTTTTTAATTTTTGAGATAATCCATAGTGAGGCCCCATTCTAATTTGCAATTATTTTTTCATTTTAAATTGGTTGTAATAATACAAGCTAAGTCTGGGGTATGGTGACCTACACTTGGTCTTCATTAGAAACTCCACTATAGGTTTCCCCTCACTCTCTTTTATTTCTTAGTGTAGTTGCATTTAATGTGAGTTGCATTATTGGATGGGAATGTAATTCATATTTAGCATCATTCATTTAATTTGTTGCATCTTATTTAGGGTTGTTGCTCTAAATTGCACCTATTTAATAAAGGTTTGCCTACGCTTGGCTATAACCAAGGCATAGGTTATCTAGTTATAATGTCTTATTTGTTAAGGTGTGGACCCTTTGTTAGATAGCATATAAGTAAGCATTAGTTTCCTTTCCTTGTATTGCATTGCATGTTTACTACTTTATGGTGGAGGGAACACATTGATAGACCTAGGTAATCAAATCAATTTCTTATATTTTCACTATTCCATCCCTCAAAAGCTTAATTTAAAATCAAATAGCAAGAAAATTTGGTATCAAGCTTATAGGACCATTTTAGATGGAGGAGATCTATTGTCACTCCAATGGCTTTTGAGCATCGTAGTTATAGTGATTATCCATAATCTAAGTGTTTTTTCTATGCCTTTCATTAATGGTTGTTAAGGTCCAAATGCCTCCTTCGGTGAGAATTATATTAACAACTTTTGAGTAGAACCTAACTGGTAAGTATTAATCGAGCTTGGATAAAAGGATGAGCTATCTAAATCTGGGTCTAAAAGCGACCACCCTGTAGATTAACAAAGATTATCAAAATAGCCGCTAGTGAACCATTAGGATTGATTATGCATCACTTAGAGTTAGAAGTCACAATCCAAGTTAGGTTGCATCATTTAGATAAGTTTTCATTGTAGTGCATTCAAAGTCATGGATCTCAAAACACAGAACTAGTACCATTTGATCTTAAGATTGAAAGAACCCATAAGCAAGGAGTAAGAAATCAAATTCCTAACCCCATGGCGAACCCACTAGTAGTAGTTGAGCACAAGGCCATTAGATATTTCTACACACCACTCTAGTTAAATACACCATCATGCATCACCTTACCACCTACCAATGCAGACCACTTTGAACTTAAAACTGGAATTATATAATTACTCCCGACGTTTTATGGTTGAGAGAGAGAGAGAGAGAGAGAGAGAGAGAGAGAGAGAGAGAGAGAGAGAGAGAGAGAGAGAGAGAGAGAGAGAGAGAGAGAGAGAGAGAGAGAGAGAGAGAGGACTCATACCTACATATCGAGAAATTCCTTAATTTTTGTGCTACATTAAGATTCTAAAAAAATTTGGATGATTCTATTGGACTTAGGTTGTTTCCCTTCTCATTAAAAGATAAGGCCAAATCATGGCTGAATCTTTTAAAGGTTGGATCCATTGCTACATGGGACCAGCTATCTAAAATTTTCTAAACTAATTCTTCCTCGTCCAAAAGACCAATGCCCTTCTTAGGCAGATTATCAATTTCCAGCAAAGAAATGATGAACTATACTATGAATTCTAGGAAAGGTGGTATGAGCTGTTGCAAAAGTGTCCCCACCATGGAAATGAAAAATGGTTGCAAGTTTAATACTTCTATGAGGAACCTGGCACCTCAAAATAAACAAATGGTTCATGTAGTTTGTAGAGGGGCCCTTATGTTGAAAAATGAGATAAAGGCCTAGGAGTTTTTCCAAATTATAGCTAAAAATTCTTAGCAATGAAATTATTCTAATAGGAGAGAGAGAGAGAGAGAGAGAGAGAGAGAGAGAGAGAGAGAGAGAGAGAGAGAGAGAGAGAGAGAGAGAGAGAGAGAGAGAGAGAGAGAGAGAGAGAGAGAGAGAGAGAGAGAGAGGAGGCTTGTATGAAATAAGAGTGACAATAAATAACTCTTTTAGGATGGACATTGTGGAGGGATCCATCATGGCTGCCAATGCATTCACAAAACCTCCACAAGAGGTTCATTCTATTTATTCCAGCCTGGTACACATAACTATAATTTATCCATCTAATAGTGTGTACAATGAACATATTTTGGAACAAGTGAATACCCTGAATGCATTTCACAATCCTAATAATAATCCATACTCAGAGACATATAATCCAAGATGGGCTAGGCATCCTAACTTGTGACGTCAAAGAACAATTACCAGGGAAGTCCATCTATGGACCCCTTATACAAAACTTTTCTAAAGCTTTAGTTTCCCTATAGCCACTCGGTTTTCAATGTCCTCAACAACCAAAGAAACCATCAGTTGAGGACAATATAGAGTTGCTTCTTAAGAAATAAGAGGAAACTAATAAGGCTTTACACAATATCAAGAAGAGAGTAGACAAAGATCAACTGTAAATTCCCAAGCAATTGCCAAATTAGAAGTGTAAATGAGCAAAGCTGTGTCTAATAGAGGAAATGGACAATTTCCTAGTTAGCCAGTTCCAAGCCCTAAGGGCTAGTTTGAAATAGGATCAAGTCCAAGTAGACCACATGAGCGAGAAAAGTCCATAACTACCCTTGGGAGTGGCTATCAGGTTGATAACAAGGTAGGGTAGACTAAAGAAATACTAGAGGAGAATGAACCAACTAAAACACAGGTCAAAGAGAAAAGACAAAAACGTCCTACTAGTTCTTGTGTTATTGGAAACCATGTCATTGATAAGGCACTACTTGATTTAGGGGCTAGTGTCAATCTGTTGCCATTTTCTGTCTTTGAGCAACTTGGGCTTGGTGACCTTAAACCAACCAATACCACCTTGTACTTAAAAGATAGATCAATGAAAATTCCACATGGTATAGTTTAGGATATTCTAATACATGTGGACTAGTTTTACTTTCCTATAGATTTTATTGTCTTAGATACCTTGCCTATATTAGATCCCGGTAGTAAGATCCCAATAATTTTAGGATGACCATTCTTGGCAACGTCCAATGCCATCATCAATTGTAGAAATGGGGGGATGAAGTTATCTTTCAACAATATGAAAGTCAGACTCAATGTTTATAATGCCGATTATTAGCATTTAGACCTAGATGATTCTTATGTAGTCAATTTAATTGAAGGCTACTTCAAGATGCTATCACAGCATTTTCTATTATAGACCCACTTGAGACATATCTTGCACACTTCAATGGTGGCTTTAATATAGAGCAGTCTATAGATGAGGTTAATAATATTTTAGATGCTACAGCTATAATGGATACCTTCAAATAGGGACCTTTAATGGAACCTTTTCCTCCTTCCAATTTTATCCTTTTACCTTCAATAGGAAAACCAACTACCTTGGTCCTCAAGCCATTGCCTAAAAATTTAAAATACTCTTACCTAGGACCTGACGAATCCTTGTATGTAATTAGAGTATCATATCTAGATAAAGAATATGAAGGTAAGCTTCTTGATGTTCTTAGAGAACAAAAAGATAGCCCTAGGGTGGACCATAGCAAACATTAAAATGATTAGCTCTATTGTTTGCATGCTTAAAATCCATCTGAAGGAAAATGTTAAACCATCTAGGAAAACAAAGAGGATACTAAACCCTAATATGACAGAGGTAATGTGAGACAAAGTACTTAAACTCCTAGATGTTGGTGTCATCTACTCTATATTTAATAGTACTTGGTTAGCTCAGTTTAGGTAATCCTTAAGAAGTCTAAAGCCATCGTGATATGAAAGCAGGATAATGAGTTAGTTCCCACTTGTATGACCACTGAGTGGAGAGTTTGTATAAATTACTAAAAACTAAACTTGGTCATAAGGAAAGACCACTTTTCTCTTCCATTTATCAATTAAATACTAGAAATGTTAGTCGATCATAGTTATTATTGCTTTGTTGATGATTACTCTGGCTATACCAAAATCCTCATAACACCTGAGGACAAGGAGAAGACTACTTGCCCTTTTGGAACCTTTGCTTACCACTGCATGCCTTTTGGACTTTGTAATGCTCCAGCTACCTTTCGAAGGTGTATGTTGAGTGTATTTTCTATCATGGTTGAGTAGTTCTTGGAAGCATTTATGGACAATTTTCTAGTATTTACACCTTGTTTGATGAATGCTTACACCATTTAAAACTTGTCCTTACTAGGTGTCAGGAAAAGAACTTATAGTTAAACTAGGAGAAATGTCATTTTATGGTTCAAAATGGCATTGTTTTAGGCCACATCATACCACACAATGGCATAGAAATAGACAAAGCCAAAGTGCATTTAATCTCTAACCTTCCTCCTCAAAGGATGATAAAGGAAATCTACTGATTTTTAGGCCATGCTAGTTTCTATAGACGATTCATCAAAGATTTCAATAAAATTTCTAAGCTCTTATATAATTTATTTACAAAGGAGGCAACTTTTGACTTTGATAAAAATTGTATGAAAGAATTTGAGCACTTAAAGGGCGAATTAAATTTTGCGCCTATTATTAGACTCTTAGAGTGGAGTGCACCATTCGAAATAATGTGAGGTACTTTAGACTAAGTGATTGGTGCTGTTTTGGGACAGCGTATTGACAAGCTTCCCCATGTGATATATTATGCTAGCAAGACACTTAATGATGCCCAACTCAATTATTCCACTACAAAAAAAGAGTTGTTGGAAGTTGTATTTGCCTTAGATAATTTTAGATCTTACTTGCTAAGATCTAAGGTCATTGTCTATTCAAACCACACAATATTGAGATACCTTCTTTTTAAGAAGGATGCTAAACCTAGGTTGATCCAATGGATAATTTTCTATCGGAGTTTAATTTAGAAATTCAAGATAAGAAAGGTTTTGAAAATGCTGCAATTGACAATTTATCTAGGTTAGTTGGGGAGTCTTGTAGTGAAAATTTGCCTATAACATAAACCTTTTCAAATGAACAAGTGTTGCACATTTTCCAACCTCCTTGGTATATAGATATTGTTAATTATCTTATCATAGGTCAAATGCCTAGTCATTGGTCTAAATAAGATAAAAAAAGGTTTATTGCCGAGGTTAAGTATTTTAGATGGGATGATCCATACTTCTTCAAGTACTATCCTGATCAGGTCATTAGGAGATGTATACTAGGTAGTGAACATCATAAACTATTTTATAAATAACTTCCTTTGTCATGACCATGCATGCGGAGGCCATTTCAATTCCAGAAAGGCAATTGCAATGATTTTATAGTATGGTTTTTATTAGCCCATCATTTTCAGAGATTTACATGCTCATTGCATAGCATGTGTTAGATGTCAACAGTTAGGGAGCACAAGGAAGAGAAATATGATGTCTCTGAACCCCATTCTCATCATTAAGCCATTTGAAGTTTGGGGCATCAATTTTATGGGACCTTTTCCTAAATATTTCGGTTATCTGTATATCCTTGTGGGAGTGGACTATGTGTCCAAATGGGTAGAAGTCGTAGCATGCAAGACCAATGACTATAAGGTGGTAGTCAAGTTTTAAACAAAAATATATTTACACACTTTGGTATTCATGGAGCCATAATTAGTGATAGGGGTAAACACTTTTGCAATAAAGTGTTTGTGAAGAAATATGGTTTTACCCATAGGATTGTTATCCCTTATCATCCTCAAACTAGTGGACATGCAAAAGTGTCAAACAGGGAGACTAGTCTTTAAGACTTAGTGATGCTTTATGGGCTTACTATATTGCATACAAGACCCCTACAAGCACGTCACTCTACTGATTGGTCTGGGAAAGTTTTGTCGCCTGCCAATTGAACTTGAGCATAAAGCATATTGGGTCATTAAAAAGCTCAATTTTGACTTAGATGTTACTAGAACCCACAAAAAACTCCAACTCAATGATTTAGATGAGCTTAGGAATGACACACATAAGTCAACCAAGATATACAAAGACTGCATGAAAAGAAATCATGATAGATACATCTTGCGAAAGAGCTTTCACCTAGGACAAAAGGTGCTTTTGTATAATTCTATATTTCATATATTTTTAGAAAAACATCGATCTCAATGGACTAAACCCTATATAGTATGACATGTTTATCCTCATGGGGCCGTTGAGATAAAAAAGGATGGAGAGATTTTCAAAATTAATGGGCAAAGGTTGAAACCCTAACTAGAGTTGGTAAACCCTGAAGTCGAAGAAACCTTAGAGGAACTAGTCTATTAAGACCCACCTTAGCATGTTTCCAGATACCAACATTCATTGTGGCATTGTATGTTTGGTCAAAGACATTAAACTTGGCACTTACTAAGAGGCAACCCAAGTTTTTTTTTTTTTTTAGAATCTCATTGTTCTACATTACCCTTTTATCATATAGGAGTCCTATGTTTTAAAAACATTGGGAATAATGTTTAGTTCAGGTTGGGGGCATGTAGATATGCATGAGATTTCTAAGTTTTCTTGTATTTAAATTTTTTTAAAGTTTTTAGGGTCAAAGTTCCTTTACTGTGATGAGAATTGAATTTTTCAAAGCTTAGTACTTCTCATAATAGATGGTTATGACTTAGATACCCTAAGAAAATCAGTAAAGACCTATAACCCAATGAGTATTATAGATTATCATCTTTCTGAGGGTTTTATATATAATTCAATATTTTCTTCAATGAACATTAACCTTGAAAGATCTTAGTATCTTTGGTTTGGTTAATTGTCAAGAAACAATAGGAGTACTAACTTTGTTTCTTGAACATTTATTAAGTCTGATGGGTTTTGAAAGACCCAGGAAATGATATAGGCTATCCTTGTTTTAGCCCAAAGACATAAAACCTACCTAGTAATGTATACCACTAGTTAGACCTTTTAAGCCTCTTGGTAAGCCTTTCTTTTTAAAACCAATCTACTTTAGCCCAACAAACCCAGATAAAGTATCCATTACCTAATCTTTCAAAATGATTAGAGATGGTTGAAAAAGACAAAAATCTAAAAAGTGAAAATTATTGAAGAGTTTACATAGAAAAGCCTTTCCCTAAAAGAAAAAAGAAATACAAAGAAAAGTAAAAAAAGAAAAAAAAGAAAAAGAAATATCAAGAAAATGAAAAGTTGTGGAGAGAAAGGGAAAATAGAAAATATATTCACTTCAATACAATTAAAAGTAAAGTTGTCAAAATAACAATTATTGAAGAACTCTACTTATATTTGAAAATTTGAACCCTACTACCCTTTCTTTTAGATCCTTTCCTAAGCCTACATTTTATCCTATCTAAAGACCTATTGATTTAAAGTGAAAAATAACCTTAATCAGTATATAAATAGGAAGAGATTAAGGTGAACTACCTGTACTAGTCTTAGTAATGGCATCCATTCTTAAGGATCATATATTCCTTTATCTCATCTCTGCTTAAAACAAATTATGTGAATCAAATTGGTTGTTGGATTCAGCCACATAGTGAGAATTTTGTTTAGCCCCTTTTCTTTGAGAGCTTTATTTCTAAGTATATACCAGTGAGAAATTGAGGTCAAAACATCATTTCAACAAAGTATAAGCATACCTATTTAGAAGTCCTAACTTACGTATCTGTACACACACTGCATTCCAAGATATAACTTAATAAAATAACTTTGGTATATGGGTAACTTGTGGAATTTTTCATTAATCTTTGTTAAGCTCTTAAAGTCAGTAGAGTGCTAATGAATAAGAATTCTCCAAGATAAAAGTAAGGACTCAACCTTAATTAATTTTATGAGTATATTCATTAAAAAAAACACTCACAAGGATTAACTCGTCTACTAGGGGTAACCTAAGGGTTAAGGGCTTATTGCATAGGTTGAATGCAAATGTAAGTACCTATGAAAATGCAACCACTTTTGTTTGTAACATATTTTTTTTTACATGTTTTGCTTGGTACTAGCAAACTGCTAGTTGGGGGTGTGGTAAGTGTTCATTCTTGTATAAAAAGTATTCAATTAGTAATCCATGTGTTATAAGTTCTAGACATTATTCTAAGGCTTTTTTTCAATTCATAACACATGCATTTCTAACCTAATAATTCAAAAGATTGATATTTGGCCGGTCCAGGAGCTAAGCCAAAGTAAGTGTATGAATTGTCATAATTTTCTAAGATTTAATTAGGGGTTTTCATCTTTTGTAGGTGTTGAGAAGTTGATCGAATGGCCAAGATCAAGTAAGATAAGATTTGAATATCAATATCAAATGAGGGCCAAAGACCTAAATTTCATCATTCCAAAGCTCAATCAAGCTTCAAAATCATTTTAGGGCAAGCAAGCAATGGGAAGATCCAAAGGTTACTAAAATGGACACATGCAAAAAGCCATGCAATTCCACTATCTTTGCATGAGAATTGGAACCATACTTGCAAGTTTCCTAAGCTAAATCAAAGCTAAAGAAGCCAAGCCATTCAAGCTTTGAAGCCAAAGGGCTTATCCACTCAAGCTATCAAGCATTGAGCCATTAAAGTGACCCACCAAGCCACATGAGGTCCATGCCACATGCAGTCACATGATTAGAGGACTTTTAGAAGCAATTTTTCAATGCTAAAAAATGAATTTTAAGTGATAATTAGGAGTTTGATGGAGAACAATATACGGTAAGATATGCATGCATATGTAGACTAATCAAGAGAGAAACCATGTCATGTTTCCTTATCTTTCCTTTTCTTTTTCTCCTATTTTCTCTCTTTCCTACCCACCACTTGCTATACTTAGAAAGGAAAGGAGTTCCACGCCACCTTCCTTGAAAAGTGGCGCCTCCCCCCTTCTAAATCCAATCATACCACTAACCCTACCTTCTAATTCCATTCACCACTCAACTACCTCGCCTTCCTATCTCTTTCCTCCATATTTCTCATCTCTTTCCACCTTCTTTTCATCCAATCATGTGAGACACCTTAAGGAAAGGGATTCCATGCCACATCTCTTGAAAGGTGGTAGCTCCCCCTTCCTTCTCTTATATTTAGGAAGTCTACCTCTCCTTACTTTTCAATCTTTTATCTCCAATCAACCTCCTAACTTTCCTACCTAGAGTCCTTGTTCTAATTCTCTCCTTTGAATGGTTAATATAAAGCTAAAATAAGTTAGAAAGCAATAATGTTTGGCTAGATAGGGGAGGCATGATTTTCATATTGGAGAGTGGAAGATGGAAAGGAATAAAATGGGAGGAGAAAGAAGAAGAACTGAAATATGCTAAGGGAGGAAAGGGAATAAGTGAGGAGGGAAAGAGAAGGAAAGGTGGTGGAGGGAATTTAGGGGGTTTTCAAAATTAGAAAGTAATATGAGGGGTTTTCAAAATTTACACTCAAGGTACAACGGTTCATCAACTTTCTCTAATATTGTAGTATGAAATTATTTAGGTTCGTCTTGGAAGCCATCGTATGCACCTCAAAACATTGATACAGTTATACTATTTACAACACTTTCTACAATTTCTTGATCATATCTTTGAAGCTTTGTCGAGGGCTTATGTGAAAGTTCTTCTCCATGCTAAATCCATGGGTGTTAACTTTCATTGATTCTATTAAGCACAAGTGTTCTCTCAACACTGCTTTTTTCAAGTTTCCACATTTTTAGCATGGACAACGCATACAATTATGATCAACGGCTGCCCTATGTGTGAAGTCTATGAAAATTTTTATTCCCTTCTCATATTCTTTTGATGTTTTTGTCATAGTCATTTAAGCTTATTTGTCCATTATCTCAAGAAATTGAAGTAAATCTGTGTGTGGAGACTTATTAGACATGAAAAGATTACGTTACACATTTTACCAAACACTAGGTATACAAGAATTACAAGTATTTAAAATAATTAAATTACATGAATGCACACATGTGAAAATTTTAAATTGACAATGAAAAAAGAATCAAGATATGACATATATATTCAAAAAGAAATTTAACTTTAAGAAGGCAAGTTTCTAACCATAACCATGTCAAAATTATTCAAATATGCATATAAAATACATGAGACAAACAAAGAGATACTAACCAGCACTAAAAATTGATATCGACCGTGATTATGTGAATGTAGTTCTAATTCATTGTTAGGATTTGGTTGAAGATAGCCACAATGAAATCCATCTTATATTTTATGTATAGATGAACATAGTTGAAAAAAGCAAAGCAAAAGTCGATGAAATAACTCTTAAAATGGACTTGTAAATTTAAAGTCATTTGCTGTAAATATCTTTAAAAGTTGGGGATTTTAAAGTCCTTTTTCTTAATTGTCTTAAAATTTTAATATATTTTTACTTTTAATATATATTTGATATTAGTATTTTACAGTATCTTAAATAAATGTAAAATGAAACCAATTTTTTATGATACTTAGCATTGATTCATGCATTCTTTACGCACACATATATATAAAACAAGCACTTGAGCAAGGAAATCAAAGTAATTTTTTTTATTACATCCAATTATATATATTAAATGTTACATATTATTAGATCTTATTCATACAATATCATGATTAAAGAGCTAATCTCAAACAATTTCATCAAAATCTGCCCCCTAGAATTCAGCTGGCATCACTTTATGGGGAGAGAGAGTAAAGCTTTAGGTACAACTTCCTCTGCCAACTTGATGGTACAATTCCTCTTCATCAAACCCTAATTTGGGATGAGAATCAAAATCATAATGTTCTCCCTTTCTCCAATAGTGAAGGTTAGAGAGAGTAGTTATTGTTTGCAATGAAATCATATGATTTTTGTGGAAATCACCACAATCTATCACACTTCTTAACCCCATCATCTATAGTGACAAAACCCACTTGATCTACAAACTACAAATAGATAGAGTTGGTGACAAGAAAGAAATGCATGATAAAAAGAGGTTATAGTTTACTTAAAGGATTTTTCATGCCACAAATAATCAAAATATCCAAAATAGGAAGCTAGAAGAGAAATAGAACAGAGAGAGATATAAGGACTAGAGGAGGGGGCCATCAAGTCGCCCATGAGAAGAAGAACATAAAAAAGGGATACATGAAAAGATGAGATGACTTCGGTTTTTTATAGATGAACAAGGGCTTTTGAAGTCATTTAGAAATATGATTTTAAAAGTTTTAACTATTAAAGTCTTTTGATTCAAACAACTTTGAAAGTATATACTTAAGAAGTCTTTTAATACAAAAATGACTTCTTTAGTATGGCATGATGAGGAATTTTTTATGTAGGAATGGACTTGTAAATTCATTTGAATTAAACTTCTTTAAAAGCTTGTATTTTTAAAGTTATTTTTTCCTAATCGACTTTTAAAGTTGTTTTTCCTAAACGACTTTAAAAGCCTTAACTTTTAAAATTGTTTGAATTAAACAACTTTAAAAATATAGGCTTTTAAAGTCATTTAGGAAAACATAAATATAAAATTCATTGACTTTTGAAGTCGTTTGAATCAAACAACTTTATAAATACGAGCTATTAAAGTCGTTAAGTCAAATGACTTCAAAAGTCCTTTCCTACGTAAAAATTCTCTTTTAACAAGACTAAAATCATTTTTGTATTAAACAACTTCTTAAGTACACAACTTTGAAGTCAACTTTTTTCTAAACAACTTGTAAAATATTTACAAAGTCAATAGTAGAAATAATAACTTCTTTACATTGACTTTAAAGGCCTCATGTGTAGTAGTGACTACTGCACCTTGTGACACTAGAATGAGATTCTACGTATCCATCCCACATGGGTGAGGAGCGGAACCGTAGTGTGGACTACCCGTGATACCACCATCTACAATATTTGCCCATCTATAGGGTGTGTTTCTAATCATCTCACAAAATGAGAGGGCAGGTGGTCGACCTTGAATTCCTCCTAGCATAGTGTCCACTAGCAGAAACACTTATAATGGATATGCAAAACACAAAAGTCACTCAATCTATCAAAACAAGTGATAAGAAGTACTATCTAATGTACGACATATAGGAGCACCTATGACTCGCCATCTCAGAGCATTGCGCTTTGCACAGAGTCAATCTCTTAAGGACCAACCACCAAGCCACCTCAACAATCCATAGATAAATGTTCACAAGAAGATGAATCATCAAAATATTTTAATATCCAAATAAATCATGTGTCCGTGAAGAACATGTAAATCAGAGTGATCATGCATAAATACAAAGTAAACATGCATCAAAATCATCAATATACATGAAATCACATAATGATCATCCATGTTTTATAATATCTTAATATTAAAGGTTGTCACCTACCTCAATGAAGATCAATCCTCTAAAGTGTGCTGCCTCTCAAATCAGCACAATCTGAAGCACCTGTCAAATCATATATACTATACATCATCATTCACTGCTCAATGTTCATCATTTCTGTCTATATAACTCCAAATCCTCCTTGATCTAGATAGTTTATGGTTTATTTATCACTAATTAAAGTCTGGTTTATTTATCACTAATTAAAATATATACTATGCACCCTGCATTTTCCACATCAATATGATAATAATTTACAAAAATAGTCGGGATCCCTGTTTTTGAAAGAAACATTTCTAAAGTGATCAAAAATAAAAACTTAAGCGAAAGCATTACTGTCAAACTCCGGGGAGTCATACAACTACAAAACTACGGATTTAACAGTGAAATGAAATACCATTTCCATAAAAAATCTGACAGAGTTTCCTCTAAAATTTGGACCATTGCACATGACCAGTGCAATACAAAATCACCTGATAAACAATGTATAATACATATCATAAGGGAGACTTAGTCTCCACACCCATCCACAACCAAATGTTGTTTTTCAATAAAATATACTCCAACAATAGAGAAGGAAATATAACCACTACCAACTACCCAGGGTCCCTCCATACAGCCATCACATCCAACCTAAATCCACATTCTGACATTTAGGTCACATTACATTTTTAACTAAAGTACAACCCATACTCAAAATCCAAAGTGAAGTCTTGAACAAACCTGGTCATCTCTAAACATCGTTTGTGCTTCACTGGAAAGCTGCCATCACTTTTACCTGCTCTGTCAGTGCATCAACCTACTGTCACTCTCTGTATCTGAGGCATTGCAAATCAAAGCAATGCCTCAGCAAGCTATGCTTGTGTAGTGATATACATTCAAAGTAACTCAATAAAAACAAATCACATGGAGCAAGGCATAAAGATCGAAAGATGATCAAACGTAATATAACGCCTTAAATCACACGATGAAGGACATACTAAGTCCATGAAATAAATAAGATATCATCAACCACGATATCAGGACATGCACAATCCAAGAAAATCTAGAAACATATGAATGCATGTCAAAAGTATTAAACATCATACACAGTCAAGCCCTATGAGTGTCTCACATACACTCACGGCAATGTGGGGTCAGCTCTATGTACCATTTGCTTTCACCCTTGCACCCTCATGGGCACTCAGGTGCTCAGGCACTCACGGGAACGATGCGCACCACTTTCGTTTTCACCCTTTCACCCTCACGGCACTCAGGCACTCACGAAAAGTCGCATTGCACACTCACTTTCACCCTTTCACCCTCACGGGCACTCAGGCACTCAAGCACTCACAGGGTGAAGAATTGCATCCTACCACAGGATCAATAGTCTCAAATATCAAGTCAGAGCGACTCCCACATGTCAAGAAGACCAAAAATCAAGTGAATATTATGAAAGATATCGAGAATAGTGCATGCAATAACCACTAGAAAGATAGCACGCACATGAGAAGCTACATGCTGAAATCAATCTCATGCATATGGTAAGGCATAAATCACATGCCTCAAAAACTCAAATCACCAAATCACCATTTCAGAATCATGAAATTTTTTTGAATGAAATCACCTACCTCGTATCGCAATATCCCAAACAACGTGTAAACGATATCAAGGTGTATGCCTTGATGTAACTGTCATGCCATAAATGATGTCATGGTTAACGCATATAACCAAAGTCTAAAGCCTGATCATCTATTGATCAGCTTGATCTGAATCATCTCATAGCATTTAGTAGTTTTGCTATTAAAAGTTACTCAAAACTAGATTTTTGTCTTAAATCTAGGTCCGCCTTGTTGAGACGATCACAACGCCTCTTTCGGATCTTGATTTGGACCTATGTAGCTCATAAAATCACGTTTTAAAGGAATAAAGGGTCAAAACCCTCAAAAATGAGAAAACGGGCCAGCTATACGACGCGTGCCGTCCGCATGCATGTGGCGGGTGCATTTGTGGATGTACTGCACATCAGGAAATCGTGCGGGGTGGCGGGCACGTCTGTGGACACGCTCTGTGCGTGGGGGCCGAAACAGTGTGCGTGGCGCGTTCTAGCCTCATCGCGTGGTGCGCATGAGTCGCACCACCTGCCCTGCGTGTGGTGCTCCCTTGTCCGTGTGTTTCCTCTTGTTCTGGTCGTCGTTGCAGGAGACGATGACCGGACTGGTTCGCCGTCGCTAGCGACCCCAGGTGCTCTGTTTTTTGTGATTTTTACACCTCTGAGTCCAGTTTTTTCACGTACGTTCCATTTCCACCCTCCATTTTCACAAATCCCACCTAAATCTATCTTTTTTTCACGATTTTTATCATGTTTTCAAAAACTCCCATTATACTATTTTTTGGGTTTTCTGGCTTTCCTAGTTGTCCGATTGCCATGAAATTTCATGGGTCAGTTCCTTACATCATCATGCTCAAGATGAACGGTCCAGATCCTCATCTGACACTGTTACATTGACTTTTTCCCAGGGCAACAATAAAGCCTAAATTTTTTTACTGGATGATAAACTTGGAAAACAAATGTACAGGAAAGAGTGGGGCGAGCTTACCTTAGTTTGGGTAGTCGAAGTTAGGTGAGGGCCCACTGCGTTCGTCCGGTTGTCGGGAGTGCCTATCACTAGAAAATCGTCGCCAGTGGGTGGATATTACATCCTATCCACCTTATAGAAAATTTCGTCCTCAAAATTCTTTTTATGTCATTCCTTAATAATCTAGAAACATCCCCCCATGATATCATCGTATGGTATCATAATACCCACATATAGTATCATCCTTTTGGAACTAATGTCGATAAATAGTTTCATATCACGTTCTCCTTAGATAACAACTCATACATATAAACCAATGTATGTTTCAAGCCATTCCGAATCCACTCCTTGTATTGTAGTTAAAACACGTAATAACCACATATATAATGCCATTTACATCAATCATACTCTCATCCAAGAGTTAATCAATTAAATCGCCATGTCAACGAAATTGTAGTGTCACAACTCACATATAGGTAATTCCACATCAAGTCCGTTCCAGCATATACTACCTCATCATTAGGTAGTGTATATATCTCTCAATCACACATATCATAATAAACCCTGAACAAGTCCTGAACAGGTAAATACATGCTAATCAAAACTGGATCATATATAGTCATCAACAAGCAATCCATGCCAACCAAATCGGAGCTTACTAGCTCAGCAACAAGCAAGCATATACCAGTCGAAATCAATGCATATCAGGTCAACAATAGGCAATTATGTGCCAATCAAAATTAGTGTATCAGCTTAGTAGCAGGCAAATCACATGCCAATCAAAATTAGAGCATACCAGCTCAGTAACAGGTAGTCACATGCCAATCAAAATCAGAGCATACTAGCTCAGTAACAGGCAACCACATGCCAATCAACATCAGAGCATACCAGCTTAGTAACAAGCAACCACATGCCAATCAAAATCAGGGCATACTAGCTCAGTAACAGGCAACCACATGCCAATCAAAATCAGAGCATACTAGCTCAGTAACAGGCAATTACATGCCAATCGAAATCAGAGCATACTAGCTCAGTAACAGGCAACCACATACCAATCATAATAATAATATAGTACAGTCATACTGTGAGTACCTAGAAGCTCTCCACCTAGAAGCCTGCCAGTGCCTCGCACACCCTCCCTCTTAGGCCACCCTCATTGGCTACTCACAAGTATAAGCCAAAAATTTTAAGCTGATTACACCAAAGAAAATGCTCTCATACTCAACATACTTTATTGTCACACCTCTCACACGCATGAGAGATTAGGCTTATGTGTATAATATAAAACAATATCCATGTCATTGCTATCCTGGAGAACTCAATCTTCCAGCAATAACTATTCACATGACTAAAATATAAAAATAATAATACATTTTAAGAAAAATAGACGGGATCCCTGAAAATTAAAATTTTAAATTATAGAACTTTTAGCCCAGCTTTAAAAAGAATTGATTGAAAGCGAAAACCTCTGGGTCAACCACATTCGAAAACTACAATCATAAATAGTATTAAAACCTTGATACTTTGAGCATGCTCGATCCAAAACCACAATAAATATACGGTTTAATTAAAGGCAATAATAAATCAGGTCAAATGTCACCAGGTTCCATCCATAATCACCACAATATTTTCATCTAAACTTTAACATCCTTCATACAATAATATGAGTCCAATCTATAAAATTATCTCAACATCTAGGAAAGTCTCAATAGTCTAGTCCAAGAAACGTACTCTAATATATATCTGAATAAGAAAATAAATTAAAATGTCTTCAAGTCTCCTTCCAAATCCCCGCTACTCCGCCTACTTTCCCTTGTTGTTATCACGTTCAAAATCTGAGGCATTGCAAAATAAGGCAATGCCTCAGCAAGCTATGCTTGTGTAGGTGATTACACTCAAATCAAGTTTAACAAAAATTTACAATAGGATTCTCATAAAGTCAAATAACTGAATGCTTGCAATTACAACTTTCACAAAACAGATGTTGAGTTAAATCAGTATAGCATGCAAGGCATGATCAAAATACAAGGTAAGTACATCAAAACCATACTAGTATATATCCACGGGATAATATGCATGTAATCATGGATAATAGGACACTGTATCAAAGCTATACCAACATGCTCCAATATACTCAATCATCGGTGATGTGTACCTATACTAACTTTGGTCCCTCCCGTGCAGCCCGCATCAGCCCCCGGAGTCTCTCACGGCTTAGGCCCGACTTGCCCCGGTTCACCCTACATATAAAGTCATATGAACATGCACAAACTATATGGGTTACTATGCTGCAGTGGCAACCCCATCAGGATCTGAACCACTGCCACTCCTAGTTGACACCAAACGAGAGACTTTCTCCGTCCCCATGGGAAGGAATGGACCCGTAGGGGGGACTACCCATGATACCACCCCTACATACTTGGCCCTGTATCACTCTAGGGCGGTGTCTAATCATCATCATCATCACAAAATCAGAGGGCGGGTGGCCAACCCTACAACCCTCCTTGCATAGTATCCACCAGGTGAAAGCACTCGTTATAAATCATTGGCAAGATATAAATCTTATAAACCATGTAAATGCACTATAAATAATCCCAATAACATGATTAAAGCCCAGCATACATTGTTATTATCAAATTGAAAAGTCATGTTACAACACGAAAATAGGTATCTAATTATGTGCATGAGAAGACATAAAAGACATGTCTCAAAGCTTTAAAAAATCCACTCATGATTACTGAAATCATGAAATAATTGAATGGAATCACCTAGCTCAATAAATGTAGTGCTCCAATCAAGCGCGTGGAAATATCACGTTGCGCGCTCTGACGTACCTGTTACATCATAGATTCTCCATCATTTGGCAATTCAATGACGTTCATCTCTCTAATCCCCTAGGTTATCTTACATTTGATGTATACTATCAAAATCTAAGGCCTAATCATCCATTGATTAGCCTGATTGAGATTATCTCACCACATTCAGTGGTTTAACCTTTAAAAAGGAATTTATATTTAGATTTTCAAGTCAAATCCAGGTTTGCTCTGTCGATACGGTTGCAACGCCTCTTTTGGATCTTGACTTGGACCTATGTAGCTCCTAAAATCACGTTTTAAAGGAATAAAGGGTCAAAACCCTCAAAAATAAGAAAATGGGCCCACTATATGGCGCGTGCCATCCGCATGAGCGTGGTGGGCGCGTTTGTGGACATGCTCTACGCGTGGGGGCTGAAACAGTGCGCGTGGCGCGTTCTAGCCTCACCGCGTGGCGTGCACGAGTCGCACCACGTTCGTGCGTTTCCTCCCGTTCTGGTCGTCGTTGCCGGAGACGAAGACTGGACTGGTTCGTCGTCGCCGGCAACCTCACGTGCTCCGTTTATTGTGATTTTTACACCTTTGAGTCCAGTTTTTTTCATGTACGTTCCATTTCCACCCTCCATTTTCACAAATCCCACCTAAATCTATCATTTTTTCACGATTTTTATCACGTTTTCAAAAACTCCCATCATACTATTTTTTGGGTTTTCTAGCTTCCCTAGCTGTCCGATCGCCACGAAATTTCATGGGTCGGTTCCTTACATCGACTTTTTCCCAAGGCAACAGTAACGCCTAAATTTTTTTACCAGATTATAAACTTGGAAAACAAATGTACAGGAAAGAGTGGGGCGAGCTTACCTTAGTTCGGCTAGTCGGAATTAGGTGAGGGCCCGCCACGTTCGTCTAGTTGTCGGGAGTGCCTGTCACTAGAAAATCGTTGCCAGTGGGTGGATATTACATAATCTTTGATCTTATCTGTACATTGTAGATCAACAATCTAGATCACTCAATTTTTCCTTAATTCACAGTGACCAGTGTCTTATAATTAGTCTTTCTCACATTGCCATGACTCACTTGGGTACATCATCGTTGCTAAGATGAGTTAGTGTCTTGTTGCTCGAGAATGATGCATGTGGCGCCTGAGCACATGCAGCTGTGTCCAACATGCACATTCCAATGGGTGCCCACCTAGTGTGTCCTAGGTGTAGTGTCCATCGGGGATGGCGAGCTCAGGCCATTTCTTCTTTTATTTTTAGATCTACAATCCAAATTTCTCAGTTCATGGCTATTTTAATGATTCCAAGGTTTTCAGGGCCCAGAAATCCATCGAATGGCTTAGATCGTCTATCCAAGTCTGTAACGCCCCAGGTCTGGGCTCCTCAGTAATGATATTATCCCAGTTACACTGGGTTTTGTTCTTACCCACGACGGGGTAAAATGCATCGTGGGTAAGAACAAAACCCAGTGTAACTGGGACAATATCGTTATTGAGGAGCCCAGACCCGGGGTGTTACAGTGGTATTAGAGCGGGACCCCGACCCTGAGGGTGGCAGGCTAACCGTACACGAGGTCGCGTGGCCCCTAAGGAAGGGAGAGGGCTAGCCTTGGCTGATGAGGGCGGGCCTGGAGGGCTGGCAGGCTTCTAGGCAAGGTGAGGCTTGAGAGTTAGTCCCACATCGGCTAGGGAAAAGGTTTCTGGGCATTGATAAGGATCTGGGTGGGCTTTACCAGTAATGACGTGTTTTACCTCGTCGTGGGTGAGAACAAAACCTGGTAGAACCAGGACAATATCGGTACTGAGGAGCCCAGACCCGGCGCGTTACAAAGTCTATCCTTGAACTGGGTTTTTTTGGCTAAGTTGGTTTTCCCCATGAAACTATGCCAGCTTGAAAATCTAGTCTGGACGGTGAGTGGAGGGAAAAACAATGTGAAAAAGAGGTGGGGAGAGGGCCTACTTGGAACAGGTAGGAGTGGAGGAAAAATGGGTTGCTGACAATCATCTGTGTTGGTGTCAGTGCTGACTAGTGTGCAGCTTAGTGGAAGGTCTGGGGTCGGTCAACCAGTGACTAAGGGAGAGAAAATGGGAAGAAAACAGTGGGAGAGAAAGAAGGAAAGGAGGGACAATGGGAAGAAAAGAGAGGGATAGAAAGAAGGAAAGAAAGGGGAAGGGGAAGGGGAGAAATTTGGTGAGGAGGGGGTAGAAGGAATGGGGAAAATGTGGTGAGACAGGGGAAAACACGAAAAAAGCGATGGCCTGCAGGAGGTAGGCGAGGCCACATCGTCCACAGCTTCCCTTCCATTTTTTTTTGGGATAAGATAGGGGTGTCGCTATCAAATACGCCCCTACCTTTTTACATAATCTTTGATTTCAAAATTAGAGTGATAAGTCTCATTAAATTACCAAAATACCCTTTAATTTCAAATCCACATAACTTTTCCATCCAAACTTTGATTTAGGCATTCTTAGTAACGTTGAATTTTATTTTTTGAGTACTATCTAATGACCAATTTTTTAAATCTCAATTTGTCCTTAATAAAAATAAAAAATTTGAAAACTAAAATTTCAATTTTATGAAATCCTCTAATAATATCATATAATTAATGCAATAAAATATACATATATTACATTATCTCTAGCCCAAGGGTAATAATTAACTCAAGTTGATAACTAACTAGCCTAATGGTGATGATTAACTCTAACATTAGGATAGTGATCATTTGTAACCCAAAGGTGGTGCTCAAATCCTAAAAAGTTCATAATAATCTTAGCCTAGCTAATTTTCATGAAAAGATGGTCATGCTATCCTATGTGTAGTACTCATGAAAAGTTGACCACACTATCCTTCATGAACCAATCCATGTAAATGGGTTCTTGCTAGCTTACAAGTCAATGCAAAAGTGGCGCACATCGATGCACGTAAACCATATCTATGTGAAGGCCTTAACGTGACAATAATTTTAGTGCCAATGCACAAGTCTTAAGGTGATGATAATTCTAGCAAATGCAAGTCCAACTATGCAAAAGGCATAAGGTGATGACAATTCTAGCCCTTCATGCCCAACTACGTACAAGCCTAAGGTAAGGATAATTTTAGTTTATGCATACACTGCTATGTGAAGGCCTTGAGGCGGTGACAATCCTAGCCAAATACAGGTCCTTTCAAGCCCAACTCCATTAACTGACTTGGAAGGCCCTTATAAGTTAAATTATTAAATCATGCACACTCCATTATGGTTGGACATGTATAAGTGACGTTCTGAAACTTTGGCAACGTCAAAAAGCTTTATACTCTGGTAAAAAGTTGCACAGTCAATAGCACAATACAATTTCCTAGTCTTAATGGCTAAATATGCTATCCTATAAAGTACCATGCATCTCTTGAAAATAAATTGAAAATAATATTGCTACACATTAATGGGTTGAAATGCTACTCATGCCTACATATGAAAGAGGAATGTAAATGCTACACACTCTTAAATAGAGGTGCTCATAAATGCTTAGCTTCTCAACGAGTCTAAATATGGCCTATATGAATCAGAACCATGACGTAAGAAATATGGAAACTAAAGACATGTTCTTTTGTGTTGTATTTAGAGGTAGTGTAATTAATTGATTGAGAGACCTAAAGAACATACTCACAACACTTGATATAGTGAATATAAACGTAAACCACTTTCTCGCAAAAATTATTAGTTGTTACTCTTGTTACACACAATATGAGATTTGATGACAATTTCTCTATACATTCTTTGAACCTAGTAGGTAGCTCTTAATGCCACTTTAGATAAACTAAATCTCTCTTCGTCTTGGAAATAAAAGTAATTCTTTTTCTCTCATACACAAGCTATTAATGACATCTTTTAAAAAGGAAAACTCTCTCTCTCTCTCTCTCTCTCTCTCTCTCTCATGTATGTTTAGTTTTTTATCACTGTTATAGTAGATGATGGTAAGCCTGATTTAAAAGTGTAGTGAGGACAAGTTTTTTCTGTGATCTAAGCTATTCATTTTTTTTAAGAATGATCTAAGTCATTCATTATTTAGGTTATGTCTTAGATAGGCTACAAAATTAAAAACCATTATAGTTTGTAGTAACTAGTGTTTTTCAGTGGTAAAAAACTAATGGTTGTAATTTTATAGTCAAAGTGACACGGGCTATCATCATTTACTTATCGTGTGTTTTTTTGTTTTGTAGCCTATGTATAATATTGCCTAAATAATGAATAGCTTGGATCACCCAAAATTTTGTTCTCCATATACTTATGAAATTATGTCCTGGTTCCTACCATTAGGCCTGGCAATTAGGGTTGGCGGGTTGTGTTCATGTCATGTCAAGACTAATCTATTTTAGTATATGGGTTGACACAAACATGACCCGCTTGATGATAATGTCAAGAACCCGTGACTTGAACACGACACGATTATTAAATGAATCAACATGACACAACTCATGTAACACAATTAAATAAATGTAAAATAACTAATATAGGACGGTTCTTGATGAATCGTCCTATATTTTCAACCTGATTGGTTAACAGTTTGCGGATTAGATGGGTCAACATGACGAATTAATAGGTCACGTGTCAAACAGGTCAACATTGATTGACCCAAACATGACATGATTTTTTACATGTCATTTTTGGGTTGACCCAAAAATGACACGAATACAATAAGACTCGACCCTAACCTACTAAATCCATGCCTAATTTGAGTCATGCCATATTTTGCCACCCTTAATGATAGGGAGTATAATGAGTAGTTTCTCGATACAGGCTACTCACCATGTCACATCCAACCTTTCAAGCTAAACATTGTTGATAAATATCATGGCAAGGACTACGACACATAAAGGTGTAATCAATAGATCAGACTCAGATCCATATCCTTTGTGTCAAAGTTAAGATCCTATCAGATCCCACTTATTACATATTCTCGTAAGTGAAAAATTATTTGGATTTTAATTAGATCTCTAGCTGGATACTATGCTCATGTCTAGAATTGATCTAATAAAGATATGGATTCTTGGGATTATAATTTGCCATCCATATCTGGCCTGATCAAAATTTTAGGATCCATTGGATGTCCAAGATCCATTAATGGCCTTAAGACATAATGATGGTGGACCTTTTGAAATTGAATGGTCCCGATAAGTCAGTTTCCTATCATATGTACAGCCATCAGCGGGTTGGCAGCAGTAAACCGTGGCCATAAGTTTAGTTAGCTTCCCTTAATCTGGAGAGTAGAAGGCCTCTCATCAATGTCCTCATGGAGCATCAACGCAGTCGCTTCCGAGAAGCAATAATGAGTATTAAGTTATGATCCAAACATCTAATTTAAGAAACTGAGAATGCCAAGTTAAGAATCAAATAGGGGTGGCAATTTGGGTTGGCAGGTCATGTTTGTGTCTACACAAACATGACACGATTAGAGTTATGGGTAGACACAAACACAACATGATTAATAGTCTTGTCAAAAACCTATGACTCATACACGACCCGATTCTTAAAAAATTGACACGACACAACCCGTGTAACACAATTAAGTGACTGAGTCATGTTGGATGACACGACACGAAACGACATGACATGAAATGGCTCGATTCCCCATGAGTTAGTTAAAAACTATCCATAACCATAAAATACAAGAAAATTATTTAATAACTATCCTATATAACATCAAATATAAGATGCCTGCTTATTAACCGTCTTATAGAACGCATAAAAATATAGGACGGTTATGTATTAACAGTTATATAGCTTAAATATAATACGACTTAAAACCTTTAATAGGATGGTTACTTATTAACCGTCCTATATATACATGGCTATCTATAATCTACTGATTCTAAACTGAATCTTTGATCACCTGCAAAGGGGTTGATGTCTTGATGCAATGAGGTTTTGTAGCAGAAAATCACAAATTGCATATACTTTTTTCAAACTTTCAGTGCTTGAGTTCAGCAGAATTAGCACAATAGCACATGGCATGGCACTTAAATCTAAATGCTTAACTTGAGTAAGCTGTAAGATGTCCTCGTTCAAGAACAAGAACTTCATATTCATACTTTCTTGTGTAGGATGAAGAGCCTCAGCTAGCAAAAGAGGTTAGCACGATCAATGAATGGAATTGTTGTAGCAAATGTAATCAAGGAGTGAGGACAGAGGACCCAACAGTACACTTTTCAATGAATGGAAAGAACAAAAGAAGACCAGATGGCATGGGTCTTTCAGTTATGAACTAGAACTTTCAACCCGCCCATGAATTGTCAAGATGGAATTCATTTCCCCAACTCCTTTCATGCTCATTGTCATTGGTCATTGCTCCACACAACAATTACACAGACAAACATAGAAAGCATTACCAACTAGTATTGGGGAACCTTGATCCATACCAAATTACCAATAAAGTTCTTGTAATATTTTATTTAGAAGCAATATAGTACTTTGCACCACTCACATGAGGTCTAAAAGAGATTCAAATGAATCAAATAATCTCAATAGTAGTAAATAACTAGGGATTAAGTAGCACATGAGGAAAATCTACTTCCATCAATGTATCAAACACAACAAATTAATATAAGTTATGAAAATTATACAAATTAATCAAAATGAATTGTTCTAGATTCTTCAGTTAGTTGAGGTGGTCCAACTTTGGTTCATCCAAATAAAGCTCCAATTATGATTTTTGCATAGCCAAAAAACCTCCTTCACTTTCAAATGAATCAAATTCCTAATGCAAATGCAATTATATTAGTCAACTTACTGTAAGACAATTCATAGTAAATTTTAATATGCTAAGCGACATATAATGAAAGATGCATTTATAAATATAATTACCTTCGTGACATCTAAAACCTCTTGACTATATGACAAGTTCTGTCTATCATTAGTACCCCTAACCACTGGGGAGGATGAGGAAGGAATAGGAGAGCTCTTAACCATATATTCATTGAAGAGAGAGAATAACTTTTCCAAAACTTTAGCAAACTCCAAGCAACTATTACCAAACAATTTCTTGTATTAGAATTCCACAAAGAAGAGCTTATATCAAGGGTCCAACACACATGCAATTGCCAAAATGGTGCTGAATTCAAACCAGTACTTTGAAAATTTGGCAAACATTTGGGTGGACATATGCTTCATATAATCATCATCACTTCTCATGTATTGTGTTAAACTCAAATAAATTACAAATGCTACACGAAAGTAGAGATTTTCCGTGAGATACTTGGATTTAGAAAACATGCAGGTAGTATCATAAAAAACTGCCAAAAACTTCAAAAATTTTGTAGCCTTTTCCCATTCATCAAAAGAAGGACAGTGCTTATAATTTGAGTCACTTAGTTCTAAGTGACAAAATGCACGTTGGTAACAAAGAGCACTTTCAAGCATCACATAGGTTGAATTCCATCTTGTAGGACAATTTTGTCTTAAGCTCTTTTTTGTCTCAATTGACATGTGATTCGCACACTCTAAAAAATTTTGTTTTCTACTTTGCGATGCTTTGACATACTTGATACTCTCTTGAATTTTTTGAATAGCATCATCAATTTCTTTCAAACCATCTTGCACAATCAAATTCAAAACATGACAACAACAATGAAGATGAAGGAACTCTCCACCATAAACAAGAGTGTTTCTGATGTTTAGTTGATGCCTTAATAGCTCAACAGAAGAATCATTAGCAGAAGCATTGTCTAAAGTAATTGGAAAAATCTTTTTCTCAATCCCCCATTCTACCAATAATGAGTATACCTTTTCTGCTAATGATATTCCATTATGCGGAGGTGGCAGGAAACAAAAATTTAATATCATCTTGTGTAAGACCCACTCATTATTTAGAAAATATGCTATAAGACTTATATAACTATCAGTAATACAAGAAGTCCACAAATCAAATGTCAAACTTATCCTACTAGGTGCCAACTCTAACATCTCTTTTAATTTTCCTTTTTCTCTTTTATACATTCTTAGAACATCTGCTTTTACTATATTTCTACTAATCAAATGCAAATATGCACGCAACTATTTTAGTAGAGCTCTAATTCCGTCATACTCAATAAATTGGAAAGGCAAATCATGCATAACAATTGCAACTACTACTAACTCATGATAAACTTCAGGATCAAACTTATTAACTGAAGTTGAATTTAGTGACATACTCACCTGACTTTGAGATAAACGCAACTAGCCTATATCATGAGAAGAGCTCCATTGACAAGTCTTTATATGTCGTTTTAAGTTACCAGTACCAAATTTGATATCGCAAATATATATCGGAGAGCACTTCTTGCATTTACACCTTTGGCTTCCATCTTTTGATACCAGCAGGTGTTCAAAAAAATTCCAAACTAGAGACATTAACTTCCTATGCTTTTTACCTCTGGTGGATTTTGAAACTAACTTCACGTTCTCCAAATTAGCAAGTTCATCATCGTCGTTGTCGTGCAGCATATTCAAATTATCAGAAGCATCAATGCTCCCAACTTGTGCCTATATTGCAATTGACAAACAAAATTTAGTTCATAGTAAACACTACACAAATTACTAATAAGGGAGTGAGGAATGAAAAGAGTTAGAATCATAAAGAAATAACAAAAAACAAACACATACCTATGGTGCTGTAGGTGTGTTGCTTATTATGTGAGAATGGTTGAAGATATCTGGGAAGAAAAAACTAAAAGAGATGTAAAAGCAGCTTGGCTTGGGTTGGGCTTTAACCAATTCAATTTCATGATAAAGATCTAAATGTAAATAAGTAAATGTATATGTATTACTCCTCTCTGTCCCATTGATCTGATGATCTAATCGATCATGTTAAATAAAAGGTAAATTAAAAACCTAATACAGGACGGCTCGATAACAACAGTCTTATAATATAACAAAAATAAAAGATCGTTACATCATAACCATCGATATTACAGGACGGTTAATGAATAACTGTCCTATTTTAATAAAAATATAGGATGATTAAAACATAATAGTCATATATTTAGAAAACCAAATAAGACAGTTAACATCTAACCATATAGGATGGTTAATAAATAACCATCCTATTTTACTTAGAAATATAGGACGGTTAAGAAATAACAATCCTATAATTTTACAAACATAAAGGACAGTTAGAAACAAACCGTCCTACATATGATGAAAATATAGGACAATTCTTATGTAATCGTCCTTTATTTACACTTAACACTTGCATGTTGGTGCTACATAGTTTATTAGTTTAGAGCATTTCCATGGGAGTGTGAGTGGGACTATGATGTGCCAGACTGCCAATGACCAATTTGCCCAGACCGTTAGACTGCCTAGCCTAGTCGCTGGCCTGTCAGGCAGGGACAGACAGCCTCCTCTCCTCCAATTCCAAACTGGCAAGTGGCAACTGGAGTTAATGAAACTTACACTTCAATCATTTGTCAAATATCTTGAGTCTTTGATGTTTGATCTGACGTGTGGGCCTCCCATGCAGTGGCGGGAAAACAAAATGAAAACATAACCTGTTAACTAATTATGTAGGTGACTCTAGAGCAATTGTCATTCAGTAGTTTTTGAAAGTCAAATTGAAAATTCCCACTTGTAATGGTTCATCTTTGAGTCTTGATTGACTAGTATGAGTAGTATCCTTTGATGATTCACTTCTAAGTTCTAATCTAATGCACTTAATGTGGTCTAAGTCCTTACCCTTTTGACTTGACTTCTGTTGTCTTATTTTTGCATGTTAAAATACATCTTTCTCACCTTATCTTGATCCTAGTCTATGCTAATGATCATCATATCATATGGCCTTAAGTTTAGCCTCACTTATTATTCTCTTATCAACCATTTTAAGATGAGCTACACATTGTCAATTACAAGTTACACTTACTAGATAATTAGTTAATAAGTTTTGTAACTTGTATAAGTGACTAACTGCCATATATTGTATAAAATTATAAATGCTCATGATTTTCTTATACTAATTCCACATGTCATCAACAATTGATCTAATAATATATCTCTTTTTCATCAAATTCATGAATATCATTTATCCAACTCATATAACTTAAGATTTGTTTTGATTTCTTACTAATGTTTCTCATTTCTAACTCCCAAGACTCAATTGAAGATAATAGATTGGGGATAACTCATTCATCCATGATCTATGCAGAGTAAAAGGTAGTAAGTCACCCTTAATAATATCATTCAACATTTGTTATTTTCTCATGATCATTATTCATTTTACCATCAATGCCAATGCCAAATGTACTTCTTTTAGCTATAGACCACAATCCAGAATTAATTTTAGTTTCACCAAAGTTATCATATCCATATCCCTCTAATTCTTTCTTGATAAGCTTTTGTATTGATTCAACAATTGAGTTATTATACCAATATAGTTTATACTTTTTACCACATAACTCCTATTCTCATTCTCACCTAATGAGTTAATTACATAATTATTCCCCTTCTATACTCATTATCCACTAATGAGTGAATTACATAACTCTTTCTATACTTATTCTCAACTACTGAGTTAATTATATAACTACTATTCTCATTCAGTCATTCTCACCTAATGAGTTAATTACATGACTCTTTCTTTACTTATCCTCAACCTCAACAACTAATGAGTATGAGTTACTTACATAACTCTGTCTTTTTAAGCTCATCCTCAACTCAATTAAGATGAGTTAATTATATAACTCTTTCTTTACTTATACAATGATTATACTTACATAACTCTTTCTTTTTAAGCTCATCCTCAACGCAATTAAAATGAATTAATTACATAACTCTTTCTTTACTCATACAGTGATAATACTTACATAACTCTTTCTTTTTAAGCTCATCCTCAAGTCAATTAAAATGAGTTAATTACTTAACTCTTTCTTTACTCATACCTACATAATACTTACATAACTCATTCTTTTTAAGCTCATCCTCAACTCAATTAAGATGAGTTAATTACATAACTCTTTCTTTACTCATACAGTGATAATACTTACATAACTCTTTCTTTTTAAGCTCATTCTCAACTCAATTGAGATGAGTTAATTACATAACTCTTTCTTTACTCATACAGTGATAATACTTACATAACTCATTCTTTTTAAGCTCATCCTCAACTCAATTAAGATGAGTTAATTACATAACTCTTTCTTTACTCATACCTACATAACCCTTTTTAAGCACATCCTCAACTAAGATTATTTAAATATCTAACTCTTTCTTTACCCATCCTCAACCTCAAGTCCTCAATAAGTAATGAGTATGAGTTACTTACATTACAATGACATAACTGTTTTTTCATTTTTTAAGTAACTAGTAACTATAGGATGATTAATGCAAAACCGTCCTTTATAACCTAATAATATAAGACAGTTATGTAATAGTCGTCCTATATACCACTTTTTACTTATAGGACAGTTATGTAAAAATTTTCCTATATTTTTATATATTTATAGGACGGTTATTTCATAATAGTCCTATCATTGATTATACTTATAGGATGGTTATTCCTAAACCGTCCTATGATTATTACTAAATAAAGGATTGTTAGTTAATAACCATCTTGTAATTATATTAATATAAGACGATTTTCATTGAACCGTCCTATATTATTTTGATGATAAAGGACTGCTTTGTTAGAACCATCCTATATTTATCTTTTTATACATTAAACCTTTCTTTCTCCCTCCTTTCACTGTTCATCACCTTCGCATTTCTTTTCTAAGTTTTCTCCCTAACCTAAGTCCTTTGAAGTGTCTAGCTCTCCCTAAGACCAAACCCCCTTCAACGGTTCAACCAGAACTAGGGCAAGCACACAAACTAGAAGAAGATTGTCTGTGAGAAGAAGAAGAAGAAGGAGAGAGGGAGAGAGAAAGTGTGCAACCCGATCAAGGGTAGAGAAGAAGTACAGAGTGAGAGAGCAAGGGAAAAAACTTAGATGTTAGAAACCGACCAGAGACTGCAATGGAAGGAGGTTCATCAGGTACTGGTTCTGACAGTTCTGTGCTATTATGCTCTTGGAAACTCTATGTAATGTCATCATTTTTTGCCCTATTTTTTTTTTAATTTTTTATGTAGCACTCTTATTACATTACATCTCACAATATAGCGTTAAGGTTAACAATATTCTTCACCTGTAACCTGCATGCATGGCTCATCATCATCATCATCACCTTATCACAATTAAGGGTCAGTCACATGAATCTTATTCTCTCCATAGTCTAGGCTCTAGATTTATGTTTGTACCCTCCCTTGTCTCAAGTAAGACTATATCATCTACAAATAGCATGCACTAGGGAATCTCCTCGTGTAGATGTTTTGTTAAATCATCCATAACCAATGTGAAAAGGTATGGGCTCAATGCCGATCCTTGGTGTAATCTTAAGTCAATAAAGACCATGTGGAGGTCTTTCCTCCTCTCCCTATATATTTCTCTACTAATTGTCTTAGTAAGAAAATAGCTTCAATGGTAGACCTCTGATCTCCCAAGCATTAGACCAAACTGATTATCTGATACACTTATTTCATGTCATAGCCAATAGCCTCTTCTTAATCACTCTTTCAAAAAGTTTCATAGCATGGCTCATAAGTTTGATCCCTCGATAATTAGTGTAGTTCTGTATATCTCCCTTATTCTTATAAATGGGTACAATAGAGCTTTTCCTCCACTCATCAAGCATTTTCTTTGATTTTATAATCTTGTTAAACAACTTGGTCTACCAACCAAACTACCCCAACAATATCTCCCATATGCTTTCAAACCTTTATTGGTAATATGGTATACCATCGGGTCTCATGGCCTTTCCTAATTTCATCTTTTTCAAGGCCTCTTTCACTTTAGGTATTCTAATCCTACATTCATTATTCATATCTATAATATCCAATGTTATTTAGATTTATAGTATGTTCCATCCCTATATTCTCAGAGCCATTGTCATTTAACAATTTTTGAAAGTATGTTTCCCACCTTTGTTTTTATCTCATCATCTTTGACTGATACCTTTTGAGCATCGCTTCTAATGCACTAAGTTATTTCACTTACACTTTCTAGTTTTCACTTTTCTAACTATAATCATTTTTATTTTTATTTGTGAAGCAAACATGGAACATGAAGAAGTAGAACTACAACAAGAACATGAAGAACAAGTAGAAGAGGTAAAAGTATACAAGAACAACAATTACAACACACAGCAGCAGAATAATCAAGGCTATCAAGCACATGTCCACTAGTAACACCACCTGTTAGTGTTAAGAGAAAGGCCAGGGGGCCAACACAAATAGATCATATAATAAGAGATCATTAAAGGGAATAAAAGAAATTGTATAATTCAACAGTAGAGACCAACCGATAGGTGGTATTACATATGCCTATGCTAGCTTCATATGTTGCACTGTTAGAAGACTTGTACCAGTATTAATGCCTAATTGGAGACTTGTATTGCTAGAAGTCAAAGATGCAATATGGGAAATGGTCAAGCTATGTAAATTCTTCCTACATATAACATAATATGTCCTTTATATTTATATATTTTGTTTTTGTTTTTATATGAATCATGATACACTAAGTCATTACTCACTAGTCAGTAGTCAGTCACTTAACCTGCTTCTCCTTTTGTTTTGTAGTCTGCCTTTGACGTATCTAATGAGTGCAAGAAGCAAGCATCGCTAAGAGCTGGTGAACAATGGAGGAAATGGTAAGGAAGTACATAATTTCAAATTTCCATGATCCTTCTAGGCTTAACGTGGTGCCTCAGTTGTATTCCTGCTTCATTGACCAGGAAGCATGGAATCAAGTTGTATAGTATAGGTTATCTCCTGATTTTGAGGTAATCACAACTTGAACTAGCCAAGCTAAATTTTGATTCTTGTAATTATTATATTTGATTGTATTTTGATTACATTACTTTGATGTCCAAGCAAAGCGTATAAGGCGCGTGCACAGAATCAAATGCAACATCACCTTTCAAGGGTTGGTTACACACCATTAGAGGTAGATGAAGTATATCATGTGACATTTCATTTGTTTAAACATAATAGCTTTTTATTTTATTAACTCTGACTTAGTGTCTCTCTTAACAGCAAAAGAAGGTTGGGACAACGAAGCCCATCAACAGTGCTCTTCTATGGAAAATGACACATTAGAAAGGGTATAACTCCCACACCTTTGCTAACGAGACAACTGCAGCAATTGCTTCAAGAATTGTAAGTGGTTTAAGACTTTAAGATTTATACTTTTACTTTATGTGCCTACTACCTGGTTAAATAGTTTTATACTTTTATACTCTTGCATTATATAAATATTACATATATAATATGGATTTGATCATGTTATGATCTTTGCATGTGCAGGAAGAGTTGACCCAAGAAAGTGCAAGTGCAATTATAGGGACTCTTAGTAGCACTGCTGCAAAGGGGGACATCCTATATAGGGCAATGGGCAACAAGGATAAGCACCCTGGCCGGGTAAGGGGCCAAGGTTGTGGTGTTGTTCCTTCTAAGTTCTTCGCTAAATAAAAGGCTCCTATGCTACAAGAATTGGAGGAATGGAAGAAGCAAACAATTGTGGAGATATATAGCAAGGTCAAAGATCAATTGTTGAAGGAACTCTAGGGTGGCGGAAGAACCTCATGTGAGGATGCTGGCCCTTAAGCTTAAGTTGCTCAACCTCAACCTCAAGTTCAAGTTCAACCACCCCAATCCGACAATAGCTGCACTCCTAGTCCTCCATCAAACGAAGAGGTGGCAGAACAAGTACTTGAATGTGATGTCCCAATCAGTGAGATATGTATATTTACATGTTTAGTTTACAATGTTTAATTATTTACTAACCTTTTCAGTTTAAATCACTAATCATTATATATATGTCATTTCTCAAATGCAGGTGAGTGAGTGCGTGTTGCAGCTACATACATCTGAAAACTATGTGGCTGTGGCAACACTATACGAGGTTTGGCCCATGACTTCCACCACTTTGCATGGCAAGTTGATGCCTCCACACACTAAGCGTGTGTGCATTACTGCTACCATCCAACTAGATGCTCCCCTTCCATTTCTAATACAAGGTGATGATGTTGAAACTATTGGGGATGCAATTGGATATCATGTGTGTTGGCCAGAGGAACTTATCAAACCAATGATATCCAATTCCAAGATACATATATTCTAACCGTAGTCATGGCATCATTTTCTGCTACCTTTTCTAAGTCATCCTAAATTGTTAATTGATTAATATTGTCTACAATATGTCAGATCACCAGAAGCAGCACAAGGAGCAATTGAAGCAAACCTCCCCATTAGCAAATTCTAGCATAGCGGCAAGTGTAGCCTCATCCTAACCTTCCCAGGTAGTACTAGTTCTATATATTTGCATAGTTGTATCATATTACGTGTTGACTTGAACAATGCAACAACTAACAAGTTCAAAGCACTTGTTAAGTGCTCACAAGCACTTGTTGTTTTTTCCTAGGTTAGAAATTGTGATATTAGATTCTCACTTGAAGTAATGATTAGAGATTAAAAAGTTTTATTATCTTATCCAAGGTTAGAACTTGTAATCTAACTTGAAGTAATGGTTAGAGGTGTTTTATGAATTCATGTGTTTCTTTTTGCTTTCATCATCATGATCATGAAGACCTTATCCTAGTATATGATAAAATATTATAATTTGATCTCACTGTCTCTCTTCTTTTATATATGCTAATATACAAGTATATGTTGCATATATTCATTACTAATTTCTGAAATGTTACATCTACAATGCAGGGATTATGTGGAGGTTCCACCTAACACGCCTCCATTACTAAGGGTACTGTATAGACTGGCCAATGAAGATAAGGCAATGAATCCCAAAGGATAGAGGTAGGTGTGCTTGCAAAGGATGTGCTTGAGGTTCCACTCTTCAAGGAAGACCTTTTAGTCATATGTAATATGGCTCAATTGGAGTACATGCACATTGTAGTCTATATAGGGTATGTAGTCATGTAACTTCTCTATTAGAGTTAGACTATTACGAATCAAAGTAACATTACTTGCTTTTTTAATAACACTTAATAATTATTTGACATTAACCCAAATTCTTAATGCAGGTATTTGCATGATAGCTTGCAAAGATTAGAGGTCAAGGACATTTACAAGTTCCTTGACCCTTTTCTTGTCTTTCAATTGGACTATTTGCCCGCGGACAAACAATGTGAAGATATCATTCCTGGGCTCATGGGTTGTGCCAAAGGGCAAGCCTTACTGATTCCCTACAATAGTGGGTACGTTGTAACATATGTTGCTAAATTATGCCATTTCGATTTCATAATTCATACACATGAATATTTATATTAGTTAAGATTTGAGAACATACAATTAAATTATTATTTTTATATGTCCCATTGGATGTTGCTAGCTTTGGATGTGCATGGTGGCCATGCAATTTTTTTTTATTCGTGTGGAGCTCACATTCGAGAACACCTGATGAAAATTATAAACAAGTCTTTATTATTCCTTTCATTATAATATAACTACTCACCTGATAAGTAGGAACTATCATAATATTCATAATCTAATGCTTTTTAATTATATGTGCGTAGAGCATGGTATAAATGGGTTGAGCGGGAAGGTATTGACCACCCACCAAAACTCAACTGGAAGAAGGCCAATGTAAGGTTTACCAATTATTGCTCTTTATAATCTTTACTATAATTTTAAACCTGAACTTATTTGACATGATATTTTGAACTTTTCTATTTTCTTTGGTGACATTAGTTTGCAATACCCTAAACAAAAATCAGATTAGGAGTGTGGGTATTATGTTCTCAGATACATGAGAACTCTCATTGGCAATGGAGCTACAATCTCACAATTGAGAAAGGTAAGACTTACTGACTAATATTATACTTTTGTTTTGTATATTTTCTGGTTGAATCCAAGATTACATGTTTGAACTAAGTTATTATATGTTTCTTATAGGTGGATTTAGGAAGCAAGAGTTACTCCTAGTTGGATCTAGACGATATTAGAATGAAATAGACAGATCATATTATAAATTTTAATTTGTAGTTCAGTGATGTAACTGAATGTATCATCAATCATGTATATACATTTTACTCAAATATAATACAAAGATCAAGTTATTTCTATGGATGTGTTCTATTTTTCTTTTGATTGAAGTACACTATTTCAACTTATGTACTTTCTTTGTTTCAAACTTTCAAATTTCAATGATGGGATGGGGATCTTGGTGTCTTGAACTAGACATGAGATATATGGTGAGGTGTGGCTGTCCATGAAGAAGACTGAAGAGTGAATGTATCATGTACAGTATGGGTGATTGAGTGTGCTTTTATTTGTTTAATTCAATGTTAACTGTATGGAGCAGAAGTGAATGTGTACAATGATTTTAAATACAGTAGGTTGAATGTGAATGTGTTATTTTGGCACATCAGTCCATTATTACTATGGTTGTATTCCATTTTTTGTTTTGATTCAAGTATATATGTGTCAATGTGATTGTGTACAGTGTGCTTGCTTTATTTCAAATTCTTAATAATGGGAGGTTGGTGTGTTCAACAGTTCAAGGCTTCAACTTCAAGCCTTCAAGAATCAAGACAAAGTTTTGATATGTGAGGACTGAGGAGTGAAGTTGTGTGTATAACAATATAATGGATGGACTACTGCAGCCTGCAGGTTATACAATTTTTACGAATATAGGACGGTTAACAAATAACCATCCTATAGAATCTTAAAATATAGGACGGTTAACTAATAACTATCATATAAACCCCAATATATAGGAGGGTTATTTAATAACCATCCTATATAACATATAAATATAAGATGCCTACTTATCAACCGTCTTGTAGAACATATAAAAATATAGGACGGTTTTGTCTTAACTGTCCTATAGCCTTTGGGAACCTATATAATTTATAAATATATGACAGTAAAACCTTTTATTATGTAGGACGGTTACTTACTAACCGTCCTATGTAATGTCTTTTATTAGTTCAAATATAGGACTGTTACTCAGAAACTGTTCTATTTAGTGTAAGCTAAGATCACGTGTCTTTCAGTTCAACTCAAAGTTTTACCCGGTTGCGTGTCACACGGGTCAACACGATAGGTTAACATTGATTGACCCGAACACGACACGATTTATGATGTGTCATTTTAGGGTCAACCCGAAAATAACACGAACACGATAAGGCTCAACCCTAACCCGCTAAATCTGTATCAGGTTCGACTTGTGTTATCGTGTCGTGTCATATTTTGCCACCCCTAGAATCAAAGCACAAGAATGACAAGCAATCGATTGGGAGCCACCAACAAGTTTTTGATCCTTTTAAGGAATTTGGTACGATTTCTCTATTCAATTCCCTCCTTTTCGTACCAATATCATCTTTACAACAATGTGATAAGTGGGTATAAATGTAGAATGGTTCCTTTCTTTCATCCTTAGCAATCAAAATCTCCAACAAAGACGCGGTGGAATAAAATGATTAGATGTAAAGAGATCAACTGAAACTCGTCCACAAGATAACACCTTCCCTTTGTAATTTTGTTATAAATGAAGAAGGCGCTTCGGCCATCACAAACAAATCTGGCTTGCTAGTGGGATCAGCAATGTTGGAAGAAGAAGCAACAACAGAGCAGAATAACTGGTTTGTCGATATCAAAGAGAGGCTGAAAAAAAAAAGGGTTATTTAGAAGAAGAGCCACCATGGAAGAAGCATTCAATTTACAGGGCACCCACTGACCTAAAAGAAATCAACAAGAACGCATACAAACCCCAAGTCGTCTCCTTTGGGCCCTACCATCATGGAGAACCGGATCTGATGCATATGGAAGTTCATAAGCGTCGATTGCTTATTAGCTTTCTTAAGAGAACAGGCAAACCGATTGAAGATTACGTGAATGCCATTGATGAAGTAGTGCAGGAATTGATGGATTCTTATGAACAATTGGATGAAGCTTGGAAGGATCCACAAAGGTTCGTGCAATTGATTATTCTTGATGGGTGTTTCATGCTTGAGGTTTTGAGGGCCTCCGCCTTGGGAACCTTCAATTCCCTACACTCAATCGACTATGCTTACAATGATCCGATCATCAGGTCTCACTGGAAACTCCACAATATGCCTCATATCAGAAGGGACATATTGGTGATTGAAAACCAGATTCCTCTATTGGTTCTGGAGAAGTTGGTAGCTATTGAAAGGGGAACGCCCAAGGTAAGGTTTGCTATTCATATTTTCTAATGTAGCGTAGTTGTAAGCCTCGATGTGGACTCCCGGTGAGTGGGCCACATCCCTCATTTTCTGAGAGATCCTTCCTGTGCCCTCTACCAAGATGGAGGTATTACAAAAACTCTCATTCAACGGGTAAACGTAAGGTGGGCCCCTTCCCCTAAGAAGTGGCATACTAGAACATATCAATCTTTCATAAAGAAATCATTAGAAGGAAATATAGATAATCTTATCCATAAAGAAAGATATTACCCCGCACCCTTTGGCCGTAAAATAGTTAAAATTTGTTGAGAGACTCCCGGTAGGTGCGTGCCCACAAGTCGGTAAACCTTTTTGAACCTGCACGGTGAAAATCTTTTAAAGATCCAAGTCGTTCATGTACTGAGGATGTCTGTAGCTTATGTTTCTTTCAGTTAGAAATCTAGTCCATCCAATTTTTTTAATTTTTAGAAGCTCTAAAACAAATTGTGAGGATCATCACAATGCATTGATTTCTAACCGATTACCTATTTTTGGTACAGCCAACATGATGTAGGCCCTAGATCTTCCAAATAATTTCATCATGCACAGGGCAATGACTTGTTCATGTGAATCTATAAGGTTGAAAGTCATTGCAGCCAGATAACTCAATCTATGGACATCATCATGGGGATATCTGCCCATGGATTTGTAATCAATTATTTGATACCTGAATAGCATGATGCAGAACGGGGACCACATAAACGAGCTCATAAATCAGCTTTGCTGCCCATATGCACCAGGGTGGAACGTTGGCACAGGCCTACATGTTTTAGACATGGTTCGAAAGATCGTGCTCCGAGATCCTCGGCACACAGCATGGAGCTCAGCTATGCAAATCACGGACCTGATAATCCCATCAGCAATGGAGCTTCACCGGGACGGAATCCGATTCAAGCAAAGCGAAACAATAGGTCTTACAGACATCACATTTCACCGCGGCGTCCTCAGTCTCCCATTAATCATCATCGGTGAAACCACTGAGTCCTATTCCTCAATCTGATGGCTTTCGAGCGACTTCATGTAGGTGCCGGCAAAAAAGTGACTTCTTACGTCATTTTCATGGCTAAAATTATCGACTCGGCTAAAGATGTTAGCCTCCTCCAATCCAAAGGGATCATTCATAATGCAATAGGAAGCGACACGGCTGCGGCAAAGCTCTTTAGTGGGCTTTCCGAGGCCGCTACCTTTGACCCTGATCCCTACCTAGTTGAAGTTTATGGCATGATTAATGAGTACTGCAAGAAGAGATGGCACAAGTGGCGACCTAATATCCTTCATACATACTTCAGGAGCCCATGGGCTATACTCTCCCTTCTTGCAGCTGTTTTTCTCATGGGTCTTACTGTGGCCCAGACTCCTTACAACATTCTTTCTTACTATGGGTCTCCCTCTCCAACCCCAGTCCCATCCCATCCTTGATTTCTTCTTATAGGCTCTCCGGCGTCATTTCCTCGTATATTTCTTGTTGTTTTTTTTTGCTTCCCGGTTGATTTTCTTCCATCTGTTTGTTTTTCCCTCTAATAAAATTATACTAGTTTGGATTATTTTGAAACAATTTGAACTACCAGCTGGGTAAAACAGATGTTTGGATTTAAAATGTAGGCGCGCATGTAGACGTTGGATTTTAAATGTCGAAGCACATGTAAATGTTCATTTTTCTTCCTTTTTCCGAATGCTGCAAACACATGTAGATATTCATTATCAATAAGACCTTGGTACACATTGATGATAAACCAAATGTTGATCCAATGAATTCAAACTTGACAATCCATAGAGTAAAAGGTAGCATACAACATGGCAGCCATTAAGAAATCGAAAAACTAATGAAGGATATGGTTATCGAACTTCCTTGGATAAATTGATAATCACGACCCCTTGGTTTTGATACTCGCACTACTCTTTTTTAACTTAAACAAGTATAAACTTTTACTATGGACTATAATTAGGAGAACGAATAGAATGAGGAAGCTAGGTCCCCGGCGCAAAATACTGGGGCTGCTGGTGAGGAAAAAAAGAAAATCCATAAACTAAGTTAGTTATAGATAGTTAATTCTTGCACCTTTTAGGGCAGACTTAAAGCATCTAAACCTTAGATTTAGCACCCCAATGTCATGGATGAACCATGAAACCAAATTCAACCCCAGCCATCCAATTGCAGGGCAATAATTTTAATTTATATCTTATAATTGGAGGGTTAGAAAATAAAAGAGTAATAGTGATCTATTTTCACTTGTAAAACCTCTCAAATCAAACTTGGAATTGTTAAATCATTATACAACTAATCATCCTAGAGAAAGAGAAAGAAAGTAGATAGTTGTATCATTTTCAAAATAAGTCATGCAAAAGAGAGTGTCCAACTATATAGATGTTGTCCCTAGAGACTTCTTTTGTAAGATCTAAGCTATTCAACAAGTTCAATTTTTTGAAATTAGGTAACCCACAAGAAATCAATATACTTGAATGTTCCTAGCCACTTTCTTTTTGTCTTTGAATAAAATTATAAAAAAATGCATGATTATGATTTTTGATAGAAAGAAACATAGGCTAAAAGTATCCAATGGTCATGGAACTTAGTATTTGGTCTATCTCAGCCATTTTGAACATGACGAATGGCTTAGATCTACAAAAAATTATCACTGTTAGTTAAAAAGAGCTCTCAAGTGTGAGACTCATGCTATGGGGGAATAACTCGTGCATGTGAAAGTAGAAGATGGTGCCATGTTTTGATGATTAGAACCTTTCACTTAGTGGGCCCTGATTCAGATAAGCTAAAATCTTAGGCATGAGACAATCTTAATGCTAGATTTGTCCAAGAATCTTGTGCACCAATAAAGAAGAGTTAAAGAATATGAGATAGTTGAAGTATGAAGTATGAGTAGGACCTACTTCTGCAAGTTAGCATTCATTTTTAAATATAGTTTGAGTGATATAACGATATTGTTATGTTCTAATTAGTTTAGTTTAAGCTGTAAGCATTAATCTTTAAACTAGATTTAAGTAAATTAGCCATTGTTTTTGTCCATATCATAACATGTATAAGATGAAGGTATCCAAGTACTTCTCAATGCCCTCATTAGGAAAATTGACCTTACTTCCTAGAATATGCAACAGGGCCCAGCTTGTTGTTGATCAAAACCCTTCATAGACTATCCCCTTGAAAATGTTCTCCATGTCCTCCATAGAATTGTATTACATTAAACTATTTAGAATACAAGAGAACTTGCCCACTGCAATGCTTCCTGGTATGTTGATATGCTTATGATCTTCTAGAGATGGGACTCAACTTGAAGACATTAATATAGACATGGATTAGTTGGAAATCATTAAACAATTTACAAGGTTTCTTGTAGCATGTCAATTTTAATGCATGGATAGTTTGTTAATCTAGACAATTGAGGAAATCATACAAAGACCTTAGTACTTTTATATTATTATTAATGCACACATATGTTTAAAAGTTATAGTTTTATGCAAAGAAATCAAGAAAATAGTCATATAGAAGAATTAAGTGCAACCTATCTTGAGAAATAATGAAACAATGTTCTTTTGTAGGTTATTGAGCATCCACAATCTATCTTCTATTGTAATTTCTTGAACATCTAATTTCAAAAATAAGGTTTAACTTTTGTGTAAGGAGTTTTTTCTCAAGGGAGAGATGATAGGAAAGGAGGCTAAGAGAGAGAGAGAGAGAGGGAGAGAGAGAGAGAGAGAGAGAGGAAAACTAATAGAAAGAAAAAATAGAAGAATCTCTTATTTGTTTCTAATTGATTTTAGGAAAGGTAGCAAGAAGATAGGGAGAAATTCCTTCCTAGAAAGATAGAAAAGAAGCATAGAGGACTGAAACTAGGAGAGTCCTCTTATTTGTTTCCTAAGTGATTTTAGAAGAGGTAGCTAGAAAAGAGGGATAAATTCCTTAAATAAAGTTTAACCAAGAGTTCATTGTATTCCACGTGGCAACATAAGAGAGAGTTTTGAGTTGAGTAAAAAACTATATCACTTTGGTATATAGTAGATGTACTAACAATTTCACCCTATGATGTAGGGGCTAAGCCCTAAGTTGCATGTGTGAGTTGAGAAATTACTGTTCTAGATAATAATGCCCTCCTATTTAGTTAATTAATTACTTCTCTGTACCAACTATTTGATCTATCTAACTTTATACCAAACTAGTGGCAAAATCATTTGAATAAAGAAGAGATTAAGATATGGTTAATTTAGCATTGAATAAGAAAACTTAATTGTTATCTATGAGTGAAATGCTCTCTTAGTTGCTTGCATAGTTCACTTGTGAACTCACAAAACTCATTCAATTTACTTGACTTAGTAACAAATCTAGTCAATATCAAGTCAATTTGTTGTAAAATAGACACACACAAAAAAACCAATTTGAGCTAAATATTTCAACACATGACCTCTCAAATAATGACACCACATTTTGAACATCTTTTATAGAGCTTATATTTCCATATACATTGAAAATGGTAAATATAAGTAGTTATATGTAAAATATTATTTTAAATCTACCTCAAGTACTTTGAGTCATTGACAAGTGGCTTTGAGTTTACTCACCTAACTTTCATGTTGAGTTGAGTTATTGAGATTTTAAAGTATAGTTGATTGAGTAAATATTTATACTTTATACGCTTTTTTGAAAAGCCAATTAATATGCATTAGTCACTCATCTTTTGTCACCTATCAACTGTTTGATTTCTTCTAATAAAATTGAATATAAGACATCAAAATAATGGAAGCTATCTCAAAACATCCAATATACAGTCTCATTCAATGTTAATTAAGGCCAAAAGGAATTAAAAACAAGATTAGGACTGTTTAGAAATTGTTTATCGATTATTAAGAATAATATGCAAAGAGTATAATTTTAAAGCCTTGATACCAATTGTTTTAATAAATCTAAACTTTTGAATAAATGGTGCAAGTATGAGCTTCTATCACATAGAAGTTACATATTATAAGGGTATTTATTAGTAACAATGATGTCAATTTGCTTTCAATGTGCTCTCTCTTCTCTGTATTTTGTCACCCTCAATCCCCTCACTGGGCTTCATGGTTGAAGATTCTATTATTCCCTAGTTTGTATTGAAAAACAAGGAAGTAGGGGAGAGCAATGAAGATGTAAAAATAATGAAGGGTCATCCTAAAAACCTCAGATGAAGATCATTAAGAGGTCTATTTAATGGTCATGATGACAAACAAGCTTCATGTGGAAGCAATTTCTATGGAACATATAGAGGTTAAGTAATTAAGACTCTAGAATATCCCAAAAAATCAACGATCTTCTAATCATTCTAATATTCAAAACCTACTCCTTTACCACTCCGAATAAGAACATGCCCACATGAAAGAAAGAGGAAGAGTTTATTATTCCAAATGTGGAGGTGTTGCAAATGAAATGGACTCTAAAGATTAGATTAAACTTCCTTCCACAGTATTGAGCTAAAAAGTGCTCTAAGAGCCATCTCTTAATGCATTTTTTTCTAGTTGTTCAAACCAATTGGCTTGAAGATCAGAAGAAATCAAGAAAGGATAAAATAATCTCTATTTCTTTGAATGTATAATCTCTTCCATTGACACCCATTTCTTTTGAATGTATACATTTACATCTTAGTGAATCTTGTTGTTATGTCTTCTATTACAACAAACCTCCTAGATCCAAAAAACCAACCCAAAAATTTTGTAATTTACTCACATAGTAAGTTGGTGAGAATTGGAAAAGGCTTAATACTACAACAACATTGGCAAAAAGATTTCAAAAAATAAAAGAAAACAGCTTCTAAAATTTTCTTATGAATTTAAGTCTTTCATTGTAATTTTGTCTATTTCACAAATGAATATATCCAAGGATGAGCACAATATGAAAATCCTAGATGTTTAGTAGTTCCTATCATAGAGGGTACACTAATCACTAGTCCAAACTAGCAGAAATAGAGCCCATTAGGAGCAAGAGCAACAAGAACTAGCAGTCGCTTAGTAACAATTTAAAAAGGGGTGCAGATAGAATTTGGATGATGAAGGGACCTACATATTGTTACCTCATATTTGCATTCTAAAAAATATGTTAAAAAAATGAAAGAGAGAATTCTCTCAAGATACTTTTGTAGTAGCTTTCATAAAAAGTAGAGGACAATAGTGTGCATCTATATATATATATATATAGTTCGCATGCATGTGTGTGTGGAAGTTTAGCGCCAATTTTATTTTGTTTCATATGTTAAAATGAAATAACCCATCATTTTTCTCTAATATAAAACATAAGGGCCTAAAATATACACCTATGCAATTGGGTCACACATTACAAGCATAACATCTTTACCCAAACCACACTAAATATAAGAAAAATCAATGATCTCTTAGTCCTTCTACTGATGGAAACCTGCTCCTTGACCACACCAAATAATAACATGCCCAAATAAAAGAAAAAGGAAGGGGGTTATTATTCAAAGTGTAGATGTGCTACAAATGAAATGGCATTTAGGGCATAGATTAAAATTCTTTCTAAAATATGGAGCTAAAATATGCTCTAAGAACCATCTCTTAACGTATTTCTATCAAAGTAGTCAAATTACCTGATTTGAGGATGAAAAGAAATCAAGAAAGGATAAAAAAATCTTTGTTTCATTGAATGTATAATCGCTTCTAGTGATGCCTATTTTCTTTCGGATGTAAACATCTATATCTTAGTGAATCTTGGTGTCGTGTCTTCTATTAGAATAGACCTCATAGATCCAAAAACCAACCAAAAACTTTTGTAATTTACTTATAGTGTAAATTGATGAATATTGGAAAATGCTCAAGACTACAACAACACTAGCAAAAACTTAAAAAAAGAAAAGAAAAGAAAAGAAAATCACCCCTCATTTTTATTTTATCCCTATTTCTCAAATGAATATAGCCAAGAATGAACACATTGTGAAAAATCGAGACATTTACTAGTTCTAGCCAAAGAGGGTATATCAATGACTAGGGCAAACTAATAGAAATAGGGTCCATTAGGAATAGGAACAATGAGAACTTGTGGTCAATTAGTGACAATTTAAAATGGGGTGCACATAAAAATTTTTATGATGAAGGGATGCCTAGATTAGTACTTCATATTTCCCTTCTAAATAATAAGTTTAAAAAGTGAAAAGAAAGAGATCTTGTCATGATACTTTTGTACTAGTATTCCTAAAAATAGAGGAAAATAGTAGAGAGAGAGAGAGAATGGAAAGTTGGGGCCCAAATTGATTTTGTTTTATATGTTAAAATGAAATGATCCATCACTTTCCTCTACAATAGAACATATGGGCATAAAATATAGAACTATTCTTTTGAGCAACATATTCTATTAAAACCCCAAAAATCATTTATACTGGATGATCTTAACTCTTGGGTCATAAAAAATAATTATGCTTACTCAAGCATAGCTTTCTCCAAGCCCTTGCCATTTCCAGGATTAGAAGATCCATGCCCTTATTAGTTAGTAAGGATAATACTACTTCGTATCACATCAATACCTCAAGCAGCACTCTTGGTGGTTTAGTTAGATCATTAGGAGATCAGGGCTAAGGGCCATTCTACGATACTTTTGAAATGTATGAGGAGAAAATATCAACCAAAAGACAAAATAAATATAAGTCAAAAGCCTTCTAGCTGAGTGGTTCACTAAGAATGGACACCTACCTTATTGACATTAGCTTGTAGGTTTGAGGTTGGCACAAACATAATAGATAATGTGAGTGTATGAATATTATACATGTGGGTTCTTCGTTTGTTAAAAAGAAAAAGAAGAAAAATAACAAGAAACTAAGAAGCATAAATGTGAAGAACAAATATTGCATACGAAAGTGTTGGATCTTGCATCAATGCCTTCTAATTAGTGGTGCTAGTAGGAATATCACCTAGATGACTAGGATTTGATTGTGCATGGGTGTTTGCTTATCTAACGTTTGAAAAAGATGTTGCATATTTTCTTTATAGAGAAACCAAATATTACCTAGGAGTTATATTGAGTTTCAAAAAGAAGAAATTAGATCACAAAAGACTACACAAAAGTGAAGAAGTTTTGCACTTACTAAGAGAATATACTATCTTTAACCATTGCCAAGAGTTCATATAGATATGTAAAAGTTTATATATGAGCTATATCCTAGATAGTGACAAGTATCATAAAAATCTTATCCATTGGTGGTCTAAACTCTCTAATTGGCTTGTATTAAAGATATCTTATTAATTCATTGAATCTCAAAATGTGAGTGTGTGATATAGTTAAAGATATCTTACCCTTATGCGAATAGAAATGATCAACAGTTCAAAATCCTACCGTTATGTTAAAGATGTTCCATTAATTCATTAAACCTCAAAATGTGAGTGTGTGATATGGTGGTAACTATATATACAATTACTAGTCTCTAAGGAAATTATAACCTAAATTACCATGCAAATGGATGTTTTGTCTTCAAATCTCATAGGATATATTTTTGCACTAAAAAGGAAGTCACTCAAAAATGTGTAAATCTCTCATTAATATGTGAGTAGAATAATATTCATCAAGTTTAAAATTCTCACATATTCCATAGAAAAGATGATAACTTAGAAAGAATGATAATGGTCACATGAAAAGATATCAACTATTAGGAATATTATACTCTACCGATATCCCTACTCATTTGTAACCATATTCACGTCATACTGCTAAGATCAAGTTAGGACTTCTAATAGAATGAAACATAGGCTTAGGACAAGGTTATCAAAGGAAATGATATAAGGATAAACAAAAGTTGTTTGGAAGATATGTGAAGGTCTTCTACTAATTTACTCACAACTTTCCATTTCTACACATAAGAGTGAACATTTGTTTTTCATTGGCTACCTTTCTTGACTTTTTTCTCTTTTTGGCATTATCACTTTAAATTTGGGTATAACCTTTCTTTTGAATTTTTCTCTTTTTCAGCCTTTTTGGATTCTCTTCTCATGGCTTACATTGCCCATACTTTTATTAATAAAATTCTTCAACCCTCTTTACATATTTTGAAAACAACTGGGTAATGTTTATATTATAAGATTTCAATATGGGTAATGGTCAATGGGTTCACAAAACATGAAAAAAGCTTATTATAAAGGATCAAGGGGTTAACCGGTGGAAAACTAACATAGAGAGACCAAGGGCTCAAGGTTTACCAAGGATTGCCTCTATCATTTTTTAGATTTCATATGAATTAAATTGACCATAAACTTAAAAGATAATTGTATAATCTCTTAGATATTTTCTCAATACTTGACCAAATAAGAATAATGAGACCAACTAAGAAAATGGTAAAGAAAATTTAGAATTTATGTACAACCCTCAAAAACAAAGAAGGGATTTAAAGCTCAAATGGGTTAATAGTCTCCACTTATCTTCTTCAAGATCTCTAAGTTATATTTTTCCTTCAACTTAAACTATATACATCTAGCTATTTTTTGTAGTGAATATTCCAAGTTTAACTTTTCATGGAATACTTTAGAAAAAGGATAAAACGATAAACTGATTGTATGTAAGTCTATTAATAAGCTAAAGTTCAAAAGATGGACTAAATAGTAGGAAAATCCAAATTCTCATCATTGTAAAGGAACTTTTTCGAAGTTGTTTTTTTCAAAAGTTTCAAAAAAAATAAAATAATTTTTTTAAATAACTAAGAAAAACTTTGGACATATGAAATTTGAAAATACCCTATTCCTGGACTTAAAATAAACATTGTTCTCAATGTTATAAAGCATGGACAAGTAAAAAAAAAAACTAAGTAAAAAGAGAAGGATTAAAAAGATATTACCTACACTCCAATGATGGTGGAGTGATCTATTGTTCTGGATAAAGATACAAAATATATAATGATGATGCAAATGCAACTTTATGACACCTAACCTAAACTAATTATGGAGTTTCTAGAAAATTCACTCTATTTTAGCTTTTTACAGTAATATATGTACTTTCTCCATCAAAAAATGTATGGTGGTAATAACAATATAACATGAAGGACCACCATGAAAGAGAATTTATTTGGAGAAACTTGAGAACACTTGGGCCTTGATCTGTCAAACTGGGCATATGGGATGCTAACATCAAAAAGAAAAAAGTTTTCCTCCTCTTTCACATCTTCTTGAAAGATGGAGCTAAGCTCACTATGCATTTGTCCAATGGATTTTTCATTTTCATCTTGAGGCAGAGAAGTAGTAGGACTTAAACCCTCTTAATTATCATATGTACACCATGGATCTTATTGATCTTTGGCCATAACACCAATTTGTTCACCTCCTTATTCTATATCAGACTCAAGGGTAATAGGAAAGGGATTAAATCAACTGAAACTGTCATAATATGTGCTTTATGGGATAAGTGGCAAGTTCAAATTGTGTAAATTAGTAATAACTGACACAATTAGAAGATTAGGAAATGTAATGGGTCCTCCTCAAGCCTTTCATTTCGAAGTGTCCATTAAGAGTGTAGTATTAAGTAAACTATTTATTTCATTAATGAAGCTGTCTATATCAAAATCATCAAAATCAAAATAAGCTAGATAAGCCTCTAGAGGATTAGCTAGAGGATGATAGGGATGGTAGACTCTGTATTATATGTACTTCATATAAACCCTCAAATCCTAGTTGTCTTGTATTAAAGACATTAAGCTTAATATGCATGTTCCCAAAGGACAATCGCATGGTTCCATTCCTATATTGCACTAGATGTGGACAAGAATGGCCATCCCAAAGTGACTGAAATTTGATTACTAAGGTCTGATACAAGTTGTGCATCCAAGAATAGAAGTCTACTAGAAATAAGAACTTATCAACCTAAAATAGTATATCCTCTACCACACTACAAGGAACTTTAACTAACCTATCTGCCAATTGTAGTGTGGTGATAGTCCTTTTTTATCTCTTGTAACCCTAATTCCTTATATATCGAATAAAGTAATAGGTTAAGACTTGATCCCAAATCAAATAATGTCCTATCAATTGTGTGTTGCCCAATTACACATGATATAGTGGGGCACCCTAGATCTCTATACTTTAGTAGAGTATTGTGTTGTAAGATTGAGGAGCTAGCTCAGCAAGATATGTTTTCTTCTATGCTTGATATTTTTTCTTGTGCATGTAGAGATTTTTTAGAAATTTGGCATAAGTAGGTGTATCCTTGTGGAATGATTATATTTACTTGTTTAAACACATCCATTAACTTATTAATTTATTTTCCTTCTTAGTCATTCTTAGACACTGAGGAAATGGAGCCTTTGGTATATAATGTGGTTTAGGATTAGGGTAAGGAGAAGTAGGAAATGGCTATTTGTTCCTTCCTATTCTTTATTGGACTCTCAATGTCCTCAACATGTTTATTTCGTTTATTCCTCCCTACCTAATTATCTATTACATTTTCACTCTTAAGGGTAGTTATGGATTGGGTATGTTCATTGAATGTCTTCTCACTAGACATTGCACCAATTTCATACTAGCCTGAGGGCTGAGCATAGGTTGACTAGAAAACATTCTTATTCCCCATTAGAAAATGTAGCACTTAGTGAACCCATTTGGTACTCCAACTAAGCAATAGATTACGTGTGGTTCTCCATGGTTTATCTAATATCATTGTGGTAATCTTTTGTACATTGCATAGTTAAACTTAGGGTCTCTTCTAAAGATTATTTGCTCTGTTGTGGTGGAAACGACTATTGTGGTACTAGCTGCTATGGAACTATTATAGATATTAGAATAGGAATTATTGTTTCTAAGACTTCTAAATGCACTTAATGCTTTCATTTGCTCTAAAAAAATTTCATGAAATGTGGAGCTAGAAGGGCATAAAGTAGCAGGGTGTCTTGTGCTAGAATAGATTGAGAAAACCTTAGTTTTATAGGGTCAGATCTTCATAGAAATATTGTATCAATTTTTATTTCTTAAAATAGTGGTGTGCACGCTTAAGCAATAAGTCCTTCACCCTTCTCAACATTCACAAAAATGCTCTCTCTCTCTCTCTCTCTCTCTCTCTCTCTCTCTCTATATATATATATATTGAAAATTCATAGTTTCTATATAAAGGGGGTTGGTTTTGTTGATTGGAAAGAATTTTTTCAGAAATTTCTTGGCTCATTGTTCCCAAGTAGTGATAGACCCTAGTTTCATGAATTCAACCATGCCTTTGCTTTATCCTTTAAAGAGAAGGGGAATAGTCAAAACTTAATAGAGTTAGAAGAAAAGTTTCTATATCTAAATGTAGCATAGATATTAAGAAATTCCTTAACATGATAGTGGGATTCTCTTTTCTATACCATAAAAATTTGGTAGAAATTGGACAACATCAATTTTAACTAAAAGTGTTCTACATTAGTTGCAAGTATACACGTGATGGAGAGTTAAATTGTACTAGTATGCAATAATCTCTTAAAGGCTTTGTTTCATTGGCCATATTTGTGGTAAGGGTTCCTAAATTTGCTTGATTCCTATGTCCTTAGCTAAGTTTACTTAACTTTGTATACAACAAAAATAAGTCATTTGTATACAGTAAAAGAGTACTTCCTTTTCTCTTCTCTATGTAGTCTAGGGGAGACCTAAACTAGATAATGCAACCTATATGCTATATAATGCAAATAAACAAAAGCACACAATAAATCCTAACTCTATTGGAAACAAGTTAAAAGGTTGATTTTTCTTTATTTTCTTTGGGGGAGTGGCTTTTAGTTTACGTCTAACCTAGGTAGCTTTCCTCTATTTCCAACTTGCCCTGATGCTTACTAGTTAGATACTATCTTGATCAACTACTTCATAACCTTTTTAATCATCCGTAGGTGCTCTTAGTCATAAAATGTGTTGATAGAGCTAGCCATTTAATTAGGTAGGGGCCATTGGAGTTACAATAGGTTGCCTCATTCCAAGAGGGTCCTATGAGCTTGTAAACTACTACAGTCTCTTCTATATTGATTTTAAATTAAATTGTTGAGGCTAGGGTTGTGCATAAGATGATGTTTAACCTAAGTGAGAAAGAGATGGGGATCAAATTCACCCTTGATCTTATAGGGGCAAGTGCCTGTACGTATTCATGTAAGCATTCCCATGCAATTCGATCAACATATATTTATCTTAAAGCATCTAAACATGTCCTAATATGTAAGGAAAGCAATAAATCTAATGCAAACCGTATGATGAAAAAAGTATAAGTAAATGCTTCTATACGCTCTACAGCGGAGTCCTAAAAATAGTCTTCCTGTACAAAGATGGGTCCATGTACATGCCATCTTCTCTTCCAGATTAGGACACCCACCTTTGAGTTACATTATTACAACTAATTTTAAAATTTAAATGAATTGTTATGTGTAAAAATTTACAAGCATGTCCTCACTACAATCTACTCAAATAAGAAATAATAGAAACTACCATAATGTAAAGGCCTAGGCACCCCGTAGATGGGAGACGACTTAGGGACAGAAAGTTAGTCCCACATCGCTAAGGGAAAACTTGCTGGGGTATTGGTAAAAGTGGTGTGTGACTCTCCTTACAACAAGGCCTTTTTCTTAGAAAATTGGGGAAGAATAAAACTGTGAGGGGGCTGGTTGTATGGGTAGCTAGTTTCCCAAAGCAGACAATATTGTTGTATGTGAGAGCCACTAGGCTGTTACACCTTACAACAAGGCCTTTTCCTTGAAACTGAGTAAGAACAAAACTATAAGGGAGCTAGTTGTATGGGTGGCCAGTTTCCCAGAGCGAACAATATTGTTGTAGCTGGGAGCCACCAGGCTATTACACATAAGGACTTCCTCCAACTCTTTATTCTTATCCATATTCCTACACCATTAAGAAGGAAAGTATCAAATTCTTTAGGAATAAGGAAAGTATGCAAAACAAATGCAACTATTATATATGCAATCCTAAGACAACAACTAGTGGTAAAGTAAAGAAAACTTAGAAGTTAATCAAACTCTGTTACAAGTGCCCCAGCAATAGCACCAAAAAACTTGAGGTATCTTAATAATTACCACAAGTACATGGGTCTATTGAAGTATAGAAAAGCAAATTACAAGTTGATCCCATAAGGACACTTCAATAAACAAGGGTTAATTAAAACATAAGTTCCTTTACTTTAATCTTGCCAATAAGGAAAGAAAGGGAGAACTTTAAACTAAACAACTAATCAAGCAACTTATTCAAAGCAAGAAAATAAACTAAGTAAGGAAACTAACTAAGACATAAAGCAATGAAAGAAAGTAAACTAATTATGAAAAGGAAAAAAACCTTTTCACAAATGGAGATTGAATTATAAGGATTACAATAAAGATATTTCCTTAAAGTAGCTACTGTAGGAGTTCTTTGTTGTGTCACTCAACAAGGCTCTTTACATGTCCTCTTCTTATTTTTTCAGGCTTGAAATCTGCTTTATGATCCTCTTCTCATATTACTCAACAATGGCCTATGCACTTACATTCAACCCAAAGTATAACAACCAAGCTTTTTTCATCTCCTTAATCCAATATGTCATAAACCCAATGAAATCCTCAACCATGCTTAAGAATTAGAAGAGTCCTTAACTACCATTAGAAAGTTTTCTTCTTTTCCTTTATTTCCAAATCTGAAATAAAGAAGAGAAAAAATTGAAAGAAAGATGAAAGGCTTGAATGATGAAAGGACTTAATTGTGGAAGAGAAGATGGAGATGGATGGAGTGTGCATGTGAAATAAGGAGAGGTGATGGACATGTAATGCTAAAGTAAGGAATAAGAAGAATAGGAAAACAAGAAGATGGGGGAAAGAAAGAAAGATAGAATGGGAAGTGGGGATGGAAGAACTTCCTTACTTCTTCTCCAAAGGTTTGAGTTTGATCTTGTGAGAGCTTTGGCAAAGGTGATCTCTTTCCCTTCATTTCTCCTAGATTAATCTTTCAAGTATAAGGAAAATGCAATAGATAAAATGTTTTGCTTGTCCTTCACATCCATTTTCCTTGTCATTCACATCTTATTTATAATGTTTGAGGCAAGAAATAATATAGATGGATGGTTAAGATCTAAGAGAGAAAGATGATTGAAGGTCGGGATGGGATAAGAGGAAGGGAAACTGAGGAGGGAAGCATGGAATTCAAGTATTGGAGATGTATTTGACTTGAAACCAAAGTAGAAGGTGGGATGGACTGGGAAAGGGGGTTAGAGAAAGGGATAAGGATGATTATGAAGGTAGTTTGGCTGGTAAAGTAAACAAAACTTAGAATTTAAAACTTTGTTGCAAATGCCCTAATAATAACACCAAAAAACTTAATGTACCTTAAGAATTGCAGTAAGTGCAGGAGTCTATTGAAGCATAGAAAAGGTAAATACAGGTCAATCCCATGAGAACTCTTTGATAAACAAGAGTTAATTAAAACTTAAGTTGCTTTACTCTAATCTTGCCAATAAGGAAAGAAAGGGAGAACTTTAAACTAAACAACTAATCAAGCAACTTATTCAAAACAAGCAAATAAACTAAAGGAAACTAATTAAGACATAAAGCAAGGAAAGAAAGTAAACTAATTATGAAAACAAAAAAAACTTTTCATTAATGGAGATTGAATTATAAGGATTACAATAAAGAAATAAAAGGAAAATAAAGAAATTTTCTTAAAGTGGCTACTAGAGGAGTCCTTTGTTGTGTCACTCAACAAGGCTCTTTACATGTCCTCTTCTTCTTTTCTCAAGCTTGAACTCCGCTTTGCGGTCTTCTTTTGTAACGCCCTGGGTCTAGGCTCCCTCAGTAACGAAATTGTCCGCTTTGGGCTGAGGCTCGCACGGCTTTAAAATGCGTCGTTACTGGTAAAGCGCACCCAGACCCTTATCAGCCACCTAGGAACTTTCCTCCTGGCAATGTGGGACTAACTCCCAACGCATCCCGCCTTCATCCCCTCAGACCATTTTGGGCTACCTCAGACTATCTTGGGGCCTCTCCCTCAAGCCATCTTGGCGCACCCTTAGGCCATCTTGGCAGACGGCAATGGTAGCCCTCTCCCCTTTAGGGGGCACGTGTGCGAGCCTCGACCCAAAGCAGACAATATCGTTACTGGGTGGAGCCTTCAGGCTGTTACAATTGGTATCAGAGTGGGACCCCATCTCGGTGTGGGTGGCTAACTGCACGCAAGCGTAAGCGTGTTGTCGGCACCCGTGGACGTGTGTCCCCTAAGGGGGAGAGGGCTACCGTTGCCGACTGCCAAGATGGCATGAGGGGGAGGCCCCAAGATCATCCAACAGACCAAGATAGTTTGAGGGGCTGAAAGCTGGATGCATTGAGAGTTAGTCCCACATTGCTCGGGAGAAGGTTCTTGGAGGGTTGATAAGAGACAAGGTGTCTCTTCCAATAACGACTGGTTTTCCCTATGGGGAGAAGCAAAACCATGCAGGCCTCAGCCCAAAGCGGACAATATCGTTACTGGGTGGAGCCTTTGGGCTGTTACATCTTCTTAAGTCACTAAACAAGGGCCTATACACTTACATTCAACCCAAAGTACAACAACCAAAATTTTTTCATCTCCTTAACCCAACATGCCATAAACCTAATGAAATCCTCAACCATGCTTAGGAATTAAAAGATTCCTTAACTACCATTAGAAAGTTTTCTTCTTATCCTTTATTTCCAAATTTGAAATAAAGAAGAGAAAAAATTGAAAGAAAGATGAAAGGCTTGAATGATGGAAGGACTTAAGTGTGGAAGAGAAGATGGAGATGGATGGAGTGTGCGTGTGAAATAAGGATAGGTGGTGGACATGTAATGCTAAAGTAAGGAATAAGAAGAATGGGAGAACAAGAAGCTGGGGGAAAGAAAGAAAGAACGGGAAGTGGTGATGGTAGAGCTTCCTTACTTCTTCTCCAAAGGATTGATTTTGATCTTATGAAAGCTTTGGCAAAGGTGATCTCTTTCCCTTTATTTCTCTTAGATTTATGTTTCAAGTATAAGGAAAATGTAAGAGATAAAATGTTTTGCCTATCCTTCACATCTGTTTTGCTTGTCCTTCACATCTTATTTATGAAGTTTGAGGAAAGAAAGCCTAGAGATGGATGGATAATATCTATGAGAGAAAGATGATTGAAGGTCAAGATGGGATAAGAGGAAGGGAAACTAAGAAGGCGGGAGGCATGGAATTCAAGTATGGGAGATGTATTTAAGTTGAAACCAAAGTGGAAGGTGGGATGGAAGGAGAAAGTGGGGTAGAGAAAGGGATAAGGATGATTATGAAGGTAGTTTAGGTGGGATAGGATAGTAGCTTTCTTATGAGGGAAGGGAAGGAGATTTGGTAGGATGGGGTGGGAGGTGTCTTTTTCCATATGTGATTTTGAAATGGAGTTAGAAAGTGGTTTGTTGACAAGAAAGAGAAATAATCTAATGGGTAGGTAAGGAATAGGTAGAAATGGAAATAGATGGGAAAAAAGTAAAGAAAAAGAAATGGAAAGTAGGTGCAAGAATCTACGAGAATTCAAAATTAGAATGTCTTAAAAAGGGAGGGCATGATATTTCTAATACTTCATTCCTAGCACATAAATTGTGCTTACCTTTACTTTCATGGATGGGATCCCATTATGACATGTAAATCTGCCTTAAGCTTCATTTTCTCTCCATCATTCGATTTGAGTGCCCTAAGATGAGTGGGGTTGATTCCTTAGAGATATTCTCATGTATTTCATATGGTATCAAGTGTGATTCACCATCTTTGCTTGGATAAGATGTCCAAGCATTGGTTGAATATCTTCTTTTGGTTGAGTAGCAGTGAGAAAATAAGTAAAAAGTCTTCGTTTAGGCCTCAGTTTTTTCGTATTTCTAAGAAGCTTTTATTTTATATGATCCCATTATATGTGAATTAAACTTCTTTCATAAGATTCTTAAGGTGGTGAAATGTATGCAAATATACATGGATTGGAATTCTCCACTTTTTCACCCTCATTTGAGGAGTTATGTATAGAGTTTCTAACCGCTCTAACTTTGATAGTGACACCAAATTATTATTTTAAACCTCCAAGACTTTTTTTTGGCACTTGTAGTTGATGATATGGATTGAAATGTGAAATTGCTCTATGGGGGTGAAATTTTTAATTTTGTGTATTTTTTCATTTGTGCACTAGACCTGAAAAATAGTTAAATTAATCTTAATTAGTGATAATTAAGTAATTTTTAGGGCTAAAACCTTCTAATATAAGAATATGTGTGTGTGTGTGTGTGTGTGTGTGTGTGTGTGTGTGTGTGTGTGTGTGTGTGTGTGTGTGTGTGTGTGTGTGTAAATTTTTATATATGCCACCCAACACAAAGCTCTCTTATTAAATTCTCTTATTTTAAAATTTACTTAGACTAGTAGGTGCAAGGAAAAATCTTATGATAAAATAGTCCATTTGAAACCATTGATAACTTTCCAAAGTTTAAACAACTATTTTAGATCAAATAACTCCTCATGAAAACAATGTGATTTTGAGTTCTTTATTTGATCAAAACAAATTTCTTATTTAATGCATTAAACTCTTAGGCTAGAAACAAAAATCAATTCCTATGCAAAAGAAATTAAAATAGTAGTTAACTATTAGGTTCTCCCAAAAACATTATTTTTTACTTTTAAAGATATTTCATGTAAAAAATACAAATTTCAAATATTTGTTTTTAGAAACTCTAAAGGTATTTTACCTTCCAAAACAAATGATTTAGTAGGAAAACCTCTTTACAAAACTTTGAAATCTATTTCTAAAAGTTGGGTACAAAATATAATACAAAACTATACAAAAACATGGCTAAAAATGTATACTTAGAACTTAAGTAGAAAATTATCTTTAATAATCTATTTTCCCATACCCAGTGACTTGTGGAATTACTTATCTTATAGTAATTTAAATTATTAGTAGAATTTGTGACAAATTTTAGTTAAACAATACCCAAACCCATGAAGTTTTCTAGTCATCAAAATGTTTCCTATAGTGAGTAGGAATAGATGTTGAACATTGCTTCTATAATCAAGGTGCAGGTACATGAATTCTTAATACTAGTATACATTATATTAGACATGTTTTAATGATAGTTATATCAAAGAAAATTTCAAGTCAAAATTCCAACTCTTAACATACTTTAACCACTTGCTAAGAGGAACTACTTCTGCATATTTCAGCAGTGAATGATAGTTTTATTTAGGCATTTTGTGCAAGCTTAAAGTAAAATTTCATGGTTATTCACCTTCTTATCTAAATAATCAAGAAAAACAAAAACAACATAATATGGAGTTTTAAATCACACAAAATAGGGTTCTTACTGTTATGACTATGCTTCTTTGCACAAAGCTCAAACTCAAGAAAATTTAGCCCATTAAAACTCATCCAACACCAGTTATTTCAAACTAGTAACATCTAGAATTACACATGAGTTTAAAAATAAAATAAAATGTAAGATAACTTGAACTTTAATCCATGCAAAAACCATTGAAAACCATCAAAGTTTTAGGTACATAAACACTTGTTGAAATCTCTTACAAAAATCAAGCAAACTCATACAAAAGCATCCTCAAATCTTATCAAAACCTCATATTTTTCTTTAAACAATGGTGAAATTTTTGACAAATCAAACTTAGAGAGTTCCAAGCACTCTGCCTCTTTATTGCAACTCCTTAGTCTTCTTTGATCTTCGTTTTCACAATTAAGATGTGTGTTTTATCAAATTCTTTTTCATGCTCAATGGATCTCCGCCTTTTTCAACTTTCTTTCTCTCTTTCTCTACTAGTTCTCCCATGACCTTTTTCTCTAATTTCTCTCAATCCCTCACTCTTTTCCACATAGAGCACCAGCCAAAAGAGTTTCTCCTTAAATGGGCATTCAACTCGTTTTTATTTAATTGGAGTGGTTTCTAATTTAGTTGCATGCCTTCTTGCTCAAGGCAATCCACCACTTACTAATTAAGTTCCCTGTGTAGATCACAGTATTAGCTTGTTTTGAAAAGCTTTCCAAGATCCTAATGATCCTCATCTATCATTGATTAGAAACCCTAGTTCACCAACTAGCTAACTTAATATGTTTCCAAGTCTCAATCCATCTAAGTTTCTAATTATAAGACACATGGAAAGTAGGCCTCTTTTACCTTTAGTGTTCTCCATGTTATTTGGATCAATTTTGAAAAGTCCATCCAAAGCTAAGATGCCCTCTTCCTCCTACACAAAAGTATGTAAGTCCTAGCTATAACATGTTACGAAAACTCACTTGATTCAATGCTTAAAATTAAAGACTCTTGCTAGAATTAGGGCATCTCCTAATTTCATTCCATCACATTTCTAAATTCCAATCCCTGTTGAATTACTTCTTTTTATGGCTCATAATGCATGAACATAGAGTGATCTTGGTGAGATTTAGCAAATGTTCCCCATTCTAAAAATGGTAACACCTAGTTTCCTATTTTAGAAGGTAGTTGCCATTTTTATACACTTTCTTAATTGGCATTTTTATACACTTTCTAATTACATCCTCAATTCAATCTCAAAGTTCATAATCCAAGCATGAATCATTTCCTTGACTCAATGAGTAGGTTAGGATCAAATATTGTCCTTTAAACTCTATTACAAAGATCATGTTTTTATCTTCTGATCTAGGCCATTCATCAATGTCCACTTATGGTAAGTTTTTAAATGCGTTTTCCAATTGATTTTAGCCATTGATCTTGGATAGATTTTTAAATTATTTTTATGTCCATATTATCCACTTATCTAGGATAACATGTAGTGCAACTATCAAGCTATCTTGGTCATCCAAACTAACCAAGAATTCCATGCCCAAACAATGCCTTGTATGCATGGTTTTTGCATATATTTTCATGCTAAGAACTCCATGTCTAACTCCTGATATACATGGCCTTATCTTTTCATGTAAGATCCATACTCTATAATGGCTATCCATTCCATACTTATAAAGATCCAAGATATCCTATATAGACCCATCCTAACCTCACTTAGTGGGCCATCAGTTAGAACCATTCATTTGTATATAGTAAAGCTAAATAAGTCACATGATTTGATTCATTTTAATTCATTCTATACAACTTAATTCCAATGAAAAAATTTGCAACTAATATACTTATTGAATTAAAACTTCAAGTTATTACAAAATTTGCCACTCCTTTATTAGCAACTAAACACCACGAACAATCCTAACCTTTCAATAGGCATTTCCTTTTGTTAAGAGCTACTTTTCTACTTTTCTAGACTCCAATGGCTTTTACTCTAATTATCACTTAACTACCCAAATCATCCATGCCATCAACCATCTCCTAAGTGGGATCCACAAGTAGCATCCACCTAATGTGGTCCCTATACCTAGAGTTATTTGGTTTCATTTGAGATTAAAGTAAATGAGAGAGAGAGAGAGAGAGAGAGAGAGAGAGAGAGAGAGAGAGAGAGAGAGAGAGAGAGAGAGAGAGAGAGAGAGAGAGAGAGAGAGAGAGAGAGAGAGAGAGAGAGAGAGAGAGAGAGAGAGATTATTTTGTGAACAGCTACGCTTCCAGTCTTCTAGGCTCCTATGGCTTTCACTTAAATGGATACACAAGCCATGCATGTCATCAAACCATCTCTTAAGTGGGATCCATAAGTAGAATTCATATAATGTGGTCCCTATACTAAGTAACCAACTAGCATAGTATTCTTTGTTATTGAAGCTAGTAACTAGGAGTTATTTAATTTGTTTTGTGATTGAAATAAATGAGAGAGAGAGAGAGAGAGAGAGAGAGAGAGAGAGAGAGAGAGAGAGAGAGAGAGAGAGAGAGAGAGAGAGAGAGAGAGAGAGGTGTTCTTGACGATGACGATGATGATGTGAGGATCAAGGAAAAGGGAGCAAGAGATTGAACATACAGAAGATAGAAAGTGCAAATTGCAAATAAGAAATCTTTTGGCTAGTGATTGACCTAAAATGCAAGGTAGTTCTCTAGGTAGTTGAAATTAACTCCTTCATAAAAGGCAACTGCTCATGAATGTTGACATTATCAATGCAACCAAGGTCAATTTACTTAAATTGAATACATGAAGCATCTTCTCCAAACTACCCCTAAAAGTTTATATCTATTGTCTTACAGTGCCAATAGCTATGAAGTAGAAATTTTTACATGAACAATAAGTTTAAATAAGATCTCAACTTTCAACAAGTTAGAATCAAGAGGATTAAGTGGCTCATTATTGTGCTTTTCTCTATATACATGCACATGAAGATCATGATCATAATTTTCAAGCCAAATGTGCAACTCTTTTTGGGGTAGCAATTTAGATAAATTTTAGATTCATTGAATCATCAAATGCTACATTTTAGATTGGTTGGATTATGGATTGCACATTCATTGAAGTGTTTACATAAATTGCTTCAAATTAAAGTTGATGGATCTCTATTTGAAACTTCAGAACTTTTGGTATTGGCAACCTTCTGGGAAATTTAAATAGGAAAACATTCTCTCTTTTTTTCTTCAAGACCTCCTAGAATTGAAGAATAAAAGATGCAGAATTGAAGGCAATCTTAACTAGAGCGAAAGTATAGAGACTTCTAAATTGTCACCATTGATTATTAAAGGAGATTGAGTCAATTTATCATGGTTGACATTAGATGATTCTTCATGGAGATTTTGGGTAATAGTGGTACCAAATAAAGACAAGTTGGAGAATGTTGGCATTCAATTGAAACAATTTAAGAGCCACAAATATAGAAGTAGATCAATTAGCAAGAGAAGGTATGCCTTATTTGAAAATGCTCTTTTTTTTCTTCACCGTTGAACCTATCATTCTAAGAAATATTACAATAGTTGTTGATGAACATAATTTTCACTTGGAAAATCGTAGTGGGAAAAATTACCACTCGTCATCATTCTTTATAATGCAAATCATCCGCATTTCAATTGATGCCACAAATGAATCATACACCATTAAGTCCATAAAGGGATTTAATTTTGGAGATTATGAGGTACTAAATCATTCTAATCATGCAAATCAATTGAACCAGAGTTGAGTTTGTTAGAGATTTAATTTGTTAAACCTAAAAGCCTAAGTTGACAAGAAGTTGGTTAGTAATAGTTATATCTCTCCTGGTATTAGAGCTTTATTAATTGAGAGGTCATTTGTTCAAACCTTGAGACTGCTGATTTATCAAATCCATGTGTAAGAGCTAAATACTGGCCTTCCACATGGGGCCAAATCTATAGTTTAAATTTCTTTCAATGGTTTGGATTATAATCCAAGTTTATTTAGATGATTTGATAGTGAAATCCCTTAATTTACTTATTAGATCATTTAATTGATTAATTTTTAAGGCTTCATCACCCTCTGATCTAGCTGATCTAGGTCATCCAATGATTTCTAGATTTTAATCTGGTTGAAATGTAATTTGATCTTAAATTTCAACATAAAATTAGGTATGTGCTATCGAGACAAATCCAACAGATGTCTCAGATCAAGATTTGGGTTTATATGACGTCTTGAATTAGAGATTTTTTATTTCAAATCAATTTCAATAGTTCATATACAAATTTGGATCTAAAACAGGATAAAATAACATCACCAGGATGCACTACATCTGTGACACGTGTCTCGAATGCATCTGGGCCCATCACGATTGCCATGACTCACTTGGGTGCATCATCGTTGCCAAGACGAGTTAGTGTCTTGCTGCTCGAGAATGATGCATGTGGTGCCTGAGCACATGCAGCTGTGTCCAGCAAGCACATTCCAATGCGTGTCCACCTCGTGTGTCCTGGGTGTAGTGTCCATCGGGGATGGCGAGCTCAGGTCGTTTGTTCTTTTATTTCTAGATCTACAATCCAAAATTTTCACTTCATGGCTATTTTAATGATCCCAAGGTTTTCAGGGCCCAGAAATCCATCGAATGGATTAGATCGTCTATCTAAGTCTTTCCTTCTGCTAGCTTGAAAAACTAGTCTGGATGGTGAGTGGAGGAGAAAAACAATGTGAAAAAGAGGTGGGGAGAGGGCCTACTTGGAACAGGTAGGAGGGGAGGAAAAATGGGTCGCTGGCAGTTGTCTCAGTCAATGCGAGTGCTGGCTGGTGTGCAGCTCAGTGGAAGGTTTGGGGCTTGGTCAACCGATGACTAAGGGAGAGAAAATGGGAAGAAAAGAGTGGGAGAGAAGGAAGGAAAGAAAGAAAGAGAGAAAATGGGAAGAAAAGAGAGGGAGAGAAGGAAAGAAGGAGAGAAAGAGGAAGGGGAGAAATCTGGTGAGGAGGGGGGAGAAGGAATGGGGAAAATGTGGCGAGACGGGAAAACACGAAAAAAACGATGGCCTGCGGGAAGCAGGCGACGCTACACCGTCCACCGCATCCCTCCCGTTTTTCTTGGGATAAGATAGGGGTGAATACGCCCCTTCCTTTTTACACAATTTTTCATTTTAAAATCAGACTAATAAGTCTCGTTAAATTACCAAAATATCCTTTAATTGCAAATCCTCATAACTTTTTCATCCAATCTTCGATTTAGGCATTCTTAGTAACATTGGATTTCATTTCTTAAGTACAATGTAATGATCAATTTTTTAAATATCAATTTGTCTTCAATAAAAATCAAAATTTTGAAAACTAAATTTTCAATTTTATGAAATCCTCTAATAATGTCATATAATTAATGCAATAAAATTTTCATTATCTCTAGCCCAAGGGTAATGATTAACTCCTAAGGTTGATAACTAACTAGCCCAAGGGTGATGATTAACTTTAACATAAGGGTAGTGATCATGTGTAACCCAAAGGTGGTGCTCAAATCCTAAAAAGTTCATAATAATCTTAGCCTAGCTAATTTTCATGAAAAGATGGTCATGCTACCCTACGTGCATTACTCATGGAAATTTGACCACACTATCCTTCATGGACCAATCCATGTAAATGGGGTTCTTGCTAGCTTACAAGTCAATGCAAAAGTGGCGATGTACGTAAACCATATCTATGTGAAGGCCCTAACTTGACAATAATTTTAGCCAATGCACAAGTCCTACGGTGATGATAATTCTAGCAAATGCAAGTCTAACTATGCAAAAGGCATAAGGTGATGACAATTCTAGCCCTTGCATGCCCAACTATGTACAAGCCTAAGGTAAGGATAATTTTAGTTTATGCATACACTGCTATGTGAAGACCTTGACGTGGTGACAATCCTAGCCAAATGCAGGTCCTTTCAGGCCCAACTCCGTTAACCGACTTGGAAGGCCCTTATAAAGTCAAATTATTAAATCATGCAGACTCTATTATGGTTGGACATGTGTATAAGTGACGTGCTGAAACTTTGGCAACGTCTAAGAGCTTTATACTCAGGTAAAAAGTTGCACAGTCAATAGCACAATACAATTTCCTAGTTTTAATGGCTAAATCTGCTAATATGCTATCCTATAAAGTGCTACGCATCTCTTGAAAATAATATTGCTATACATTAATGGTGTCGAAATGCTACTCATGCCTACATACGAAAGAGGAATGTAAATGTTACACTCTCTTAAATAGAGGTGCTCATAAACGCTTACCTTCTCAACGAGTCTAAATATGGCCTATATGACGTGATTAACCAGCTCATGTTGTAAAATTGAGCTAATAATCAAATCATACTATAAAGCTATTTTGAGTTATATGAACCATACAACAAAGTCCTTATGATTATATCTTAACGGGTTTTGATATAAAATCAGAACTATGACGTATAAGAAATATGGAAACTCAAGACATGTTCTTTGTGTTGTATTAAGAGGTAGTGTAATTAATGATTGCAAGACCTAAAGAACGTACTCACAGCACTTGATATAGTGAATATAAACGCAAACCACTTTCTCGCAGAAAATATTAGTTGTTACACACAATATGAGATTTGATGACAATTTCTCTATCCATTCTTTGAACCTAGTAGGTAGCTCTTAATGCCACTTCAGAAAAACTAAATCTCTCTTCGTCTTGGAAATAAAAATAATTCTTTTTCTCTCGTACACAAGCTATTAATGACATCTTTTAAAAAGGAAACTCTCTCTCTCTCTCTCTCTCTCTCTCTCTCTCTCTCTCTCTCTCTCTCTCTTCTGACATGCACGCGTGTATGTTTAGTTGTTTATCGCGGTCATTAGTGGATGATGGTAAGCCTAATTTAAAAGTCTAGTGAGGACACGTTTTTTTCGTGATCTAAGCTATTTATTTTTTTCAAAAATGATCTAAGCCATTTATTATTTAGGTTATGTCTTAGATAGGCTACAAAATAAAAAACCATTATAGTTTGTAGCAACCTGTTTTTTCAGTGGTATAAAACTAATGGTCGTAATTTTACGGTCAAAGTGACATGGGCTATCATCATTTACTTATCGTGTTTTTTTGTTTTGTAGTCTATGTACAATATGGCCTAAATAATGAATCGCTTAGATCACCCAAAATTTTGTCTGCCATGTACTTCTGAAATTATGTCACGGTTCCTACCATTAGGCCTAGCCATTTGGGTTGGTGAGTTCTGTTTGTGTCGTGTCGAGACTAACCCATTATAATATATGGGTCGACACGAACATAACCCACTTAATAATCGTGTTAAGAACTTGTAAATCGAACACGACAAGATTATTAAATGAGTCGACATGACATGACTCGTGTAACATGATTAAATAAATGTAAAATAACTATGTAGGACAGTTCTTGATATAGGACGGTTCGTGATGAACCATCATATATTTTTAACCCGATTGGTTAACAGCTTGCGGGTTAGATGAGTCAACATGACAAATTAATAGGTCACGTGTCAAATAAGTCAATACGACGAGTTAATATTGATTGACCCGAACATAACACGATTTTTTATGTGTCCCACAAACACGATAAGACTCGACCCTAACCCGCTAAATCTGTGTCGAGTTCGAGTCATGTCATATTTTACTACCCCTAATGACAGAGAGTATAATGAGTAGTTTCTCGATACAAGGCCGCTCACCATGTCACATCCAACCTCTCGGATCCATATCCTTTGTGTCGAAGTCAAGTTCCCATCAGATCCCACTTATATCATATTCTGGTAAGTGAAAAATTATTTGGATTCTAATCGGACATCTGGCTGGATACCATGCTCATGTCCAGAATTGTTCCAACTAAGATACGGATTCTTGGGATTATAATTTGCCATCCATGTCTGGCCTGATCAAAATTTTAGGATCCATTGGATGTCCAAGATCCATTAACGGCCTTAAGACATAACCATGTTGGACCTTTTGAAATTGGATGGTCCCGATCGGCCAGCTTCCTGTCATATGTACAGCCATCCGCGGGTTGGCAGCAGTAAACCGTGGCATTAAGTTTGGTTAGCTTCCCTTAATGGGGAGAGTAGAAGGCCTTTCATCAATGTCCTCACGTAGCACCAACGAGGTCGCTTCCGAGAAGCAATTATGAGTATCAAGTTACGATCCAAACATCTGATTTAGGACATTGAGGACGCCAAGTTAAGAATCAAGGCACAGGAATGACAAGCAATCGATTGGGAGCCACCTACAAGTATTTGATCCTTTTAAGGAATTTCATACGATTTCTGTATTCAATTCCCTCCTTTTGGTACCAATATCATCTTTACAACAATGTGACCAGTGGATGTGAATATAGAATGGTTCCTTTCTTTCATCCTTAGCAATCAAAATCTCCAACAAAGACGCGGTAGAATAAAATGCTTAGATGTAAAGAGATCAACTGAAACTCGTCCAATCACAAGATAACACCTTGGCTGTGTAATTCTGTTATAAATGAAGAAGGCGCTTCAGCCATCACAAACAAATCTGGCTTGCTAGTGGGATCAGCAATGATGGAAGAAGAAGCAACAACGGAGCAGAATAACTGGGTTGTCGATATCAAAGGGAAGCTGGAAAAAATGGGTTCTTTAGAAGAAGAGCAACTATGGAAGAAGCATTCAATTTACAGGGTACCCACTGGCCTAAAAGAAATCAACAAGAACGCATACAAACCCCAAGTCGTCTCCTTTGGGCCCTACCATCATGGAGAACCGGATCTGATGCATATGGAAGGTCATAAGCGTCGATCGCTTATTCACTTTCTTAAGAGAACAGGCAAACCGATTGAAGATTGCGTGAATGCCATTGATGAAGTAGTGCAGAAATTGATGGATTCTTATGAACAATTGGATGAAGCTTGGAAGGATCCAAAAAGGTTCGTGCAATTGATGATTCTTGATGGGTGTTTCATGCTTGAGGTTTTGAGGGTCTCCGCCTTGGGATCTTTCAATTCCCAACACTCAATCGGCTATGCTTACAATGATCCGATCTTCAGTTCTCACGGGAAACTCCACAACATGCCCCATATCAGGAGGGACATATTGCTGATTGAAAACCAGATTCCTCTATTGGTTCTGGAGAAGTTGGTAGCTATTGAAACGGGAAAGCCCAAGGTAAGGTTTGCTATTCATATTTTCTAATGTAGCGTAGTTGTAAGCCTCGATGTGGACTCCCGGTGAGCGGGCCGCATCCCTCATTTTCTGAGAGATCCTTCCTGTGCCCTCTGCCAAGATGGAGGTATTACAAAAACTCTCATTCAAGGGGTAAACGTAAGGTGGGCCCCTTCCCCTAAGAAGTGGGATACTAGAACATCTCAATCTTTGATAAAGAAATCATTAGAAGGAAATATAGATAATCTTATCCATAAAGAAAGATATTACCCCTCACCCTTTGGCCGTAAAATAGTTAAAATTTGTTGAGAGACTCCCGGTAGGTGCGAGCCCGCAAGTCGATATACCTTTTTGAACCTGCATGGTGAAAATCTTTTAAAGATCCAAGTCGTTCATGTGCTGAGGGTGTCTGTAGCTTATGTTTCTTTCAGTTAGAAATCTAGATCATCCAATTTTTTTTATTTTTGGAAGCTCTAAAACAAATTTTGAGGATCATCACAATGCATTCATTTCTAACTGATTACCTATTTTTGGTACAGCCAACATGATGTAGGCCCTAGATCTTCCAAATAATTTCATCATGCATGTAGAGTAGGGCAATGACTTGTTCATGTGAATCTACAAGGTTGAAAGTCATTGCAGCCAGATAACTCAATCTATGGACATCATCATGGGATATCTGCCCATGGATTTGTAATCAATTATTTGATACTTGCATAGCATGATGCAGAACGAGGACTACATAAACAAGCTCATAATGAAGTTTTGCAACCCTTGCGCACCAGGGCAGAACGTCGGCACATGCCTACATGTTTTAGACATGGTTCGAAACAGCGCACTTCAAGGTCCTCAGCACAGATCACGGAGCTCAGCTAATGAAAGCACGGGCGAGATAATCCGATCAGCAATGGAGCTTCACGAGGCCGGAATCCGATTCAAGAAAAGCAAAACACTAAGTCTTACAGACATCACATTCCACCGCGGCGTCCTCAGTCTCCCATCAATCATCATCGATGATACCACTGAGTCCTCATTCCTCAATCTGATGGCCTTCGAGCGACTTCATGTAGGTGCCGGAAATGAAGTGACATCTTACGTCTTTTTCATGGATAACATTATCGACTCGGCTAAAGATGTTAGCCTCCTCCAATCCAAAGGGATCATTCATAATGCAATAGGAAGCGACAAGGCGGTGGCAAAGCTCTTTAATGGGCTTTCCAAGGACGCTACCCTTGACCCTGATAGCAACCTAGATGAAGTTCATAACAAGGTTAATGACTACTGCAAGAAGAGATGGAACAAGTGGCGAGCTAATCTCGTTCATACATACTTCAGGAGCCCATGGGCTTTAATCTCCCTTCTGGCAGCTGTTTTTCTCATGGGTCTTACTGTGGCCCAGACTCTTTACAGCATTCTTCCTTACTATGAGTCTCCCTCGACAACCCCTACCCAAGTCCCATCCCATCCTTGATTTCTTCTTATAGGCTCTCCGGCGTCATTTCCTTGTATATTTCTTGTATGTTTCTTGTATGTTTATTTTTGCTTCCCGGTTGATTTTCTTCCATCTGTTTGTTCTTCCCTCTAATAAAATTATACTAGTTTGGATTTTTTTGAAACAATTTGAACTACCAGCTGGGTAAAACAGATGTTTGGGTTTAAAATGTAGGCGCACATGTAGACGTTGGATTTTAAATGTCGAAGCACATGTAAATGTTCATTTTTTCCCCCTTTTCCGAATGCTGCAAACACACGTAGATATTCATTATCAATAAGACCTTGGTACACATTGATGACAAACCAAATGTTGATCCAATTAATTCAAACTTGACAATCCATAGAGTAAAAAGTAGCATACAACATGGCAGCCATTAAGCAATCGAAAAGCAAATGAAGGATATAGTTATCGAACTTCCTTGGATAAATTGATAATCACGACCCCTTGGTTTTGATACTCGCACTAATCCTTTTTTACTTAAACAAGTATAAACTTTTACTATGGACTATAATTAGGAGAACGAATAGAATGAGGAAGCTAGGTCCCCGGAACAAAATACGGGGGCTGCTGGTGAGGACAAAAAAATCCATAAACTAGGTTATTTATAGATAGTGAATTCTTGCGCCTTTAAGCATCAGACTTAAAGCATCTAAACCTTAGATTTAGTACCCCAATGTCATGGATGAACCATGAAACCAATATAACCCAGCCATCCAATTGCAAGGCAATAATTTTAATTTGTATCTTATAAATGGGGGGTTAGAAAATAAAAGAGAAATAGTGATGTATTTTCACTTGTAAAACCTCTCAAATCAAACTTGGAATTGTTAAATCATTAAACAACTAATCATCCTAGAGAAAGAGAAAGAGAAAGAGAGTAGATAGTTGTATCATTTTCAAAATAAGTCATGCAAAAGAGAGTGTCCAAATATATAGATGTTGTCCCTAGAGACTTCTTTTGTAAGATCTACACTATTCATCAAGTTCAATTTTTTGAAATTAGGTAACGCACAAGAAATCAATGCATTTGAATGATGCTAGCCACTTTCTTTTGGTCTTTGAATAAAATTTTAAAAAATGGATGATTGTGATTTTTGACAAAAAGAAACATAGGCTAAAAGTATCCAATGGTCATGGAACTTAGTATTTGGTCTATCTCAGCCATTTTGAACATGACAAATGCGTTAGATCTACAAAAAATTATTATTGTTAGTTAAAAAGAACTCTCAAGTGAGAGACTCATGCTATGAGGGAATAACTTGTGCATGTGAAAGTAGAAGATGGTGCCATGTTTTGATGATTAGAACCTTTCACTTAGTGGGACCTTATTTAGATAAGCTAAAATCTTAGGCACGAGACAATCTTAGCCCTAGATTTGCCCAAGAATCTTGTGCACCAATAAAGAAGAGTTCTAGGATATGAGATAGTTGAAGTATGAAGCATGAGTAGGACCTACTTCTGTAAGTTAGCATTCATTTTTAAATATAGTTTGAGTGATATAAAGATATTGTTATGTTCTAATTAGTTTAGTTCAAGCTGTAAGCATTAATCTTTAAACTAGATTTAAATGAATTAGATATTGTTTTTGTCCATATCATAACATGTATAAGATGAAGGTATCCAAAAACTTCTCAATGCCCTCATTAGGAAAATTGACCTTACTTCCTAGAATATGTAACAGGGCCCAGCTTGTTGGTGATCAAAACCATTCATAGACTATCCCCTTGAAAATGTTCTCCATGTCTTCCATAGAATCGTATTACATTAAACTATTTAGAATACAAACTTGCCCACTGCAATGCTTCGTGGTATGTTGATATGCTTATGATCTTCTAGAGATGGGACTCAACTTGAAGACGTTACTATAAACATGGATTAGCTAGAAATCATTAGACAATTTACAAGGTTTCTTATAGCATGTCAATTTTAGTGCATGGATAGTATGTTAATCTAGACAATTGAGGAAATCATACAAAGACCTTAGTACTTTTATATTATTATTATTATTAATGCACACATATGTTTAAAAGTTATAGTTTTATGCAAAGAAATCAAGAAAATAGTTGTATAGAAGAATTAAGTACAACCTATCTTGAGAAATAATGAAACAATGTTCTTTTGTAAGTTATTGGGCATCCATAATCTATCTTCTATTGTAATTTCTTGAGCATCTAATTTCAAAAAGAAGGTTTAACATTTGTGCAAGGAGTCTTTTCTCAAGGGAGAGATGATAGGAAAAGAGGCCAAGGGAGAGAGAGAGAGAGAGAGAGAGAGAGAGAGAGAGAGAGAGAGAGAGAGAGAGAGAGAGAGAGAGAGAGAGGAAAACTAACAGAAAGAAAAGAAAAGATGTAAAGAGATAAAATAGAAGAATCTCTTATTTGTTCGTAATTGATTTTAGGAAAGGTAGCAAGAAGATAGGGAGAAATTCCTTCCTAGAAAGATAGAAAAGAAGCATAGGGGACTGAAACTAGGAGAGTCCTCTTATTTGTTTCCTAATTGATTTTAGAAGAGGTAGCTAGAAAAGAGGGAGAAATTTCTTAAATAAAGTTTAACAACAGTTCATTGTATTCCATGTGGCAACATAAGAGAGAGTTTTGACTTGAGTGAAAAACTATATCACTTTAGTATATAGTAGATGTACTAACAATTTCACCCTATGATGTAGGGGCTAAGCCCTAAGTTGCATGTGTGAGTTGAGAAATTACTATTCTAGATAATAATGCCCTCCTATTTAGTTAATTAATTACTTCTCTGTACCAACTATTTGATCTATCTAACTTTATACCAAACTAGTGGCAAAATCATTTGAATAAAGAAGAGATTAAGATATGGTTAATTTAGCATTGAATAAGAAAACTTAATTGTTATCTATGAGTGAAATGCTCTCTTAGTTGCTTGCATAGTTCACTTGTGAACTCACAAAACTCATTCAATTTACTTGACTTAGTAACAAATCTAGTCAATATCAAGTCAATTTGTTGTTAAATAGACAGAAAAAAACCCAATTCGAGCTAAAGATTTCAACACATGACCTCTCAAGTAATGACACCACATCTTGAACAACTTCTGTAGAGCTTATATTGCCATATACATTGAAAATGGTAAATATAAGTAGTTGTATGTAAAATATTATTTTAAATCTACCTCCAGTACTTTTGAGTCACTAACAAGTGGCTTTGAGTTTACTCACCTAACTTTCATGTTGAGTCGAGTTTTTGAGATTTTAAAGTATAGTTGATTGAGTAAATCCTTATACTTTATATGCTCTATTGAAAAGACAATTAATATGCATTAGTCACTCATCTTTTTGTCACCTATCAACTATTTGATTTCTTCTAATGAAATTGAATATATGGCATCAAAGTAATGGAAGCTATCTCAAAACATCCAATATATAGTCTCATTCAATGTTAATTAAGGCCACAAGGAATTAAAAACAAGATTAGGACTATTTAGAAATTGTTTATCGATTATTAAGAATAATATGAAAAGAGTATAATTTTAAAGCCTTGATACCAATTGTTTTTAATAAATCTAAACTTTTGAATAAAGGGTGCAAGTATGAGCTTCTATCACATAGAATTTACATATTATAAGGGTATTTATTAGTAAAAGTGATGTCAATTTGCTTTCAATGTGCTCTTTCTCCTCTGTATTTTGTCATCCTCAATCCCCTCACTAGGCTTCATGGTTGAAGATTCTATTATTGCCCAGTTTGTCATGAAAAACAAGGAAGTAGGGGAGAGCAATGAAGATGTAAGAATAGTGAAGGGTCATCCTAAAAACCTTAGATGAAGATCATTAAGAGGTCAATTTAATGGTCATGATGACAAACAAGCTTCATGTGGAAGCAATGTCTATAGAACATATAGAGGTTAAGTAATTAATACTCTAGAATATTCCAAAAAAATCAACGATCTCCTAATCATTCTAATATTCAGAAGCTACTCCTTGACCACTCTGAATAAGAACATGCCCACATGAAAGAAAGAGGAAGAGTTTATTATTCCACATGTGGAGGTGCTGCAAATGAAATGGACTTTAGAGATTAGATTAAACTTCCTTCCACAGTATGGAGCTAAAATGTGCTCTAAGAGCCATCTCTTAATGCATTTTTGTCTAATTGTTCAAACCACATGGTTTGAAGATCAGAAGAAATCAAGAAAGGATAAAATAATCTCTATTTCTTTGAATGTATAATCTCTTCCATTGACACCCATTTCTTTTGAATGTATACATTTACATATTAGTGAATCTTGTTGTTGTGTCTTCTATTAGAACAAACCTCCTAGATCCAAAAAACCAACCCAAAAGTTTTGTAATTTACTCACATAGTAAATTGGTGAGAATTGGAAAAGGCTTAATAATACTATAACAACATTGGCAAAAAAATTTCAAAAAATAAAAGAAAATAGCTTGTAAATTTTTCTTATGAATTTAAGTCTTTCATTGTAATTTTGTCTATTTCATAAATGAATATATGCAAGGATGAACACAATATGAAAATCCTAGATGTTTAGTAGTTCCTATCATAGAATACTAATGACTAGTCCAAACTAGTAGAAATAAGGCCCATTAGGAGCAAGAGCAATGAGAACTAGTAGTTGCTTAGTAACAATTTAAAAGGGCTGCACATAGAATTTGGATGATGAAGGGACCTATATATTGTTACCTCATATTTCCATCTAAATAATATGTTAAAAATGTGAAAAGAGAGAATTCTCTCAAGATACTTTTGTAGCAACTTCCATAAAAAGTAGAGGACAATAGTGTGTCTCTATATATATAGACAGTGCATGTGCATGTGTGTATGGAAGTTTAGCACCAATTTTACTTTGTTTCATATGTTAAAATGAAATAATCCATCATTTTTCTCTAATATAAAACATAAGGGCCTAAAATATACACCTATGCTTTTGGGTCACACATTACAAGCATAACATCTTTACCCAAATCACACTGAATATAAGAAAAACCAGTGATCTCTTAATCCTTCTACTAATGGCAACCTGCTCCTTCACCACACCAAATAATAACATGCCCAAATAAAAGAAAAAGGAAGGGGGTTATTATTCAAAGTGTAGAGGTGCTACAATTGAAATGGCATTTAAGGTATAGATTAAAATTCTTTCTGAAATATGGAACTAAAATATGCTCTAAGAGCCATCTCTTAATGCATTTCTATCAAACTAGTCAAACTACCTGATTTGAGGATGAAAAGAAATCAAGAAAGGATAAAAAATCTTTGTTTCATTGAATGTATAATCTCTTCTAGTGACGCCTATTTTCTTTTGGATCTATAAATCTATATCTTAGTTAATCTTGTTGTTGTGTCTTCTATTAGAATAGACCTCATAAATCCAAAAACCAACCAAAATTTTTTGTAATTTACTCATAGTGTAAATTGATGAATATTGGAAAATGCTCAAGACTACAACAACACTAGCAAAAACTTTAAAAAAGAAAGGAAAATCACCCCTCATTTTTATTTTAACTCTATTTCTCAAATGAATATAGCCAGAATGAACACATTGTGAAAAAACCCAAATGTTTAGTAGTTCTAGCCAAAGTGGGTATATCGATGACTAGGGCAAACTAATAGAAATAGGGTCCATTAGGAATAGGAACAATGAGAACTTGTGGTCAATTAGTGACAATTTAAAATGGGGTGCTCATAAAATTTTGGATGATGAAGGGATGCCTAGATTAGTATTTCATATTTCCCTTCTAAATAATAAGTTTAAAAAGTGAAAAGAAAGAGATCTTGTTATGATACTTTTGTACTAGTATTCCTAAAAATAGAGGAAAATAGTAGAGAGAGAGAGAGAGAGAGAGAGAGAGAGAGAGAGAGAGAGAGAGAGAGAGAGAGAGAGAGAGAGAGAGAGAGAGAGAGAGAGAGAGAGAGAGAGAGAGAGAGAGAATGGAAAGTTGGGGCCCAAATTTATTCTGTTGATCCATCACTTTCCTCTACAATAGAACATAAGGGCATAAAATATAGAACTATTCTTTTGAGTAACATATTCTATTAAAACCCCAAAAATCATTTATACTCGATGATCTTAACTCTTGGGTCATAAAAAATAATTATGCTTACTCAAGCATAGCATCTTTTCCCAAGACCTGCCATTTCCAGGATTAGAAGATCCATCCCCCCTATTAGTTAGTAAGGATAATTGTACTTCGTATCACATCAATACCTCAAGCAGCACCCTTGGTGGTTTAGTTAGGTCATTAGGAGATTAGGACTAAGGGACATTCTATGATACTTCTGAAATGTATGAGGAGAAAATATCTGCCAAAAGACAACATAAATATGAGTCAAAAGCCTTCTAGCTGAGTGGTTCACTAAAAATGGACACATACCTTATTGACATTAGCTTGTAGGTTTGAGGTTGGCACCAACATAATAGATAATGTGAGTGTATGAATATTATACATGTGGGTTCTTTGTTTGTTAAAAAGAAAAATAAGAAGAAACTAGGAAGCATAAATGTGAAGAACAAATATTGCATATGAAAGTGTTGGATCTTGCATCAATGCCTTCTAATTAGTGGTGCCAGTAGGAATATCACCTAGATGACTAGGATTTGATTGTTCATGGGTGTTTACTTATCTAACGTTCTAAAAGGATGTTGCATATTTTCTTTATAGAGAAACCAAATGTTACTTAGGAGTTATATTGAGTTTCAAAAAGAAGAAATTAGATCACAAAAGGCTACAGAAAAGTGAAGAAGTTTTGCAATTAATAAGAGAATATACTATCTTTAACCATTGCCAAGAGTTCATATAGATATGTAAAAGATTATATATGAGGTATATCCTTCTCCATTGGCTAATTGGCTTGTATTAAGGATATCTTGTTAATTCATTAAATCTCAAAATGTGAGTGTGTGATATAGTTAAAGATATCTTACCCTTATGCTAATAGAAATGACCAATAGTTCAAAATCCTACCCTTATGTTAAAGATTTTTCATTAATTCATTAAACCTCGAAATGTGAATGTATGATATAGTTACTATATATACAATTATTAGTCTCCAAGGAAATTATAACCTAAATTACCATGCAAATGTATGTTTTGACTTCAAATCTTACATGATATATTTTAGCACTAAAAAAGAAGTCACTCAAAAATGTGTAAATCTCTCATTAATATATGAGTAGAATAATATTCATCAAGTTTAAAATTCTCACATATTCCATAGAAAAGATGATAACATAGAAAGAATGATAATGGTCACATAAAAAGACATCAACTATTAGGAATATTACACTCTATCGATATCCCTACTCATATGTAACCATATTCAAGTCATACTTCTAAGATCAAGTTGGGACTTCTATTAGAATGAAACATAGGCTTAGGACAAGGTTATCAAAGGAAATGATATAAGGATAAACAAAGGTTGTTTGGAAGATATGTAAAGGTCTTCTACTAGTTTACTCACAACTTTCCATTTCTACACATAAGAGTGAACATTTCTTTTTCATTGGCTATCTTTCTTGACTTTTTTCTCTTTTTGACTTTATCACTTTAACTTATGGTATAACCTTTCTTTTGAATTTTTCTCTTTTTTAACCTTTTTGGATTTTCTTCTCATGGCTTGTATTGCCCATACTTTTATTAATAAAATTCTTCAACCATCTCTACATATTTTCAGAACAACTAGGTAATGTTTATATTATAAGATTTCAATATGGGTAATGGTCAATGGGCTCACAAAAAAAGAAAAAAGCTTATTATAAAGGATCAAGGGGTTAATTGGTGGAAAAGTAACATAGAGAGACTAAAGGCTCAAGGTTTACCAAGGATGGCCTCTATCATTTTTTAGATTTCATACGACTTAAATTGACCATAAACTCAAGAGATAATTGTATAATCTCTCAGATATTTTCTCAATAGTTTACCAAATAAGAGTAATGAGACCAATTAATAAAATGGTGAAGAAAATTTAGAATTTATGTACAACCCTCAAAAACAAAGAATGGCTTTAAAGCTCAAATGGGCTAATAGTCTCCACTTATCTTCTTCATGATCTCTAAGTTATATTTTTCTTTCAACTTAAACTATATACATCTAGCCATTTTTTGTAGTGAATATTCCAAGTTTAACTTTTCATGGAATACTTTAGAAAAAGGATAAAAAGATAAACTGATTGTATGTAAGTCTATTAATAAGCTAAAGTTCAAAAGATGGACTAAATAGCAGGAAAATCCAAATTCTCATCATAGTAAAGGAACTTTTTCAAAGTTTTTTTTTCAAAAATTTCAAAAAGAATTTAATAATTTTTTTAAATAACTAAGAAAAACTTTGGACACATGAAATTTGAAAATATCCTATTCCTAGACTTAAAATCAACATTGTTCTCAATGTTATAAAGCATGGACAAGTAAAAGAAACTAAGTTAAAAGAGAAGGGTTAAAAAGATATTACCTGCACTCTAATGATGGTGCAATGATCTATTTTTATAGATAAAGATGCAAAATATATAATCATGATGCAAATGCAACTCTATGACACCTAACCTAAACTAACTATGATGGAGTTTCTAGAAAATTCACTCTATTTTAGATTTTTATAGCAATCTATGTACTTTCTCTATCAAAAAATGTATGATGGTAGTAACAATGTAACATGAAGGACCACCATGAAAGAGAATTTATTTGGAGAAACTCGAGAGCACTTGGCCCTTGATCTGTCAAATTGGGCATATGGGATGCTAACATCAAAAAGAAAAAAGTGTTCCTCCTCTTTCACATCTTCTTGAAAGCTGGAGCTAAGCTCACTATGCATTTCTCCAATGGATTTTATATTTTCATCTTGAGGCAGAGAAGTAATAGGACTTAAACCCTCTTAATTATCTTATGTACACCATGGATCTTATTGATCTTTGGCCATAACACTAATTTGTTCACCTCCTTGTTCTATATCAGACTCAAGGGTAATAGGAAAGGTATTAAATCAATTGAAACTGTCATAATACATGCTTTATGGGACAAATGGCAAGTTCAAATTGTGTAAATTAGTAATAACTAACACAATTGGAAGATTAGGAAATGTAATGGGTTCTACTCAAGCTTTTCATTTCGAAGTGTCCATTAAGAGTGTAGTATTAAGTAAACTATTTATTTCATTAATGGATCTATCTATATCAAAATCATCAAAATCAAAATAAGCTAGATAAGCCTCTAGAGGATTAGCTAGAGGATGATAGGGATGGTAGACTCTGTATTATATGTACTTCATATAAACCCTCAAATCCTAGTTGTCTTGTATTGAAGACATTAAGCTTAATATGCATGTTCCCAAAGGACAATTGCATGGTTCCATTCCTATATTGCACTAGATGTGGACAAGAATGGCCATCCCAAAGTGACTGAAATTTGATTACTAAGGTCTGATACAAGTTGTACATCTAAGACTAGAAGTCTACTAGAAATAAGAACTTATCAACCTAAAATAGTATATCCTCTACCACACTACAAGGAACTTTAACTAACCTATCTGCCAATTGTAGTGTGGTGATAATCCTTTTTTTATCTCCTATAACCCTAATTCCTTATATGTCGAATAAAGTAATAGGTTAAGACTTGATCCCAAATCAAATAATGTCCTGTCAATTGTGTGGTGCCCAATTACACATGATATAGTGGGGCACCCTAGATCTAAATACTTCAGTAGAGTATTGTGTTGTAAAATTGAGTAGTTGGCTCAGTAAGATATGCTTTCTTCTACACTTGATATTTTCTCTTGTGCGTGCAGAGATTTTTTAGAAATTTGGCATAAGTAGGTGTATCCTTATGGAATGTTTATATCTACTTGTTTAAATACATCCATTAACTTATCAATTTATTTTCCTTCTTAGTCATTCTTAGACACTGAGAAAATGGAGCCTTTGATATATAATGTGGTTTAGGAATAGGGTGAGGAGAAGTAGGAAGTGGCTGTTTGTTCCTTCTTATTCTTTATAGGACTCTTAGTGTCCTCAACATGATTATTTTCTTTATTCATCCCTACCTAATTATCTATTACATTTTCACTCTTAAGGGTAATTATGATTGGGTATGTTCATTGAATGTCTTCTCACTAGACATTGCACCAATTTCATACTAGCCTGAGGTCTGGGCATAGGTTGACTAGAAAACATTTTTATTCCCTACCAGAAAATGTAGCACTTAGTGAACCCATTTGGTACTCTAACTAAGTAATAGATTGCAGGTGGTTCTCCATTGCTTATCTAATATCATTGTGGTAATCTTTCCTATGTTGCATAGTTAAACTTAGAGTCTCTTCTAAAGATTATTTTCTTTGTTGTGGTGGGAATGACTATTGTGGTACTAGCTGCTATGGAACTAGGGCTTTAGGAATAAGTTGAGTTGGAGGGATCCCAAATAATCCTTCATTATGATTATTCTGAGACTAGGAAAAATTAAGATGCCTAGTACATCTAGGATTGCATATATTAGAATAGGGATTATTGTTTCTAAGACTTATAAATGCAGTTAATGCATTCATTTGCTCTAAAAAAATTTCATGAAATGTGGACCTAGAAGGGCATGAAGTAGCAAGGTGTGTTGTGCTAGAATAGATTGAGAAAACCTCAGATGGAGGATGCATGGTGGATTCTCAAACCAACACAACTCTCCTAATTAGTAAGAAGACTATCTATCTTATCTGTCAATATGTATATTTTACTATAGAGGTTAAGAGTGGCACCTATCTCATATATATATATACACGTGTGTGTGTGTGTGTGCGCGAGCGCATGCCTTTCCTTTGAGGATGTGGAAACCTTTCTATTCTAGTAGAATAATCCTATTGCTAAGAATTCTCAAATAGATTTTCAAAGAAATTCAATGCCTACACATCATTCTTGGTCTAGAGTGCTCCCCCATTAGTAGCATCAATTGTTCATCAGTTTTGTAAGGTCAAATCTTCATAGAAATATTGTATCAGTTTTCATTTCTTAAAACAATGGTGTGCACACTTAAGTAGTAGGTCCGTCACCCTTCTCAACATTCACAAAAATTCTCTCTCTCTCTCTCTCTCTCTCTTGAAAATTCATAATTTCTATATAGAGGGGGTTGCTTTTGTGGATTGGAAAGAATTTTTTTAGAAATTTCTTGGCTCATTGTTCCTAAGTAGTGATAGACCCTAGTCTAATGAATTCAACCATGCCTTTGCTTTATCCTTTAAAGAGAAGGGGAATAATCACAACTTAATAGAGTCATAAGAAACATTTCTATATCTAAATATAGCATAGATATTAAGAAATTCCTTAACATAATGGTAGGATTATCTTTTCTATACAATAAAAATTTGGCAGAAGTTGGATGACACCGATTTTAACTCAAAGTGTTCTACATTAGTAGCAAGTATACACATTATGGGGAGTTAAATTGTACCAGTATGCAATAATCTCTTAAAGGCTTTGTTTCATTGGCTATATTTGTGGTATGGGTTTCTAAATTTGCTTGATTCCTATGTTAGCTAAGTTGACTTAATTTTGTATACAACGAAAATAAGTCATTTGTATATAATAAAAGAGTACTTCCTTCTTTCTTCTCTATATAGTCTAGGGGAGACCTAAACTAGATAATGCAACCTATATGCTATATGATGCAAACAAACAAAAGCACACAATAAATCCTAACTCTATTGGAAACAAGTTAAAAGGTTGATTTTTCTTTATTTTCTTTGGGGGAGTGGCTTTTAGTTTACGTTAAACCTAAGTAGCTTTCCTCTCTTTCCAACTTGCCCTAATGCTTACTAGTTAGATCTTATCTTGATCAACCACTTCATAACCTCTTTAGTCATCCGTAGGTGCTCTTAGTCACAAAATGTGTTGATAGAGCTACCCATTTAATCAGGTAGGGGCCACTGGAGTTACAATAGGTTGCCTCCTTCCAAGAGGGTTTGATGAGCTTGTAAAATACTAAGGTCTCTTCTAGATTAATTTTAAATTAAATTGTTGAGGCTAGGGTTGTGCATAAGATGATGTTTAACCTAAGTGGACTAGACATGGGGATCAAATTCAGGCGAGTGTCCATACTTATTTATGTAAGCATTCCCATGCAATTCAATCAATATATATTTATCTTAGAGCATTTAAACTTGTCCTAATATGTACGAAAAGTAATAAATCTAATGCAAACCCTATGATGAAAAAAGTATAAGTAAATGCTTCTATATGCTCTACAGTGAGGTCCTAGATATAGTCTTCCTATACAAAGGTGGGTCCATGTACATGCCATCTTCTTTTCCAGGTTAGGACACCCACCTTTGAGTTGCATTATTACAACCTATTTTAAAATTTAAATGAATTGTTGTGTGTAAAAAATTACAAGCACATCCTCACTACAATCCACTCAAATAAAAAATAATAAAAACTACCATAATGTGAAAGCTTAGGTACCCTGTAGATAGGAGATGGCTTAGGGATAGAGAGTTAGTCCCACATCGCTAAGGGAAAAGTTGTTGAGCTATTGATAAAAGTGGTGTATGACTCTCCTTATAACAAGGCCTTTTCCTTGGGAAACCGGGGAAGAACAAAAGTATGAGGGGGCTAGTTGTATGGGCGGCCAGTTTCCCAAAGCGGACAATATTGTTGTATGTGGGAGCCACCGAGCTGTTACACCATACAACAAGGCCTTTTCCCTGAAACTGGGAAGAACAAAACTATGAGGGAGCTGCTTGTATGGTCGTCTAGTTTCCCAAAGCGAACAATATTATTGTAGCTGGGAGCCACTGGGTTGTTACACATAAGGACTTCATCCAAGTCTTTATTCTTATACATATTCCAACTCCATTAAGAAGGAAAGTATCAAATTCTTTAGGAATAAGGAAAGTATGCAAAACAAATGCAACTATTATAAATGCAATCCTAAGACTACAACTAGTGTTAAAGTAAAGAAAACTTAGAATTTAATCAAACTCCATTGCAATTGGCCTAGCAATTGCATAAAAAAACTTTGAGGTATCTTAATAATTACCACAAGTGCATGGGTCTATTGAAGTATAGAAAAGGAAATTACAAGTTGATCCCATGAGGACACTTTACTAAACAAGGGTTAAATAAAACATAAGTTGCTTTACTCTAATCTAGCCAAAAAGGAAAGAAAGGGAGAACTTTAAACTAAACAACTAATCAAGCAACTTATTGAAAGAAAAAAAATAAACTAAGTGAGGAAACTAACTAAGACATAAAGCAAGGAAACAAAGTAAACTAATTATGAAAAGGAAAAAAAGCTTTTCACTAATGGAGATTGAATTATAAGGATTACAATAAAAAAATTTCCTTGAAGTAGCTACTATAGGAGTTCTTTGTTGTGTCACTCAACAAGACTCTTTACATGTCCTCTTCTTCTTTTCTCAAGCTTGAACTCCTCTTTGCGGTCTTCTTCTTATGTCACTCAACAAGGGCCTATGCACTTACATTCAACCCAAAGTACAACAAACAAGCTTTTTTCATCTCCTTAACCCAATATGCCATAAACCCAATGAAATCCTCAACCATGCTTAAGAATTAGAAGAGTCCTTAAGTATCATTAGAAAGTTTTCTTCTTTTCCTTTATTTCCAAATCTGAAATAAAGAAGAGAAAAAATTGAAAGAAAGATGAAAGGCTTGAATGATGAAAGGACTTAAGTGTGGAAGAGAAGATGGAGATGGATGGAGTGTGCATGTGAAATAAGGAGATGCAGTGGACATGTAATGCTAAAGTAAGGAATAAGAAGAATGGGAAAACAAGAAGATGAGGGAAAGAAAGAAAAAAAGAGTGAGAAGTGGGGATGGAAGAGCTTCCTTACTTCTTCTCCAAAGGATTGAGTTTGATCTTGTGAGAGCTTTGGCAAAGGTGATCTCTTTTTCTCTATTTCTCCTAAATTTATCTTTCAAGTATAAGGAAAATGCAAGAGATAAATTTTTTTGCTTGTCCTTTACATCCTTTTTGCTTGTCCTTCACATCTTATTTATAATGTTTGAGGAAAGAAATACTAGACATGGATGGTTAAGATCTATGAGAGAAAGATGATTGAAGGTCGGGATGGGATAAGAAGAAGGGAAACTGAGGAGGGAAGCATCGAATTCAAGTATTGGAGATGTATTTGACTTGAAACCAAAGTAGAAGGTGGGATGGATTGGGAAAGTGGGGTAGAGAAAGAGATATAGATGATTCTGAAGGTAGTTTTGGTGGGATAAGAAAGTATCTTGGGTGGTAAAGTAAAGAAAACTTAGAATTTAATCAAACTCTGTTGCAAATGCCCTAACAATAGCACCAAAAAACTTGATGTACGTTAAGAATTACAATAAGTGTAGGAGCCTATTGAAGTATAGAAAAGGTAAATACAGGTCGATCCCATGAGAACTCTTTGATAAACAAGAGTTAATTAAAACATAAGTTGCTATACTCTAATCTTGCTAATAAGGAAAGAAAGAAAGAACTTTAAACTAAACAACTAATCAAGCAACTTATTCAAAGCAAGGAAATAAACTAAATGAAACTAATTAAGACATAAAGCTAGGAAAGAAAGTGAACTAATTATGAAAAGAAAAAAAAGAAAAAAAAACCTTTTCATTAATGGAGATTGAAATATAAGGATTACATTAAAGAAATAAAAGGAAAATAAAAAAAATATCCTTGAAGTGGCTGATAGAGGAGTTCTTTGTTGTGTCACTTAACAAGGCTTTTTACATGTCCTCTTCTTCTTTTCTCAAGCTTGAACTCTTCTCTCCGGTCTTCTTCTTATGTCACTCAACAAGGGCCTATACACTTACATTCAACCCAAAGTACAACAACCAAACTTTTTTCATCTCCTTAACCCAACATGCCATAAACCCAATGAAATCCTCAACCATGCTTAGGAATTAGAAGATTCCTTAACTACCATTAGAAATTTTTCTCCTTTTCCTTTATTTCCAAATCTGAAATCAAGAAGAGAAAAAATTGAAAGAAAGATGAAAGGCTTGTTTGATGGAAGGACTTAAATGTGGAAGAGAAGATGGAGATGGACGGAGTGTGCATGTGAAATAAGGAGAGGTGGTGGACATGTATTGCTAAAGTAAGGAATAAGAAGAATGGGAGAATAAGAAGATGGGGGAAAGAAAGAAAGAAAGAAAGAGCGGGAAGTGGTAATGGAAGAGCTTCCTTACTTCTTCTCCAAAGGATTGATTTTGATCTTGTGAGAGCTTTGGCAAAGGTGATCTTTTTCCCTTTATTTCTCCTAGATTTGTCTTTCAAGTATAAGGAAAATGTAAGAGATAAAGTATTTTGCTTGTCCTTCACATCTTAGTTATAAAGTTTGAGGAAAGAAAGCCTAGAGATAGATGGTTAATTTCTATGAGAGAAAGATGATTGAAGGTTGAGATGGGATAAGAGGAAGGGAAACTAAGGAGGGGGAGGCATGGAATTCAAGTATGGGAGATGTATTTAGCTTGAAACCAAAGTGTAAGGTGGGATGGACTAGGAAAGTGGGGTAGAGAGGGATAAGGATGATTATGAGGGTAGTTTTGGTGGGATAGGATAGTAGCTTGCTTATGATGGAAGGGAAGGAGGTTTGGTAGGACTTAATCCATATGTGATTTTGAAATGGAGTTAGAAAGTGGTTTGTTGACAAGAAAGAGAAATAATATAATGGGTAGTTAAGGAATAGGTAGAAATGGAAATAGATGGGAAAAAAGAAAAGAAAAAGAAATGGAAAGTAGGTGCAATAATTTATGGGAATTCAAAATTAGAATGTCCTAAAAAGGGAGGGCATGTATGTGGTTTGTTTCTATGAAACCTAAGATGAAATGAACATGGGATTGAGATGGGTGGTTGAGATCTTCCTTTCCTTTGAATTTTGGTTAAATTTTCAAAATGGAAAAGGTGTTTAGGGTTATGATATTTCTAATACTTCATTCCTAGCACATAAATTGTGCTTACCTTTACTTGAATGGATGGGATCCCATTATGACATGTAAATCTTCCTTAAGCTTCATTTTCTTTCCATCATTGGATTTGAGTGCCCTAAGATGAGTGGGGTTGATTCCTTAGAGATATTCTCATGTATTTCACATGTTATCAAGTATAATTCACAGTCTTTTCCTGGATAAGATGTCCAATCATTGGTTGAATATCTTCTTTTGGTTGAGTTGGAGTGAGAAAATAAGTAAAAAGTCTTCATGTGGGTCTCAGTCTTTTCATATTTCTAAGAAGCTTTTATTTTATATGATCCCATTATATGTGAATTAAACTTCTTTCATGAGATTCTTAAGGTGGTGAAATGTATGCAAATATACATGGATTAGAATTCGCCACCTTTTCACCCTCATTTGAGTAGGAGTTATGTATAGAGTTTCTGATCGCTCTAACTTTGATAGTGACACCAAATTATTATTTTAAGCCTCCAAGACTTTATTTTTGGCAGTTGTAGTTATGATATAGATTGAAATGTGAAATTTCTCTTTGGGGGTGAAATTTTTAATTTTGTGTATTTTTCATTTGTGAACTAGACTTGTAAAATAGTAGAATTAATCTTAATTAGTGATAATTAAGTAATTTTTAGGGCTAAAACCTTCTAAATATAAGAATATATATATATATGTAAATTTTTATATATGTCACCCAACATGAAGTTCTCTTATTTAATTCTCTGATTTTAAATTTTACGTGGACTAGTAGGTACAAGGCAAATATCTTATGATAAAATAGTCCATTTGAAAGTGTTGATAACTTTCCAAAGTTTAGGATGAAAACAACTATTTTAGATCAAATAACTCCTTATGAAAACAATATGAATTTGAGTTCTTTATTTGATCAAAACAAAATTCTTATTTAATGCATTAAGCTCTTATGCTAGAAACAAAAATCAATTCCAATGCAAAAGAAATTAAAAATAGTAGTTAAATATTAGGTTTTCCCAAAAATATTATTTTTTTGCTTTTGAAGAAATTTCATGTAAAAAATACAAATTTCAAAGAATTTTTTTTAGAAACTCTAAAGGTATTTTCCTTCCAAAACAAATGATTTAGTAGGAAAACCTCTTTACAAAACTTTGATATCTATTTATGAAAGTTGGGTACAAAATATAATACAAAACTATATGGAAACGTGGCTGAAAATGTATAGTTAGAACTTAAGTAGAAACTTATCTTTAATAATCTATTTTCCCATAACCAGTGACTTGTGGAATTACTTATCTTATAGTAATTTAAATTACTAGTAGAATTCGTGAAAATTTTAGTTAAACAATACCCAAAACCATGAAGTTTTCTAGTCATCAAAATGTTTCCTATGGTGAGTAGGAATACATATTGAACATTGCTTCTATAATCAAGGTGTGTGTACATGAATTCTTAATACTGGTATACATTATATTAGACATGTTTTAATGATAGTTATATCAAAGAAAATTTCAGGTCAAAATTCCAACTCTTAACATGCTTTAACCTCTTGCTAAGAGTGTTAAGTGTTCAATTTTGGTCAAAATACCCCTAATTTAGCATTCAATTAGATCATCTAGCCATTCAAATTTGTTAAAATTAGATTGATTTTGAATTTAGCTCCAATTGACCATTCAAACCTTAATTTTTCAAAATCAACTGTCAGATGAACCTTAGAGCTCATTAGATGATTACTGTATGGTTCAGATAATTCTAATTTAGTCTTTTCTTTTGCAGATCAACCAAAAGACACATGGATGGCTACGATTAAAAGTTAACGGTGTAGATCATCTTAAAGAGCATTAGATGGACCAGATCAACCATAAAGATAGATGAGATAGTTTCCTAGAAGACAATGGAGCTTAATTGGGAATCATGGACAAAAAGGAAAACATAGAGAAGGCACCTTGCATTTGTGGAGGAGTTTTCAAAGTAAAAGGAGGAGACCCAAATTAGCATCTCCCTCCTTATTCTTCTCCCTTTTCCTTTCCCACTTCTCTTTCCTATTACTCCCTCTTGCCCTACTTCTCTTTTTCCCTCCTTATTCTTCTCTCCTTTTCCTTTTCTTTCCACTCTCTCTCACGCATAACTCTCTCTCTTTCCTTTCCCATCACCCCTTATCTCTTCTCCTTCTATCACCATCCCTCTCACCCACGTCTCTATCTCTCCACTGCTCTCTCTCTCCCTCTTGTTTTATTATTCTCCCTTGTTCTCTCCACTTCTTCTCTACACTCTCATCTTTCTCTATTGGGGGACATAGGAGGCTACCAATCGCCCCCACCTTCTTCCATTCTCCTTCACTCGTTCCCTCTCCATTCCTAGTTCTTATCTTCTTCTCTCCACCGTCTCTTCTCTACTCTCTCATTTTCCCTCTCCTTGGCTAGGCTGTACAAGGCAGACCTACCATTCTCTCATCTTTGTCATTCACTCTCACGTCTCTCCTTGCTCCCTCTAGGCTCCTCTACTCTCCCATTCTCTCTTCTTCTTCTTCTTCTTCTTCTTCTTCTTCTTCTTCTTCTTCTCTCTCTCTCTCTCTCTCTCTCTCTCTCTCTCTCTCTCTCTCTCTCTCTCTCTCTCTCTCTCTCTCTCTCTCTCTCTCTCTCTCTGCTTCTTCCCCAGCTCTCCTTCTTTCATTCCCTCATCTCTACCTCTAGCTCATCATGGACCCTTGCTTCCAGCGTCTTCACTTCAGCCCCAATCAGATGGTCCAGGCGTACGCTCAGACCAAAGGCGTCGTCTCCATCTTGCCCTACTCCTCCTTTCTCCTTTCTCCTCTCTTCCCTCTTTCTCTAAATCCCCTCTTCTCTCTTGTTCTCCCCTCCACCGACCTCCATCACCTGTCGACTAGTACCGGTTTTCTCCATCTCCCTAATTTTTCCCTTTGTCTACGCATTTTCGACAGTCTCTGTGTCGCTGGCTGGCCAGGAGAAGAAAACCCAGATCCAGGTTTTCTTCCCCCCTCCTTTCTTCTTTTCTCTTCCTCTTTCCTCCTCTCTTCCCTTTCCCTCTTCTCCCTCCTCCGAATTCCCCCTTCTTTGTTGGGTTTTTTTCCTAGTTTTTTCCTCAAAACCAGATCTTTAATAAAATTCCATTTTTTCCCTTCACTCTTTAAATCTAATTACATTTCTGTCCTTTTCTTTTAAGTACATCTATGTCCTCTTTTTATTTACACCTGTATCCCCATTTTATTTACATCTGTGTCCCTATTTCATTCAAGTTTTATTTTATCCATCTTTTGACAGTGTTATTCAGGGATAATGCTATCCATGGACAGTATAATTTAGGGATATTTAATTAGTTCTATTGTATGTTTTTTGGACTTGAAATTTATGTCAATTGCATCACTTGAATAAAGTTGAATAGTTAGTTTAATTTTGTTATTTTTTAGTTTTAGATAATTAAATTTTGTTTAAACTCTTTATTTTTAAAGCGAGTCCCTGTGGGATCGACTCGTATTTGCATAGCTATACTACAATAGCCCGTGCACTTATGGTTAAACATCAACAAATAGGAACTACTTTTGCATGTTTTAGCAGTGAATGATAGTTTTATTTAGCCATTTTGTGCAAGCTTAAAGTAAAATTTCATGGTTATTCACCTTCTTATCTAAATAATCAAGAAAAAAAAAATAACAACAACATAATATGGAGTTTTAAATCACACAAAATAGGGTTCTTACTATTATGACTATGCACCTTTGTAAAAAGCTCAAACTTAAGAAAATTTACCCTATTAAAACTCATCCAAAACCAGTTATTTCAAACTAGTAACATCTAAAATTACACATGGATTTAAAAATAAAATAAAACTTGAGATAACTTGAACTTTAATCCATGCAAAAACCATTGAAAACCATCAAAGTTTTAGGCACATAAACAATTGTTGAAATCTCTTACAAAAATCAAGCCAACTCATACAAAAGCATCCTTAAATCTTATCAAAACTTCATATTTTTCTTTAAACAATGGTGAAAATTTTGAAAAATCTAACTTAGAGAGTTCCAAGCACTCTACCTCTTTATTGCAACTCCTTAATCTTCTTTGATCTTCGTTTTCATAGTTGAGATGTGTGTTTTATCGAATTCTTTTTCATGTTCAATGGATCTCCACCTTTTCAACTTTCTTTCTCTCTTTCTCTCCTAGTTCTCCCATGAACTTTTTCTCTACTTTCTCTCAATCCCTCACTCTTTTCCACATAGAGCACCAGCCAAAAGAGTTCTCCTTAACTGGGCATTCGACCCCTTTTTATTTAATTGAAGTGGTTTCTAATTTAGTTGCATGCCTTGTTGCTCAAGGCAATCCACCACTTGCTAATTAAGTTCCATGTGTAGATCATAGTATTATGTTATTTTCAAAAGCTTTCCAAGATCTTAATGATCCTCTTCTATCATTGATTAGAAACCCCAATTCACCAACTAGCTAACTTACTATGTTTCAAAGTCTCTATACATCTAACTTTCTAATTATAACACACATGGAAAGTAGGCCTCTTTTACCTTTAATGTTCTCCATGTTCTTTGGATCAATTTTGAAAAGTCCATATAAAGCTAAGATGCATTCTTCCTCCTACACAAAAGTATGTAAGTCCCAGCTATAACATGTTACTAAAACTCACTTGATTCAATGCTTAAAATTAAAAACTCTTGCTATATAAATTGATGTCTAGAATTAGGGCATCTCCTAATTTCATTCCATCACATTTCTAAATTCCAATCCCTCTTGAATTACTTCTTATCATGGATCATAACGCATGAGCATAGAGTGATCTCGGTGAGATTTAGCAAATGTTCCCCATTCTAAAAATGGTAACATCTAGTTTCCTATTTTAGAAGGTATTTGGCATTTTTATACACTTTCTTAATTGCCATTTTTATACACTTTCATAACATAATAGTTTCCTATTTTAGAAGGTATTGGGCCACCATATGCCCTTCATAACATAATAATACTGGCATATTATCTACCATCATAACATATAAAACCATAGAATTCGATGCACTAATGAAATCATGCAAATCAATCTCATAATATGATATAATCATGTAAAAGCAACCCTTATAAGGGTTGAGTATGAGGACTCCTCACCCCTCATCATCTCATAAATCACAAACTCCATGCAATTTCAAATACATTTTTATGTACAAGTTGTCAATTTAATAAATAAATCAACATGGTATTCCAATGTGATAAGTTGCATGAAATACAAACATATTCACTATATAAATCAGAAGTCTCCAAGAATCTCTATTTTAACTATTCTCAAACATGATAGAATAGTCATTAATAGTTTTCATGTTTCTCAAAAGCATATCAAAGTTAAAACTATCTACCTCCCTATTCATGCTTCATTTTTTAGTTACATCCCTCCTTCAATCAATTCATTGATCAACCTTTCGATATTCTAGATTCCTTATCAATGTCAAGTTATATTAACAATTACAAAAGAAATATATTATAACCTTAATTTGATGGTCCAGATAATCTGTTAATCATAGAACCATTAGGTTTTAGTGATTCATCTCTAATCAACGGTCAAAATGACATGATCACAACTATTTAGGCTATTGATTTGCATTTTCATCTATGGTTGACTAATTCATCAGTCATAGATAACCAAATGTGAGCATTTTTACTAATTTAAGATAAGGAAATACAATGGTGGCATCTAATCACAGATCAAACACCCCCAAAGTTCCTATTTCATCACTATCCAATCGGACCATTAAGATTGTTCGATAAAATTTTCATCCAAATTTCCCAATTTCTGTCAATTCAACCAAGTCAAAATGGTTAGATGATAATATTACCATGAACAAGTCAATCTAAAGGGCATCTAGTTGTTTTCATGGCTCGATAGTAGATCGATCACCTCAAAAGTACCCGATGTGCACGATCCATAACAATTTGACAAAGATTATACACCTGATCATCCTAAGTCACTGCATTAATTAGTAACTCTAATTAAATAACCTCAATGGATCATTTGATGATATGGATCATTGAATTTGTTCCAATTCATACCTGAATCATTGATTGATCTTAACCATTGATTAAGATTGGCTAGATCTCCTCAATCATGCTTCTGATCTAAAATCTTTGCTACAAATCTTGATCTGCACTCTATGATGATTACAATGAATGGTTAGATCATACATATCTCACATCACTAATTCTTGATCTAATTTGCATCTAAATTGGACAATTAGATGATCCTCGATCAAAGATCTAACCATCCCATGGCTTAGATCATGTCAAAATACACTTAGGGCATGTTTTTCACCAAGTTTTACTAGGTCACTAGCATTGATCGATCGCCATTGGAAATGATGACCAGCACGATAGCTGCTGATGGCCCTTTTGTCAATGGATCTCAAATTTTTATAATGGGAATTGTAGATCTAAGCATTACCTACAATCCTCTAGAATTTGGTGAAGATCTAACATCGTTTGATGTTGGACAGCACCAAAAATAGGTGTCGGTTGTCAGATTCTTGCTCTTTGCTGACTTCATCTTCTTTGTACCCATTCTCCCTCAATTCATACCTGATCTCCATGATTCTTGAGTGCTTTTTCTCCTCTTACCTTGTTAAAGAAGATGAATGGATCAGATCATTAGTCTAAGTCATCATTTTCTTTGACAAAGCCAGCATCACTGGTGAGTTTGGGCATCAATTTTTTGATGAGATGTGAATGGATCAACAAAATTATTTGATGGATCTTGATCACCTCTCAACGATGAGCAAGATGGTTAGCTTGGATCATCAATCTGAGCCATCATTTTCTCTTACAAAGTTTGTCTTTCACATGGACAGTACTCCCTCTATTTTCTCCTCCTTGTCGGCATTATCCATTGTTACCTATCACCAACCTCTTACCACTCACTCTTTGTGACATCTTGGATTTTTATCACACTTTTCTTTTTAAAATATTTTACAATTGTAAGGCCCCGAGTTAAAAAGTATTCAAAAACCAAACAGCAGAGAACAAGGATTCTAAGAAGGCCTTAAATATTCCAAGTGTCATTTTTTATTATTATAAAAACAAGGATTTTTAGAGGAACGAGTACCACATTCCTACCAAATATCTGGTAGAGTCTCCCCTATATTTTGGACCTCGTGCATTTAACGCATGCAATGTGACAACCTAATAATCACAATGTATGTATAAAATATATAATGGAGACTCCATCTCCCTCCAAACACATCCACATACATCTATTTAATTAAAATAAAAGAAACATTTTGGACATGCAAAAAAGGTTAGGAATTTAACCTCTATACACAGGATCACTCCAACCATAGCCATTCACTCAAATGGTAATAAATACACATCCACATGTCCATTTTTAATAGAGTCATGAAACAAATTTAATTACATAAGATTTGTAAAAATCTTTAGAAGTCTTTGCCCATACCTCACCTTAACTCAAAATAGCTTCCCTGTAGCTTTCAAGTCAAGCCTCTATACCTTTTCCTTTGCTCGAGTCCTTTGAACTTAAGATATTGTAAACAAGTACAATATCTTAGCAAGCTTTCACTTGTGTAGCTAGTTTCATCATCAATTTATAATTTTATGCAGTATTAACTTAATAAAACCAAATAACAATATAATGTATAATTTAGTAGCACATGATGCCTAATGAATTATATTATATACTCTGAAATCTCACCATGCCATTTGAAATATATGTTATGCTCAATCACCAGTCCTAACATCCATGTATATTATTTTCAAAATAATAATAACATTGGCAAAGCATTTTGCAAGACATGGAAGATGCACCACAACTCTTTTCATGTATCAAAATCCATAGAGGAACGCATTTAAATCATAAAATGCTTAAATACAATGAAGGTATTTCAATAAGGACATTATATTGATATAATCCTTTGAACCTACTTGAGGTCTCACAAGTGTAGAAACACTAGTAATCTGGCTATCTGCCATTGGTCATGAGTACTCATTATAGAACTAAATTTTAAGGTGCTATGTACCTGTGCTATCATGCAATATACATATGAATTTGAAAAGAATGGAACCTCTGTGCTGGGGACAAAACTCCTATCAGGTCCATGGCTGTCACGCCGATACCTAGACGGACAGACTCCCTGCACTGTGTGCATTGGGAACACGGTGCACAAGGCTATGACTAACCCATGATGTCATACTTGAATTCGGTCCTCCTCGGCCTGGTATCTCACATATGCATAAAGTTTCAGAAGGGGGATGATCAGTCCACACCCTCCTAGCACAATGTCCAATGGGCCACCATATGCCCTCCATAACATAAATATGCTAGGCATCATTACATGCTAATACAACTGATAAAATCATATAAATCCATGTATTATGTAACTCATGCAATTTAAATGTCATAATGCTATGCAACCATATAATGGCAACCCTTAATTCAGGTTGAGATGAGGTTTCCACCTTTACTTTCTAACTCATGAAGTACACATAATTTTTCAAATATATTTTCATATACAAGTTTTCAAATTGATAGTAAAACGACATGACATTTTAAACAAGTAAGTTGCATAAATATAGTTATGATAGATGCATAAGCCAAAAGATCAAAATCTCAAGTGTCAAGAAGTTTCAAACATGAGAGAATAGTTATCAATGGTTTGCCTATTTTAAGAAGGCATATTGATGTCCAAACTACCTACCTCCCTTATTATGCTTCACGATTTTGCTATATCCGTCCTTTGATCACTTGTCAATCACCTAATCAAGTAAATTTTGAAATCATTGTCAATGTCCATTCACATGTTCACAATTTTAAGTAAATTTACTCATTTCAAATCAAAATTGCCAATTCATCAATCCATTCCCATGGTTTAAATGCTTTTCAACTATTGATTTTTGACGATGATTAACTATCCAGTTTGGATGAGTATATTGATGAGATGATGCATGAGATTAGTTGTGGTGATCTTTCATATCATATAAAATACCTCATAAAAGTTACTTTTGTCTTTGAAAATAATATGCATGGATATTAAAACTAATAATTTGAATTGGTTTAGCTTGACATTGATTTGTAAAGCAAGATTGAGATTTCATAGTTTTATTATACTACTCATTATGCATCATATTTCACTCAACTACATAACATGTAATTATATATCCTCTCTAGATTGAAAATGCATAAACTACATATTTTGATGATGAAACTACCTACACATGTGCAAGCTTGCTATGATAATATAAATTATTTACAATGTCTTAAGTTTGAAGAAATGAGACACAGGAGCGAAAGATTGTGGTAGAGATCTAAAGAGAAGAGTATGAAAGGTATAACAAACAAGTTTGCAATGTAGTTGATGATGTTGTGAACTGACACAATGTTTGACTTAATATGACTTTGCTTTATTTACACGTGGGCATGTAAATTGGAGTTTTGGTGATGTGGTTGTCATTGGAGTGGTCTTGGGGATGTTGGTTCAATTCCTACCCTTTTGGCACTACAAGTGTTTCTTTTTGTTTAAATGAGAACAGATATGTGTGTGTGGATGCATTTTTTAGGGAGATGAAGTATCCTTCATGATTTCATATGTACTGTGTTTATCAGGTTGTCACATAGCATGCGTGAATTGCACTTGGTCTAAAATACAGGGGAGACTGCTAGATATTCGATAGAACTGTAGAGTTCATTTCTCTGAAAATCCTTATTTTTGAAAATAAAAATGACACACAGGATTTTTTTATGGTCTTCTCATGAAACATGTTTTGTACTATTTGATTTCTAAATAGTTTTTCAAACTCAGGGCCCTATAATTGCAAAAGATTTTGTGAAAAAGTGTTAGAAAAACTCGGGATGTCATACTTTTCTTACAACCAAGTTTCTCACTAGTTAAGGAAGCTATCCTTTCGACATATGCCCAAAATGCTTAACATTGGAGGAATTCTTGCTACTATTCCTTAGGTAAAAAATGAGAAAAAAACACCCTAGAAGAAGAGGAGAAGAAGAAGAAGACCCATGGAGAGTTTCAAACATGTTGTGTGGATCATCCATTATGCAAGGTTAAATACTAAAGCTTAAGGATTAGAGGAATCCAAATATTTATTTTTATGTTCTTTCATTCATATTCTATGTTTAGATTCTAAATTTTCGATGTATATGATTCTTAAGGAACAGTTTTAATGTTTTCGTCTTACTTTGATTCTAATATTTGTAATTTGGAATAGATGGTAATAAAATAGTTTTAATGTGTGAGTTGTTGATATTTTCCGCAAGTGCATGGGCTATTATGGTATAGCTAATGTAAGTGCTGGTCGATCCCATAGGGACTCGCTTTAAGAATGTGAAGTTTTTAATAAAATTTAATTATTTTAAATTAAAATTAATTTATAAAATTTATAAAAAAAAAAATCAACTTCATCTTCAGTTTAACACTGAAATTCCAGAGGTTCAATTGCAAAAAGAATAGAAAAAGAAACAATAAAACCTTAACTAAACTAAAACTAGAAGAAATTAAGAAAAATCTAATTCCCTATCTTAAGTGCTGTCTAATTGCCTCACTTCTGTTATCCCAAACTTTGATCAAACTCCAACAATATATTCAACATATCCTGGATTAATGATTTGAAGGATGAATTTGTCAGATTCTTTAAATTTTCAAAGATCTAATCTAATTAAAGAATTAAAGAATTAATGGCTTAGATCTATTTTTAGAACCCAAATTGAAGATTAGGAAGATTAATTAAACTAGAAACTATCCTAAAAATATGTTATAAAATTTAATTAAAACTCTGAATTAAAATAGACAGGAAATTAGAGTTTTCCCGAGGTTAAACTGGAACCTTTGATTTGGTTAAACAGGAACAGATAAGGTAGTTCTTGGATTAACTATAGAGTAACATAGAATGCAAATAACCAAAATAGGAATAACATAAAACACAAATAGTAACAGTAACAGGATAGCACATGTAATTTTAAATATTCTAATAAGGGCAAAACTGAAAATTTCCCCAAAAATTCCTTAAACATTCTGTAAAATAGAGTTTGCTGGAGGAGATGAAGGAAGCTACTGGAGACGATCTGGAGTGGTGGAAAACGATGCCTTTTCTAAGGATGGGGCATCCACTAGACTGGTTGTGATGGAGCAAATGCCTCTGGCTAGTGATCAAACGGCCAACCTTGGTGTTGTGGCGTCGTCAATAATGATAGAGACCTGGGGCATCGTCTCATTCATATGGAGCAGAGGAGGAGAAGGGAAGAGAAGAGAAGGAAAGAGAAGAAGGGGAAATTGGGGCAAAAAATAGAGAAAAAGGTTTCGTCCTCTAAGCCACTTGGAGATGGGGAAGAATTCGGAGGAGGGTTGCTATGTGGAGTGTTGCATGATAGCTAAAGAGATGGGATGGGGTGTTTGCACAGTCTTGGAATGAAAGGGCCTGGAGACAAAGAAATGGTGGAGTGTGGTGGCGGCTGGGCTAGTGTGTTGGGAAGAAAACGATCAAGGAGAGGGGTGTGGTTAGGTAGAGAAGATAGACAGGGTGTCTAGCAGTGCTAGGTTGGGCTGGAAGTGGAGATGGTACAGAGATGGAAGAGATGGAGCATGAGATGGGATCTGAGAGAGAGGAAGAGGCATAGCACAGGGGAGCGTAACACAAAGAGAAGGGAGCAGAGTTGCGACAAGGGAAACTAGAGAATGGGAAGATGTGGTGAACAAAAACAAGAGAAGAGAGGGGGAGTGGTTGTGAATGTGAGAGAGAAGTGGAAATAGAAAAGAAGAACTATGGAAGTAAGAAGAAAATAATGAAGAAAAACAAAATGGAAAGCATAAAATGATGAGAATGAAGAGTGTAAGCAACGAAAATAACCAAAACTCCCCAAAAACTCCAAACTTCTCCAAAGTCCCAAAACTTTTTTTTTTTCCACTCCCTACAATTCCCCCTCTTTATAAGTTTTTCCCTTCCTAATTTTCCTCCTTTCCTTTAGAGTTAGTTTCCTATTAGGAAACTTCCTCTTCATCCAATTTAGGACTCCTCTTCTATTAAGATACCTTCTTCTTTTAGGAATCCTTCATCCCTTGCCTTATTGATCTTCAAACTGATATGCACCGTTGAAATTAAATCTGAGTCATCTAACCCTCCTTCAGTTGATCTACAAAACTAAAGACTATATTAGATTCATCTAAACCATACATTAAGCATCCACTTAGCTCAATTGATCATCTGACCATTAATTTTGATAATTTACGGTTGGATGGTCAATTTGAGCTAGTTTTTATATTTTATCTAAAAAATTACCAAATTAATGAGTTAGATGGTCTAATTAAATGATAAACTAGGGGTCTTTTAGCCAAAATTAAACACTTAACATGAGTAAATAGATTTTTTAGAGGAATTATGCTATGGGTATATGATTCATGCAAACAAGTTGTAGATGATTCATACTAGATAAGATAATTCATCCCCAAAGACTGTTTACTCCTTTAGAGATGTTCAAATTTGTAGCTAAGAACAATTCTAGGTATACATATGACGGCGATTCTTGTCATGGATTCGTAATTCCTAAGCCACTCTCTATCATCTGATGTTTTTTCTTAGTTTAATTTTGTTTTTGTTTTAGTGTCTTTATAATTCGAAAAATTAAAACTCCTTTCTTTAGTAGAAATCTATTCCTTCCCTACAATAGATCTTGTATACTTGCATTGGTTTAGTAAGTAAAGTAAACATCATGTTTTTTGTCCCATTGCCAGGAATGACAATTGGATTTTTGCTGAATTTTTCTTCACTATTTCTATGTTTTTCTAAGCTTAGTTGTAGGTTTCCATATTAACGGTTAACTTCGAACGGCCATGACTTTGTCCTTAGAAAATAGAATTGGACTTATAATATGTCAAAAATAATCATCTTTTCAACATCTACATGAGTTAGTGCTTGCCATAACAACTAACTTTGGGACTCAAAAACTAGATGCTTGAAGGTCTATGGGTCATCTTAAGGTTCTCAGAGCTGTTTTGGAAACTTCTAGGGTATTTTGTAAAATTTCACTCCTAGACATTTGAAGATCTTTTGTGATTTTTTTATTTATTTTATTCTTATATTTTTAGGTTATTCTATCAGTATTTTAGTACTCACTTTATATTTTTCTTTATTGTCTTTGCATATTCAAGTGGGAGCTCTCCTTTGGTGTTCAGTCAACTATAGGCTAGGGAAGAACAAGCTGCTATCAAGATTGAAGGAGTTTTTAAAGTTAAGTAAGTAACCTTTCAGGTTAGAAAGTGGAGATAAGATTCTCTTTTATCAAACATGCATAGACCTATCTGTCAATATAATAATGTTAATCAAGCCATTGTCAATGCTCCTCACCCTCCCATGCCACGTAAGAACTATGCCTAATGAATACACATCTCCATCTAACATCAGGATTCTTGCCAATACAAATGCTAATGGAGAATTTGAGATTCAGTCCCATATTACCCAAGTGTTACCATCTTTGTATTAGTTTAATAGTGAAAATCTATAGAGCCATTTAGATGACTTTGTAGGGATTTTACTATTTTTAAGTTTGCTAATCTTTCTATTCAAGCATTTTAGAAGTGCTTATTTCCTTTCTCATTAAAGGATGATACAAAAGAATAGTTGCACTCCCTAGAGCCTACATCAATTAATACATGGGCTTAGATGAAACAAGAGGTCCTGAAGAAACACTTTCCCATAAGCAAGAAAAACCAAATTACAAGAGAAATTACCACTTTTACTCAACTACCTGATGAAAGATTTCAAGTAAGCTAGGATAGACTAAAGGAACTTCTTCAAAAAAATCCCCACCATCCAACCTATATACTTATTTGTTCACTCACACACTTAGTCCATGGGCAATCTTGCAATGCAAATTGGCTAGTTAGCTAGTGCTATCAATAAGAGGGAGGTGAGTAGACTTCTCAGTAAGCCAATGAACAACCCAAGGGGTCAATTTGAGATAGATGGGCTTCCTCATCCTTCTAATGAGCATGTTCAAGCCATCACATTCTTAGGAATGGGAAACATATAGATAACAAGGTCAAGGGTGCGTCAATTAAAAAACTCCCTGCATGTAATAGGTTTATTAAAGAATCTTGTATTCAAAAGCACAAATCTAGGACATGTGTCTAAGAAGGACTTTCTCACTAAACAAATTAGTTCTACTTTGAACCACACTACCCCACCTAAGTATAAGGATCTAGGAGTTCTTTTGTGTTATTTAGAATCATTTCAGTGGTAGAACTTTCTTAGATTTAGGAGCTATTGTGAATCTTTTACCGTACTCAGTGTAAGAAACTTTAGGCTTAGTGTTCTTGCAACCCACATTTGTAAACTTGTATCTAACCAATAGGTCTATCTATGAACTTTGGGACCTAGGGGTGTGATAGCAAATGTGTTGTTAGGATTAGATAAGTTCTTCTTTCCTATCGATTTCCTTGTCTAATAGATGGAACCTATCTCCAACTGTAACTATCAAATCCTTGAGATTTTAGGCTTTACCTTCCTAGTTATAGCTAATGCATGTACCAATTATAGGACAAGGGTCATGGATGTCTCCTTGGGAAATATGAAACTCAGGCTCAATGTTTTTCATGCTTCTAGTCAATTGTCTCATAATGAATTAGAATGCTTCTCCATTGATACAACTGATGAATTCACTGAAGAAACTCTTCCCTTTATACCTTCTAAAGATTCATTAAGGCTACCTTATTATATTTTGAGGAAGAGCATTCTAAGAATGACTCATGTATAAGAAAGGCCATCAATAGTTATCTTGCATTTTTCCTTATCCTAGTCCTTGGAGGCATGGGGTTGAGCCTTTAATCATCTCTACTAGCCTTCCACTTTAGACTTCAGTAGAGTCTCCACCTAAACTTGAGTTGGAAAATCCTTGTAGCTCACTCAAGTATGCTTTCTCAAGACCTAGTAGCATTGTTCCTGTGATTATCTCATCTACCTTGTTTAATGAACAAGAGAGTAGGTTGTTAGATGTCCTCACCTAAAAGAGCTATAGGGTGGAGTTTTACGCATTTAAGAGGCATTTATGTATTTATTTGCACACATAGGATCCACTTATAGGATCAAGCCAAATTACTAAGAGAGTCTTGGAAGAAACTAAATCCTAATGTGAGTGAGACAGTGATGAAAAGCTGGCAAAGCTTTTAGACATGAATCATGTATTCTATCTTTGATAGTCAATGGGTTAGCCCCACACAAATTGTTTCTAAAAATTCAAGACAACTCCTAATTGGAGAGTTGATCCCCACACAACAAACTATGGGATTGAGAGTTTGTATTGATTTTTCGAAGCTGTATTCCATGACCAAGAAAGATCATTTCCCTTTCCCTTGCATTGAGTACACTTTAAACAAGTAACAGGTTAAGAATTCTATTGCTTCTTATTTGGATACTTAGGATATAATCAATTTTTTAACTTTCCATGGGATTATGAGAAGACTACCTTCACCTGTCCCCTTAGTGCCCTTGCCTACCATTGCATGCCATTTGGGTTATGTAATGCCCTTGTTACCTAATATATAGAGACAAATACTACATACTTATCTATATATTTAGCCTCAGAAAATACTTAATTCATCACTAACTAGGGTTAATTCTCTAAATTTCTTGTCTAGGGTACAAATGAAAAAATGCACAATATTGGCAATTTTACTACTGAAGGAGTAAATTTAGAAACCAAGCTACACCCTGGGACCACCTGCCAAAACTGAAGTCTTGGAGGTTCAAAATGATCACTGGCTATCACTCTCAAAGTTAAATAAGTTAAAAAACCCTATATACAGCTACTCAAATGAAGGTGAAAAGGTGGTAAACTCTCCTTGCATTCCTACATCATGCATTCCACCACCTTGGGAAGCTTCTAGGAGAAGTTTAATTCTTATACAATGGGATTATATACAACGAAAGAGCTTCTCCAAAATAAAAGAAGACTGAGACCCACATGAAGACTTTTTGCTTTCTTTCACCCTCCTATTCAACAAAATGAAGAACACTCCCTAATGAGTGGACATCTTATCCATGCAAAGTTGGTGCAATGTATTAGGTCTCACATGAAAGACATGAAGGAAATCTTTAAGGAATCAAGGCCATTCACTCTAGGGCAATCCAATCCAATGATGGAGAGAAAATGAAGTCTTAATGAAGATCAACATCTCATAATGGGGCCCCATCCATTGAAGATAGGGTAAATATGATCTCAAGCCTAAGAATGAAGGAAAGCTATAAACCCTAGCCACCTTTTCTATGTTGAAAATTCAGCCAAAACCCTTAAGGTAAGGATGATCTCAACCACCTATCCTCTTCCAATGGTACATATGGTTCTTAAGTTTTCTAAAACACACACCCACACCCACGTGGAGAATCATGCACAGCCCCCCCCCCCCCCCCCAACTTAGACTTTTGAATTCATAATCTCTCCTAGATTCCCTCCACATCATGTTCTTTTCTTTCACTTTCCTTCCTATCTCTTTCCTTCCCCACTTAGTCTCTTTCCTCCCTTGGTTATCTCCCTTTCCATTCTTTCTAATTCTTTTCTAGTTTCCTCACCCAAACTCCCATATGAAAAACATGCCCTCCCCCCACCCAAATCTAGCTAATAATTGCCTAATTTTACACAAAAACAATCCAATTAATTACCATGTGCTATAACTTTAAGCGGTAAATTAGTTTTTTGACCAAAATTTGTAACACATGTATTTTTTACCTAATCACTCAAAATTTTGACATTTTGTAGGTCCAGAGGCTAATTCAAGTTAAGCGTGTAATTATTCATAATTTTTTAGGATTTAATTAGTGCTTTTAAATTTTTGTAGGAAGTGAGATGATGATTTGATGGTCAAGATTGGCCAAAATAATGACTTCTTTATACCAACTTTAAAAGGGTCATGTGTAGCAATTGCAACTGGAAATGATGCCACCCCCCTTGCTCCCTTACTCCTAGGACTTTCTAAACTTGAAATCCCTAGATTCCCTCCACCTACTTTCCATATCTTTCTCTTTCTTTCCCATCTCTTTGATTTCCCACTTATTCCTTACCTTTACAATTAGGTTGTTTCCTTCTTTTCATCTTACCACATTCTAATTTCCACTCCACATTCAATATATGAAAAAGATTCCACCCCACCCTTATCCATTTGCCAAACCCAACCCAACCCAACTTCCTAATATAGCTCTCTTCCTTCTCTCCTAAGAAAACTTCTTTCCTTTTCTACCAACCTTATCACTTTCTTATCCAATTCATACCCAAATTTCATTCCACCTTCCTAAAATAGAATTCATGCCTCCGCCTCCGCCTCCGTCCCCCCCTCCCCCTCCCCCGGCCCCCAATTCCTTCCATTTTAGAATCCAACCTTCTCTTCTATCTAAAGCATTTAACTATTCCATATTGTTTTGATCTTAGCCATCCATACTAGGGGCTTACACTTCTTAAACTCTTTAAATAAGAGGTGAAAAAGAAGAAAAATATTTATCCAGTACCATTCTATTGTACTTGAAAGCTAAATCTAGGAGAAATAAAGGGAAAGAGATCACCTTTGCCAAAGCTCCCACACGATCAAGTCCAATGCTTTGGAGAAAAGGTAAATAAGCTCTTTCATCCCCACTTCCCTTTCTTTCTTTTTCATCCCTTCTTCTTCTTCCTCCATTATTTCTAGTCATACATTCTTTTCCTCTCTTTCTTTCATTCCATCTCTTCCACCTTTCACTCCACCATGCCTCTTTTCCCTTGCACTACATGTGCCCTCCATCACCCTTCAAATTACACTCATCAATCCCTTCTCTAACTTCAACATATCACCTTCCACGCCTCCTTTTACTCTTATCTTTCAACACATCATCTTCCATAACACTCTCCTTCTACTCTCTCTAATATACACCTTTTCCATCCATCTCTTACATGCCCTTCCTTACACAATCTTACACTCCCTTTTTCCTTCCTTCTTTCATTCTTACCTTCCACATGCTTCTTCTTTCTTTCTTTAACTTTCTTTAATTCTTTTGGGATTTGGAAATATAAGGAAAATGAAGAACACCTAGTGATCTTGTATGGCAATTAAAGAGTCTTCTAATTCATCAAGCATGGTTGAGAAACAATTTGGGGTTGTGGCATCTTGGGTTAAGGAGATGAAAAAAGCATGGTTGTAAATTAGTGTACTTTGGTTGTATGTAAGTGTGTAGGCCCTTTTTGAATTACACAACAACAAGATCGTAAAGCAGAGTTCATGCTCGAGAACAAAAGCAGAGGACGTGAAAAGAGCCATGTGGAGTGACACAACGAAAGACTCCTATAGTGGCCACTTCAAGGATGTCTCTTTTCTTGCATTTTTTTTGTTTATTTCTTTTGTTCCTTTTAGTTGTAATGAATTTTATTAATGAAATTGTCTTTTCCATTCCATAATTATTGCTAATTTAGTTCCTTTGCTTTCTTTAGTTTAGTTTAAGTTGCTTTCTTGCTTTTATTTCATAGCTTAGGTTTACTTGCTTCATTTAGTTTGTTTAGTTGCTATAGTTTAGAATTCTTTCCTTTCTTTAAAATTTTTTAAGTTAAAGTTAAAATAACTTAGGCTTATCTAACTTCCTTTATCAAAGAGTCTTCACAGGATTGACCTATATTTGTAGATTCTATACTTCAATAGAGTAGTGCACTTATGGTAAGTATGAAGACATCATTAAGTTTTTTGCTAGTGTTGCTAGGGACTTGCCACGGTGTTTGATTAAAATCTAAGTTTCCTTTACTTAATCACTAGTTGTAGTTGATGTGTTAAAGTTGTTGTCGTGTGACCTTGAAGTCACAAGTTCAAGGCTTGAAAATAGCCTCTTGGAAAAATGTAATGTAAGGCTATGTACTATAGACCCTTGTGGTACTGCCCCTTCCCAAATCCTGCATATACAAGAGCTTCATGCATGAGTGTTGCTGCTATTATAGTTGATGCATCTTAATTAATACCATAAGTGCACATCTCTATTGGACTATAAAATTGGGAAATATGAGTTGATACCACAAAGACCCTTTAATAAAGGGAGTTAATTAAGGCTCAGATTATGTTACTCTAACTTGGCCAAACATTCAAGGAAAGAGAGAAGAAGTAAAGTTTCTAACTAGATTTAATGATAAGGAAAGTAAAAAGGACCAATCATTTGACTAAACTTCTAAATTAAGCAACTAGAAAGTAAGCTCTAAGTAAGACAGAAAGTAATGAAGGAACCACAAACTTTCTAAACTATAACTAAGAATCAAAGTAATGAAAGAATTTAATGAAAAGAAGAAGAGAATGGATACATAAGCAAAGAAAAATAAATCAAATAAAAGAACTTTCTCAAATCTAGGCTTGAATTCTTCTATAGGGCTGACATGTTGTGTCACTCAATAGGAGCTTGTACACTTCTCTTTCAACCCATAATAAATTAAAGTTCCAACCAAGTTATTCTCATCTCCTTAACTGAACATGCCAAAATGCATAAAATCCAATATTATCAAAAAATCCTTAAGAATGAAGTGCTAGGATAGTCAAGAGAAGAGGTGCTTAATACCTTTCCTAAAAGATCACCACCCCTTGGAAGAAGGAGGGGATTAGAGGCCATTCACTTTTAAGTTGGGTGCAGCCAAAGAGGAGGCTTCTTACCTTGAGAAAGAACTACAATAAAAGGAAGATAAAGTGGAAGACAATGGACCTTGGTTTAGGACTCACTAGATTCTAGGCTTAGGAGATGAAAAAAGGAGATAGGTCCTTTGTCATGGAAGGGGTCCTACTCTTTTCCATGATGGCTTTAGCTAAGAATTGGAGTGGCTTTATGGATAGATTTGTTATTTCTCTCAACCATTATCCTAGGGTGGGAAAGACTCCTTGCTTCCATATAATGGTACAAGGCATCTTTCCTTCCCTTTTTTTTGTCCCAAATCCCACTATAACGAAAAGAAAAGAATAAAGGAAAATATGGAAAAGTGAATGTGTGACTTAAGGAGTGTGTAACTGAATGTGTGAGTGAGGGTAGTCCCATGCATGGATGGTGTGAGTGAGGCTATGAGTGAAAAGGTGGTGAAGAATGGTGAGGTAAGAGCATGGAAGAGTGGAAGATGCATATGGCAAAGACGAAAAAGTATGATGTGAACAAGTCAAAGTGAGTTGGTGAGTATTTGTACCAACATGCATATGGCTCCTAGGATGACATATGCAAAGGAGGATGAAAGTTATAACACAAGCTAAGATGAATGCGTGTAATAACCAAAAGAAGACCATTATGCATGTAACCTAGGATTATGCTAAAACTAGGTGATGAAAAGCATGCTAGGTTAGAACAAGATGTACCATGTGTGCAAGGATTAAACATATCAAACACCATGCATGTAATCTATAAACAAAATGAGAGATTGCTTCTAAACTAGAATGGGTGCATGGAGTGGAAGAAGAAAGAAGAAAAGAAAAAGGGAATAAAGGAAAAGAAGAAGGGAAATTGGATTGGGTTGAGGACCTTTACCTTTGCTCCAAAGGATTTGAACATGGATAGTTGAAGGAACCTTAGGTGAAGATATTCTTCCTCCCTCTGTTTCTCCTTTGATTTGGCTCTTGAATGCTAAGGAATGGTAGAAGATGGGTTTTTCTTCTTTTTAACCTCTTATTTATAGAGTTTTAGGAGAAGGAAGACCTAAGAATGGAAGATTGAGATTGTTTGGAAGATGAAGAGGGGAGGAGAAAGAGGGAGAGGCATGGAATTGAGTGTGGGAGTGGTACTTGACTTGAAATCAAAGTGGAAAGTGAATTGGACTAGGAAAGTGGGAAGGGAAAGATATAAGAGGGGTTTGGAGTTAGTTTTGGTGGCATAGGAAACTATCTTGCTTAGGAGGGAAGGAATGGAGTAAGATTAGGAGGAAATCTAGGGAGTTAGGTGGGATTAGAGATTGGAGAAGGTGAGAGGTATGGAAACCATGGGAGTGTGTTGTAGTTTCTAATTTTTGAAGTGAATGTGATCAATTGGATGTTAATCAATGGTGGGGGTATTCGGGCTTTGATTTGACCTTTCAATAAGGGATAAGTGGCTAGGGTTTTACCTTTTCAATGCTTCTTTCTTGGAACTTTGATCATCATCGTCCTATCCTGAATGGCTGAGATTTGGTTAGAGTAATCTTATCCAAATAGATCTTGTTTTAAGGCCTCTTTACTTTCCACCATTGTATTAGAATACCTAAAGTGGATGGCTTAGATTTCTTAGAGATTTTATCCACTCTAGGTTTCCCATGTTTTCTTCCATATTTTAAGGGATCTCCTTTCCTTGAATTTAGGTAGGTTGCCCTACGGTAACACTTCCACCAATAAACTTCCACTTTGGTCATCATTACAATCTAGATTCTTATTGGTTCATCCTTGCTTGAAAATGTTTTCATTGGCTGCTTAGGATATGCATCTATAAGGTTAGATCTTGACCTTTAAGTAGTTAATTTGTAAGATGACTTTCAACCATAGATTTTTCATAAATAGACTCTCTCTTCTTATCCTTGCTTTCACCACTAATCACTTTATTCGTTCATGTTTTCTACTTGTAATTTGGTGTAGCTTTAATATTATTCACATGCACACAAACCAATGCAGTACTTGTACGTGAGTGAGGTCAATCCCATGAGGAATCTCACAAATTTATCATGTAACTGGATCTTGATTTAGATGAATTACCCTAGCCTAAGAGTAGGTTTTGTAGAAATCTAAGAAGTTAAAATTACTTGGAAATTTAAACATGCATAAGCATAAACTTAAACTAAAGGAAACTAACATGCATTCAAGTAAAGAACTTATGAAAACATGAATGTATTGGAATTTAAATCTAATGATTTGGCTAACATAATCAATAAATCTAACATCTAAAAATCTTACCAAACATGATCAATAACGCAAATTAAACTAAACAAGCAACAAAGAGGAGTGCACATGGAACATGGAATTTATGCATGAAACAAGACTTTTTATTGGATGTAACAATTTACAAGAATGGGGTACATGGAACTAGGGAAAGTGTGCATAACCCCTATGCATGAAAATAACATAAATTGCTCCAAAGTTCCAAAATTAACACCATCTATGTATTATGCATGGGAACCAACAAGAAGAGATAACTAATGGAGAAACAAAACATGATGGAGAACCAAAAACCTAAGAGCTTAAGGAAGAACAAGCAACCAAACAAGGCAACAAAATTAAAGGAAGAACAAAGAACAACAAACTTGAACCTAAGGGTACCATCTCTTGGCTGCCACTACAAGAGATTAATGACCTTGGGATATAAGGATCTAGAACACAAAACTGGGAGCAAAACAATAAGGAAAAGCCAAACTAAAAGTATGCATAGAACCTAGGAGCAAAACATGCAATGCAAGAAGTAAAGAAGCATGGAAATCCAAAGGGAAATTTCCTTTGAAGATGCATTGAAACCCAGGAGGAAGAAGATGTGGAGGAGCAGCTTTGGTGCATTGAAAGCTTAGGAAAAAGATGTGGAGAAGGGCTAGGATTTTTGCAGGGACAACCATCCCTAGGAAGGGGACATGTAACTCCTTTCATGGATGTGTGGGATGCCTTGGCTTGTTTTATAGATGGTTGCACTTTCTAGCTTGCAAGAATTATATCCTAAGAGAGAAAATAGGGGATAAGGAATTGTGAAAGGTAGTTGTATAGGATAGGTAACTTAGGAAGGGAATTAGAAGTAGGACTCTAGGAAGGTACTAGGAATTGGGAAACTAGCGAGTGGGACATGGAGAGGATCATGGATGGAATTAGGATGGTAATGTGGGATTCTTAAAGTGGAGATTGCATGAAATATGTGTGATTCTCCTTTCTAAGTTCTACCCAATGGAACGGGGGAGAGGATGGGGAGAGAAATTCAAAAGATGGAGATGTTTCTCTCTTGATTGGTCTACCAATAAATGCATATACTCCTTGTTGCTAAATCCTATGTCTTTCTTTCCATTTAGCCTCTTGAAAAACAACTTTTCTTCAAGTTGGACTTTTACATTTTTTCCATCAAAATGTGTGGATCAATGTGGATTTGGCTTAGATGGCTTCATGGCTCATTTAGATGGCTTCTTACTTGGTCGCTTGAATAATTGGCTTCATGGGTTGTATGACTTATCATCTCCTAGTGTGGATCATGTGGCTTAGGCGGCTTGCATAGCTTCAATTATCATGCAAAGGTGATGGAATTGCATGGATTTTGCACCAGTTCATTCTAGTCACCTTTGATTCTTCCAATTACCTTTGAGACTTGTCTACTTACCTCAAAATAATCTTAACCCACTCTTGAACTTTAGAATTGATGTAAAATGGGTCTTGGCTATCTAAGTTCATCTGGATCCTTGATTCTCATCTAAAATGATCTCGGTCATTGGATCATCCTTTTAATACATACAAAAGATAAAAACCCTAATTAATTCTTAGAAATTTGTGATAATTTACATACTTACTCTAGATTAGCTCCTGAACTTGCAAAAAATCAAACTTTTGAATCATTAGCTCAAAATGTGTCCTGAATTTTTAAAAAAAGACCTAGCATAAGCTCTATAATTTATGACATATGAGCTACAAAATTGACTACTTATTATAATTGATTAAGAATAAAAGCATTTTTATGTAAATTTGATGCCCTCCCTTTAGTGGTCCATTGCTTTGGTTGAGTAGGAGGGAGAAAGGAATAAGTCTCCCATAGGCCCCAGTCTTCTACTTGTTTTATTTCAAAAGCTCTCATTGTATATGATCTCACTATATGTGATGTAGGCTTTCTTTAGAAGCTTCAAAGGTGATGGTTGTTTTGAATGCTTGCTTGGAAAGTTTTCTCATCTCACTTTTGATGCAAACACCCTATTTTAAATGAATAAGGCTCATTATTCCATTTAGGGTTTCTAATTGATTTGACTTTGATTTTGACATCCAATGATTATTATAAAGTCTTTTACTTTATGAATTACATGTATGGGTCCACATTGTAGCTTGGTGGGTGAATTTTCTCTTTTAGGAGTAAAATGGTTAATTTTGACATTTTTTTATTTGTACCATGGACCTACAAAATTATAGAATTAACCCTAATTAGTAATTATTAAGTAATTTTTGGGGCTAAAACATGCGAAATATAGACACATTTATGTAATATTTTTATATATATCAGTAGTCTTAGGATTACACATAGGATAATTTGACACTTTCATTTGTGCAGGAATTTGGAGAAGAATACACATTTGGAGGAAGACCTTAGGATAGTTTTCATTTTTATATTTGAGTAGCTTGTAGTGAGGGTGTGATTGTAAATTTTTATACACCAAGATTCATTTAAATTTAAAATAATGGGTTGGGTGGGCCATCTTAGCCAGGAAGAGGAGGTGGCATGTATATGGACCCACCTTTGTGGGAGTATTTCTAGGACTCCACTATAGCTATCCTCACTTAATCATGTAGAGCATATAGAAGCATTTGCTTATACTTGTTGCATTCTAGGATTTGAATTAGATTTGCTTATTTACTTACATATTGGGGCATGTTTACATTCTTTAAGGTGTATATATGTTGATCGAACTACTTGGGAATACTTAAAAATGAATTAGCAAGGGCACTTACCCTCGCCTAGGGTAAACATCACCTTACATAGCCCTAGAAGAAAACTTAGTAGCTTACAAGCTCATAAGACCCTTTTGGAAAGAGGTGACTTATTTCCACTCTAGGAGTCCCTATCTAATCAACTACACTGGTATTTAAACGACTAGTTCTGCTCTGACTCAAATCACCTACAAATGATTGAGGGTGTCAAGTGATTGATTAAAGTAGGATATAACTAGTAAGCAATAGGGCAAGTTTGAACAAGGAGAAGCTACCTAGGTTAGACATAACCTAAGAGCCACTCTCCAAAAGAAAATAAAGAAAAATCAACCTTTCAACATGCTTTCCATAAGGTTATGATTTATTTTGTGCCTTTCTTTATTGCATCATTTAGCATTGTATTACCTAGTTTAGGTTTCCCTTAGACTAGGTAGAAAAAGAAAACATGACTAATGAAGCATTAGAGGCTAAGGCCTTAAGGAACTATTCAATGCAAGTACATTTTAACTCTTCATTAAGTATAGAACAACTTGCAGCTAATGTAGAACATTTTGAGTTAAAATTAGTTCTCATCCAACTTTACCAATTTTTTATGGTCTAGATAATGAGGATCCCTATCACCATGTCAAGGAATTCCTTGATATCTATGCTACATTTAGATATTGATATTTTTTCCGACAATTTTACTATATTACAACTATTTCCCTTTCTTTAAAGGGTAAAAAGAAGGCATGAGTGAATTCATTAGAAGTAGGGTCAATCACTACTTTGGAGCAATTTCAAGAAATTCCTAAACAAAAATTTTCATATCTACAAAACCAATGCCCTTCAAAGAGAAATTATAAATTTTCAAAAAAAAAAAAGGGTAAGCATTTTTATCAATGCTTAGAAATGTGGAAGAATTTATTGCTCAAGTGTTCACCCCATGGTTTTGAGAAATGGAAATAAATACAATATTTTTATAAATTCCTGACCCCATAGAACTAACATACAATTGATGCCACTATGGACCAAGAGTGCCATGAAGGCATGGAACGTCTTTGAAACTTTATTAGTGAATTAGAAGCAAGGGGATCATCTATTACAATAGAAAGATTTCCACAACCTCAAAGAAAAGGTGGTATATATGAGATAGGGGCCACTCTTAACCTATGTAACCAAATAGACATATTGACATATAGGATGGCTAAGATTGATAGTCTTCTTACTATGCAACATCCACTTGAGTTTTGTTCAATTTGTTCTAGGACAACATGTCCTATTATTTCATGCTCCTCTAGCTCCATGTTCCCTAAAGATTTTTTTGAAGCAAGTGAATGCATTAAATGTATTCTAAATCCTAGCACCATTTTGAGACATACAATCCTAGATGGGCTAGGCATCCCAATTTTTCCTAGTATCAGAATAATAATATGCGATGACCATCTTGTATCTCTATTGCTTAACATGTTCTTGAAGTCCCAGTTCCATAGCACCTAGTGCCACAATAGTAGCTTCCTCCATAACAGACTAAACAATCTTTAGAAGAGACTCTAAATTTTTATATGGAGAGTATAGAAGATTATCACAATGATGTTCAATAAATAAAGTTGACCCACTCTCACTCAATTGCATAGTTATAGCATCAAATTGGTCCACTAGGCAATAGCTAATCAAGTGGAGCTAACTAAGGAAAGTGAGAAATTTGAGGACAATGAGAGCCCTATAAAGAATAGGAATGGAAAAGAGAAAATATAGCCACCTCCTACTTCTCCTCACCCTAATCCTAAACGACATTATATTCCAAAGGCACCATTTTCTTAACAATTAAAAATGGCTAAGAAGGACAATAATTTTGATAAGTTAAGGGATGTGTTTAAATGGGTGAATATCAATGTGCAATCAAAGACACCCCTTCTTATGCCAAAATTCTGAAGAATCTTAGCACACATAAGAGAAAGCATTAGGTGTAGAAGAAAGCATATCTCACTAAGCAAACTAGCTTAGTCCTACATGACAACACCTTACCCAAGTATAGAGATCTAGAGTGCCCCATTATATTATGTGTGATTGGGGACCACATAAGGAATAGGGCATAACTTGATTTGGGGTACTGTTAACTTATTACCTTATTATGTATATAAGGAATTAGGTTTAGGTGAGATGAAAAGGACAAACACAGCTACAATTGGCAGTTAAGTCAATTATTCGTCATAATGTGGCAGAGGATGTATTGTTTTAGGTTGAAAAGTTCTTATTTTAATAGACTTCTTAATCTTAGATGCATAGCCTATTGTAGACCCTAGTAGTCAAATTCCAATCATTTTGGGATGGCCATTCTTAGTCACATCAAATGCAATATTTAATTGTAGGAATGGAACCATGTAGTTGTCATTTGGAAATATGGACATTAAACTTAATGTCTTTAATATATGACAACCAAGATCTATGGATTTTTGTGAAGTTAATATAATATAGAGTATACCATCCCTATCATTCTCCAGCTTTAATCCACTAGAAGGTTATTTAACTCATTTTTGGTTTTGATGATTTTTACATAGACAGCTCCATTAACAAGTGAATGGTTTATTGGATACTATATCATTAATGGACACTTCAAAATGGATAGTCCAAGTAGAAACCCTTACATTTCCTAACTTTTTATTTGAGCCTTTCCATGTACAAGACACACCCACTTCAAACCTATCACCTTTACTAATGATGCCCAATGAGAAAGTTTAGGTTCATTTGAAACCTTCTATGTTACTGTAGAATAGGGAGGATAGTCCAATGATGTTTTAGCAGAACATCAACAAGCTCTAGGGTGTACAGAAGATAATCAAGAGGGTATAAACCCTATTACTTCTTGCATGAAAAGGAACATGAAGTTGCTTTTAGGAAAATGCAGAGTGAGCTTAGCCTAACATTCATGAAGATGTAAGAGAGAAGGACATTTTTTGCATTTTGATGATGGCATCCCATATACCCAATTTGACCAATCAAGGGTCAAATCCTCTTGAGTTGGTCCAAAGAAATACTAGTTTAGAGTGGTCAAACATTCTATATTGTTATCATAACCATATATTTCTAGGTGGTGAAGTACATTTATGATTGTTAAATTCTAAAATGGTGTTGTTAGAAACTCTTTCATAGTTAGTCTAGGTTAGGTGGTGTATCTTTAAAATTACTCACAAGCACATGAATCAATGAAGCATTTCATGTGAGAGAGGTCAATCCCATGAGAAATCTCATGAATTTGTATGTTGGATGGATCTTATTTAAAGTGCTTAACTTCAGCCAAAGAGAGAGACATAATTGGATTTGAATTTAAAATACGAAAGTAAATGAAAAAGAAGAAGAAAAGAAATATGCATGAAGCTAGAAACTACAATTGAGAGAAACTTTCTAAAATTAAAGCCTTGGAATGGAATTACAAGCTAACATGCATTCAATAAAGAAACTGATGCAAAACTAGACTGAATGAAATTAAGAAACTAAAACTGATGGAAACTTCCTAATTTAACACTTTCCTAAACCTTAAACTTTCTATAAATGAAACTTTCTAAAACTCAAAAATGAACTTTCTAAAACTAAAAACTATGAAAACAACTAATTTAATTTTCTAAACTAAGATTAGGAAACTAAACATAGCAAGAGTTTAATGAGGATTCATCCAACTTCCATGTGCATAATCCATGGGATGGTACACATGGTTTATGGGATGAAACGACTCAAAATTCAACTAACCAAAGCTAATTAACTTGAATTATAATCAAAGAACTTAATAAACAACATAAAAATCTAAATGGAAACTAAGGAATTAAGCAAATAAAATGAATAAGGTGGTAGGAATTAAGTATGAAGATTGAATGGAAAATTTCCATATTTCAAGCACTTAAGAAACTCAAATTAAACCAAGCATGGAAAGCAACTTACCCAAAATTTTTTATGGAAGGTAACACTCAAGATCTAAAGTACATTAATAATAGAATCAAGTATTAACAAAAAACTTCAAATGGCTTCATTGAATCCAGGGCAAAATATACCTAAAATGGTGTGCATGACACTTAAATGTGAATCTAGAAATTGCACACTTTTCATGAAATAATTTTGCATAAAATGTACCCAATTAGTTGCTCATGTGTTATAACTCATAGTGTAAAATTAGGATTTTTGGCCAAAAATTATAACACATGCATTTTCTGACCTATGACTCTAAAGTTTAATATTTTGTAGGTTTAGAGGCTAATCCAAAGTATGTGAATAATTATATTTTTTTAAGATTTAATATTCATATCTTTTATAGGTGCTGGGAAGGTAATCAAATGACTGAGAGTGATCAAGATGGAAATTTAAGACCTTTATGAGGTTTCCTAGTCTAATTAGGAAACCTAAGCAAGCCAAGACCTAAATCTCAACAATGCAAATGTCCAGTCAAGATCATCTCTATAGTAAGCAACGAATGAAATTGGAGAAGTCAAAGGTGACTAAAGTAGGCCCATGCACAAGCCATGCAAAGTCCACCACCTTTTGCATGGGATTCACTCAAGTCACCTAAACCATCTAAGCCATGAAAAAGGTGACAAGCTAAAGAGCCTAGCTAGCCATCAAAGCTAATAGGGTTAAGCCACCAAGCTATGCCAAAAAGGCCCCTAAAGCCAGACATGAAGCCAAGCCAAATGAGATTTCAAAGCAAGCCACTTAAGCTAAGCCACATGGAAAGTCATGATTGAAGGAGAATCTAGAGAAAATATCCATGGGCTTTTAAGAGGGTAGTGAATAGATATTTGGGTGAAAATCAATGGAAAAGCATGCATGTGGACTAATAGGAAGTGCCCAACTTTAACTTACCTTTTCCATCTTATTTTTAACAATTTTCTCTCTCTCCACCTCACCTACATGATTCCCCAAGAATCTTCACTTAGGGTGAAAGTCTTCCTCATAAAACTCCGATCTTCCTAAAACTTTGACTTACCCAATCACCATTCCACCTTCCAAACTTCATCATAGATCCAACCAACCGCCTATTTCCACCTAAACTTTTCTTCCTTATCTCTTTCTCTCTCTCTCTCTCCAACTCTCTGCCAATCTCACCTAAGGGTCATCCACTAGGAATTTTAGGAAGTACCTAAAAAACATATAAAACATAGGATTTTTTACATGAAAAAGAATCTTAGAGAGGGGGAGATCGCACGTCCTTTGAAGGAGGTCTCTCCATCCATCCTTTCTCTTTCAATCCCACAAAGATTCTCCTTGGAGCTATTTTCTTTACTAGCCTTTCATGCCCTTTTCCTTACATATTTTTCTCTTTTTGATGTCCTAAAATCTAATTTTAGTTCCTCTTTTAGGCTTTAGATCCTTGATCAAAGGAACACTAATCTCCTATAGTGATAGCTAAGAGATATTGATCTTTGGATCAAGTTATTTGGTTTCCTAATTTCTTTAATTTCCATTGCCTTCTTTCTCATTGTTTTTTCATCCTTTTCCTTAGATCTCTATTGAGTCACTTGCATGTTTGTTTAGGATTGGGTTACATAAAAGCTAGAGTAAACATTTTGGAGTGTAATATGCTTACTGAATGGTGTGCACACTCCATGGAGAGTGTGCACGGCACTTGTAACTTATTTTTGCCCCAACCAATGAAGAGTTGTTCCAAATATCAATTGTGCAATATTTGTTGATGTTTTGTTTACTTCAAATTTAGCTTTTCATTGTTGTTTAATCAAGCTTACCATATTTAGATTCCATATACTTAATTATAGGGTTTTGTAGCAATTTGAATATCACACAAACTCATGGTCCATGTGCATGGTTTTGAGGTGTTTTCCATTAGGTAACTCACTAGATTTCGTTAATGTTTACATGCTTAGTTAATTTCCATTTATTGCATTAGCTTAGGTTGCATCCTAGTTTAGACATAAATCCATGTTTCAATCATGCACTTTAGGTAATTTATTTCATTCACTTTCTATGTTTAGTTCATGCATCATGTTAAGCTACATTGCATACTTTGTTTTCTTAGATTAGGTCATGTTTATGTTCAATTAACTATTGTTTAGGTTTAGTATCATGTTAGATTAGTTTAAGAATGTTTCCATATTTAATTTTAGGATGCACTAAACTAAGAAAGTTTCAATTCCATGCATGTATTTAGTTTTCATGTTAGTTAATTTCTTTGTCTGGGTTAAAATTGCCTTCTTTGGCTAGACTATGTTGTTTAAGTAAGGACCTACCATCACACAAACAATTTGATTCCTCATGGGATTGACCTCATTAGCATGTGATACTATAATTGAATCATGTTCTTGTATGTTAAGTAAAACACACAACATCTTTTGGTATTGTTGTTGGAGAATCGCAACGAAATTATGTAGTGGATCTTATGTTATATTATTTACCTCTAGTCTATGTTTAGGTTGCATTAGGATTTTGCATCAATTTTGTATTTATTTATTAATTCCTCATAATTGACCATACTTTGGTTGATTTTGAGTGAGGGGAAATTGGCAAAGGAGTGGCAGCAATCTTGTGAGCCAAAGTGTCATCACATTAGATTAAAGTTTTATTGCTTTCTTAGGTTAAGGTTTTGAGTGGAACTTGGGGTGAGGCCCATCGTACTTTGAATTTTAATTATTTAATTTTTACATGGGTTGTAATAATACCAGATAAGTATGGGTATGGTAGCCCATACTTGATCATCATATTAAAACTCCACTATAAGTATCACTCTTTTTCTTTTTCTTTTTCTTTTTTCTAATTTATTTGAATTCAGTGTTATCTGACATTATGGATGGTAACATAGCTCATATAGAAAAGGAGCATTCATGATAATTACTGCATTTTATTTAGAACTATTGCATTAGTTGTGCATTTATTCAACAAAGGTTAGCCTAAGCTCAACTATAACTAAGGCATAGGTTGTCTAGTTATAGTGTCCTATATGTTGAGGTGTGGACCCTTTGTTATATAGGATGTAGGTAGGGATTAGTTTTCTTTTGTATTGCATTGCACATTAAATTGCTTTATGGTGGAATGTATCACAATGATAGTAAAGGTCCCAGAGGAACCCTCATAAGATAAGGATTGGATTTCATAACCAGATCAATGACGCATCTAAGTAATTAAAATTAATCCTTTTATGTTTGTATTCCAATCCCTTGAATGTAATGTTAAATCAAGTAGAAAGAGATAAGGTTTTTGAGCTTGTAGGAATCTTTTTAGAGGGTTAGATCTATTACCACTCCAATAGCTCCTGAGAATCATGAGTATAGTGGGTATACAAACTCCAAGTGAATTTTTCATGCCTTTCATTGACATTGGTTCCAGACATGAGAATTGTACTAACCACTTTAGAACAAAACCTAACTCATAAGCAGTAGTCTAGCTCAGATTAAAGGATGAGTTGTTTAGACTTAGGTCTAAAAGTTACCACCCTACGTCTTATAAAGATCATCAATTTAGTTTGTTTGTAAGCTACTAGGATTGGTTGTGCATCATTTAGCTAAGGATTAGCATTTAGGATGCATCATATAGTTAGTGACTTTCATTAGAAAAATCACATAAAAAGGTACCCATCCATTATATACAATGATTTGTTTCATTATATATAAATTTGAGAACAAATGCTTATCAAGAAGGGGATAGATTTAACAAATTAGACACATCAATTGATAGAGTAAATAGTATGGAATGTCAATTGTTTAGCATGATGGCTTCTAGGCAAGCTAGTCCACAACCTCAGTTACTATGCTTATTTTGAACCACAATATCCCACTCCTTCACGGCCATCAAGCTTCACATACAATGATTATTATCAAGAGCTAGTGGATGCAACCACTGCATTCACATACCTTAGCAATGACTACTATTTTGAGATAGACTATTAAAAAAAATGGGCTAGGCATAATGAACAACTATGGTCTCAAGATTACCAATATCAGGAAGAACTACAATAGTCCCACCTGATCCTCCCTACCATGATTATCAAGAATATCAGGGTCAACCATAATTGGTTCAACCTACTTAGCCCTTTTTCAATACCCAATGGCACAACAATGCTAGCCAAATTAGTTGTTTCCTCTAAAATAGGAAGAACAGTCATTAGAGATGCAAAATATAGAACATTTGTAATGACTTAGTGAATGAATGGATCAAAATCTTACTGCAATTAAAAAATGGGCTGAGGAAATGAAACAAATGAGGAAGGCGAGTGAAGAAACACTTGAAAGAATTTCAAGGTGAAAATTATCATCTATTCCTCCTAAACGCTAAAGCTTTTCAGCAACCTTGACCAGTGATAATAATGATAGTATGGAAATATCTCTTGATCATCTGAGCCACAAAGCCTACATCCATCCATAAAAATTTTCAACTCAGATCCACTCAAGTCATGTCTAGATCATTTTTATAATGTTGATGAAGACACATCCATTGATGAAGTAAATGATTTACTATATAATGCACTATTAATGAACACTTTTTAATGGACAGCTAGAGTAGGATCCCTAAAGGGCTTAAATTACAAATTGAACCTTGTAGTGTAGAATGTACCTAATTAGAACCTATAGGCCTTATTTGAATAAACACAGAATAGTAATGTAGGCCCAATTGAAACCTTACTTGTGCCAGCTAAATAGGAAGAAAAAGATTTAATTAATGTATTATCCCTACATCAACCAACTCTAATGTACACATTAGAAGATAATTAGGATTTAAGCCAAACCATGTCCCTGCCTCTAGTAATACAAGAACTACCTTTTAGGGAAGTGTAAATTTAGCTTATACCCCAATTTCAGGAAAAAAGTAAGCGAGCAAGGAAAAGATGAACTAAGAGCAATGGTCATTGTCATCCCTCAATTTGTTAAAAAGGAGGACCATTCAATTCTATATGGTCCAACAAATTTTAATTTCATGATAGTCCACATTGTAATTGTGTTACCACAACCTAAATTTTTAAGGTAGAGAAATTATATTAACTATCATGAAGTACTAAAAACAAAGAATTATCAAGGTGGTCCCACAAAATTGAAAATCTTGGTGGTCTATTATGTCATGTTATTACCACCACCAAAAATTTCAAGGTGGAGGAAATATATAGACTACCATGAGATTCTAAAATGGGGTGAGAAATCTTGCCCATTTCTTTGTTAAAGTTAGGTTAGGAAAATTTAGGTTAAACTAATAAGTTATAGATTTGGGTACATAAGGTTAGTTAAAGGATATGTCTTGCTAAAGATGTTAAACTTTTCACTCACTAGGAGGCAACCTAGGGTTTTTAGAAAATCTTAGTATTCTACATCATTCCTTCCTCATTTAGGATCCTACATTTCAAAACATTAAGGATAATGTTTAATTTAGGATGGGGTGTAAAGATGCATGAGATTTTGTCTTTCCTGCATTTTTGAAAGATATGCATGAGATTTCAATGTTTTCTTGAAAATTTAAAAAAATTTATGATAAGTTTCTTTATAAAAACAAGAATTGAAACAAATTTTATGAATATCAGTTATTAGTTGAACTTTAGCTTATTAATTGAGTTCCATACAATTAGTTTGCTATTTTATCCTTTTTCTAAAGTATTTCATGAAAAATTAAACTTGGAATATTAATTGCACAAATATATATATATAGTTTAAGTTGAAGGGAGAATATAACTTAGGGATCTTGAAGAAGATTTGTGGAGACTTATAACCTAAGTGTGTTTTAAGTCATTCTTCCTTTTATGAGGGTAGTACATAAATTCAAAATTTTCTTCAACAGATATTAATTCTTAATTGATCTCATTATTCTTCGTCTTAGTCAACTATTGAGAAATCATAAAAGAAGACTATACCATATATCTCTTAAATTTATTGTCATTTTTAATTCATATGAAACCTGCAAAATGATAGAGGCCATCCTTGCTAAACTCAAAGCCCTTAGCCTTTCCTATGCTATTTTTTGATAGATAACCTCTTGAGCCTTTTAAATGTAAGCCTTTTTCTTTCTTAGATAAACAACCTTTACTTATATTGAACCCCTATAATATATCCATTGCACACTTGTTTTACAAATATGTAGAGAAGATTGAGGGCATCTTTGAAAAAAGTATGAACAACACAATTGAAGAGATGGACATCAAAAGGTTTAAAAGGAAGTAAAAGTTCAAAAAGGCTATATATAAAGTCAAGTGAAATGGAGAAAAAAAAATGATAGCCAATGAAAAAGAAGAATGTTTACTCTTGTGAGAAAATTTTGAAAAGTTGAGAATACATTGATAGAAGACCTTTACATATGTTCCAGTCAACCTTTGTTTACTTTTATACCCACTTTTCTTTATATAACCCTTACCTAAGCCTATGTTTCATCCTAATAGATATCCAAACTTGATCTTAGGAGTAGTATGGCTTGGATATGGTTATAAAAGAAATATGGAATTTAGTAGAGCATAACATTCTCTCTAAGTTATCATTCTTTGTATGAAATATGTGAGACTTTTGGACTTCATGAACAACATACTACTCACATATTAATGAGAGATTTACACATTTTTAAGTGACTTCTTTTTGAGTGATAAAAATATCCTATGAGAATTGAAGTCAAAGCATACATTTGGAAAGTAATTTAGGTTATATTTGACTTGGAAACTAACAAGTGTATATTAGCTAATGAACACCCTTAGCTTTCAAAGTTGAATGAAATAATAAGATAGCTTTAGCATAAGGGTAGGATTCTTAACCTTTTAGTTCATCTTTATTAGTAGGGTTAAGTTAGGTATTTAATATTAGTTGAATAGAAGAAAAGCTTCTCAGATGAATAAAGGACTTACATAAAAGTTTAAAATTTTTTGTGGGTATATTCACTGTAAACCCTCACGAGTTTAATTCATCCACTAGGCATAACCTAGGGGTTTAAGGGCTTGTTACATCTACTAAATGCAATCATGAGTACCTACAAAAGTGGTAATTTGCATCAATTTTCTAAAATAAATTTTCATGTGTTTTGCTTAGGACTAGCAAAATACTGGTTGGGGGTGTGATAAGTGTCCAATTTCACATACAAAGTACCCAATTAGTTCCCCATGTGTCAATAACTCATAACATAAAATTAGGGTTTTTGGCTAAAAATTATAACACATGCATTTCTAACCTAATGACTTTAAAGCTTGATATTTTGTAGATTTAGATCCTAATCCAAAGTAACTATGGAAGTAATCATATTTTTTAAGATTTAATTAGGATTACTTATCTGTTGTAGGTGAGAGGAAGGTAATCCAATGACCGAGAGTGATCGAGATGGAAATTGAAGTCATTCATGAGGTTTCTTAGTCTAACTAGGAAACCTAAGGAAGCCAAGGCATAAATCTCAATAATCTAAAGACATGATGAAGATCATCTCTAGGGTAAGTATAGGATGAAATTGGATAAGTCAAAGGTGACTAAAGTGGGTGCATGCACAAGCCATGCAAAGCCCACCACCATTTGCACGAGATTCACTCAAGTCACCTAAGCCATCTAAGCCATGAAAAAGGTAACAAGCTAAGGAGCCTCGCCAGCCATCAAAGCTAAGGGGGTCATGCCACCAAGCAAAGTTCAAAGAGGCCCTTAAAGTCAACCATGAAGCCAAGCCAAATGACATATCTAGTTAAACCAAGCCACATGGAAGGCCACGATTGAAGGAGAATCTAAATCAAATATCCATGGGTTTTAAAGAGGATAAGGAGAAGATAGTTGGGTGAAAATCAATGGGAAAGCACGCATTGGAGCAAAAGAAAGTGCCCACCTCTATTTTCCCTTTTTCCATCTTATTTTCCACTTTTTCTCTCTCTCCACCTCACCCTACATGACTTCTATGAATTTTCACTTAGGGGGAAAATCTTCCACCTAAAACTCTCACTTACCCAATCACTATTATAGCTTCCTAACTTTGTCATAAATCCAACCAACCATACTTTTCCACTTAACCTTTTCTTCCTTATCTCTTTTTCTTGTTCCAACTCTTTATCCATCTCACTTCTTATTTTCCTAAGGAGAATTCATGATTTTTATAGGGGAGATGGCCCTCCTAAAAAGGTGGTGCCTCTACTACTACACAGGAGGTGTTTAAAGTCGGTATAAAGAAGTCGTTATTTTGACTACCAACTTCATAAATATTTTACAAGCTGTTGAGAAAAAATGACTTTAAAAGTATAAACTTAAGGAGTTATTTAATCAAAAACAACTTATTTAGTAGGCACAAAGAGGAATTTTTATGTGGGAAAGGACTTTTAAAGTCATTTGACTCAAACGACTTCAAAAGTGCATGTTTTTAGAGTTGTTTATTTATAAATGACTCTAAAAGTGTACACTTTTGGAGTCATTTAAGTCAAATGAATTAAAATGTATACACTTTATCCTAGTGCAAAGAGTAATTTTATGCGAGAAAGGACTTTTAAAGTCATTGATTTCTAAACGATTTTAAAAGTATACACTTTAGCTTGGTGTAAGGAGTAATTTTATGTGGGAAAGGACTTTTAAAGTTGTTTGAATTAAACAAATTTAAAATTCATTGACTTTTGATGTCATTTGAGTCAAACGACTTTAAAATGATATACATTTTATCCTGAAGAGTAATTTCACATGGAAAAGGACTGTTAAAGTTGTTTGAATCAAATGACTTTAAAAGTCATTGCCTGTTGAAGGTATTTGAGTCAAACAACTTTAAAAGTTGTTGAATGTTGAAGTTGTTTGAGTCAAATGACTTTAAAAGTCCTTTCCCACATAAAAATCTCCCATCGCCCCATCTAAAGTGTATACTTTTAAAGTCATTTGTCTCAAATGACTTCTAAAGTCTTCTCAATTTTTCCTATATCCTCTATTCATGTTCTTCTTCTCGCAAGTGCCATGACAACCTCCTCCTCTAATCATTGGGTCTACTCTTTCCTTTTTCCACTCTTCATTTCCATTTTGGATATTTGATTTTCTATGTAATGAAAAACACTTTAAGTGAATCAAAACCTCTATCATCATTACTTTCTTGTTAGCAACTCTCTTTGTTCGCATTTTGTGGATCAAGTGGGTTTTGTCAATATAGACAATGGGATTAAGAAGCATGTTAAATCATTGTCATTTCAGAAAAAAATGTATGATTTCATTATAAACAATAATTGTTAGCTTCTCTCTCTAATCCTCACTATTGGAGAAGGGGAGAACATTACAATTTGTGGTTCTCATTCAAAATTAGAATTTGAAGTAGAGAAATGCTAGCATTATATTGGCTAAGGAAGGTGTAGCTTAAAGCTTTACCCACTCTCTCCTACTAGGGGGCCAAATTTGATGAAATCATTTTATATTAGCTCTTTGATCATAATATTGTATCAATAATATGTAACATTTGATATATGCAATAAAAGGATAATAAATGATTAGTTAATCCAAAAAATACTTTGATTTCCTAGTTTATGTATTTGTTTATGTGTGTGTGTGTGTGTGTAAAGAATGCATCAATTAATACTAACTATCATAAAAAATCAGTTTCATTGTGTATTTATGTAAGATATTGTAAAATATATATTTGCAGTGAAAAATATATTAGTTTTTAAAATCATTTCTTGTAAACAACTTTACAAGTTATACTTTTGAAGTCATTTGCATTAAACCAATAAATGACTTTAAAAGTGAATACTTTTAAAGTCATTTGTAGTAAATGACTTTAAAAGTTACTGACTGTAAAAAGTCAATACTCCATTTTAGGTGTTGTTTCATAGACTTTTGCTTTGCTTTTTTTGACGTTCTACGCCTATACACTAAATATATTTTTATTTTCATTATGGCATGCTCAACCAAATCCCAACTATGAATTGAAACTGCATTCACATATTCATGGTCAATACAATTTTTGAGTCTTGGTTACTATCTTTTTGGTAAAATGCCTAACCTAATCTTTTCATGTCTAACAAGTCTCCACACACAAATTTGCTTCAATTTATTGAGGTAATGGACAAATATACTTAAAGGAATGCCATAAGAACATCAAAAGAATATGAGAAGGGAAGAAAAAATTTCATTGAGTTTGCATTTAGAGCAGGTGTTGATCGTAATCGCATGCGTTGTCTATGATCTAAATGTGGAAACTTGAAAAAAGTAACTATAGGGATATTGAGAGAACACTTGTGCTTTAATGGAATCAATAAAATCTATCACCCATGAATTTTGCATGGAGAGGACCCTTGTCAAGGCCAAGAAGATATGGTCAAGGCACTATAGGAAGTGTTGTAGATACTACAACTATTCGATGTTTTGAGATGCATATGATGACTTCCAAGATGACCCTAAACAATTTCATACTACAATATTAGAGTAAGTCAATGAGCCATTGTACCCTAAGTATAAAGATTATACCAAGTTGTCTGTAGTGGAAGAACTTTACAAGGTAAAATCAAGATTTGGTTTTTTACATCAAAGTTTTATAGAAGTTTTAAAAGTAGTGGGTACAATGCTACCAAAGGATAATAAATCAGTGATGTTGACATGGGAGGCAAAGAAAACTATAATAACCCAAAAAATTTATGAATTTATCTAAATTATTAAGTCTCTAAATTGAAATTTTGGAAAATAGAATTGGAAATTTAGATTCCAAGAAATTGACTTTTTATAGAAATGGAATTAGGAGTTCAAATATGAATAATTGAATACTACTCAAAAAATGGAATCCAATGATATTAAGAACACTAAAATCAGAGTTTAGTTGAAAAATCCAAAATTTCTCAATTTAATTATTAATTTGAAGGGAAAAATGGTAAATTCACAATTATATGGGCTCTACAAGAAAGTCAAGTAGGCCATAGTCATCAATTATTAAATATGGAATGATTACAGTGAAATCATGACAAAACTAACTTTTAATAAAGTAATAAAAGTAATAAAATGAATAAAATAATTTGATAAATAAAATGAATTCAAATAAATTAAAATCACTGCATAGGAGAAATCCTATGCAGCCCCAAATTCCAACTTGCTCTCCTTCTTCCTCTCCATTTCTCCCTATTTCCTTCCTCCATCTCTTCCTCTTTCTCCTTCTCTCTCCCCCTTCTCCCTCCTCTCTCCTCCTCTCTCCTCATCTATCAGGTGCATCCCTGGACGTGTCGTCCCTGACCCAATGACACACTCGACCACCCCTCTCCCTCTGTTCTCTTTCTTCTCTAGCACCAGCACCAGCATCAGCCTAGACTTCTCCCCTTTTTTCCCTTTCCTTCTTCCCTTTCCCTTTCCTCTCTTTCCTTTTCCCCTTCCCTCTGCAGCCACTTTTGTTCCCCTCTAATCTGGTGACCTAGGGTTTCCAAAGGCACAAAAAAGACTACACCACTAAATAACCCAGATCTCACCTCCTTCAGCTAATCCAGGTAATCTTTTCTCCCCCTCCTTTCCTTTTTCCAGCATCATTCCCTCAAATCTAGGCCGAATTTGCTCTCACCAATTGGCAAATCGTCGATGAAAATAGATATGTTGGATCCAATGTGGTAGACACCCAAGGACAGCTTAGATGAAAGATCTGAGCCATCTGATGAGTTTGTGGGTCCCAAAACCCTAAAAATGGTAAAGATAGTAAACTTTGGAGTGATGCTAATCGTAGATCTAAGGTAGGATGATTAAATGGTCTAGATCAAACCATCTCATTCCTGTCAGTCTGATCTGTGCTTGAGACTGGTCTTGGAATGCATCTTGAAGACACGCCACCCCAATGAACTATCTCACGTGCACTATGCATGTGGAACGGTTGTAGAGTGACTATGACGTTGCAACGTCTTGGTAATAGTGATGCATCATGTGCATTACGGTCACCAAGATGCACATGTGCGTCTGAGAATGCGCATTTTGTTAGGATGCATCCTAGTCACAAGACAATTTTTGTTTTATTTTATGTGGACTTAGTCCTTACCATTAAAATGATCTGAAATATTGAAATTGAAATTCAGAGGGCTATATAAGCCTGATTAATGATTAGAAAGGTTTGTTAGAATTGTATTGATGCTACAAACCTAATTATTCAAAAAAATTTAAGATCAAAGATCAAATTTAGTCTAATCAACTTTTGAAACCATGAAATTTGAATGAACGGATCAGATCAAAGGAGATCAAATCTTATGAAATGGTTAATTATGGAATTTTGCATTATATTAAGTCATATTAAATGATCAAATCATGTCACTAGGCTAATATTAATGATCTGAGACATAGATTTAGCTCAGGATCATAGATCTAACAAATCAAAGTTAGATCAAGACACATACTATAGATAGCTCATTAAATAAATTGAATTATTAAAATTTAGTACAATAATAATGGATTAAGCAGTAGATTGAATAATTTAACAAAATTAATGGCCAGATTTACCTTCAATATTAAGATAGGTCAGAATTGACATAGACATTGATCAAAAATACTAAATCTGACCAATCAAAGCTGATCAAACTAACATTGGAGAGATATAAGTTTGATCAGGAAGATAAGAAAGCAAGATCATCTAAATTATGATGATCAATAATAAGATAAATAAAAAATACTCATTAAAAGAAAAGAAAATAACCATCTTTTGTACATGTAATTTTATAGATACACACTATTAAGCTAACAATGAGGAATACAGTCTTGAGGAGACTCAGCATTCATCATGAGGTTGGTGGAATTGTAAGAGTATATATTTCTTTACATGTCAAGACCAGTATTCTATACATTATCTTATTTAATATTGTGAAATTAGATAAGTTAACCTGTTTATCAAATAAAATGATTGTAAATTAATAATTTAAGATGTAAAATTATGAGATGTTGTTTCTATGCTTATCATTATGCAATTATTAAGCATGATATGAATTCCTCTTATTTGTATATCCTTGAAAGTGTATTTATGGCATACGGGTACAATGTATCTAAAGTGTCGATTCTTGAATTTGGAACGACTAAGTTTCATCCTTGGTGCATGATTACATATTAAGCAAGAATGATGATTTTGTGGTGAATTATATATATATATATATATATCTGTGTGTGTGTGTGTGTGTGTGTGTGTGCATGTATGGATGGATGGATTGGTGAATAGCCTGATATGATTATTATTTTATATCATAGCATGAAAATTACTCCCTCAGGTGGGCCTGACAGGTTGACGGGCTAGTGGAGGTCACTCCTTGAGGCGGACCTATAGGCTGACAAGCTAGTGGAGATAAGTCCTTGAGACAGGCCTGAGAGGCTAATGGGTGAGCGGAGGTCACTCCTAGAGAAGGGCTACAGGCTAATGGGCTAGTGGAGATAACTCCTTGAGGTAGGCCTAAGAGGCTAATGGGCCAGTGGAGGTCACTCCATGAGGCGGGTCAATAGGCAGACGAGCTAGTGGAGGTCACTTCCTAAGGTGGGTCTATGGGCTGACAGGCTAATGGAGATAACTCCCTAAGGCAGGCCTAAAGACAAACAAGCTAGTGAAGTGATGGATGCATTGTTATTTCCTAGCAAAGGTTGGATGATTTTGATACCAATAAAGGCTATATATATACACACACACACATATGGATATTATGGATGTGAACCCAATATGCGTATAGGAATGGATATTATCATATATGGTAAATGATCGTCATATTTGTAAGATTTAAATGACTTAAAATATATAGTATAATCATATATGAGTTACTGTGGGGAACATTTTATAGAAGTTTCAATATGGATAAGTACTTGATATGCACATTATATAGAATATGATTCATAGAAATTGGACTATTTCATGCATATGGAAATTGATGATTTTGAATTGTCAAATGATTATTGGATTATATCATTGAATTTAAATTTCATAAGATTCTTAAAATCCCACTAAGTATAGCCTGCTAAGATATTGTAAATGTTTAAATGTTTATAATATCTTAGATATTTATAGATAGGAGATGGATACAATACGAGGATGTCAGCAACCATACTATTGTCAGGTGTGCATTTTTATTTCAAACATTGTATTGTGTTGTTAGTTATCTGGATTGTGAACTTTAGACATTTAATATAATATTTATAGGGGTTGTATAAGTGAGCCACTAGATGGGTCCTGTTTTTACTAAATGAAATTCTAATTTTATAAATAAACTATACATGTATAGTATGAGAGTAAAAATGACATCCAGGCTTTTTAGAAATGAATTTCAAAGAAAATGTTTTCCCTTGTTTTGAATTTTGAAAATTTTGACACGCCATCTTTTGAAAATAAATGTGAAAAAGTGTTTTAAAAACCTAGGGTGTCATAGTTGGTATCAAAGCCATTCATCCAGTCATTTTCAACCCTTTATGTCCAACAAAAAGGTCACAATCCAAATATAGGTTAGAATATAGTGAGTTGATGTAGGATTAGGATAGAATTTGTTAAGTATTATAATAGAATGAGTAAATAACTCATATAGGAATAGTAAACTATGAGCAGATGCCACCAAGGAAATAACTAGGAGGATAGCTCAAAGAATTAACAATTCTTAGGTTAAGAATAGTGAACAAGGGAACCAAGTAGTAGAAATAGTTAAGTTATTGTTATAGAATACCCATTTTATCTACAATGTACTCAAATACCATAACTTATGGTAGTACAAAATGCTCTGGAGCAGGTTTAAATAGAAACTATGCCAATACCAATGTTCAAAGAGATAAGTCCCCAACACAGGTCTATACTCATTGTTCATGTATACCGAGTGTAAAAGTAAAAAGTTTGAAATGAGCAAATGATAAATTGGAAATGATAATGGAGAAAGTATAGAATGTAGTATCATCTTGTATAAAGAAAGGTGAAGTAGAAACAATTGAGGAATGATAAATTGAAGAGGAGAAAATTTTGAAGGATTATGGCATCTATACAGATGAAGGTTAGAACTATCATATATCTTGAAATTAGAAACAGGATTTTAGGAACCATAGATCAAACAAATATATAGAGAAAATACTACTTGGAAAGAATTTAAGGAAATAATAAGTCCTTTCTTCTCTAAAGATAATTAACAAAGGAGAAATTTTTTTCAATTTACAAATGATAAATTGGAAATGATAATGGAGAAAGTATAGAATGTAGTATCATCTTGTATAAAGAAAGGTGAAGTAGAAACAATTGAGGAATGATAAATTGAAGAGGAGAAATTTTGAAGGATTATGGCATCTATATAGATGAAGGTTAGAACTATCATATATCTTGAAATTAGAAACAGGATTTTAGGAACCATAGATCAAACAAATATATAGAGAAAATACTACTTGGAAAGAATTTAAGGAAATAATAAGTCCTTTCTTCTCTAAAGATAATTAACAAAGGAGAAATTTTTTTCAATTTACAGTAAGGAAACATCACCTTGATAAAGTAGGAGACAAAGTTCAGATAAACAAATAGTGGATTGATTTTTGGAAGAATTATATCCTAATCTAAAAATTAAAGTTATTGATAAGAAACTCATTTCAATAGTAGAGTGTGAGATGATTTCTAAATTTGAGGAAAATTTTGAGACAAATCTAATCATGAAGAATAGCGAGACAGAAAATTTCAATCCTTGATCTTCTAAGAAACAAGTGATCCATACGTATACCATGAAGAAATCAAGATTGGTATAGTCCTTTATTTTGTGCAATTACGTCAAGTGTGAAATTAGTTTGGGAAAATTGGAAAATTGACTTTATATGATAATTTCAATTGCCAAATCAATCAATAGCATGAGAATTCATTCAAAGAAATTTTTCTTAAGGTTATTTAAAAGAACAATAGCTACTAACCTTATATGATATGATGGACTTGGTTATTATCTTAAGAATGAATTGGTAGAAAAATATTAGGAAAGTATGGATTGTCACAAAGAGGAAATCATATTTTGTATATTTGATGATAAAATAGTATTTTTAATAGGGAGATAAGATACTATAAGATCATGCATTATATTAGCTATAAAAAGGCTAAACACATCTCCAAAGACTGCCTTGCATCCCTAAAAATTATGATTATTATAGATGATGAATGATAGAAGATTGAGGCGAAAGATGTAACTAAAGGATCTCAAGATATTTTGAGGAACTTTTGGAATTACCTATCTAAAGAAAGATTGAGTTATTACCTTATATAATTCAAATCCCTAAGGCACATTATAAGATGATATTAGATGAATAGAAAGAATTGGAGAGTCAATTACAAGAATTATTAGACAGGGAATCCATTTGACCAAGTAGTTTATTTTAGCGAGCACACATCCTATTTACAAAGAAAAATAATAGATCAATTTATTGAAGATAAGTTATGAGCATTGTGAAGTCCTAGACATGCAAATTGATGATTGCACTAATGATGTTAGTGAACTTGATGAATAGAGTCATTCAAACTTTCCCATTAAGGATTTATGGAATTATTTTATCAGTATTGGGAAATACTAAGCAAATTACAAAATTTTGTTGAATAGTTTTAAAGATCCATAAACTAATTGCTAAAATTAATGAGAATGATTATTTTATAAATAAAATTATTAGATCATGGAATTATTAAGGATGCTATTGTGGCGGATTTAACAAATGTAGAGGTACAGATGAACTAGAAATAAGATAGTCATAGAAATTGGTAGAATTTTTAATCTTATAGGATACCATTATAAGGATTCTCTTACATAACCCTACCTTTACTGCATCAGGTCAAAGAGAAATGTACAATTCACTTGGGAGGTTGATAGAATATATGAGTTAAAGAAGAAGATTTACAATGACATGAGTTTAATTCTTTTATTAGGAAGTAAAGGTTTATGAGAAAATTTCTATAATAATTTAGACAAATGTTTGGGAAGATTATTCAAGCAGTGTGATAGGATCATTACTTATGATCATGATCTAGAACTTATGGCGAAAATGTTTACTTTGAAGAGTTGGCAATATTACCTATACAATAGAAGAATTAAAATGTTGCCTTAAGTATATTTTGACATAAATTGACCTGCATAGGAGATAACAAAGATGGATCAAATAAAGTGAAGGATACAATCTATTATCATTTTAAGAAGATGAACATAGTTGTTAATTCATTAAGAAGAAAATTGAGTATTGTGATTGTAAATATCATCATTACATCAATTTTTATGGATTGGCTATTAAGAAATTGAGAAAATGATACAATGACTTAAGGCTGGTGTACAAAGAAATTTTTTGCAAAAAGACAAGATGAAAGTATTCAGTTACAAGAGAGACTAGTAGTCCCATTAACTAAATAACTAAAAGAAAAATTATTATGGGTAACCCATAGGTCGATATTTTATAGTCCTTTGATGGTACAATGATGTACTAGGACTTGAAGAAAAACCTCTAGGAGGAAAAAAACAAAAGAAAAGAAAGAAAAGAAAAAAGAAAAAGAAATATAGGTCTGATGGTGACTAAATAATTTATTGGTTAGCAAGTGAAAATAGTATATAAGAGATCTTTACGAATGGTACACAATTAATAGAAATGGAATCATATCACTATGGACTTCATGATAGATGTAATTAAGATATGTGATAATCAAGATATGATTTGGATGATAGTAAATGCATTGACAAAGTCAGTATATCCTTTCTAATTAGATAGAATCAATTAATTGATAATTTAGCCAAATGCTATGGGAAGGAAATTCTAAAACTTCATGGAAGATCAATAAAAAGAACTATTCAAACTTTGGGAGACATGTTAAAGAGCATGTGTATTAGATGAAAAAAAAAAAAAAAAGGAAATTGGAAGGGACTTTTTCTATTAGTTAAATTTGTGTATAACTACAATGTTCATGCAAGTATCAGTATAACTCTTTATTAGGTACTATAAGCATAAAAGTATTGATTACTTGTTGTAATGAGATTGAAATTATGATGGTTAATGATGTCAGAATTTATTACATAGTGTGCATAAAAGATTAAATTAAGTTCAAAGTGTATACTAACTACTCAAAGTTATTAAAAAGAGTTACGTGAATAAGAGAATAGAAATTTTGAATTTCAAAAAAAAAAAAATCATTTGTTTCTAAGAATTCCCCCACTTAAAGGAATTATGAAGTTGGAACAAACAAAAAATTAGTCATAAATTTATCATCTTTTGAAGATTGTAGAAAGAATTCATATGATGATTATAAGTTGATATTATTATTACAAATGGCTGAAGTATTTTGTATCTCTATGTTAAGAAAGCATTACTACATGCTATTGAAACAAAACATTGCTTTACATATGAAGTAAATACAATACGATTTATAAACGAAAAATATTGTGACAATATTCTTTAATGGAAGTGGCCATATGTGAAAGGATGGAATGACAAAAACTCATCTTGAGTTGTTGGTGTTATGTTTGTTAGAAAATTTTTAGGATGAAATTTTTATAAGGGGGGAAAAATGTAATAATCCCAAAAATTTTATGAATTTATTTGAATTATTAAATGTATAAATTAAAATTTTGGAAAATGGAAATGAAAATTTAGATTCCAAAATATTCACTTTTTATAGAAATGGAATTAGGAGTTGATACATATATAATTTAATTCTACTCAGAAAATAGAATCCAACGACATTAAGAACACTAAAATTGGAGTTCAGATGAAAAATCTATATTTTTCTTAATTTTTGAAATTTAATTATTAATTTGAAGGAAAAATGATAAATTCATAATTATGTCGGCTCCACAATAAAGTCAAGTGGCCATAGTCATCAATTATTAGATATGGAATAATTACAGTGAAATCATGATAAAACTAACTTTCAATAAAATAATAAAAGTAATAAAATAAGATAAAATAAATTAATAAATAAAATCATTGCATAAGAGAAATCCTATGAAACCCCCAAATTCTAGCTCCCTCTCCTCCTTCCTCGCCATTTCTCCTGCCTCTCTCTCTCTCTCTTTCCCTCCAATCCTCCCTCCTCCTTCTCTCTCCCCCTTTCTCTCTCCTCTCTCCTCATCTGCCAGACATGCCCGCCGAAGCACGGTGTTGGATCAGAAGACAAGAGCGTCTCGGATGCATCCTCCCCAACTCGACAATGGACCCAACTAGCCCTCTCCCTCTGCTCTCTTTCTTCTTCGACACCGCCACCAACCCAGACTTCTCTCCTTTTTCCCTTTCTCTTTCCTCTCTATCCTTTTCTCCTTCCCTCTCCTACCACTACTATTCCCCTCTGATTCAGTGACCTAGGGTTCCCAAACGCATAGAAACATTTGCATTGCTGAAAAACCTAGATCTTGCCTCCTCCAGTAGATCTAAGTAATATTTTCTTTTCACTCCCTCTGTTCCACTTTTCGGCATCTTTCCCTCAGATCCAAGCCAGATCTACTCTCACTGACTGGCAAATCACCGATGAAAACAAATTTGGGGAATCTAATGTAGTACACACTCAAAGACAGCTCAAAGGAAGATCTAAGCCATTCGATGAGTTTGTGGGACCCCAAAACCCTAAAAATGGTAAAGATAGTAAACTTTGGAGTGATCCTAATCATAGATCTGAGGCAAGGATGATCAAATGGTCTATATCAGACCGCCTCATCCTTGTTGGTTCAATATCAACCAAGACACATTCTAGAATGCATCTCGTAGACGTGTCACCCGATGGACTTTCGCACATGCACTGCACATGCAAAATGATTGTAGAGTGACTATGACGTTATAGCACCTTGACAATAGTGACGCTTCATGTGCGTTACGATCACCAAGACACACATGTGCATCTCAAAATGTGCCTTCGGTTAGGATGCATCTTGGTGGCAAGACAAATTTTGTTTTATTTTAAATGGACTTAATCTTGATCGTTAAAATGATCTGAAAATTAAAATTGAAATTCAGAGGGCTATATAAGCCCTATTAATGATCGGAAAGGTCTATTGGAATTGCATTGATGCCATAGACCTAATTATTCAATAAATTTTAATAACAGAGATCAAATTTATACTAAGCAACTTTAGAAACCATGAAATTTAAATGGATGGATCAGATTAAAGGTGATCATATATTATGAAATGGTTAATTATGATATTTTGTATCATAGTAACTCATTTTAAATGATCAAATGATGTTACTAGGTTAATATTAATGATATGAGACATAGATTTAGCTCAGGATTGTAGATCTAACATATCTGAGCTAGATCTGACCATTAGATCAAGATACATACTGTAGATAGCTAATTAAATAAACTAAAATATTAAAATATAGTACAATTATAGTGGATTAAGCTATAGATTGAATAATTTAACAAAGTTAACGGCCAGATCTACCCTAAATATTAAGATAGGTCATATTTGACGTAGAACTTGATAAAAAACACTAAATATAACCAATCAAAGCTAATCAAACCAACATCAGAGAGATACAAGTCTAATCAAGAAGATCAAAAGCAAGATCATCTAAATTATAATGATCAATAATAAGATAGATCAAAAATACTATTTAAAAGAAAAGAAAATAACCATCATTTGTACATGTAATTTGACAGATACACAATAAGGAATACAGTCTTGAGGAGACTGAGCATTCATCGCTAGGTAGGTGGACTTTCAAGATCAGCATTCTAAACATGATCTTATTTAATATTGTGAAATTAGATATGTTAACTTGTTTATCAAATAGATGGATTGTAAATTAATAATTTAAGATGTACAATTATGAGATGTTGTTTCTATGCTTAATATTATGCAATTATTAAGCATGATATGAATTCCCCTTATTTGTATATACTTGAAAGTGTATTTATGGTATAAGCATACCATGTATCTAAATTGTTTATTCTTGAATTTGGAATGATTAAATTTCATCCTTGGTACATGATTACATACTAAGCAAGGATGATGATTTTGTGGTGAATTATATATGTGTATGTATGTATGGATGGATGGATGGATGGATGTATGGATTGGTGAATAGCTTGATATGATTATTATTTTAGATCTTGGCATGGAAATAACTCCCTGTAGCTGGCCTAAGAGGCTAGTGAGCTATTGGAGGTCACTCCCTGAGGCAGGCCTACATGATGACAAGATAGTGCAGATAACTCCTTGAGGTAGGCCTCAGGGGCTGATGACCTAGTGGAAGTCACTCCTTGAGGCAGCCACAGGCTGAGGAGCTAATGGAGGTCACTCCCTCAGGTGGGCCTACAAGCTGATGGGCTAGTGTAGGTCACTCCCTGATGTGGGTCTATGGGCTGACGAGCTAGTGGAGATAACTCACTCCCTGAGGCAGGCCTAGGTGCAGACAAGATAGTGCAAATAACTCCTTGAGGCAGGCCTCAAGGGCTGACAACCTAGTAGAAGTCACTCCTTGAGGCGAGCCACAGGCTGATAAGCTAGTCGAGATAACTCCCTTAGGTAGCCCTGAGAGGCTGAGGAGCTAATGGAGGTCACTCCCTCAGGTGGGCCTTCAAGCTAGTGGAGGTCACTCTCTGATGTGGGTCTATGGGCTAACGGGCTAGTGCAGATAACTCCCTGAGGTGGGCCTCAAGAGTGATGGGCTAGTGGAGTGATGGATGTGTTGTTATTTCCTAGCAAAAGCTAGAAAATTTTGATTCTAGCAGAGACTAGATTGTTGTGAACCCTGTATAGTGAGGGTGATGGATGTGAACCCAGTATGAGTCTAGGAATGGATATTATGATATATGGTAAATGATCTTCATATTTATAAAATTTTAATAATTTAAAATATATAGTATAACCATATATGAGTTACTGTGGGGAAAATATTATAGAAGTTTCAATATGGATAAGTACTTGATACGCTCATTCAATAGAATATGATTCATGGAAATTGGACTGTTTCATGCATATGGAAATTGATGATTTTGAATTGTCAAATGATTTTTGGATTATATCATTAAATTTAAATTTCATATGATTCTTAAAATCCCCTACCAAGCATAGCTAGTTGAGATATTATAAATGTTTGAATATTTATAATATCTCAGATACATATGGACAGGAGAAGATGGATACAATATGGGGATGCCAGCAATCATACTACCCTCATGTATGCATTTTTTTTTTTCCAAATATTATATTGTGTCATTTTTTATTTGGATTGTGGACTTTGGACATTTAATATAATATTTATAGGGGTTGTGTAAGTGACACTGGATGAGTCCTGTTTTTAGTAAATGAAATACTAATTTTATGAATAAACTATATATGTATAGTATGAGAGAAAAAATGACATCCAGGCTTTTTAGATTTGAATTTCAAAGAAAATATTTTTCAGTCTTTTGAATTTTTATAATTTTGGCCCACCATCTTTTGAAAATAAATATGAAAAATTGTTTTAAAAATTTGGGGTGTCAAAAAAACCCTAGTTGTACTAAGGTTGAAGTATTAGAAGATATATGCATATCCTAATGATTGCATATTGTACAAGAAGGAGCACAAAGATAAAACTACCTGCCCAACTTGTGGACATTTAGGATGGAAGTTAAAGAATAATTCAACTAAGATGGTTACAAATGTTCCTACAAAGGTTCTATAGTATTTCCCCCTATTCCATGGTTCAAAATATTGTTCCATATTATAGAATCAGCAAAGAAATTAGTATGTCATGCGAAGAAAAGAGGAGTTGATATCTTTTGATGTCATCCAGTAGATAGCCTAGCATGGAAGCTGGTAGACTTCATGTGGCCTTATTTTAGTAAAGAACCTAGAAGCCAATGACTTGTATTATCTATAAATGGGATTAATCCTCATGGTTCTCCAAGCAAAAAGTATAGTTGTTGGTCTATTATATTAGTTTGTTAAAACCTCCCTCCATTTTTATGCATGGAGAGGAAGTACATGATGCTAACTATGTTGATATTAGGTCCAAAGCAGCCAGGGAATGACATTAATGTGTACTTGGCTCCCTTGATCAATTATCTTGAGACATTATGGGACATAGGTGTTGAAGCATACGACGCATACAAGAAAGAGTCATCCACCCTAAAGGTTATACTGTTGTGGACAATAAGCAACTTCCCTATGTACAATAATTTGTCTAGATGCACCATGAAGGGATACAATGCTTGTCCTAGCCACAAAAAATGGTTATGTAGAGACTATCTATACCATTTTAAGAATGGAGTATCTTACAATAGTGTAGAGACATGGACACCGCCAAAGATGTTGATAGGATAACAAGCATTGGAGCAAGTTGAAAACATTAATATCATTTAATTAAAGAAGAAATCAAGTAAATGTGTAAGTGAAAGCAATTGTATACATTGTTAGAAGAAGAAATCAATATTCTTTCAGCTTACATATTGGAGATCACTACATCTATGCCATATTCTTGATGTCTTGCACATTGAGAAGAATGTGTGTCGAAGCTTGACTAGTACCTTGCTTGATATCCTAGGAAAGACAAAGAATGGACTTGTAGCTTAAATGGATCTTGTGAAGATGTGTTTGAAGAGAAGGTTGCATCTTGTGGATAGGGGTAGTTGAGAAACATACCTACCTAAGTCAAATTATATGCTCGATAGAGAGGAGAGAAGAATAATGTGTAAAACCCCATCCAAAATTAATGTCCAGATGGCTCTATTCAAACTTTAAAAACATTATATCCATGAAAGAGGTAAAATTGTTGGGGATGAAGTCCCACGATTGCCATGCATTAATGCAACAATTCCTGCTAGTAGCAATACATTCAATGTTACCAAACAAAGTGAGGGATGCTATTACAAAATTCTATTGCTTCTTTAATGCTTTGTGTAAGAAGGTGGTGGATGTTTCAAAAATATAAGAAATTCAAGGACATCTAGTGACATGGGCTTGGTTAAGGTGCATACTTAACTATGCACCTTACTAATGAGGTTAGACTCTGTGGGACAATTTAGTTGTGATGGTTGTACCAATTTGAGAGGTGCATGAAAATTTTAAAAGGATATGTACAAAATCATAACAAAGTACATGGGCGTATAGTAGAATGTTATATTGCAGAGGAAGCAATGGAGTTTTGCACAAAGTACTTATCAAGAGTAGATGCCATTGGAATTTAAGGAAGAAACAATCGGTTGCATTTCATGATTCCAAGGTTGGCAAAACTCTATCTAGTGATCGTGTATCAACCGTTGATTATAAAGAATGGGACCTGGTGCATCTTTATGTGTTGCAAAATGTTGATGAATACTAAGCATACATTAAGTTGATAATCTACTTAAGTAAAAATTAATTATTAATGTTATATTTTCTTTGGTCTTTCCATTAATTTGTGTGCGTGGGTAGTGAGCATATGGATGTCCTCGAGACAAAGAATCCAAGTTACGCAAAGAAACAAAAGTGGCTACAATTTGAGCATCATCGTACTTCCAATACTTAGCTCTGTCACAAGGTAAAATGAAAGAATTTACACTTAATAAATTACATTTTGTATATATTTTATATATAATCTTACTTGCAATAATAATATCCTACTTAATATGTGTATACATAGATTCAAGATCAGCAAGAAGTAGCAAACAATGGTATATATGAATCCTTAGGCTAGATGAGAATGGAACCACGACCAAAAGTAATAAAATATGTTGGATATACCATTAATGGTTATCTCTTTTACATAAAAGACCATGATAACTCAAGAGTGCAATAAAATAGTAGGGTTAGCTAAGTTTCCAATGCTCCATTCTTTTCTAGTGCAGAGGATAAAAGGCTAGTAATGACGGATGATATTTGTTACTGGGTTATAAGAGAGATATGTGCCATGGATTATACTTGTAGAACTATGGTTGTGTTTAAATGCAACAACAAAGACAACATCAAAACTGATGCCTTGGATTGACATTGGTTGACCTCAATAAGATTGACTATAAAAATGTGACGACTTGGGTTTTCCCATGCATTTTTAAATGCAAAGGTTAGATCTATATGATTTGTTGGCTTCTAGGGGTCACTTTATGACATTCTTAGGTTGATCTTAGTTTAAGAATGTTCTAATCTCTTGATCCTACATTTTTAGTGTATCATTAGGTCTATGTCAAAATTACAGATGCAATGACTCTTTCGGACTGTTAATCGGAGTCCTACAGCCCCTAAATTTGCATTTTTAACGTTGTACGATTATAGACGAACCAGATTTGTTCATGTGTAGGGTCTGTACATTATGGTCGAACCAGGATCCGCACTTGCACGTTGGGTGCGTCCGAAGGCCGTGCTAGGGACTATGTTCACATGCGTGCATGCTCGACCAACATGCTATAACGTGCGTCCTGGATGGCGTCGCGCGGACGTCTTAGGTGTAGTTGCGCGCACGTCCTGGCTCCTGAGACGCCCATGTGTCTTGGTCGAGTCGGGCATCTGTCCACACAGGCATGCGTGTGACGTCACCCCAGGGAGCTCGGCACGAGTGCGCGTCACGCCCATGCGCCCCTAGGACGCCCATGCACCCTAGGACACCCGCACCCTTAGGACGCTGCCGTGGACTGGTTTCCACCTGTCTGGTTTCTTCCACAGAGAGCCAGCATTTTTTGGCCAAAAAACCGCCTAGATCCAGTCGGGATCTAGGGGAAAAGGGAGAGGAGAGAGAGGAGCAAATGGCCTTACCTGGCAGCCTAGGGAAGTGCCCATCGCTGGTGGGTGCGCTTGTTTCTGCTCTAAAACCCCAGCTCGCCGGAAAAGAGAAAAACCCTATGTCCAATGAGACCGGAGGAAGAAGGGGGGAAGAAGAGAAGAGAGGAGAGTGGCTGGTCCAAGGAAAGGACCTAGCCATTGCCAAATTGCATAGGGAAAACCAGAAGGGGGGTTTTTCCAATTTTTGCTGGGCTGGATACCCTTGCTCAAGGTAGCCGGAGATGGGGAAAATGAGGGATGGTTGAGGAGGAGGGAAGAGGGCTTCTTATAGCCCTGCCAAGGTGGTGCTGCCCATGGTGGTGCTGCCATTTTTGCTGCCTCACAGAGGTGGTGATCGTGCAGGTTGGTGGCTGGAGGTAGAAGACGACCTAGAGGGGGTGCCGTTCGTAAAATGCACCCTGTGTTTTTGGGTCTGTCTATTTTAATTATATTTTATAAAAATGTCCCTCTATCTTCAAAATGCCATAACTTGGTCATATGAACTTTGTTTTTGGCGTTCTTTGAGGCGTTGGATTCCATTTTGAACGTAGAATCTAATGGCATTAATTTTTCTTATAAATTCCTTTGTTTACTATTTTAAATAAAATAAAATATTTAACATGGTTAATTTCATATAGAATGTCCAATTCATTTTGTTTGTAAAATGGATGCAAAAGTAGCAGAATTGCTCAAGGCATTACAAAAAATGATCAATTTATTTTGACATCTCAAGAAAAATAAGTATTTTATGTGAAAAAACGGATGTAATAAGAGATGGTCAACTACTTTATCATTCTATCTAAGGGATTTTAATGATGAAGACATCCTACGAGATACTAAAATAGGTTACCCTTGCATTATCAAAACAATCCCATCAATCGAAGTGTTTAGTGAGAATGAGGATTATGTGCATGATAGTGGTAAGGAGGGTGCCTAGGTTGAAAACAATATATGAGAAGGTATATGGATTGTATTAATGAGTTGTAATATAATTCCAGATTTATAATTAGCTCTTTTATCATGAGCTATCTGGATTGAAGTGAGATGAATACTATACATGTGAAATTACACACACACACACACACACACACACACACACACACACACACACACACACACACACACATATGCAATTGAAGACATATTTGAAAAGTAAATTCTTTTGAATATTCTTGTATTTATGTACAAAATGGCTAAATCAACACTTACTATCTTGTATTTATTATGGGTGAATCAAAAAATACTTTGATTTTATTGTTCATGAGTTTGTATAGATATGTGTGTGTGTGTGTGTGTGTGTGTGTCTGTATGCAAAGAATGTATGAATCAACACGGACTATCATTAAAAATTGGTTTTATTATTTATTTATGTAAGATATTGTAAAGTACTAATATAAATAAATATATATATTTGAAGAAAAATATATATTAGTTTATAAAGTTGTTTAAAAAAAATAACTTTAAAAACACTGACTTTTAAAGTCGTTTAGTGGCTATTCTCAATTTGTTGTAAATGACTTTAAAAGTTGGTAAATTGGAACTACATTCACATATTCATTGTGAATGTATTTCCAATTTACCAAATATATATTTTTCAACTGTCTTTGTCGACACACTAAATATATTTTGATTTTTGTTGTGGCTATTCTCAACCAAATCCCAATTGTAAATTGGAACTACATTCACATATTTGTGGTCGATATCTATTTTTGAGTATTAGTCACTAACTCTTTGTTTGTCTCATATATATATATATATATATATACATATTTGAAGAATTTTTGCATGGTTATGATGATGCAAATTTTGTAGGAACAGTACTAGTGATGTCTAATTGATGATTAGATGCTACCAATAAGTTCCATGACCCAAAACTGATATAGAATGGATCAAAACTTTCTAATCTAGTAATAAAATAGATCAAACGATCTTTGCAATTCGATCTATGATAGTTAAAATAGTAACCTTGGGACGCTTGATCCTAGATCTAAACAGTGGATGATAAGAAAAGTATGGATTTGACCATCAAGAATGATCAACCAACATTACACCAATCAAATTACATCTCTAATTTTTAAATAAAAATTTTGAATTATGTAAAATGAGAGTGAAAAGAGAATATTGAAATTTTCAATTTTTAAAGTTCTAGAAAAATGAAAATTTTGTAAACATCAAATCAAGTGTTGAAATCTCAATATTGGGATTGTACTTAGAAAAATGATTCCAGCAATAGTAAATTTGCTAAAATTGGAATTTAGACAAGTAAGTTGTGATTTTCTTGGAAAGGGCAATATGGTAATTTCACTTAGTGGGCTCCACTTGCAGAAATTTGATATTTGAGGAGCATTCATCTCTTTTTTATTTTAACTATGATGTACAAAATAGTAAAAGATACTATAATTTTCAAATTTTAAAAAAGAAACTAATATTAAATAACTAAAGGAGGGGCCATTTTGACAATGATACTCCCCCTGCCCTCCTCCCACTTAAGTGAATCAAAGAATAGACCTAGGTCTATTCTCAAACCTAACAAATTGAAGAGAAAACCTGACAAGGCCAAAGAGGAGAAAGAGGAGAATTAAAAGAGGAAGAAGAAGAAGGAGAAGAAGAAGAAGGAGAGGAAGAGAAATGAGGAGAAAGAGGGAGGAAAACTAGTCGCCAAGGATGATTCACACCATACCAGATAGTCAATGAGAAAACCCAACCGGGAGAGAAGAAAGATTAGAAGAAAAAGGGGAAGAAGAGGAAGAGGGAGAAGGAGAAATGGGTAGGAAGACCAGTCAATGATGATGATTCACACCGTACCCAACAGCCAGAGAGAAAACCCAATATGGAGAGGAGAAAGAAGATAAGAAAGAGGAGAAGAAAAAGAAGAAGGGGGAGAAGGAGAGGAAGAGAAATAGGGGGAGGAAGACATGTCATAGGAGAGGACTTGTCATGCCAAGAAAAACGCTGGACTAGGGTTTGGCTACCAGAGTTGTAGCCCATTAGTGGAGATGATGCTAACTCGGATCACTGATATGAGATGATCATATCACTCAACCCATAAGCATGAATCAAAACCCAACTATATTGGAGCAATTTGTACACTAACTGCATTTAGAAGAGGAAATCAATGCACCATAAAGCTCGAAGGGTTTCACTCAAATTAGGGTCTATCTGACTCATTCTGAAGAGGAAGAAGCACGAAAACACACCCTTGAAGTAAGATCTACAAAACCCTATTCTTGATTTGAGAGTGTATAACTTTCTGAGATTTTTTCATCAATTGGTCATACTACTTGGGATATGCAAGTAATTGTACTATTTCACTAATATTAGACACATTATCTAAACAAATTTAGTTCTATTATGAAAATATGTTAGAATGACCATGACATTTATTAGCAATATATACTCAAGTAGCCATGATATCTGTTATTAGTCACCTGCCATGTTGTTATGATTTTTGTTGAAAAATATTTATCATGATGGCTATGATTTCATCATTATTATTGATGACTTATATGCTATTAATAAAATTCTTTTATTAATGGCTAATTCTGTACAAAGTAAAATCCATTAGGTATGGATGATTATTTTTGTTATACACATCCCTACTATGTTAATTGTGATATAGATGTATTTTAGCTTATCATTAGAAATCTCATTATTAATTTTATTTTGTGATGATGGGTATGAGTTACCGGTGAATGTGATTAATAGGCCAAAGGCCTAATGAGAACTAAAGAGGAATTAAAGGCCTAAAGCATTTTAAATAGAGGAAAGAAGAGAAAAACTAACTACTAAGGAATCAACTAACTAAGAAGAAACAACTAAGTTAGGCAACTAGAAAGTAAGCCTAAATTAGAAAGAAAATAATTTAAGAAACTAAAAAAATATCTAAATAAAGAAGCTCACTTATAAAATAAGAAAACTTTCTAAAAATATGTTAGAATGATAATTGTACTAATTTAACTAATCTTACACACATTATCTAAGTGAATTTAGTTTTATTATGAGAAGACACACAATTATACAACTTGTGGGAATTTGTATCTCATTAGATCCCTGTATCTAGCAACCATCAACTATAATTTTCTAAAGTGAAATCCACCTTTAGCTATCACTCACAAGCATATTATAAACTCTTGGGTACAAAGTCATTCTAATGAAATTTTAGACAATAACAAGAAGTTCTACGATTAAATTTAAAACACATCTATGTAACATACAGAGACTATTAGAGTCTCCAGAAAACAACAAATCCTTTGCATCCACCACAAATTAGAATGTTCACATGTAATTGAAACTTTAATTGACTAATGGATCATAACTCCACGTGATGATAAGAACTTGACAGCTGAGTAAGTTTAAATTAATCAATAATACTCTAAGAGTATTTGGTAGTCTAGATCATAGTTATTTGAACATGAAAAGTACTTTAGAAATTGTAAATGAAACAAAATTGTGAAATGTACATAGAAATTTTACATGAAATGAGAAATGTGAAGACATTATAGAAAACATTTAGATAACTCAAAAAGGACATATAATAAAAATGTCTGTTTGAAAGATAGAGGGAGAGAGAACTCAGGTGCCTCTATTATGTACCCTAGCCTTTATAAGTAAAGATACTCAAAAAGTTTTAAGATTGCGGCATGGGAAAAAAGCAAACAATGGTGACCATGACCTAGCTAACTATGCAATACAAATCTTAAGGAAAAGTGACCTAAAGGTAACTTCATGAGGAGAACTAATAAATGGCTTTACACCTTTAGGCTAAAGGCATTACATGTTAAAGAAAACGAGTGAAGTAATACTACACCTAAAGGAATAAAAACCCAAATAGAAGGCATATTACACTTGGCCTAATGTAGATTAGAAGCATCAACCAATCTACCTAAAACTCCTAAAACTAATCAATAGGTGGTCCTAATACATGCTTGATCACTTTGATAAGAATGACTTATAAGGTGTTTCTAGAAATGGGCATGAACACAATGCCTCAAGACATACATGCAAGTGTACTAGTGAATGCTTTAAGATGTATCTCATGATTATTGAATGCTAGTAGTTTTTTCCATGAAGCTAAATTATTTTAGTCATGTATATATGAGTGCAAATGAATGTGTCTATACATGTGCTATGTGATGGCTAGAATCATGGAAGTTAACATTGCTTAAATTTGTTGCATCTTCAAAATAGTTTACTTAGTTTCTAGATTTAGTTTTAGGAAAGTTTAATTTTATAAATATCTATTGTAAAGTTTCTATTTTCATGCATATTTTACAATTTGATTTTGGTTTGTTTGCCACCTATGTCATGTTCATATGTTTTCTTTAAATGGATTACATGGCCTTTTTTATCTCATTGTTCTAATTAATATCATTATGTTCTTATTTATACCGAAGATGGAACAAGAACAATATAAAAATTAAGAATATGGGCAAAATGAAGAGCACAAATAAGCAGCCAACATGAGCACTACTCAAAAGAGAAAGGGTAGAGGATGAACAACAATGGAAAAGGTTATCGAGACAAAGTTGAAGAGAATTAAAGAAACTATCCAATACAATAGTAGGGGCAAGAGGTAGGTGTGAATGTAGCCTCCTATAACAGTTTTCTCTACTCCATAGTAACAAGCATGATGAATAACATTTTAGGACTGGACACTTGTGCCATCCTTGAAAAAAGATTCAATATGGGAGATGGTGCAGCTAGGTAAACATTAATAACATATATTATATAATTTATAACATACCTTACTTTCAAAAATAGTAATTTGCTGTGTACTTAGCAAACTGCATTTGGCGTACCTGAGTAGAAGAAGACCTATGCTTTGCAAGGAGCTAGTGAGCAACAGAGAAAGTGGAAGAACTACCTTATTATAATAACATAGCTTCATATGTCAACAACCCGTCGAGTCTGTGCACAGTGCCTGCCATTTATTCTTACATCATTGATCAAGACATGTGGAATGCATTTGTACAAAATTGCAAGTCCATTGAATTTGAGGTATGCGTGGAAATGATGTTTCATTTAATTAATTACATATAACATCCAATTATTGCAATTGATTATGTATGTATAAATGTGCAAGTAAAGAGTGCAAGAGGAAAAAAGGTTCATGAAACTAAGATGCACCACCACCAATCCAGGTTGGGTTGCACACATTTAGAAGAGAGTGAAGTAAGCATCTATGACAATTTATCCCTTTCAAATAAATGCTACTATATTTATACACACTTTTTTCTCCAACTATAGTGTCTTGCTTGATAGAAAAAGAAAGTTGGGACTACGAAACCCATTGATATCTCCATCCTCTTGGAGATGACCATTTAGTGAGTCATACTGGCCAAACATTCTTAGATGAAATTACTGCACAAATTATTTCTCCAATGTAAGTGGTTTCACTTGTCTATCAATTTTATAAAATTCATTAGATGACATAATCATGTCTTTCTAATTAAATTTTGTAGGACATTCTTACCCAAGAAAGACCAAGCACAAGAACTCTAAGCAGCACTACTGCCAATGAGGACTTCTTGTATAAAGCTATGGGCAATAAGGACCACCTTTGTCTAGTTAGGGCCATGGGGCGCAGTATTGTTCCTTTTAAATTCTTTGGTAAAGGTTTACCTATTGTTGAAGATCAGGAGGCCTGTAAGGATTTGGTTGAGAAAATAAAAACGGATATATTTAAATAGTTGCATGAAGGAGGTTTGATGATAATTTCTCAATCTCCAATAGATAACTAGCACAATGCCTCTGTACCTCCATCAAATGCTAGCTATAATTTTTCAACTAAAGAAGTTCATGAAGGACAACTAGCACCCCTCAAAAGAAGAAATTCTAGCCAATGAGGTATATATAGACAAAACTAAAAAAAATTATTATCCACATGTAAAATTTTCTATCTCAAACTCTCTATTTATATCTGATTTGTAGGCGAGTTAGTATCTACTGCCATGGATTCCTGTCAAAACATCATGGCATTCGATTCATGATAAGAATCTAATTTTTCATAAAAATCACCAAATTAGTTATCCATGTGTTATAACTTGAAGGGGTAAATTAGGGTTTTTAGACCAAAATTTATAACACTTGCATTTTTTTAACCTAATGAAGAAAATTTTTGGTATTTTGTAGGTCCGGAAGCTAATCTATGGTAAATGTGTGAGTAATCATGTTTTAGGATTTAATTAGAATTTTTCACTTTTTGTAGGAAGCAAGATGGCAATCTAACAGTTGAGATCGAGTAAGATGAACTTTAAAGATCAAGTCAAAGCCTCAAAATCATCACTTCAACATGAAACAAACAAAGTTTAAGATCATCTTTAGGACAAGCAAAGGAGCAAAACGAGACCAAAGTGGATCCATGAAGCAAGCCATGCATTTCCACCACCTTTTGCATGGGAGCCATCCAAGCCACCTTAGCCATATAAGCCATGAGAGAAGGTGACAAGCTAAGGAAGTCAAGCCAAACCATTTAAGCCACTCATGCTATCAGATAGAGCCATGAAGCCAAGTTAAGATAGACATCTAAACTAGCCATGAATCCTAGCCAATGGAGCCCTCAAAATTAGCTATCATAGCCATTAAGCTAAGCTAAATGGCAAGTTAGGATTAGAGGAAAATCAAGAGGATCAACCATGACATTTTAAAGGATATTTTGAAGGAATTTAAGGGAAATCTCATTAGAATAAGTTGGCATGTGAAACAATATGATGAGACCCTTCTATTTTTTATGTTTCTCCCACTTTTTCCTCACTTTCCACCTCACCACCAAATATGACCAACAATTTCACTTTCCATTCAAGATTCCTACCTTTCTAAGACTTCTCCACCCACCTAAACTCTCATACAAACCATCCAACCAATCCTCACTTCTTAGAAAACCACTTAACCAATGAATTCCCCCCCCCCCCGCCTCACCCCACTTTACTATTTGATGATCAAAGGTTTCCTAAATAGGAAACCTTAGATCTTTTCACATCATTCCTAAACCTTATTCCTTACCTAATTCCTTAATTTTTCATAAACCAAACATTACAAAATTAGAATGGATGAAGCTCCACTTTACTTATAGGAAAAAGATACATATATCCATTTCAAAATTAGAAACCAGCCAACTATGCTTCCTATCTCTTTTATGTCATGTTTATGACATCATCTTGCTAATTTATCTTTCATCTAACATTCATCATTCAAGACCCTAACCCCATTTTCCATATGTTTTGACCCCTTCCTAGGTTAGAAAATGACTCATCCATATATAGCCCCATGTTCCATAATAATTTTCTAGGTGGAGGTTGAGTGAAACAACTTTGAATTCTAGCTTTCCTTTGGTTCTTGAGTTGTTAATGTACTTTGGAACATTGTTTGTGCTTTTATTCCTTTGGTATTCTTATTATTCTCTTTCTTATTTGCTCTCCAATTCAGGTTAGTAACTTATTTGTTATATTGTAGTTTCATTGCTCAAGTTTTCATTATTTTGCTCTTTAGAATTCATGATACTTTCTAGCCCTTAATCTCTATCTTCTTCACTCCATTCCATTAGTTTTTCTTTGTTATTCAATTAAGATTCAAGTTATTTATTCTCTAGTAGTGACACCCATAATAAGATCTAGCTTAACTCCTTGATTTATCCTCTTGAAATTTATGCTTTGTTCATGATTTTTTCCCTTAATTTTAGGTGATTTTGCCTTAGCTAGTTCACCCATGTAACCTTTGTTTCTATTAAAGTCCTTTCTACACTTTTGTTATGGTTTAGATTAGGTTTTATGCTTAGGAATTGGGTACATTTTTCAGCTTCTAAATATGTATTATGCATCTAATTTTTTATGTAATTTGGAGATTATTCAATAATTTTTTTTGGGATTTCTTATTATGGAATGTTTATTTCATTGAATTAATTAAGATATGGGTTTTTTCCTAGCATAAAATTTATAGTTTCAATAGTTTTCGTATATAAGGTTTATTGGCTGTTCTTAAATACTGAAATCTGTAATTGGTTTTTCCTTAAATTTGTGCTTTGATTCCAGCCATCAGAACATCTTATTTTCCTAAATCCTTAGATACCCATTTATATTCTTATGTTCTTTATTAGATCACATAGTTAATATGCATAGCAACTCAATGTAGGTGCGTTAAATTTCACCATCGTTAGGGCTCCAAAATCATGTGCATAGTCCAAAAACCATGCACATGTTTCTAAATCCCTTTCCAATTAGATACTTGGTTAATTTAGTTGCTTAATTTAGTTTTAGAGTAGTTAATTATTGTTTGAATCTTATTTTAGGTTTAGAAAGTTTCCTTTTTGAATTTTATATAGTTCCATCTTTAGAAAGTTTTAGGATTCAGAAAGTGTTAAAATTTAGAAACTCTCTTTAATTGTAGTTTCCATTTGCAAGTATGTTTCGAATTTCTTATTAAAGTTAGTTAGATCTCATTTTTTACTTATTTTTACATGTCATTTTAGTATTAGAAAGTTTCCTAAATTGCTTTTAGAAAGTTCTAACTTTAGAAAGTTTCTAATTCTAGTTTAGGAAAGTTTCCATTTTAGTAGTTTCTTTAGTTTATATTTCCTAGATTAATTTGTGCTTGTTTTGCATTTGTTTTCTTTAGTTAAATTCATGTTAGTTAGGTAAGTTTCCATTCTAATTTCTTATCTTTAGTTTTTAGAAATTTCTTTCAATTCTAGTTTCTATTTCCATTTCATGTTACTCCTAATTTAATCACATCTTTATCTCTTTGGCTGAAATTAATCAATTTGAATAAGATCCAATCTATTGCAAATCTATGAGATTCCTCATGGGATTGACCTCACTTGCATGAAAATACTATAACTGATTCTTGTGTTTGCGAGTAATTTTAAAGCTACACTAAGTTTTTGGCATCCTTGCTAGGGAATCGTGATGGATTTTTTGTTGGATCCTTCTTTAGATTGCTTATCTTTAGTCATAGTTTTAGGTTGCATTAGGTTAGGGTTTTGCATCATATTTTATTATTTTGCTAATTTCTCACAAAATTAATTCATCTTACTTATTTTGTGCAAGGAAATTTGGTAAAGGAGCAGCTTCATCACGTAGGGTTTATTTGCTTTCTTGGACTAGGAATGTGCTTTTGAATGAAACTTGTAGTGACATCTATTATAACTTGAAATTTCAATTTCAATTTGGAATGGGTTGTATTAAAACAAGGAAAGTGTGTGGTATAGAGGCCTACACTTGATCTTCATCAAAAACACCACTATAAGTATCCCTCATTTTTATTCAATTTCCTAGTTTAGGTTGCATTTAATGTAATTTTCATTTGGTTGGTTGACTAATTCATATAGCTTAGGGTCATTCATCTTATTTGTTGCATGTTTAATAAGGTTGTTCCATTAGAGCACCTATCTAACCTTGGCTAGATAGCATATAGGTTGTATTAGTTTTCTTTTATTTTCCATTGCATATTTAAGTGCTTTATGGTGGAAGGGAATTAATGCTTGTAAGGACCCATAGGAACCCTTATAAGATAAGGACTAGATTTAATCACCACCTCCTTGGCCCACTTAAGAATCAATCAACATCCCTGTATGCTGCAATCCCAATCCTTGAACTTTATTTTAAAATTAAGTAGATAGACACTTATGGTATCTAACTCATAGGACCCTTTTAGAAGGACGTAATCTACTGTCACTCCAGTGGCTTTTGGGCATTGTGCTTATAATGAGTGTCTTAAAATTTAAGTGAATTTCCTACACTTTTTGTTGACTTTAGTTAAGGTCCAAACACCACCTAACATGAGGATTGTATTAACCACTTTTAAGCAAAACCTAACTAGTAAGCAGTAGTTAACTTTGGACAAAAGGAGGAGCTATCTAGATCTAAGTCTAAGAAGCTATCACCTATATACTAAATAAAGATAATTAAGACACTACTTGATTAGTGGATACTAATATTTGATTGGGCATCACATAGAGTTAAAGTCATCATATAGATTAGGACATTTAGATTAGGATAGTTTATGCAAGAATGTCAATCTCAGAACTTAGACTTAGCACCTTTCGACCCAAAGATTGAATGCAATCTTAGACAAGGTGAAAAAAACCAAGTTCTTATCCCCATGGCTTAACCACCAGCATAAGCCGAGTGCAAATCTATTAGAGATTTTTATGCACCACCATGCATAGCTCTACCTCCAACAAATGCAAACCACTTAGAGTTAAAGCCAAAAGTAATCAAATTACTCCCAATTTTTATGTTTGAGACCAAGAATAACCTTACTTACATATCAAGGAGTTCCATCATATTTGCACCACTTTTAGGTTTTGAAACTTTTTAGACAATTCTATTAGGCTTAGGCTATTCCCACGCTCACTTAAGGACAAAGCCAAGTCATGGCTCAATTCCCTAGAAGTGGGTTCCATTAATATATGGGACCAATTGTCTAGGAAGTTTTTAAACAAATTCTTCCTTGTTCACAAAACAAATTTCCTTCGTCGAGAAATTATCAATTTCCAACAAAGGGATGATGAAAAATATTACGAGTGTTGGGAATGATGGAATGAACTATTGTAACAATGCCCTCATCATGGATTTGATAAATGGTCGTAGGTTCAATACTTCTACAAGGCATTAACATCTCAAAATTGACGAATGGTAGATGCCGTGAGTGGAGAGCCCTCATGCTAAAAGATGAAAGAGAGACTTGGGAGTTCTTTCAAACATTGGCAGATACTTTCCAGCAATAGGATTATTCAAATAAAAGAGACAGAAACAACCAGCCTACAAAGAAAGGGGGTCTATAGGAGATAGGAGTATAAACAAATCTATCGTATAAGCTTGACTCTATAGTTACAAAACTAGAGCCTTTAGGTGGAAGAATGGACAAACTTGAAACTATGTTTGAAACTTTCATGGCTGCTACTTTGTCCCATAACAACCACAATAAGTATGTGCTACTTATTATAGTCCAGCCCATTTAACTTTAGCTTGTCCATCAAATAAAGTATACCTTGATTATATTTTAGACCAAGAGATTAGTTTTGGTTCATATCACAATCCTAGCAACAACAACCCATATTCTAAGACCAATAATCCAGGATGGGCTAACATCCCAATTTTTCATGCTCTAAGAATTCTTACCAAGGAGGTACATCTGAGAACCTTACTGTTCAAAACTTTCCTAGGATTTCTACTTCATAGCAACCACCAAGTTTTCAACTACCCCCATAAACACTAGAAACATCAATGGAGGATAATGCACAATATATCATGAAAAAACTTGATGAAAATAGTAAAGTCTAATTCCTAACCCAGAACGAGAGTCAACAAAATATAGCTAGGTTAGAGAGGCAAGTAGTTTAGTTGTAAGCATCTTTAAGTGATATGGAAAAAGGAAAGTTTCCTAATCAACTTATCCCTAACCCTAAGGGTCAATTAGAAATAGGGCCTAGTTCACACAGACCCGATGAGCAAGTTAAGTCTATCACAACCCCTTGGAATGGCCAATAGGTTGATAACAAAGTAGGGTAGACTAAGGAAATGGAAGAGGAGAATGAAAATGAAAAAACACAAGAGAAAGAGACTAACAAAAATCTCCTACTCCATCTACGTCTATAGTGGAGGCACCCTCTACAACCAAAGCCCCATTCCCTCAACTACTCAACAAGGCTAAGAAAGGAATAAATTTCAATGAGATAATGGAAGTATTTAAACATGCATAAATAAATATTCTATTACTTAATGCTATAAAGGATATTCCTACTTATGCCAAGTTTCTTAAAGAGCTTTGTACTAAAAAGAAAAAATTTAATGTGCAAAAGAAGGCTTTCCTCGCTGAGCCCATGAGCTCTTTAATTCAACACAAGACCCCACCAAAATTTACAAATTTAGGATGTCCTACAATTTCTTACATTATTGGAGGCCATGTCATAGATATGGCACTACTTAACTTAAGGGCTGGTGTTAATCTGTTGTCATACTCTGTCTATGAGCAACTAGGGCTTGGTGAACTCAAACCAATTAATACCACACTGTAATTAACTAATCGATCAATTAAGATTCCATGTGGCATGGTTGAGGATGTATTAATACAAGTAGATTCGTTTTATTTCCCTATCGATTTCATTGTCCTGCATACCTAGCCTATATCAGACTCCAGCCCTCAAATCCTAATGATTCTTTAACGTCCAATTTTGGGGACATCCAATGCAATGATAATTGTAGAAATGGTGTATTGCAATTATCCTTTGGCAACATGAAATTTGAGCTAAATGTTTTCAATGCCAACCATCACCAATTCTATCTCGATGACTCTTGCAACATGATTGAAGATTTAATTCCAAAAGTTCTTCCACCAATTTCTAACTTTGATCCACTAATGATCTATCTTACACATTGCATTTACAATTTTTAACATCTAGTTGAAGATGTTAAACTAAGTGCTTACTCGGTGGCAACCTAGGGTTTTATAATCTCCATCTTCTACATCTTTCCATAAAGGATCCTATGTTTTTAAAATTTGGGGACAATGTTTCATTTAGGTTGGGGGATGTAGATGAATATAGAGATTTTTTTATTTTTTTAAGTTTTTTTTTTAAATAAAACATTTTTAGAAGAGTTCCCTTATTGTGATGAGAACTAAATTTTCAGACTTAATAAGTCTACTATTTTTACTTCTTAATTGGAGTGCATATGGCTAGTTTTGCATATTATTCATATTTTGAAGCATTTTATGAAGGTTAATTGTCAAAAAATACCCACATCATATAATCTAGATGAATAGAGAGGCATGACTTAGAGACCCTGAGGAAAATCAGTGGAGAGCTATAAACTAGTGAGTTTAGAGACTATCTTCCTTTAGAGAGTTATAAGTAATTCCACAGTTTCTTTAATGTACATAATATAGTGTGATCCTATTATCCTTATTTTGGTTAACTATGAAGAATAAATAGGAGTTATAGCTTTCTTTCCAAAAAAATTATTGAATCTTATAAGCCTTAGGAAACCTGGGAACTAATATCGGCCATTCTTATTTAGCCTAAAGACATAAAGCCTACTCGGTATATTCCGTACTACTAGTTAGTCATTTGAACCTACTATTAAACCTTTCTTTCTTAACCCCAATCACCTTAACCCTAAACAAACCAATAAAATAAACATCCATTACCATTTTCAAAATGAGTAGAGTTAGTGGAAAAGTTCAAAAAGTCAATGAAGTGAGAAATATTAGTAATCTTTCTTTCAAAGAAGTCAAAACAAAAAGAAGAGTAAAGAAAAATGAAAAGAGAAGAGTATTATAAGAAAGTGAAAAGTGAAAAGAAAGAGAGATAAGAAACAAAAAAGTTGAAAAAAGAAAGATAGGAGTACAAAAGAAATTCACTTCAATCGAAGAAGAATTATCTAACAATCAAAGAAGACCTCTACATGATTTTGAACCTTTGAAATCCTCATACCCTTCTTTCTTGAACCTATCCTAAGCCTATGTTTCATCCTATCTAAAGATGTGTGGATCTTAGATGAAAAATAGCCTTAAAGAGGATATAAAAAGAAGGAATTAAGGTGGACTACGCCCACTATTCTTGATGATGACATCCACTTTTAGGGATCACTTTCCTTTGTCTCTTTAGCATTTAAAAGATTTATGTGAACCATTAGCATGTTAGATCCAATCACATTATGAGAAAAATATGTTAAGCTACTTATTTGAGAGTTTCATTTCTAAGAGTACAACTATGAGGATTTGAGGTCAAGACATATTTTCGATGGAATTTAAGCATATCCAATCATTAGTCAAGACTTATGTGTGTGTACACACACATACACTCTGAGAAATAACTAGAATGAAATGTCTTGAGTATGTATATGATTTGTAAAATTGTCAATCGTCTTCATTAAGTTGTGAAAAATAAGTAGAGTGCTAATAAATGAGGATTCTATGAGATAAAATAGGTGACTCAACCTTAGAGAATTTTTATAAGCATATTCACTGCAAACCTTCATGAGGCTTGACTCATCCACTAGGGGTAACTTAGGCATTCAAGGGCTTGTAGCATGTGCTAAATGCAATCATGGGTGCCTACAAAAGTGGCAGTTTGTGTTAGTTTTTGTGAAATAGTTTTTACAAGTTTTTCTCTAGACTAACAATGGTGAAGGGTGTGATAAGTGTCTAATTTTGCTTAAAAACCACCAAATTAGTTATTTATTTGTTATAACTTATAAGGGTAAATTAGGGTTTTTAGACTAAAATTTGTAACACATGAATTTTTTTTGAAATTTTTTTATTTTATTTTGCAGGTTCAGAAGCTAATTTGAGGTAAGTATGTGAGTAATCATATTTTAGGATTTAATTAGAATTTTTTACTTTTTGCAGGAATCGAGATGGTGATCTGATGGCCAAGAATGATCAAGATGAACATTGAAGATCAAGATCAAAAGATCAAGTCAAAGCCTCAAAATCATCACTTCAACATGAAACTAAAGGTTAAGATCATCTTTAGGATAAGCAATGGATGCAATCAAAGGAGCTAAAGGTGGTCAAAATGGGCCCATGAAGTAAGCCATGCATTTCCACCACCTTTTGCATGGGAGCCATTCAAGCTACCTCATCCATATAAGCCATGAGAGAAGGTGACAAGCTAAAAAAGTCTAGACAAACCATTTAATCCACTCAAGCCAAGGGATGGAGCCATGAAGCCAAGCTAAGAGAGCCATCTAAGCTAGCCATGAAGCCTAGCCAATGGAGCCCTCATTGTTAGCCATCAAAACCATTAAGCTAAACTAAATGGAAGGTTAGGATTTGAGGAAAATCAAGAGGATCATCCATGATATTTTAAAGGATATTTTGAAGGAATTTAAGTGAAATCTTATTAGAATAAGTTGGCATGTGAACTAATACGATGAGACCCTTCTATTTTTTATGTTTTTTTCACTTTTTCCTCACTTTCCACCTCACCACCAAATATTGCCATGAATTTCAATTTCCATTCAAGAGTCCTACCTTTCTAAGGCTTCTCCACCCCCCTAAATTCCCATCCAAACCATCCAACCAATCTCTACTTCTTAGGAAGCCATTTAGCCAATTAATTTTTTCCCACCTCACCCCACTTTCCTATTTGGTGATCAAAGGTTTCCTAAATAAGAAACCTTAGATCTACTTTAATTCAAGCAACTTCAAAACCCTAGATCTTTCCACATCATTCCTAAACCTTATTCCTTACCTAATTTCTTGACTTTCCATCAACCAAACATCACAAAATTAAAAGGAAAAGAGCTCTACTTTCCTTCTACAAAAAGGATGCCTATATCCTTTTCAAAATTAGAAACCAGCCAGCCATGCTTCTTATCTCTCTTACATTATATTTATGACATCATCTTGCTAATATATCTTTTACCTAACCTTACCCTTTTAATACCCTAACCCTAAGGTCACTTTTCTTATGTTTTCACCCCTTCCTAAGTTAGGAAACCACTCATCTATATAGCCCCATGTTCCATATGAATTTTCTAAGTGCAGGTTGAATGACACAACCTTGAATTCTAGCTTTCCTTTGGTACTTGAGTTGTTGCTGGTCTTTGGAATATTGTTGGTGCTTTTCTTTCTTTGGTCTTCGTGTTATTCTCTTGCCTATTTGCTCTTCAATTCAGGTTAGTAACTTAGTTGCTTTACTTTAGTTCCATTACTTTTCATTGTTTTGCTCCTTAGAATTCATGATACTTTTCATACCCTAATCTCTTTCTTCTTCACCCCATTCTATCATTTTTCTTTGTTATTCAATCAAGATTTAAGTTATTTATTCTTTAGTAGTGACAACCAAGAGAAGAGGTTTCTTAAATCCTTGATTTATCCTCTTGAAATTCAAGTTTTGTTCATGAATTTTTTCCTTAGTTTTAGGTGATTTTGCCTTAGCTAGTTCACCCATGTAGCCTTTGTTTCTCTTAAATTCCTTTCTAGATTTTCTTTGCATATCACCATAATTTAGTTTTTGGGCTTTATATTGCACCTTAATTATAGTTTAGATTAGGTTTGATGCTGAGGAATGTGATGCAATTTCCAACTTTTGAACATGTATCATGCATCTAATTTTTTGTGTAATTTGGAGATGATTTAATAATAATAAAAATTAGATTTATTATGATTGAATGTTTATTTCATCAATGTACTTAATATTTGGATTGTTTTATTGCATAAAATTTATGGTTTTAATCACTTTCATATGCAAGATTTATTGGCTATTGTTAAGTACCAAAATCTAGAAATTGGTTTTTACTTGACATTGTGCTTTGATTCTAGCCATCAGAACATCTTATTTTCCTAAATACTTAGGTACTGATTTAATTTTTTATGTTCTTTATTAGATCCCATAGTTAGTTTTCATTGTAATTCATTGTAGGTGTATTAAATTTCACCATCGTTAGGGCTCCAAAATCATGCACATAGTCCAAAAACCATGCGCATGGTTCTAAATGCCTTTCCTTTTAAGTTATTGGTTAATTTAGTTACTTAATTTAATTTTTAATATTATTTAATTAATTGGTTGAATCTTATTTTAGATTTAGAAACTTTCCTTTTTTAATTTTATAAAGTTCCATCTTTAGGAAGTTTTAGGTTTTATAAAGTGTAAAATTTAGAAAGTCTCTTTAATTGTAGTTTCCATTCACATGCATGTTTCTAATTTCTTATTAAAGTTAGTTAGATCTCATTAGTTAATTTTTTTTATTTTTTATTTTAGTTTTATAAAGTTTCCTAAATTGTTTTTAAAAAGTTCTAACTTTAGAAATTTTCTAATTCTAGTTTAAGGAAGTGTTAATTTAGGAAAGCTTCCATTTTAGTAGTTTCTTTAGTTTATGTTTTCTAGATTAATTCATACTTGTTTTGCATTTTTTTTCTTTAGTTAATGCATGTTAGTTAGGTAAGTATCCATTCTAATTTCCTAACTTTAGTTTTTAGAAAGTTTCTCTTAATTCTAGTTTCTAATTTCATCCATGTTTCCATTTCATGTTGCTTTAAATTCTTAATTTAATCATATTTTATCTCTTTGGCTGAAGTTAATCAATTTGAATAAAATCCAATCCATAGAAAATTTTTGAGATTTCCTCGTGGGATCGACCACTCTTGTGTGAAAATACTACAATTGATTCGTGCACTTGTAAGTAATTTTAAACCTACACTTGTTCATGTTATACGCATGAATCAACTATTTTGCATGGAATTAGTATGCCTCTACATGCTAAGCAAGTTGCCATTGCCATGGCTTTGGATGCTAATTCTAGCCTACCAATAATTTTTAGTATGCCTTCCTCATCAATAGTTTTTAACTAGATACCTCAATTTAATTGTTTATTAACTTTATACGGTTAATAACAATAATATGCACCATCAAGGTTGCCCACTGTTGCACCATCACCTATTACTGCACTAATGGAACAGGTACATGTATATATAAAAATTGTGTTACAATTTCATCATCAATTGGGTCCTCTTCATTGATTAGAATTATTTAGCTAAATATGTTTACATGTTTAACAATAGCCTTCTAAGGAATGTGTGAAAGTCCCACCTAACACACCTCAATCCCTAAGGTTAATATACGATCTCATCAACAAAGATAGGGCAATCAGCCCCACATGAATCAAGGAGCAAGTGTTACCGAGGATGTTATTGAAGTGCCGCTTATGGTAAATGACCTATTATGAGTTTGCCTATGGCTTCAACTTTCGCACCCTCACATTGTCTCCTACATGGGGTATATGCACATATTTGCTTATAAAATATTTGACATTACATGTTATTTTTTCATGGTAAAAGTAATAAATATTTCTTTTATGCAGCTTCTTGAATGATAGAACTAATTTTTTTGAGGGTGAGGGTATACTTTACCAATTCCTTAACTTTGGCATTATTTGTGGAGCGGTGGAGCAATAACCGACGGAGAGGCATGCACATGATATTTTACCAGGCTTCTTTCAGTGCTCTAAGGGTCAGGGCTTAATGATTCTCTACACTAGTAGGGAGTTTTTTTAATTTTCTTATTTTCTTGCCAACTTATTATATACTTAGGAATTGTTAACTTTAATTACAATTCATATGACTATCTATATAATGCTTATTAGATACTATTCGTTTTGGATGTGTACAGTGGACATGCTTTTTTTTTTTTTTAATTCTTGTGGAATCCACATTCGCCCTGCCCTCATAGAAATTATAAATAAGTAATCTTATATTATTTTCATGTATTATGCGTAGATAAATAATTTGTTATTCATCTATGATGCATTTGAAATTTAAACTTATAAAGTATGGTTCGAATGGGCTAATTTGGCTGAGACTGTACAACCACTAAAACTCACTTGGAAGAATGTAAATGTATAGAAAATAGTTCATTTCTCTATTTTATCACTAATTAAACTTATAATATTACAAATGATATTTATGAATTCTCTTTATAATCATTGTTGCACAGTGCCTTAGACAACAATCTAATTGGGCATGCAGGTACTATGTGCAGAGATACATGAGGACCCTAATATTTAATGGTATTGGCGTCTCCCAATTAAGAAAGGTAAAACACTTTTTACTTTTCATAATCTTATATTTTGCAAAAAAATTTATGAATCTAGCTAAAAGAATGTGAAATGAATTAAATATGTTGTATTACAGACTGCTGTGCTTTCTAAGTCGGCAAACAAGAAGAGTTACTCCAAAATAAACCTCAATGAAATATAAAACATATAGTCTAAATATGTACTGAGTTTCAATTAGAACACTTAGAGTAACTACATGTGTAAAATACATAATAAAGTATTTTTCATTCACTTGTATGTGTTCTTTTAGTTTTCATTATTTTCTTTGAAATATATAAATTTTTTAAGCATGAATAAATGGAGAGTGTGGAAGTAAATGAGTACAGATGAAGTGAATATGGAGCTTCTAAATGAAATGAATATGGCAATTGGTTTTCAATATATTAATTAAATTATAAAACTTTTATGGGATGATGAATGAGGGTAAGTTAGAGTGTGAAAGTAAATGTGAATGGGTATAGATTTCCAAATGAAGTGAATGTGGATATTGTAGTGAATGCATGTGTTGTGGTTTCTTTTATGAATTATTTTTAAGATAGATTTGGATGGATAATGATGAATTTGGATGTATTATACCCAATGTGGAAGTGAATACATGTTTGTTTTCCTTGTGTATAAAGATTGTAAGAAAATTATATCAGGTATTACATTGAATTGTATATAGGTGGTAGTGATCGCAATGTGAAAAATGAAAAAAGGACTTTTGAAGTCATTTAGTTCTAAACAAGAGTTCAAAAGTGTGGAACTTCTGAAATCATTTAGATTTAAATGACTTCAAAATCTGGAACTTTTGAAGTCATTTAGGTCTAAATGACTTCAAAAGTCTAGCATTTTTTAAGTCGTTTATGGAAATGACTTCAAAATTCATGTACATTCAAAGTTGGCTCACTAGAAGTCATTTTTTAACCGACTTCTAATATTATTTTTTTTTTAATTTAAAAACCTCCTATGTAGTAGTGCTCCCACCTTACCTTCTCTTAAGTATACATGTTGCCCTAGATCTAGACGATCATCTTAATCCTTAGATTTTCTCCCTTATTCTCCACCTTAGGAACATCCATTAGTAAGTCTAAGAAATACTCAAAAACATATAAAACATAGGGCTTTTTATGTGAAAATGAATCTTGGGGAGGAGGAAATCACAACTCCTTTGAAGGAGGCGTCTCCACCCCTCCTTTCTCCTTCAATCTCTCAACAATTATCCTTTGGAGCTACTGCATTTCCAAGCATTCTAGACCCTTTTCCTTGAGTGGTTTCTCTCTTTGATGTCCTAAAAGCTAAGATTAGTTCCTCTTCTTTGTTCCTTGTTTTATTGCCTTTGATTTAATGTTATTTTGATCCTTAAGTTCATGCCTTATTTTCCATGTGTTGCTCCAAAATTTTCCTAGCTCGTTTGGCCTTTGTTTAAGCATTAGATCCTTGATCAAAGGAACACTAATCTCTTGTAATTACAGCTAAGAGATAGTGATATTTGGATCAAGTTATTTGGTTTACTAAGTTCCTTAAATACAGTGATTTCCATTACCTTCTTTCTCATTGTTTCTCCTTCTTTTTTTTTTTCCTTAGACCTCTATTAAGTCACTTGCATGTTTATTTAGGATTGGATTGCATAGAATCAAGAGGAGGCATTTTGGATTTTAATATGCTCATTGAATGGTGTGCACACTCCATGGAGAGTGCACACCACACTTGTAACTAGTTTTTACATCAATCAATGAATAGTTGTTCCAATATCAATTATGCAATTTTGATGATGTTCTATTTGCTTCAAATTTAGTTTTTCATGGTTGTTTAAGTAAGATTCCCATACTTAAATTCCATGTATTTAATTCTAGGTTTTGTAAAATTTATATATCACAAGATCTACACGAAGGAACCATGGGCACAAACTCATGGTCCATGCACATGGTTTTGAGGTGTTTTCCATTAGGTAACTTGCTGGAATTTGCTTATGTTTGCATGCTTAGCTAAGTTCCATTCATGGCATTCCTTGATACCTTAGGTTGCATCCTATTTTAGACATAAATCCATGTTTCTTTCATACACTAGGTATTTTATTTCATTCACTTACTATGTTTAGTTCATGCATTATGTTAGGTTACATTACATGCTTTATTTTATTATATTAGGTCATGTTGACATGCACTTGATTGTTATTTAGGTTTAGTAGCATGTTGGATCAGTTGTAGAATGTTTCTGTGTTTAATTTTAGGATACTCTAACTTAGAAGTTTCCAATTCCATGCATGTGTTTAGTTTTCATGTTAGTCAATTTCTTAGTTTAAGTTAAAACTACCTTCTTTAGCTAGACTAAGTAGTTTAAGCAAGGACCCATTAATTACACAAACCATTTAATTCCTCATGAGATCCACCTGACTATCATGAGGTACTATAATTTATTTGTGTGCATGCAAGTTAAGTAAAATACACAACATAAAGCAAAGATAAAACACATTCCAATGCTCTCAAACTAAATTAAGATGACGTTTAAGTGAAATCCAAGAGAGAATCAAGAGAATGGATGGTAGGAATGATGGGGTTAACCTAGGGAAAAAGACACCTAAAACTATGCCTAAATCTAAGGAAAGAAGATGTGGAATGCAAGAAGTGAAAGTAAGAATGCAATTCACTTCTTCTCTTGGCTGTCATTTCCATACAAGAATTAACTTGGATCTTTGATGTATAAGCAAGAAAACTAAGAAGGATGAAGCAAAGAACTAAGGGAAAGCAAGCAAGATCTATGGTGTGAAACTTAAGCAATAAAACAACCTATGAAAATAAGAATGTTAAGCAACCTACTAACCTAGAATTGAAGTGCAAAACAAGATAAAATACTTAAAATCCAAAGGAAGAATAGTCCAAAATAAATCCAAAGTCTAAAGCTCCAAAAGTTCGCAAGCAAGAGTGCAACTTTCAAGTTTTCTCACAAAACCTCGACTTGGTAAAAACACAAAATTCATGACTTTATAGAGGGATGGGTTTGCAATGGAATGAGGGCTTAATGTAAGAAGGGAAAGTGGATCTAGATCTTGGTTTCAGTAGGGAAAGTTAGGTGGAGACTTAGGTAGAGGAATAAGGCAACAAGGTGACATCATGGTGAGTTAAGGTGACTTCCATGTAATTAGGAGGAGGGAGGTGTCACCTTCTTGGGAAGGTGGCCTAAAGCTCCGTCCCTTCAAATTAGGTGGAGTTTTGTTGTTGAGAAAGAGAGAAGAATGGGAACATAAATGGTAGGAAAGAAGGGGAAAAGTTATAAAAAAATTATATGCTTTGATTTGAAATAGATCTAGGGGTTTCCTAATTAGGAAACCACCAAATATGACGACTAAGAAAGGAGAAGGCACCATCTTCTTAGGAAGATGGCTCCTTCTTTAGTCAAAAATCAAGGAACCCTAGGATAAGGTGGGTGGAAAGGATGGAAAATGGAAGTTGGATTTCTCTCTTAATTAGTCCATCTATGCATGTTCATCTTAGCTTTTACAAATATCTCTCAAACCTTCCAATTATTTCTTGAAAATCACATTTTTAGCTTAAAATAACTGCTTGAATTGGTCCTCCAATCATGTGACTCTATGTGGCATCGCTCCCAAGTCACTTGATGGCTCACTTTGATGGCTTCACTTTCTAATTCCTTTAGGTTCAATGCTTGAATGGCTTGGCTTCTTAGGTTTCCTTGTTAGACTACGAAACCTCATGCATGGCTACAATTCTCATGCAAAGTGGTGGAAATGCATAGCTTTTTACATGGACCATTTTAATCACCTTTGATGATTCCCATTGCCTTCTTGCTTGCTTTAAGATGATCTCAAACCTTTATTTTTCTTTGAAATGTTAAATTTTAGGTCTTTGTCTCTCTTTTGATTTTGATCTTTAATTCTTATCTTAATCTTGGCCATTGGATCATCTTCTCAACACCTACAAAAGATGAAAAGCCCTAATTAAATCCTAAAAAATTATAAAAAATCTCATATTTACTCTAGATTGGCTCCTGAAGCTATATAGTATCAAACTTTTGAATTATTAGATCAAAAATGCATGTATTATGAAATTCTAGAAAAACCCTAGAAATAACACCCTAATTTATAACAAATGGACTACTAACTAGGTATTTCTTATACAAAAGTGAAGACTTATCATTATGTTTCACAAATCTGCATTTGCATCATTCTTTTATATATGTATCTTTTCCCACATTAACATATCAATGCACTAACCAGGAAATACAGGTACTATTTTTCTCACCCCCTCCTTTTAGATTATTTATTTCATTTGTCCATGGCTTGTAGTTCAAAACAATGAGGACAATGCTTATTTTAAGTATGAGGGTAGAACACTTAAATTTTGATGTGTCCAAAGTTTTTATTAGTTATTTTTAAGGCAATTCTTTTGAATTATATTTTTTTAAATTAAAAATTTTATGAAAAGTTCCTTTACAATGATGAAAAATTGGAATTTTTTACTATTCAATATATCTTTCAAAACTTTAGATTATTAATAAATTTGTACATGATCAATTCATTATTGAATCTTTTTTTAAAGTATTCCATGAAAAATTTAACTTAGAATATTTACTATACAAAATGGTTATATATATAGTTTAAGTTGAAGGAAAAATATAACATAGAGATCCAAAAGAAGACAAGTGGAGATTATGAAGCTATGTGAGTTTTAGAGCCAATCTTTCTTTGAGAGGTTATATACATAAATTCAAAATTTTCTTTAATGAACATAAATTCATAGTTGGTCTCATAAATCTTTGTTTTCGTCAACTATTGAGAAACATCTAAAAGACTAGACCATTTATCTCTTGATTTTATAGTCATTTTAAGTCTTATGAAACCTAGGAAATGAGAGAGGCCATACTTGGTAAACCCATAGCTTTTAGCCTTCCTTGAGTTATTGTTCACTAGTTAAGCACTTGAGCCTTTAAAATAAGCCTTTTCTTTGAGAACCCATTAACCATTACCTTTTGTAACCCTTACAATATATTCATTACCTAGTCATTTTGAAATATGTGAAGATGGCTAAAGAATTATCTTCAAAAAAGAATGAGCAATACAATTTAGGAGATGAATATCAAAAAGGGATACAAAGATAAAAAAATCAAAGAAAGATTACATATATTCAAAAAGTCAAAGTGAGAAAAATGAGAAAAGTCAAGAAAAAGATAGCCAATGAAAATGAAATTTTCAGTCTTATGGGTAGAAAAGGAAATTGAGAATATTTCCTAGAAGACCTTTACTTATCTTCCAGACATCTTTATCTATCCTTATACCCATTCTTTTGGTGACCCTGTCCTAAGCTTTTATTTCATCCTAATTGTGGCGACTTGGGTTTTTGAACTACATTTTTATTAATCATTTTCAAATGGTGGTCAACCAATTTTGCAAACATTTTGAAAACTTAAGCAATGGAAAAAAAAAAAAAAAAATTCTTTGAAATTCTTTTTAGAAAACCTAAATGCCACCTTTCACTCATATATACATACATAATTTTGTGTACAACATATGTTTCCAAAGAAACTCATTTTATTAAAATTGTAGGATCGATCCAGTGGTTCACATACATAGCCCCTTTATTACATCTTATGTCCAAAATACACAAATCAAAATACAATCCAATCCTTTCACAAATGTACATAGTCTTGATCCATACTATGGTCTTCATCTTCCCATGTCGTATCCCTCCATTTTTCTCTTTTTGTATCTGAGATATTGTAAACATTCAAACATTTACAATATCTTAGTAAGCTATGCTTGGTAAGAGATTCAAGAACATGTGGAATTGTATAATTCAAATGTACATTATCATCAATTCCATATTAATCACATACTTCAATTTGCATGAACCATACCATATATGATGATTCAATCATAAAATTTATCATGTAACATCCTCTATGATAATCCCAAACCACTCACCACTATATCGTATGTGTGTGTGTGTATACGGTCAAAAACCATGAAAAATAGTCAATGTCTCAAACATCAATAACCCTACTCAAATATATTGAGTTGATAAAATATCCAGACTTTTGCTGGGAAAATACTCCCTCATTAGGGCAGTATTGGCATCTCAGTATGCCATGCATCATATGCAAAATACTCAAGGACTACCATGCTATAGTCTAATCCGTACTAGCACACTTGGATAACTACCCTGTTCACCATGAATACCACGATGGAAAATATTGTGCCACTGGCCATATGGGGAGACAGCACTTTCATAGTGGGGCCTTCCCATAATTACCCCACCTGACTTTTAGCCTCTCTTTGGGCAAGGTATCATAACATCATCAAATTTCAAGAAGCAGGTGGCCAAACCCTCATAATTTTCCTAGCATAGCACCCCTAAGCTTATGCCTATTTAAAACAAAACCACAAGCCTCTATGCTTGTTTCTAAAATACTTCTTGTACATCTCAAACGATATATCTGTTTATATTATCATTCTTGTAGTCAATATGTTCATACTAAGGATATGATTTTATTTCTAAATTTGGGGATCCTCATTTACAATGAATGATACTCATATTCTTATAAGTTTAGAGGTTAATCATTTATTGTAAATGATCCCCATTTCCTTTAATTTGGTATTCGTATACCCAATGTTATTAAGTGTAAGGATACTTATTTGATACAAATGATATCCATTATTATTATGTTCTTATCTAAGTTTAGTGGAAGGCCCAAAAGAACGTGGATAGAAGTGGTGAGGAAAGATTTAAAAACTTTGGGACTAAATGAAGCCATGGTATTTAATAGAGTGGAATGGAAGTATAAGATTCATGTGGTTGACCCCTAATTGGGATAAGGTCTTGATGATGATCTAAGTTTAGGGGTAATCATAAATGATACCTAGGTATTTATTATGTATTCCATCTAATTTCAACTGTTATTTCTATCTCATATGCATGAAATATGATTCAAATGCAACTAAACATATTATCATCATTAAGCACTATAATATCTATGAATAAAAACCATTCCACAGACCATAGGTCATGTATTCTTAAAGTTCAACCTACCTTCATGTAGTAATCCTTTCCCTTCAGATCCACCATGATTGATGTATGTAATTTGTAAATACATACATACTGTCATTATCTGTACAATTCTAGATAATCTCCTATTTATATTCCTTATCTAATCTTGTCCTTTGATATAAAGGATCTAGATCTATCTTGTGTTCCTATCATCCATATAATCTATCTTCCTCAGATAGTATTTTATCCTATTGATCAATAGATCTAATGGTTAGAATGATCTTCTAACCTTTTAGATCTAAGTATTTTCTATCTCTAAGTCTTTGTATGTCCATCTCCTTGATCTTGATCTTTCATAGATCCTTTGATCAACAATCTATACTTGTTGATAAAGATCAAGGCCCTATCTTCTATCAATTAGTTCTTCTTTGATCTAAGTTCAGTTATTTAATCATTCCCAAGGAGGATGATCCTAGTTCTCTTCCTTGAATCACATTTGATCAAGGGTTTGGATTATCTAATCTAATGATCTAGATTTGATCTACAACATACATACTAATAAGCATGCATACTAAGTACAATACAATGTTATGATTCTTATTGTTCTTGATCATTTAAGATCCTAAGGATCCTGTTTGATCATCCTACCTTACTTGTAATTTTTATTAAGATTAGATATTTTACTAACCTTTTATACTCTTATTATTATGATTCAACTAGTTAATGTTTCACTGGTTGAAGATAGCTTATTTTATCTTAAGTCTAGACTGCTCCTCTTATTTCCAATTGACTAAGGCTTACTAGTGGAATGGCTAAACACAAATGGATACTTCAATCCTCATGTAAGAAGGCGTTTAGACCTCACAAACATCAACAAGGGGGAGGGGAAGAGCGGGGCACTATTAGAAAACTCCTTAACCACCATGTTTAGCATTCACTAGTGTGTCCTTAGCTCAACCTTTCATAAGGTTCCTATGAGCATTTTAACCTTAAGTACTCTTTCTATTTGATTTTAATTAAGTCCATGAACATTTAAAATGTCATTGATGGAGTTTTATTATTCTCCTAATTTGGGCCAAGAAAATGATATTCCTTTTATTATCCTACTACCTATAGCCCTTACTGTCATTAAATCCATGTCATTCATTCCATGTAAATGTCCTTCAACTCTATTTTTCATTTAATTACATTTTCAATATAATTTTCATAACATAAGCATTAAAGCATAAATAAATAATTAAATCTACAATTAAATCTACTAAGCAATAAAAGACAATTATAATAACATTCAATAATTCAAATGAAAATCTAGCATGCCATAACTATTCATCATGATCCAATAGTCATAGTTGATTCTATTCATTTTTCATCCCTTTTAGGGTTTAGATCTTGATCTTTCAATTTCATTGAGATCTAATACATCCTCTTAATGTGATTTGATCACTAGATCATTGATGCATCTCATCCAATGATCTGATCCTTCTTGATCCAATCAATCAAGAAGATCTCATTTTATCCAATTTAAGGGCATATATCTTAATCTATCCCAAATCATGATCATCAAGTCCATTAATCTATATGATATTAACTTCATATCTTCATCCAAATAATCCATGATGTCCAATCATCCTTGATCAAGGAGATTACCATTCATTTTTATGGATCTTACTACTTTTAAAGGCTAGATCTCTTAATTAAACATAGATCAGTCACTTCTAACCATGGATTCCATGTTTCAAAATCACGAGATCATCAATGGATCAGAATTACAGAGCTTGATCATTCCAAATTTCACTAATCATAGGAATTAGTAATACTTTTCTTTATTAATAGAATTTTACATGCATCAAAACATAAATTTTCTAAGTTTAGTAGGTTCTACTTATCAAGAGGAATCCAACCCAACTTTTCTATCTCAATTTGGAGTTAAATTGAGATTAGAATTTGAATTTTAAGATTTTAGCCCATTTTAAGGGTTGAAATTTGATCATACTATTTTTATTTAATTACTTGATGTAGAGATACAAAAAAATTTACTTTGATCATGGTCCTTATGGCTTTGGGACCTCTTGAACCCATCTATTTATTCAGATGTCTATTTTGAGATTATCTTGATCACGATCGAATACTATTGGAACAGATCTTAGTAATTATCACAAATAAATTCAATTAAAAACATATATATTATGAGTTCAGTAACTTATACAAGTGACAAAGAATCTATAGAAACTTTTATATCTAAAATCAGAGGTAAATTGAGTTCTTAATTGAAGAATTAAGATTTCAATTAAAAATTGGACAGCTGAGATCAACCTCATTGAACGTGACAAAATGGGAGGGCAGCCCGTGTCTCATTGCCTATGATTACCTATCACCAGGGAGGGGTGACCAGTGATAGGCAAGACGATCCAGATCTGGACCATCAAATTGCCCATCATCCAATCTCCTCCATCAGTCATGATTCAAAGCCCAGATTTCATCTCCTGGCGTTTTTGGACCCCAGGAATCCATCCAAATGTTCAGAATTTTAATCTGAGCCATCCATGGTAGGTATCTCTACCCTATTGCTAGATCCATCGTCTCCAACGAATCAACGACTAGGGTGATCATCTGGAGGCTGGAAAACACCAAGGAAATGCCGGAATGGAAAGAGGGGAAGTGAAGATCACCGGAGAAGGAGAAATAATGCTGAAATGGAGAAGAAAATTGGAATAAACTCTAGCCACCGGATAACTATTCAGTCCTTGATTTATCTGGTTCCATTGCCGGAGAAGGTGTGGAACTATGGGGCTTTTGAATATCCCATCATCCTGAAGATAGTCAATGGTTCTAGATCTTGTTCCACTGGTCAGATTAGCCAAAAAAAGGCATATAACTTGTCGGAGACAGAAATGCTTGACCATCTTTTTCATTTTTTCGGAAATCCAACCATTGAATCATCATGAAATCTTAAGGGTTTTGAGATCCCGTCATTCCAAACAGATCCACTGGTGAAGATATGATTCTGAAAAGAAAAATTGGATGGCTAATTGAATTAGGGTTTCCTAGATAGAAACCCTGGTTCATCGGGGACAACGCGTCTAGGGACACGCCCATAGAGAAAGAGAGAGAGAAGGAGAGAAAGAAAAGAGAATTGGTGGAGATAGGGGAGGGTTTATGGAGATGAGATTATGGGGCATTCTAGGGGACCATGTGAAGAACATTAGGAAAATTTTTAGGAATTTTATGAGCTATATATAGGGATTTTTGAATTTTCCATGACTACATGTAATTATCATGTTTGATTTCTTTTTATTATTAAATTGTCATTGGATTCCCACTACCACCTCCTTCTCCATTACTAGCTGTAGTGGTTTGACTCATGGTGACATGTTTTTTGGCTGTTGGATCCATTTGTGGGCCCCATGAAGTGTGAAAAGACCATTTTGCCCTTTTATGGAGAAAAATCTGTTTTATTCTCTCAAACTCAGAATTGAGCGCACTTAATGGCGTTACATTCGTATTTCTAAGTACATTCCAAATTTTGATATCTTAGGTCTCAGTTATTAGTAAAATTACTATTTTACCCTTTTATTAATAAAAATAGAGAAAAATAAGGATTTTTCATCCGAACTCAAAATTGGATGTACTTACAATCATTCTAATTGATTTTTCAAGTACATTCCAAATATCCAAGTTTTAAGTCTTGATTTTATATTTATAAAAATGAAATTTTCTAGAACTCAAAGTTCAAGTTCCACTTTTTAAAATTTTAACTTTTAATTTTTAATAATTCAATTATATTCATAAAAATTGGGGTTGTTGCACTAATAGAAGTTCTAACTTGATCTTAGATATGGTTATGGATGAGTAAGGAATTTGATAGTGTAACATTCCTGATAGTGGATATCCTTCCATGAGAACATATTGAATTCTTTCCAATTTATCATTCTTTTGTATGAAATATGTGAAAAATTGACTTTGTTGAACATTATTATATTCACATATTGATGAGAGTGTAACACCTTTTTAAGCGACTTCTTTCTATGTGTCAAGTATATCTTGTGAGATTCGAAGTCAAAACACACTTTTAGAATGTAATTTAGGCTATAATTCCTTAGAGAGTGATAATTGTATATATAGCAGCTATATCACACACTCACATTCCGAAGTTCAATGAAATAATGGAATATCTTTAACATAAGTGTAGGATTTTGAACTATTAGTCATTTCTATTAGCATGCTAGAGTAAGGAATCTAATGAATGCTCAGTACAAGAAGATCCTCTAACAAGAATAAAGGACTTTCATAAAAAGTTTTTGAAAAAGTTTATGGGTAGCATTTTTGGAAACCCTAATGAGACTAAAACTCATCCACTAGGTGTAACCTAAGAATTTAAAGGTGTCATGCATATGCTAAATATAGACAATAGCACCTACAAAAGTGGCTAGGATTTGGTTTTAGATTTCTATATTTCTATTTTGTAGGTTTGCTCAAGGACTAGTAAAAATCAAATATGGGGGTATTTGATACATATAGAAATACTAAATACATACCTCTATATTTAGAAGGTTTTAACCTCATAAATTACTTAATTATCACTAACTAGGATTAATTTTACAATTTTGTAGGTTGAGGGTATAAATGAAAAAATATACAAAATTCCCAATTTTACCCTTGAAAGCGCAATTTCACCCTCCAAGCTCCATGTATGCCAAAAAGTCCTGAAGGTTGAAAATAATCATTGGGTGTCACTATCAAAGTCAAATCAGTTAGAGACTCCAAGCACAACACTTAATCAAATGAGGGTGACAAGGTGCTACATTCCCCATCCATTCATACTTGCATACATTTGACCAACTTAAGAAGCTTATGGGAGAAGTTTAACTCACATATACTAAGATCATAGACAATGGGTGACAAGGTGCTACATTCCCCATCCATTCATACTTGCATACATTTGACCAACTTAAGAAGCTTATGGGAGAAGTTTAACTCACATATACTAAGATCATAGACAATGAAATTTCTCATAAATAAAAGAGGACGGGGACCCATATGAAGACTTTTTACTTTCTTTGTCTCACCTACTCAATCAAAAGAAGAAGACCAACCAATGATTGGACATCTTATCCACGCAAAGATGGTGAAGTTTACTTGGTCCCAAGTGAGATACATGAAGAGATCTCTAAGGAATCAAGGCCATTCTTTCTTGGGTACTTCAATCCAATGGTGGACAAAAAATGATGCTTAAGAAGATCTACACATCCTAATGGGGTCCCATCCACTCCTGTAAGGTTAAGCATGATCTAAGGGCTAGAAATGAAGCATTGAAAAGATCAAAACCTTAGCACCTCTCCAATATTAAAAAGTCAGCCCAAAGCCCTCAAGAAGATCTCAGCCTCCTATCCTCTTCCAAAGATCCACATTCTTTTAAAGTTTCTAAAAACAAAACACACCCAATTAGAAATCATAGCGCCCCCCTCCTCCTTGGACTTTCTAAGATTGAAATCCCTAGAATTCCTCTACCAACTTTTCATATCTTTCCCATCTCTTTCCTTTTCCACTTATTCCTTACATTTCCATTAGGTTATTTCCTTCTCTTTTCATATTACCACATTCCAATTTTCATTCCACTTTCCATATATGAAAAGATGCATCCCCTCATATCAGCTTGCCAAAACCAATCCAACTTCCTAATCTACCTCTCTTCCTTCTCTACTAAGCAAACTTGTTTCCTTTCCTACAAAATCTTCTTTCCTACCCAACTTATCACTTTCTTTATTTCCTTTCCTTTCCCCACTTTATTATCCAAGTCATACCCAAAGTTCATTACACTTTCCTGAAATGCAATTCACAACCCCCTTCTATTCCTTACATTTTAATACCCCATATTCTCTTCCATCTCAAGCATTCAACTATTCCTTATTCCTTAGATCTTAGCCATCCACCCTTAGGGCTTCCACTTCTTAAACTCTAGAAATAAGAACTAAAAAGGAAGAAATTTTTTTATCAATTATTTGTCCCTTGTACTTGAAAGCTAAATATAGGAGAAGTAGAGGAAGAGAGATCACCTTTGCTGAGGCTCTCACATGATTAAGTTCAATAAGAGGTAAGGCAGCCCTTCCAACCCCACTTCCCTATCTTTCTTTCTCTCTTTCTTGTCCCTTCTTCTTCTTCCTCCATTCTTTTTAGTATTTCATTATTTTCCTCTCTTTCTTCCATTCCACACCTTTCACTCCACCACACCTATTCCTTACACTACACTCACCTTCCATCACCCTTAGAGTTACACTTATCAATCCCATCTCTAACTTCAACACATCACCTTCCACTCCTCCCTCCAATTTTATGCTTCAACAAATCATCTTCCATGAAACTCTTCTTTTAACATCTCTACTCTAAGTACACTCCCTTTTCCATTCATATCTTAAATGCCCTAGCTTACACAATCTTACAGACATCCCTTTCTCCTTCCTTCTCCCATTCTTACCTTACACGCATGCTTCTTCTTTCTTTCTTCTACTTTCTTTTCTTGTTTTGGGATTTGGGAATCTAAGGAAAAGGAAGAACACCTTGTGACCTTCTATGGTAGTCAAGGATTCTTCCAATTCCTTAAGCATAATTGAGAAACAATTTTTGTTTGTGGCATGTTGGGTAAGGGAGATGAGAAAAGCTTTGTTGTAGATTAGTATGCTTTGGGGTGAATATAAATGTATAAGCCCTTGTTGAGTGGCACAACAAGAAGACCATAAAGTAGAGTTCAAGCCTAGGATGCAATTTTCATCTTTCACTTTCCCTAGAGGTCAAAGCTAGAGGAAATAGAGGTAGGAAGATCACCCTTACCCAAGATCCCACAATCTCACACATCAAAACCCTTGTAGATAAAAGGTACGGTCTCAAGATGTTCCAATTCATTTCTTGCTTATTTTCTTTTATTTCTCTTGCATCTCCCTTCCCTTGCATGCATCATATAGGATTACATGTGTGATAACTCTTTCATACATCATAGATAATTATTCTAGCTAACATTCATTCATCACTTAGTTTTGTATACACTTTCTTAAATTACATGGTAATTTCTATTTTAAGATTGCATGTATGGCACTAGGTTTGCATACATTCTACACTTTGTTTCTAGTGTAGCAAGCATCATACATCATGTTCCTAGTTTAAACTATCTTTCATCATCATTATAGTACATGTTTTAGCACCTGATTTTGGAGTAGGATAGTTTCTAAATATAGATTTACATGCCTAGTTCTTAGATTCATTCTTTTTAGCTTTTGTTAACTTTCTATGTTTCTTAAGATCACTTTAGGATCTAAATATATAATAGATTCTTAGATTTAGCACTTTCTTAATTTAGAAGCATGGCACTTTCTAATTTTAGAAATTCATGTATAGCTCTAGTTAAACATTCTATTTTCTTTGCATACATCCGAAGATCATATTATGAGTTACAAGCATGTTAGTTTCTTAGGTTTTTGAATGAAAATCACTTAGAATTGCATGCATATTCCCATCACTCATGCATGCCTCTCTCTCTCATAGGAATTATGCACAAACTTCATAGCCTTCACACACACACCTTCCACTTTCATTCTTGCATGCACCATGTATCACCATTCTCTTTTATCTTACGTTTCATCTCTTCATCCTCATTTTCTATTTCCATTAAACACACAAACCCTTCACCATCCACTTCTAATTTTGCACGCATAGTTCATAGTTCACGCATATATGCATCACCCTCTTTCTATCTCTTTTTCTAATTTCTATTTTTAGAATAAGGAAAAGGAAAGGAATCTTGTATCTTTCCATGGAATTAAGGAGACTAAGGTAAGGTTGAGAAAACATCCAAATCTATCCATAAAGGCACTTAGATTCCTAACTAAAAGATTCACATTGAAGGGTAGGATTGCTATATGTTCATATGTCTTGCTCCATCTCCTAAGGCTGGTATTGGTGGTTCCTATGCTAAGGACCACTATCTCTCCTTTTATTATTTTTATTCTATTTCATGTTTATGATTGGAAGCCTCTTCTATGGTTCACCCATCCTTAAAATGGAATGATCTCTTACCTCCTCTCTTTCAAACTCCTTAAAGTTACCATCCTTTTAGAGTTTCTAGCTTAAGAAAAAAGCAATATCTTTCTCTACTTCCATTTCCATAATCTACTTTCTTTTCTAAGGTGACAATTATTTAGGAAAGGTGTTAGTCTCCTCTTTTATTGGTTTCCCTAATGCTTCTTCATAAGTATCAGTGGATGATATTATTTTTTTTATTTGTGGCATTTCAAATAAATATGAGAAAATCTTGGTAGTAACATTACTGTATTATGGGTTGAAGAGAAGTGTACAAGCCCCTGTTGAGTGGGACAACAAGAGAGCCCTACACTATAATTCAAGGTTGAGATGAAGAAGTTTTATTTGTTTCCCTTTCTTTGATTGGATATGTAAGAAATCTTTGTAAATTCTCAATTAATGAAATAATTCCTTATCAATTTTAATTCTTTTATTTCCTTTATTATTTCTTTAGATAGTTTCCTTTAGTTAAATGCTTTATTTTTTAATTAGTTTTTACTTTCTAGTTGCTTAGTCACTTAGCTTAGTGGTTACTTCTTAGTTGGTTGTCTTCTTTTTAATTAGTTACTTGTTTCTTCCCTTAAATGCATGGCTAGGTTAAAGTAATATGACCTAAATTTTAATTAACTCCATTTACCAAAGGTTCTTCATGGGATTTCCATCATATTTATCTTTTCTATATGTTAAGAGAATAATTCACTTCTAGTAATTATTTGTAATAATCCCAATTTTTGTAAATTGATTAAGAAAATCAATTTAGTCTAAATTTTTAGAAATTTTGGGCTCAAATATTAGGTCATTGGAAATTATCTTTTTATAGAGATTAAAACATCATTTTAAACTTAGAAATTATGAATGTACAAAACAAACTGATCGAAATGACACTAAGTACATTCAATTCGAAGTTAAAATGAAAAATCCCTAATTTTCTTCATTTTTATAAAAGGGTACAATGGTAATTTTACCCATAATCGAGATCTAAGACATCAATATTTAGAATTTACTCATAAATATGATTTCATTGCCATTAAGTATGCTCAATTCTGAGTTCAAGAGAATAAAACAAATTTTTCTCCATAAAAGGGCAAAATGGTCCTTTTACACCTCCGTGGGCCCCACAAGGGTTTCACAAATGAACCCAACGGCCAGAGAACATGTAATGAGTGGTTAAATCACTACCATTTGATAGTGGAGAAGGATGTGGTGGTGGAGGATTCAATGTTAATTTAATATTCAAAAGAATCAAAACATAATTATTACTAGTAATTATGAAAATTTCTAAAACATCTATAAATGCACCCCCAAAAATCCTCAAAAATGTTCATTAAAATTATCATGAAATTATATTTATTCCCCTAAAAATCCATATCTAGATTCATTCCTAAATTTTCAAAACTCCCAAAAATCTCTCTTCTTTCACTTCTCTCTCCTCTCTCTAGATTGGAACTAGAGGCCTAAATTCAATTAGGCACTCTATTCAAAATCAAATGTCACAAATCCCACCATTCATATTGTCCTAGACTACCTTATCTACAAAAACACAAAAGAAATTTCAAGATCTAACAATGCAATCAATGAAAACTCACAAAATAAGCAGTTAACGGGTGATCTTATCATCAATGGAACATTTCTTTAAAATTGGGGTGCAAAACCTATGTTTTTCTCTAATTAGGTAGGTGGAAACTCTTTTCATACTTATTTCATGTTATTTTATATATTTATTTTTTTTTGAAATTAGTTTTAGGTTAAAATTTATAAAAATAAAGTTAGGACAATAACCCTTCATTTCTATATGATGGAGGGCTCAGATGGGAAATCTGAGCCTTCCAATCAATCTAGAAGGACCCAAAACCTCTAAGGGTAGAATTTTCATGAAATTTAATCAAGTTTTGAGCCTTTGATCAAATAGGAATTGATTGGACAATCCAAAACAAACTGTTCGATGGGCTCCCAGGACGTCGATGCGGGACACCGCATGGAAATGCACCCTATGGGAGATTCTCTACATGCAACGCTGTCCCAATAGAACAACCTCGTGACAGTGTAGGTGCCGGGGAGCGCATTACCACATGCGTCCTAGTGACGGGAGCGCGTCGACTACTCTGCTCAACTAATCAGGACCTTCCCCTCCGCTAGGCCCAGATCCAATCTGGACCCTCGAAATGACTGTGAACTTCAAAGTTCAATTATGAAGTTATCTGAACTCCAAATTAAGATAGAAAATAAGCTATGGAAATCTTGTAATGTCTATTTTGTTCTTAAATCATAAAATTGATAAAAATATTCAAGAAACTTTTTGTTTTTAGGAATTAAGCTTTTGATTTTTATGATCTTCAAGATCTGAGGTGATCAGATCTTGGGGATGTAATGCAATAATGATATAATGTTGAAATCAAGTAATATCCATGATTTATTTTGACAGATCTAACATCAAATGAGGAATCAACCCTTTATAGTAAAAAAACCCTAAAAATACAAAGGGACCCACTTGATCAATAAGATCAAGCATGATCAGACCCTTTTGATGGGTTGTATGAATGAGATTATGATGGATTTTAGTGAGATCATGGATTAAATGTGATTAAAACAAATGGATATTATCTTTGGACCTTAATGAAGTAAAAGCCCTAAATATAATTAAAACCCTTTATCTAAAGGAAAAGATCTAAAATCTAATGTTTGGATCATAAGTAAAAGTTTTCAATAATCTTAATATAATTAGTTTACTTGTCTTTTATTTGATAATAGAATAGTAAATGTGATTTATGTTATAGATTAGGAAGCACGATAGAGTAATTCTTAAATTTTAGCATGTTATGCTCCATATGTTATTAGATTGTTATAATAAGTTGGTAATTTAATTATCTTAGGGTCATGTTAGTTTGAAATTAAAATTTTAACATGATTCCATTAGATTACTAGTAAAATTTCATGTATTTCACAACTTAGGGTCATGCTCATTTAAGTATAGTTTTATTTCATTAGGTTAAGTTACATTCATAGGAAGCATCTTAGTATAAATAGTTGTTAAATTTATATTGGATTTATGCTTTAAAATTTATGATTTAATTGTTGTCAAATTTTATAAGTAGACTCAATTGTTAAATAGTTGTTAAGATATGATGAGCATAAACTAATGGAATATAGAGATTCATGGACAATTAATATGAGTGAATGATTTTAACTTAATACTAGTAAGTGCTATAATTAGTAGGACAATATAAGGATTATCAAATCCTTGGCCCAAACTAGGAGAATAATAAATCTCATGAATGACATTTTAAATATATATGGATTTAATTGAAATCAATTAGAAAGAGTACTTAGGGTTAAAATGCTGATAGGAGCCTTATGGTAGGTTGAGCTAAGGTCACTATAATGAAAGCTAAATATGGTGGTTAAGGAGGTTCTCTAATAGAGCTTTGCTCTTCTCCTACCTTCCGCTAACGTTTGTGAGGTCTAAATGCCTCCTTTGTCAATTGGAAATAATAGTAGTCTAGACTTAGGATGAAATAAGTTATTTTCAACCAGTAAAATATTAATTGGTTGAATAATAATAATAATAATAATAGCATAAAATCTTAGTAAATTATTTAACCCTAATTAAAACTTGTAAATAAGATAAGGATGATCAAACAAGATCCATGGGATCTTGAATGATCAAGAGCAATAAAAAGAAATAAATACTTCTTGATGATATATATATATATATTGCTTGCAATTTAAATTAAATAGAATAGAAGATCTGAGCCCTTAATCAAATATGATTCAAGGAAGAGAACCAAGATCATCCTCCTTAGAGATGATCAAACAACTGAACTTAGATCAAAGAAGAACTAGATAATAGAATATCTAAGCCCTTGATCTTTATCAACAAGTATAAATTGTTGATCAAATGATCTATGAAAGATCAAGATTAAATAAAGGAATACACAAAGACTTAGAATATAAAATACTTAGATCTGAAAGATTAAAAGATCATTCTAACCATCAAATATATTAATCAATAGGATAGATACTATCTAAGGAAAATAGATCATGATAGGACAAAAGATCTAGATCTTTTATATCAAAGGACAAGATTAAACAAAGAATATAGATAGGATCAAAACTATAGGATTATTTAGATTGTATAAATATTGACAGTATGTATGGATTTATATATTTCATACGTTAGTGAGGATCAGGGAAGATCTGAAGAGATGGATCACTACTTGAAGGTAGGGGGATTTTATTAATGCAACTACATGAGAGATACATGTTCAATACATGAACTTATGTCTAGAAATATTGACAAGTGTAATATAAATACTTGTATTAAATCCTTTGAAAACCCTTATGATCCAACCAAAACACATATGAAATGGTTAAGTTAGAATTGAGGAAAAAACTCTAAGTGAATAGGGAACTAGAGGATATTCTAGCCCTAAGTAAATAGACATATTATCTGATACATATAAGAATTACTTTACATACAAGCATGGAGGCTTGTGGTTTTCTTTTAAATAGGAGTAAGCCTAGGGATGCTATGCTAGGAGAGTTAATAGGGTTTGGCTACCCACTCTACTAAACTTGTTATGATATGGATACCAAGTGTAAGTAAGGCTAAAAGTTGGGTGGGCAATTATGGGAAGGCCGCCACTGTGACAGCCATGGTCCCCGCCCATATGGACATGGATATTGTGATTTCCACCAAGGATGGTATAAGTGGATTATTGGACAGTTATCCAAGCATGATGGTACAAATTCCGATTGCATGCATAGTGTTCCTTTGAGTATTTTTGTATTATGATGCATGACATAGTGAAATCATAATATGACATGATGAGATGCCGGGTAATCGTGGATTACTAATACTGCCTAAATGAGGGAGTATGTCCAATAGAGTCTGGATGATCTATCAACTCAGTATAAACTGGGTATGATTGTGTTTTGAGATATTAACTATTTTTCATGGTTTTGACTGTATATATATATATATATATGTATGTATGTATGTATGTATGTATGTATGTATGTATGTATGTATGTATGTATGTATGTATGTATGTATGTATGTATGTATGTATGTATGTATGTATACAAAATATACAGTATGTATGTGCAAGGATGTACATATATGACAAAGTAAAGAGATTGATCCATGAGTATGAATAATGGGATTATGAAGTATTAGGATTATACTATCAAATTATTATGCTTCTTGAATCCCCTACCAAGCATAGCTTGCTAAGATATTGTAAATGTTTCAATGTTTACAATATCTCATATATAGAGAAGGAGAATTAGGAGCTCAAGACTTAAGAGGACTTGGAAAAATAATTAATCAGGGTATATGCCTTGAAGGCATGTATTTTATTTGAGAGCATTGTATTGTATTGAGAATTTTTAGTGTATGGTGAGCTTTGAAATTTGGATTATGTAATTTGGACAAGTACTGTACTGATACCTAGGCAATACTGTGAACCACTGGATGGATTCTGAAATTTAATAAAAGTATATTCCTTCATTGGAATTTTATCTTATACAAAAATTCTACTTATGTTATGTATGAAGTGATGACTTGGGTTTTTCAAAACAAGTTCTAAAGAAAAGAATTTCCACTGCTTTGTTTTGCAAAAATATTTTTCTACTAAGGGCCCTGCCTTTGAAAAATGTATTACAAAATGTGTTACAAAAACCCTGGTCATCATAGTTGCTATCAGAGCCATTCATCCAGTCACAGTATAGTACCCTTATGTCCAATATGAAGATGACAATCTAATTAGAGGATGAGAAATAGTGAGTGACTAGGGAAATAAGATAGTATTTGATGAGAATGAGTTATGTAATTAACTCATTAGTTGAGAATGAGTATAGGAAGAGTTATGTGATTAACTCATTTGGTGAGAATGAGTTAATGTCATTAACTCATAAAGTACTAGTGGAGTATAGGTAGATATTACTTAGTGAAATAACTAGGATTACTACTTAATAAGTTAATGATATCAAAATAGGGAATATTAAGTATAGAAACAAGTAAGGAAAATAATTACAATAGCGGAAGATGTAATATTCATGTATAACTTGCAATTTTACTTGTAGAAATAAAATACATTGATTCTAGTGTGTGTGTGTGTGTGTGTGTGTGTGTGTGTGTGTGTGTGTGTGTGTGTGTGTGTGTGTGTGTGTGTGTGTGTGTGTGTGTGTGTGTGTGTGTGTGTGTGTGTGTGTGTGTGTAACTATTATTAGGTGAAATAATGGAGATTAAGAGAAAGGGATGATAAATTGGAAAAATATGATGGAAATAATGAAGAAGGACAAAATCCAACTTTTATAGGAAAGGTAAAATAGAAATTTATGAGAAATAGATATTAAAGATAAAACCTTATAATTATTACAAAATTTGAAATCAATAATAATAAATAATAAATATAATGTAAGATTTACAATTGCTACATATATATAGTATTATGACAATTAGTTAAAGGATTTAATCATCAAAATAGAGATGATCTTACTTGAGAAGAATTTAAGGAGATACGTAAATTGATGAATGAGAAAAGAGTTTTAATAAAGACAAATAAGGAGATAAAATTTAGAGGAACATTGATTCAATTATATGATAGAATAGAAATATGGAAATCAATATGGAGTATAGTAAAAAGAAGCATATTTTTCATTGATGATAAAATGGAAAGTGAAGACCTATAAATGAATATGGATATTAATATGATGAATTTAGGGAATACTGATTCTCCTTATATGATAGATTTAGTGATATTAAAAGAATTGTGGAATATAGTGAGGAAAAATACATTTTGCAGGAATGGTGAAATAATCATGAGGAATGAAAAACTACAAACAAATATAGGTAGCTAAACTTAAGTTTAAAGTTTGGAAAAATGAGATGATTATGAATGAGTTATGAATCCAGATTTTTGGGAGAAATATATGATTAGAAATTTTAAGATATTTTGAAGATTTTCAATCTAACATGAGATTGAATGAGGAAATATCTATAGTAGTTGAGAAAAATGACATCAACTTATTTGGATAAGTGGAAAGAAAAAATTTTAAGAACTAGAAGACAAAGGAGTGATTATAGTAATAAGTTTACATTGGGAATTAACAATTTTCTTGAGAAAAGAAAAAGGAAGGTCAATGTGAGGATGCCTTGAACATAAATGATATTATTGAGGAAATTAAGTACCTTTTTACTCTATAAGGATGAGTAATTCCCAAATTTATTATCATCAATTGGGAATCTCAAATGAAACATAATAGTATGAAATCAAAACAAATTTTGAGTTATATGAGGTGGATAAATGATCTTCATGAATTTGAAGAGAATGAAATATATTAGATGAATTGGAAATGATATATGGAATTGATTTAAGAAAATCAAGAGCATTTATAGAATATATGATAGACACTTGCAAAACTTGTCAACTATCTGGTAAGTTTACATTTTGATTGAAGAAAGCAAAGTTTAGGATCATATAAATTCTAAGAATGATATGGAAGTTGAACCAACAAAGATTGGAGATGAAACTGAATTGTGAGATAACTTTGACAGTTAGAGAAATTTATCTTTTATTGATTGTATAGCATATATAAGGACATGCTTTTAGTATAATTGTGCCATTGATTACATAAACCATAAAGACTTTAAGGTAGGTTATTGAGACTTGAAGAATATATGGTAAATTATGAAGTTTTTAAAGGCTTGAGAGTGGATGACTACAAAGTCAATATAGACTCTTTTAATAGGAATTATCAAGAATACTTCAAATAAATGGTTAGTATGATATGGAAAAGTTATGAGGTATGCTTGAAAGAAGCATGAGGAAATACATAATCTTAAAAAGGAGGAATAAGAAAATCAAGTGCTATGAATAAAGAGGAAATCATAGTACAAGAATAGTAATGAAAGTTGAGGAAGAAGTTATTACAAGGAAACTATTAGTTAATATTAGGATCTAAAAAGAAATTTTCAATAGAAAGAAATAGTAAAGGAGTATGATTATCTAGAACAGAAATGAGATAAGTACTTCCAGACAATGGGAGAACCAAGAAGAGATAATTACTTCCAAATATTGGAAGATTGTTACAGAAAACAATAGTTGAAATTGTAGAATCAAGCAATATGTCATTTTGGTAGATAGGCTAAGGACTATACATATTAGGGAAAATATACCAAAACTATATTTGTTGAAAAGGAATGAGGATGAGCAATAGAAGTTAGAATGGAAAAATATGAAGTATTGAAAGATTGGTGAAAATGAGGAGTAGAAATTTAGTATATTAGTCAAGTGAAATAGAAGATTTTGAAACAAAAGGATAACTCAGTTAAGAGTTATTAATCCTTTTAGAAAGTCTAGCAAAGAATTAGCTTAAGTGATTGTTGCATCAGCATTATTAGTAAGATGTGTGTTTATGACCCAAAAATGTGATTTTACCTTTAAGGAGAAGGTAACATGAACTATGAATGAAAGGAAATGGAGGTTTCCTTAAGTGGCAAGGCCACATGAGCAAACTTATGAATGAGTTAATGAAAACTCATAAGTAAGTTAAAATGTGAATTTTGAGGAGGAAATTATTATAAGGGAGGAAGATTGTAATAACCCCAATTTTTGTAAATTGATTGAGAAAATCAATTTAGTTTGAATTTTCAAAATTCTAAGCTCAAATGTAAGCTTATTAGAAATTATCTTTTTATAGACAATAAAACATAATTTAAAACTTAGAAATTATGAATATACTCAAAAAAGCAATTGAAATGACACTAAGTATGTTCAATTCGGAGTTAAAATGAAAAATCCCTAATTTTCTTCATTTTTATAAAAGGATAAAATGGTAATTTTACCCATAATCGAGATCTAAGACATCAATATTTAGAATGTACTTGAAAATACAATTCCAACACCACTAATTATGCTCAATTCTGAGTTCGGGACAATAAAACATATTTTTCTCCACAAAAGGGCAAAATGGTCTTTTACACCTCAGTAGGGCCCACAAATGAACCCAACGGCCAGAAAACATATAATGATGCATCAAATCACTACCATCTAATAGTGGAGAAGGATGTGGTAGCGGAGGATCCAATGTCAATTTAATATTCAAAAGAATCAAAACATAATTATTACAAGTAATTATGAAAAAATCTAAAACATCTATAAATACATCCCAAAAAATCCTCCAAAAATGTTCATTAAAATTCTCATGAAATTATCTCATTCCCCTGAAAAAATGGTTCTAGATTCAGTCCCAAATTTCCATAACTCCCAAAAATCTCTCTTCTTTCACTTTCTCTCTCCTCTCTCTAAATTGTAACAAGCGACCTAAATTCAATTAGGCACTCTATTCCAAATCAAATGTCACAAACCCAACCATTCATATTGTCCTAGCCTACCTTATCTACAAAAATCCAAAAGATATTTCAAGATCGAACGGTACAATCAATGGGAAATCATAAAACAAGCGGTTATCGCGATCTTATCATCAACGAAATATTTCTTTAAAATCAGGCTGCAAAACTTACATTTTTCTCCAATCAGGTAGGTGAAAACTCTTCCCATACTTATTTCATGTTAATTTATATAATTTTTAGTTTTCTAAAATTAGTTTTAGGATAAAAATTATAAAAATCAAGTAAGGACAAGAACCCTTCATTTTTGTATGATGGAGGACTCAAATGGAAAATTCGAGCAGTTACCTCGTGTGTCCCCGGGGAGCGCGTTACCCTATGCATCCCAATGACTAGAGTGCTGCAACCACTCTCTCCGACTACACCCACTCTGCCCAACTAATCAGGACTGTTCGTTCCACTGGGCCTAGATCCAATTTGGACCCTCGGAATAACTGTGAACTTCAAAGTTCAATTATGAAGTCATCTAAACTCCAAATTAAGATAATAAAAAAATAAGCTATGGAAAGCTTGTAATATCTATTTTGTTCTTAAATCATAAAATTGATAATAAAAAATTATTTAAGAAACATTTTATTTTTAGGAATTAAGGTTCTAATTTTTATGATATTCAAGATCTGAGGTGATCAGATCTTGGGGTGTAACACAATGATGATATAATGTTGAAATCAAGTAATATCCATGATTTATTTTGACAGATCTAACATCAAATGAGGAATCTACCCTTCATGGTAGAAAAATCTTTAAAATACAAAGGGACCCACTTGATCAATAAGATCAAGCATGATCAGACCTTTTGATGGGTTGTATGAATGATATTATGATGGAATTCAGTGAGATCATTGATTAAATGTGACAAAAACAAATGGATATGATCTTTGGACATTAATGAAGTAAAAGCCCTAAATGTAATTAAAACCCACGATCTAAAGGAAAAGATCTAAAATCTAATGATTGGATCATAAGTAAAAGTTTCTAATAATCTTAATATAAATAGTTCACTTGTCTTTTATTTGATAATAGAATTGTAAATATGATTTATGCCATAGATTAGGAAGCATGATAGTGTAATTCTTAAATTTTAGCATGCTATGCTCTATATGTTATTAGATTGTTATAATAGGTTGGTAATTTAATTATCTTAGGGCCATGTTAGTTTGAAATTAAGATTTTAACATGATTCCATTAGATTACTAGTAAAATTTCATGCATTTCATAATTTAAGATCATGCTAGTTTAAGTATAGTTTTATTTCATTAGGATAAATTACATTCATAAGAATCATGTTGGTATAAATAGTTGTTAAATTTATATTTGATTTATGCTTTAAAGTTTATGATTTAATTGTTGTCAAATCTTATTAGTAGATTCAATTTTTAAGTAGTTGTTAAGATATGATGAGCATAAATCACCAAAAATGTAAACTAATGGAATATAGAAATTCATGTACAATTAAGATAAGTGAATGACTTTGACTTAATATTAGTAAGGGCTATAGTTAGTAGAACAATATAAGGATTATCAAATCCTTGGCCCAAACTAGGAGCATAATAAACCCCATGAATGACATTTTAAATGTTCGTGGATTTAATTAAAATTAATTAGAAAGAGTACTTAGGGTTAAAATGCTCATAGGAACCTTATGAAAGGTTGAGCTAACGTCACTCTAGTGAATGTTGAACATGATGGTTAAGGAAGTTCTCTAATAGAGGTCCACAAATAGATCCAATGGCTAGAAAATATGTAATAATGAGTCAAACCACAATTAGCTGCAAGTGGAGAAGGAGGTGGTAGTGGAAATCCAATACCAATTTAATAATAAAAAGAATTGAAACACGACAATTACATATAATCATAAAAAATTCAAAACCACCTATAAATATCCCATAAAAATTCCCAAAAATTTTTCCAATGTCCCTCACGAGGTCCCCTCAATGCCTTAAAATCTCAAATCAAAACTCCCCCTCTATCTCCCCCAATCTCTCTCTCTTTCCTTCTTTTATTCATTTTGCCTTAGGCAATTCCCCAGAAGCACCAGACGATCCAAGTCAATGGGAACTGTCGGGCGCTTCATTGGAAGTGTCGTCCCCAATGGAACCTACGGTCTGCCCAGAAATCACTAATTTGATTAGCCATAAAATTCCAGCCAACCAATCACCATCTTCACCATTAGATTGATTCGGGCTCGAATTATCTACAAAAGACCTAAGAAATCATGATGATCTAACGGTTGGATTGTCGAAAAATGCAAAATGAAAGTCAAATCCGGTATTGACAATGTCTCTAGCAAGTTCTTCATGAAATTTCGCCCAATCCAGCAGATATAATTCAATCTCACACCGATGAATCACTCTAGAATGTGGAGATCTATGTTTCCCCTATGGTTTTATTCCTTCTCCGGCAACGAAACAGGAGAAATCTCTCTCTGTATGCAAAATCTAACGCAACTAGGGTTTTGAAGTGGATTTCATATTTTTCGATATGATTTCTCTCATTTCCGGTGAAATTACTTCACTAGACCAAACCAGGTAGGTGCATGCCCCTTCCCTTGTTATTTTTCGGCACATGCTTGGGGTTTTCTGTCCATCCTCCCCCAGATCAAATGCACCTTCTAACCCATTGGATGAATTCCTGGAGCCCAAATACCCCAGGGTAAGAAATCTTGGCCGTTGGATGTTTCAGATATGGGAGATCTGGAGAAGGGTTGATCTAACTGTCTAGATCGGACCGTCTCAACCAATCTCCTAGATCAAGCTTTGATTTGAGCTTGACCCACTTAGATCATTTAGCCACATTTTGGGATTGTCTAGTTACATTCCAAATCATCTTTCCACAATCCAGATGGTCTAAAACACATTCTAATGGCTAGATCAAATATGGCCATTCATTTTTTTTAACTGAAATCATGTTTCTTCAATTGAGAGCTCATTTTAGCTCCAATTTTAGATCATAAAGGTGCTACAAATTTCTTATATTGTGTAGAATCTAATGGAGATATTATATTTATGTTTTTAATTGTATTTACTTGTGATAATTACTAAAATCCATTCCAATAGTAACGGATCATAATCAAGATGACTTTAAAATGGAAATTTGAATTGATGGATGGATTCAGGAGGTCCCAAAACCTTAAAGACTATGATCACAATAAAAATTTTGGATACCTAGATCGATTATTTGAACAAAAATGGTAAAGATCAATATTAGCCATTAAAACTGGCTGAAATCTTAAAATCCAAATTATGATCTCAATTTAACTCTAAATTGAGATCTAAAAGTTGGGTTAGATTCCTATTGATGAGAAGCACCTACTAAACCAATAAAATCATAAATTTAGCTCCTAAAAATTTCTATTTTTAATGAGATAATGGTACAACATCCTTGATTAGTGAAATTTGGAATGATCAGACTTTATAATTCTGATCCACTAATGATCTTGTGATTTTGGAACATGGAATTAATGGGTCAAAGTGACTGATCTTTGTTTAATTAAGAAACCTAACCTTAAAGAAGAAAAATCATAAAAATGAGCATGGATCTTCTTTATATGAGTAGTCAAGCATGATCAATCCTTTTTAAATAGTTTATATGATTATCTAAATGTATAATTACAATAATTAAACTTTTGGATGTAATTTATTTTTGAAATCTTAAGATCTTGACCCTTAAAAGTAGTAAAATCCATAAAAGTGAATGGTAATCTCCTTGATCAGTTTTGTCAAGGATGATTGGATAGTGTAGATGTATTTAGATGATGATATAAAGTTAAGATCATATGGATTGATGGGCTTGATGATGATAATTTGGGATAGATTAAGATATATGCCCTTAAATTGAATAAAATCACTAAAGATCTTCTTGATCGATTAGATCAAGAAGGATCAAATCATGTGATAAGATGATATCAATGATCTAGTGATGAGATCACTTTGAAAAAATGAGTAGATCTGATAAAATAAAAAGATCAAGATCTAAAATCCTAAATAGGATGAAAGATGATTAGAAATGAAAGATGACCATTAGATCATGATGATATGTTAAATGTGTTTATTTGAATTATTAATGTTATTGTCAATGTATTTTATTGCTTAGTAGATTTAATTGTTAGCTTTACTTATTTATTTATTTATTTACGCTTTAATGCTTATGTTATGTAAATTACATTGAAAATGTAATTAAATGAAAAAAATAGAGTTGAAGGACATTTACATGGAATAAATGACATGGACTTAATAATAGTAAGGGCTATAGTTAGTAGGACAATATAAGGATTATCAAATCCTTGGCCAACACTGGGAGAATAATAAACCCCATGAATGACATTTTAAATGTTCATTAACTTAATTAAAATCAATTAGAAAGAGTACTTACGGTCAAAATGCTCATAGGAACCTTATGAAAGGTTGAGCTAAGGTTACTCTAGTGAATGCAGAACATGGTGTTTAAGGGGGTTTTCTAATAGGGCCTCACTCTTCCCTTACCTTCCGTTGATGTTTGTGAGGTCTAAACGCCTCCTTACATGAGGATTGAAGTACCACTTTGTGTTCATCCATTCAACTAGTGAGCAATAGTCAATTGAAAATAATAGGAGCAATCTAGACATAGCATGAAATAAGTTATCTTCAACCAATAAAACATTAACTAGTTGAATAATAATAATAAGAGCATAAAAGGTTAGTAAATTATCTAATCCTAATAAAAATTGTAAGTATGATAAAGATGATCAAACAAGATCCATACGATCTTGAATGATCAAGAACAATAAGAATCCTAATGTTGTATTTTATTATGTATGTATGTATGTATATTGTAGACAAATCTAGATCATTAGATTAGATAATCCAAACCCTTAATCAAATACGATTCAAGGATGACAACCAGGATCATCCTCCTTGGGGATGATCAAATAACTGAACATAGATCAAAGAAGAACTAGATGATATAAGATCTAGGCCTTTGATCTTTATCAACAAGTATATATTGTTGATAAAAGGATCTATGCAAGATCAAGATTAAAGAGATGGACACAAAATGACTTAAAGATAGAAAATACTTAAATCTGAAAGATTAGAAGATCATTCTCACTATTAAATCTATTGATCAATAGGATAAACACTATATGAGAAAGATAGATTGTATGGATGATAGGAACACAAGACAGATCTAAATCCTTTATATCAAAGGAGAAGATTAGGTAAGAAATTGTTAAGTGTTCAATTTTGGTCAAAATACCCCTAATTTAGTATTCCATTAGAGCATCTAGGCCATCAATTTCAAGCTTTTACATAAAATATTTTATTTTAACTTTAATTGGCCACACAATCGTTGAATTGCAAATTTAACAGTCAGATGATCACTAGAGCTACTAAGAGGAGTAATGAATGGTTTAGATTATTCTAATAGGGTCCTATGTATTGTAGACCAATCAACTCAAGCTTGGATGATCCAAATCAAATCACAGAGATTAGATGAAGATGATGAAGGTTCCTGGAAAGAGAAGACTTTGAAGACTCCTAGGATAGAAGAAATTTGAAGAATGGAGGACTTGCAGAGTTTTGGCAAGACTGGACTTCTAATGGACCCCACTCCATCTCTCTCTCTCTCTCTCTCTCTCTCTCTCTCTCTCTCTCTCTCTCTCTCTCTCTCTCTCTCTCTCTCTCTCTCTCTCTCTCTCTCTCTCTCTCTCTCATTTTCTTCTTATACTCCTCTCCTATCCACGCTCTCTTCTCTTCCATCTCTTGGCCGGCTCCTTCACCTCCTCTTCATTCCCTCTTGGCTAAATGCAGGAAGGAGGCAAGCAGACTCTTCTCTCTCATATCTCTCTATCTTTCACGTCTCCCCCTCTCTTCTTCCTCTTTTGGAATCCCATCTCCCTAATTCTATCTTTTCTCCACCATAGGCAACCAGCTGCACCTCTACTTCTTTGCCTCTCTGCTCTAATACCAGCTCCCCCTCTCGTTCACTTCCTCCCTCTCTTCATTCATGTCTCAGCTCTCTCTTGGCTGGATCACCATGAGAGAAAGGTAGGCAGACCCCCATCTTCATCTCCCATGTCTCCCTCTTCTCCTTTGGCCTGCTCATCCTCTCCCTTCCATTCTTCTTCTCCTCTTACCTCATCTCTCTCTCTCAACACTCCTCTTCTCACCTTCCTCTTCAATTCTTCTCTTTGGCTGGTTAAAGGAGGCAGACCAAAACCACCATCTCCCATCCTTTCTTTCACGCACCCTCTCTATTCCTCTTTTCTTCTTTACCGTTCTTACCCCTACTCTTCCTCCTCTCTATACTTTTCTCCTTCCCTTTCTCTCCCTCGCATCCCTCCTCAATCTCTATCTCTCCTAGCTGTCCAATTCTCTCCCCTCCCTCATTCCAAATCTCCCACCTCTCTCTCTCTCTCTCTCTCTCTCTCTCTCTCTCTCTCTCTCTCTCTCTCTCTCTCTCTCTCTCTCTCTCTCTCTCTCTCTCTCTCTCTCTCTCTCTCTCTCATTCCATCCCAGAAAACACAATGCAGGCAGCCAACCACCCAACCAGGGACGAGGGATCGCACCATGCCGCGTCCACTGGCCAGAATCACTCCTTCTCTGATCAGCACCGGCCAGGTGTCTTCTTCATCGATCTAGGTATTGGAACCCAAACTGGGTTTCCTTTCGCTAGTTCTCTGGTTGCCACTACCCAGGTCGCCAGCCTCTCTTCTCCTCTACCTTTCCCTCTTCTCATCTCGCCTCCTTCTCCGACCAGTTTCTTGGTCTTCTCCCTTCTTCTTTCTTCCCCCATCTCTTCCTCCAATGTCTTTCTCATTGTCGGCCGGCCTAGAGTAGGAAACCTAATCCGGGTTTCCTCCCATGTTCTCTTCCCCCCTCCTTTCTCCTCTTCCTCTTCCCTTTCCCCCCTCCTTCTCCAACTTCCCTCTTTTCGTCGGGGATCATCTGTTTTCTTTTGTTTTAAATTTTTTTCCAAAAATTATAATTTTGCCCTTAGTAGATCTATTTAATTCCACCTTTGTCGTCTTTTTATTTTCGTCTGTGTCCTCAGTTTTATTTACTTTTATGTCCCTAACTATTTTGGTTTTGCTTTATCCGCGTTTTGCTTATCCAGGAACTACTCAATCCAGATCAGGTTAATTAAGGTCTAACCCAATTAACGGGTTAGCCTTAATCAACCAAGAATCGATAATTTCTCATCCATTTCTCATCAGATTTCAAAGTAAATTTATAGTTTCATTCTTAGGAAATCCCTAGACCTAATTAAAATTTCTGATCTTTGATCTTAAATCCAAAAATCAATATGATTCGTCCAAATCCCAAAATCACAAATTAGCCCAGATCTTGACCAATTTGAGGAATTTGATAAATTTGATCAATACATCTCTAATCAAGGACATGATGAAGACATCTGTAAAGGATGATCAACTTTTAGAATATCAAAATTGAAGATACTTAGGCTAGGGAAGTAGTTTTTTTTTATGTTATTTGGTTTATTTTATTTATGATTGAACTGGAAATTCTATAATAGTTAGAAATTGAATTGATCTGAATTTTAATTCTAATTCTAGTAATTTTTTTTAATTTTAAAAAATTAAATTTTATTTAAAACTCCATCTTTAAAGTGAGTCCTTGTGGGATGGACCCATATTTGTATAGCCATACTACAATAGCCTGTGCACTTGCTGTTAAACATCAACAGGAATATAGATAGGAGATTATCCAAAATTGTATAGATAATGACAGTATGTATGTATTTATAGATTACATACGTTAATCATAGAAGATCTGAAGGGATGGATCACTATATGAAGGTAGGTGGAACTTTGATATTACAAGACCTATGGTTTGTGGAATTGTTATACACAGACATTATAATGCTTAAGGATAATAATATGCTTAGTTACATTTGAATCATAATTCATGTATATGAGATACAAATAACTGTTGAAAATAGATGGAACACATAATAAATACCTGGGTATCATTTATGATTACCCCTAAACTTAGATGAAAACATAATAATAATGGATATCATTTGTATCAAATGAGTATCCTTACACTTAATAACATTTGGTATATGAATACCAAATTAAAGGAAATGGGGATCATTTATATGAACATGGGTATTATTCATTGTAAATGAGGATCCCTAAATCTAGAAATGAGATTATATCCTTAGTAGGAGGATATTGAATACGAGGATGATAATATAAATAGATAGATCATCTGAGAGGTACAAGAAGTATTTTAGATACAAGCATGGAGGCTTATGGTTTTGTTTTAAATAGGCATAAGCCTGGGGATGCTATGCTAGGGAAGTTATGAGGGTTTGGCCACCCGCTTCCTAAAATTTGATGATATTATGATACCTTGCCCAAAGAGAGGCTAAAAGTCAAGTGGGGCAATTATGGGAAGGCCCCATTGTAAAAGTCCTGTCTCCCCATACGGGTAGTGACACAAAATTTTCCACTATGGTATTAGTGGTGAACAGGGCAGTTATCCGAGCACGCTAATACGGATCAAACTTTAGCATGGTAGTCCTTAAGTATTTTACATATGATGCTTGGCATAGTGAGACACCAATACTGCCCTAATGAGAGAGTATTTTCTCAACAAAAGTTTGGATGATTTATCAACTTATTATATTTGAGTATGATTATTGATATTTGAGATATTGACTATTTTTCATAATTTTTTACTGTATACACACACGCCCACATAGTGAGTGGTTTGGAATTATCATAGTAGATGTTACATGATAAATTATATGATAGAATGATCATATATGGTATGGTTCATGGAAATTGTATTATGTGATTCATATGGAATATGATGATTCTGAATACTGTACTTTTCAATTATACAATTCCATATATTCTTGAATCCCCTACCAAGCATAGCTTGCTAAGATATTGTAAATGTTTGAATATTTACAATATCTCAGATACAGAAAGAAAAGAATGGAGGGATACAACATGGGAAAACGAAGACCATACTGTTGATCAAGACTATGTACTATTGTGGAAAGGATTGGATTGTATTTTGATTTGTGTATTTTAGACATAAGATGTAATAAAGGGGCTATGTATGTGAACCATTAGATCGATCCTACAATTTTAATAAAATGAGTTTCTTTGGAAACAAATGTTGTATGCAAAATTATGTATGTATATGTGAGTGAAAGGTGGCATTCGGGTTTTCTGAAAAGAATTTCAAAGAAAAAAAATTTGAAAATAAATAACGAAAATGTATTTTAAAAATGCAGGTCACCACAAAGGATGTATATATATGACAAAGTAAAGAGATTGATCCATGGGTATGAATAATGGGATTATGAAGTATTAGGATTATACTGTCAAATTATTATGCTTGAAACCCCTACCAAGCATAGCTTGCTGAGATATTGTAAATGTTTCAATGTTTACAATATCTCATATATAGAGAAGGAGACTTAGAAGCTCAAGATTCAAGAATACTTGGAAAAATAATCAATCAAGGTATATCCCTTGAAGACATGTATTTTATTTGATAGCATTGTATTGTATTGTATTGAGAATTTTTAGTATATGGTGAGCTTTGAAATTTGGATTATGTAATTTGGACTAGTATTGTACTAATACTCGGGTTGTGCTATGAACCACTGGATGGATTCTAGAATTTAATAAAGGTATATTTCTTCAATGGAATTTTATCTTGTACAAAAATTCTACTTATGTTATGTATGAAGTGATGACTTGAGTTTTTCAAGACAAGTTCTAAAGAAAAGAATTTTCGTTGCTTTGTTTTGGAAAATATTTTTACTATTAAGGGCCCTGCCTTTGAAAAATGTGTTACAAAAACCTAGGTTGTCACATTATTAAAGTACACCAAGTTTTTGGTGCCATCATCGGGGACTCACAATAAAGTTTAATTAGAATCTAAAGTTCTTTAATTTAACTCTACTCATAGTTTAAGGCTACATATAGTGAGTTTGAAACCTTTCCTTATTCTTGAAGAATTTGATACTTTCCTTTTAATTTGTTCAAAATTTTGGAGAAGAATAAAGACTTTTTCTTTTCCTAGATTAGTTGTATTGTTAATTTAGTTGCAGTTGGATGGTGTTATGGAGCATATAGAAAACATTTCCTTACTTGTTGCATTATAGGGTTTGCATTAGATTACTGCTTTTATAGCATATTAGGACATGTTTACATGCCTTAAGGTTAATATATGGTGATTGAACTACATGGGAATGCTTTTAATGAATTAGTAAGAGCACTCACCCCTACAAGATCAATGATGGATTTTATCACCATCCCTTGGGCCACCATTAAACATCACCTTGAGTGTAACCCTAACCTTAAACAAATTAATTAAAAATCAACTTAGAAGAGAGCTATATTAGCAGACAAGCTCATAGGACTTCAATGGCCCCTATATAATCAACTGCACTAGTATTAAAATGACTAGTTCTGCCAACACATTTAATAACTAAAATCACCTACAGATGACTGAGCAGGTTGTGAAGTAGTTGATTACTATTAGGATCTAACTGGTATGCAAAAGGATATGTTGGTCCACCAATCAAATTATTCTAAATGGAAAAAAAAACTTATGTGAGTAAAACACTACTGAACCAAAAGGAGCAATAGGAAACTTCTCAATAGAGAGGTTTGGTATTGCTTAACCAATATTTTGTATACATTAAGACTGAATCAAAGTATTATCCATTTGTAGATGGAGCTTCGGTAATAGCTAGGTCATATTTTATTCATAAAATGGGTTGGGCTAGATTAGTATTATTCTAGATACAGAAAAATAATTCTATTAGATCAAACTATTTTAGTGAAATTCAACTATCTCAATTCCCAACCTATTGCACCAAACACTTGAGTTCCTTTTGGATTTCCTCTTAATAAATTACAATTGTTGCAAATAGAGCAAGTTTAGAAGAGACAAGGAGCTACCTAGGTTAGATGTAACCTAAAAGCTACACTCCTATAAAGAAATTCAATAAAAAGGAAACCTTTTAGCTTATTTGAAGTAGGGTTAGGAATAATATGTGTGCTTTTTATTGTGTATCATTTAGCATTTAGGTTGCACTATCTAGTTTAGGTTTCCCTACACTAGCTAAAAAACAAGGAGTACTCTTTCATGGCATATAACAAATATTTTTCATTGTATACCAAATTGAGTTATCTTAAGCAAAAGTTACATACTCAGGTAGATCTAATTAATCCAATTAAAAATATGGCCAATAAAGCAGGGGATAAAATACCACAATCATACTATTTCACTTCATGGTCATGAGGATATGTAAGAGACAAAGACAGGGGATACTCCTGATTTGTCCAATGCATTAGATAGATTGGCCAATATGATGGATAATGAATTGAATAGGTTAAATGCTTTTACGCATGTTAGTAAGTCCTCTAAGGAACCTCAATAAGAGAATTGTTATACTGATTCTAGCCCAATACATCCCACTACTCCATGCTTGTCAAGATCCACATTCAATACATATTATTAAAAGCAAGTTAATGCACCCAATATTTTCACAAACCCTAGCAATTGTTCCTATAATGAGACCAACTATCCTGGATGGGCTAGGCATCCTGCACAAATTTCATCTTAGTAATATGAGGGAGGATGACAATCATGGTTCCACCCAATGCCAGTATGAGCCATATCAATTATTTCCTAAATGATACAAAACAAATTCTAGAGGCCCACTTGCAGTCTATTGAGAAGTTGGAATTCCAAATGGGTCAAATATCTACTACAATTTTAGGAAGGGAAGAGGAAAAGGAGAAAGTTGAGGACTATGAGAAGCCCATCAACAATTATTCATGGATAGTAAAAATATCATTCTCTGATGATTCTCACAACATAGAGAGTCACGTGTCTACACCATCGCTACTCTTCACTGGCAATGATCCGCTCAAGGAATGTCTCACTCATTCCAATTTTGATATAGACACCTCCATTGATGAAGTCAATAATTTATTGGATACTGCACCATTAATGGACACTTCTTAGTGGATAGCCCGAGTAGGACCCCTTCCATTTCCAGAGATACAATTTGAGCCATATAGTGAAAATTCACCCAACTTGGGCCTGACACTTATCCTAAAAAGCATGCATTATGATAGTTTTAGTTCATCTAATTCCTTGCATATTACCCATGCCTCAGACATTGATACAGAACAAGAAGAAGAGTCCCTTCATATTTTGGCCCAACATCAACTAGCTCTAAGGTGTACACTAGGGGATAGTGAGGGTTTATGCCTCATGATTTCTTTGTATCCAAAAAGAGGAACATGAACCTTCTTAACCCTAACAATCAAGTCATAGTAAGGGAGGAGGAAAATTATCAAGTCTTTGATGTTGGCATATCCTATCCTCAATTTAATAAACTTGGGACAAATCATCATGACTTTGTCCCATCAAATTTAAATTCATGGTGACCAATCATGCTATCATGTTATCACCACCATAAAATTTTGGGTGAAAAATATACAAAGACTATAGTTAGATCCTAAAATGGAGTGAGTTTTCTAGAAACTCCTTCATAGTTAGTTTAGGTTTAGGATAAGTATATTAGTTAGTTTAGGTTTAGATTTGATAGAGTAACTGCATCTGCATTGTGAATATGCATGTTTGTAGCTACATCAACATATCACTACACCATTTCTAGAGTGCATGTAATATTACTCTAACCCTACTCTCTTTACTTAGTCACTTCACTTGTGCATGCTTTTATTTTGAAATGGTGAGGACAATTTTTAATTTAAGTATGGGGCAAGGGTATTTGAATTTTAATATAATTTTTAGTCTTTACTTTATTTCTTGAAAAAAATGAAAAGAAAAAAGAAAATATGGAAATTTTGAAAAAATTTATCAAAAGTTTCTTTACAATGATAAGAATTTGAATCTTTTGAACATTCAGTATATTCTTAAATTTTATCTTATTAATGAATTTGTATACAATTAGTTCACTGTTTTATTCTTTTTCTAAAGTATTCTATGAAAAGTTAAACTCAGAATATTCACTGCACAAAATAGTTATATATATATATATATATTTTATTTTTTTTAATTTGAAGAGAAAATATAACTTAGAGATTCTAAAGAATACAAGTGCACTTAATCATTACTAACTAACACTGCACTATCCATCTTAGTTGGGTGGTAAATTTAGTTTACAAAAGTTTTCTTATGAATTCTGGTTATTAGAATTTTTAGAATATCATTGCATAATTTCATGTCTTTCATGATAGCACTATGCTTTTGTGCCATCACGTTACATTATTTTTATCAATTTTGGATTCATGTCTTATGCCACATTTTCAAGTCTCTTGGCTTGATCCATATTTTCAAGTCTTTTAGCTTGCTAAGCATTTTCAAGCCTTTTTGGCTGGCTTTACATTTTCAAGTCTTTTGCCTTGTTGCACATTTCAAGTTGTTTGATTTATCACATTTTCAAGCCTTTTTTGCTTGCTACACATTTTTAAGTTTTTTTTACTTACTACGCACTACAAGACTTTTGGCTTACCACATTCTCAAGTTCTCCTTGAACTTGCTACACGCTTCAAGTCTTTTATAAGTCTTATGGCTTCCAACAGTTATTAAGTTCTCTTTAAACTTGCAACAAATTTTCGAGCCTGTTTGGCTGACCATATATTTTCAAACCTTTTTTGACTTGCGTAATGGTTTTGTTGTTTATTGATTTTGTCATATCATTCTTAGATGTATGAATCATGATTGATTAGTGATCTTTAAAAATGATAAATAAATGTGTCAACGCCACTCCTAAGGAGAAAAGAACAAAAAGATACGAGCATTGTATATGCTTCTAATTATCAAAATAACATATAGTATATTTTCCTAGGATCATGAATAGACTAACCTTTTTATAATAATCTTTTTCTTTCCTTTTTTTTTTTGCAAGCAAAGAATTACAAAGCCACCCACTATCATTCACACACATTTCTAAATCTAACTCCTACCTGCAAGCAAGGGTACTTCATGGGAATGCTCAGCTGTCTGCGACCAACTGTGCTAGAGATTTGTTGGCAAATAGACTAACTTGCTCATGTAGCTTTACTTCTATAGAGATAGAAACGAATGCTACATTAAACTTGCTCTTCAGGGATGATAAGTAGATGTGGATCCTTTTGTAAGGTCAATCCGAATTTCTCATTCATTATCAGTTGGCTAGGATTCATTCCATCAGGAAGGCTCCAATCGAAGTTTTGGACTAGAGAGGCAACAATCAGGTGAATGAACTGAGTTGCCAAGGGTATTCCTGGACATATTCTTCTTCCTGAACCAAACGGTAAGAGCTCGAAATCATTCCCTTTGAACTCAATATTCGAACCTATGAAGCGGTTTGGAGAGAATTTCATCGGGTCTTCCCAAGTTTTGGGGTCTCTGCCGATCGCCCATGCATTGACCATCACCTGGCAATCCTTCGGGATCGTGTAATTCATCAATTGACACGTCTCTAGAGCACGATGTGGAAGGAGTAGAGGGGTTGGAGGATGTAAACGCAACGTTTCATTGATGCAGGCATGAAGATATGTGAGGTGAGGCAGATGAGACTCCTTTACCAAGTTCTTGCCCACCACAGTACCCAATTCAGATCGAACCACGGCCATGATGTTAGGGTTTTTTATTAGCTCAGCTACTGCCCACTCTATTGTTGAGGCGCTAGTCTCTGTACCAGCTCCAAACATTTCCTGTTAAACAAGACTAAATAAATAAGTAAATGTCATAAAGGACTAGGATTGTTGACCTCAAAATTAGGCAGTTTAAAACGTTACTCCAATTTGATACAATTGCCTAACTTATGAGTGGCAATATTAGCCGCTGAGAACTGGTAAGCGCGAGCACGTGCTCAGTTGTTGTGCACGGGGTGCCTACTCACCCAATAGCGGTTCCATCTTTGGTTGGTCAGACCCGTTCAGAAACTAACTCTTACATAATTGATAAAAGAGGAAATATTTATTATTAAACCGGCTTGTCTGTTTATAAAATGGAATGAACAATTTATTATGTATGAAACCATAGGTATTTCATTGGCCCATAAAAGGCCCCTGCTGCTAAATAGAAATCCTAATCACTAGCATTTCAATTGAATGAGTCTAGCTAGCACATGAAAATTCTATTTTTTATTACGAAAAATGGATGGGTTAAAATTTTTCTGGGTCCACGTTCAATGATCGAAGCAACTGGTTACCAGAATCTGCCTAATCGTGGGATATTCTGTCCAACAAAGATCCAAAGTTGAGAAATTAGATAACCAGACCTCAACAACGAAAGGTGCTTCATGCAGAAGTGGGCAAGAATGCAATACGGAGGAAGAGTAAACAAATATAAAAAAAAAAAATAGTGATAGCATAGTGCGTGACACGACAGAAATTTATTGTAGTGCGGGCACTTTTTGCATAATGAATCGACCTTTGCTTGATCAGACCCGTTGGCCCATCAGGCAAAAGTGAGGTGACCTACACTAAGTTGCTGTAGTGTCACACTCTATGCCAGTCATCTGCCCTTAAACAGACGGCTAATTTCAGAAGCTTATGAGAAGCTTAACAAGGATTAAACAATATCATAGTCATAATCGGACCCTTAGTTGCCATTTGAAAAGAAAATAATCGAGACCTTTACTTTCTACCATTCTTTTCTTTTTCTGATAGGAATCTAGGGCCTGCTGTGTGTTACCCTTGTTGTACGGTTGAATGATCCAAAGTATCAAGTGAACAATATGTAAGTAAGAATATAACAAGTATACATAATTATCTAAAGGACATATGCAGCTCATCTCTAGGTGATCCCACCGTTCATCTTCTAGTTCAGGTTAAATGGGCTGCAGAAGTACATCCATTACATGATTTTAGTTATCATCTTGTTGTAACTCTCCTGTGGTGTGTAAAATGGATATCTGATAAAGATCAAAAGCAGCAAGAAAGAGTTTGACGAATTGGCAGTTTTAGAACGAAAGGCTGGAAAATCCGCAAAAGAATGATATTCCCATGCCCTCATTTGGGGGTCTTGTGGTAAAAGGACAAGTGAGGCCCACTGCTTCGAATGTACCATTCATCTTATCTGTCTCGCCGAGATGGTTTATGTACCAAATGCCACATTTGGATAATCCTACCATTCATTTTTCTGAGCTTTTATCTATGGCGAGACAATTAAGATGAAAGGTTTAAATGATAAAAAGTGAGCTCCTCAAAAGACCCCAAATGAGGCTGCGGCAATACTTTGTAGTCATGAAGGCGTGCGAATATCATTTGCCCCAAAGAAAAACAAGCAATTTGATTGCTTCGGCTGAAATTGTTTGAGATATATGTGTCTGTTTCTTGTTTATTCAAATTATTTACTGCGGTTCCTATGCCAGTAATGGCTTAAAAAGTCGCGTAAAAAAATTTGAAGAGAGAAAAAAGATGAAGGCCGAATGTACCATAAGCAAGGAATTAATCTGATGATCATTCAGTTGAGCTTCAAGCAAGACATGGAGAAAGTCATGGCTAATATCAGCGCCCTTGTTTTCTTTACGTTCCTTGATAATGGCAGTCCATATATCATGGATCTGCTGAAGACACTTGGCAACAGCTCGTCTTTGCCCAAGTAGATCGAGCTCCTCGGGGATCGGAAAATAATCTGCTGGATTCGTAGAATTCCCCAGCTCCATATATGTCCCTTCATCTCTGCGCTCCCACATGTAGGATCGGCCAAATCGAACACGTCCTTTGAAAAAATCAAGTTACCAAAAATGTTGAAGAGTGTCCCAAAAACAACCTCAGAGATCTTCACAACCTGCCCTTGTTTCTCACGTAGGAATCCTACCATTTCTGAAACCTTTTTCTCTCTAAGATGAGCTTGGGCTTCAATCATCTTAGGTGAAAACAGTTCAGTCCTACAAATCCTCCTCAGCATCTTCCAGTAGTCATTGCATTCGGACCACACCATAGAGAATTCAACATGATTCTTTATCCGAAAGTTATGAAATACGTAACGGCCGCAGAAGTTCCGGTCATGGGTCCTAAGTATCTCAGCTGCGGCCGCAGGAGATGATGCAACAACGACGGTTTGGATCCCAAGTTTGATTGTGAATAGATCTCGTCCATATCTTTGGGCTACGTTGGCTAAGTGAACATGAGGCATCTCACCAAGTTGGAGGAGGTTTCCCAATATTGGCCATGGATATGGACCTGGTGGAAGGCCTTTACGACGCGCATCCTGTAAAAGAAAATAAGCAAGGTTGAAGAGGCAAAAAGTAAGTACCAGAGAGAGGATCGTATCCATTTCTTATTTCTCAGTGGGAACTAATTGTGTCATTAGCATTGGGATTTCTATTTCAATCAAACGGTAAGTACAAGCTTCCAATTTTGACTAGTAGCAGGCAAGCTGACGCTGAGCAATGCACGTGGGGTAGAGATGCAGACCAGGTGATTCATGTGGGATGTGAGGCAATAATTACAGTTGATAGGCGCAATATTGCGTGGGTTGTTTCTTATCATTTTACCCGTTAATGGCTTCCATGTAAAGAAAGTGCCATGAATCTGGAGGAAATGAACGGAAATTAAGTTCAACTAGTAGCACGCACTACAAGAAAAACAAAAAGTAGTCACAAGGTGTCACCTATACAGGTGTTGGCGCGCTATATCGCATATAGTAACAGGCACGTGCATGTGCACTTGTGATTAAGTAGTAAAAATGTTAGTTATGGTTTTTAATCTCGGCCTATTTCCATCTTTACCGACGGAATGTTTCTGCCGGTAAAGTAAATCACATACAAATTCGTTGTTTCGTACTTATTCCTCTTTCTTCGGTTCTTTTCGGCTCTGTCGCCAATGTTTTCTTTCTTCTCAGTACCCTTTTGCATCTCAATATTTACAAACTGTACCATCTTTTTTATAACTGCAAAATACCATTTTAAAAATGGGAAATAATATTTTGATCAGTTCAAATTTTGCCCTTTTAGAAGGTGCTGGGTCTATATTACACAGGCAAACATTTAATGGGTAGGATTAACTTCGCCGGTCTCGTGTTTAATTAACTATTTTATGTCTACCGATCACTCCGTCGTCAAGTCCCATCTAAAAAACTAAAATTTACACCCCACCTCACTTTGATAACCACACGCCTTCTATTTCTATCATTATGAAAACCCTCCAAATAACTATTCGTGGCTTTTTGCTCCATTCTCTCCTGTCTAAGACACAATCATAACGACCCTGCGAAAACTCGGATCCTCTAAATCTTCGTAGGAACCTTATCTTCTTTCTATTCAATCGATCAATACCCTAACCTCATTTGAGCCAATTTCTTTTTGGTTTGATGATAACAAAGCCATTTTATGATGACTAACTTGTATTTGAGTGTGCATGTTGTCAGGCAACTACAATACATGTCCTCGATCAAGTAGGAGCAAATATTCTAGATGTTTCAAGCTAGCATTTGTCTAACTCTATTTATTCAAGAAGCTTGAAGACTTGAATTAACACATTCAAGCATTCATAAGTTCATGTGAACCACATTGAATAGTGCCAAGAAACTTTAAGTAGACGTTCAAGGCAATTGATGTTCAGCAATGCATCAAGATACTTTATTTTGTCATGAACTTTTAAGCTCAAAGTGATAAAGTAAAATACCTTCTAATCATTTTGAAGGTGTTTTAGGTGTTGCCAACAAGAGTGCAGGACAAAAGTTCTAAAGATCCCAACTCATATGTACTCAACAAGATACGTTTTATAAATTTTTAGACTTAAGAGCCAACTCCTAGATTTTTTAGTAGATTTCCTGTAACAATTTTAATTTTTTATAATATAAATATTTAATTGTGCAAGGACTCGACAACAAAAGTAAGTTCACTCAATTGATTATAGAGTACATATTAATACCTCTGGTATAAGGTTCAAGTCTCTAAAATATTATCTTTTTAGGAAAATTTAAGTCCAAGAATCAGGGGAGGACCAAGTTTAATGAATCTCATGACTAGGTCACGGGTTCAAGGCATGGAAACAACCTCTTCTAAAATATAAGGTAAGGCTATGTAGTATTGACCCTTGTGGTCTACCCCTTCCCCAGACCTGCATATGCGGGAGCTTCATGCACTGGGGCTACCCTTTTTTAGAAACAAATTCTCTGAAAACTCCAAATCAAACTGTAAAACCTCAAACTATGGAATGTGCTTGACGAGAGCTTTCTAACAAGATTAAGAATGCATGAAATAGAGATAAAAAAAACTCAAAACCCCAAAATTATACAAATGGGTCAAGGGGTCTAAATTGATGTTGGCACACCTTTCACTTAAAAGAGGCCCCACTCGACACTAATCAAGATGAGCCCTACATGTGCGAGATGGCTCACCATGTGGAGCTCAACTTCCTGAAGTAGAAAACAAAGAGCAATAAGGAGAAGAGAAAGACGAGAATGAGGAAGAAGAAGAGAATTGAAGTGCTATCATCCTCTCATGGCAATTTTCACTAGTGAAGAAGGTGCAGGCGACAATGTTGGAAATCAAGAAAGAATGGAATAAAAATAATGGTGAATTGATGATTCAAACCCTTCACTATCTTCTTTAAGGCATGAGGAACACGAGCCCCTTCTTTAATAAAAAAAAATCAGTGAAGTTTTCACCAAGAGTTCGAGAAAAATAGTGGGAGCAAATGTGTTAGTTTTTTGCCATTTTGTCAACCAAAACAATGACAAAAAACTTCTAGAATCATTGGGAATAAAGGTAGGTCTACCTTTTTCCTAAGTTTTTTCACAAAATTTCATTAACTTCTACATTGAATATAGTTGCTGATGGTGATCATTTTTGGGTCACCTTTTCTGGTGATGGTCACTAGTTTTTGGAGATTGCCAAATGAAACAATTGGTATTATCAGACTCCTCTTCACTTGATCTACATACCCACATTGACTGAAGTTAGATCAAAGGTCATCTAATTGTCCAAACCTTGATCTAACTTAGATTAGTGATTTTCAACTAACAATTTGTGAATTCGACCATCTAAACTCATAGCTCTATGATGATTTGTAATCAAAATGATGAATCAAATATACTCTAACATATCACAACTAGATTCGCCAGATCAACAGTCAACAAGTGTCAACCTATATGATTTGTGATCGAGAAGCAAGATTGGACCATCTATTTATTGTTGAAAACTCATATATAAAACTCTGAGTTATTGTTTCATGTAATAAATTGATATTTGACCATTGAATGGCTAGGAAAAATAGGAATTAGACCATCAATAACTATCAATTACATATGTACTATAGATTTGAACACCCAAAACCCGAATTAGGTCATGGATTGATAGTTTAGGATGTAACTTTATGGATCTATATAACCAAAAGTGTATGCGACTATTTGGACCTTTGCTCAATAATCAATGATGTAGATTTGAGATTCCATTGATCAATTGGTATTCCAATCATTAATCTATGGCTAGAAAATTGGATCAATAGCCTAAATAGCTGAGATCCTATGATTTTAATTGTGGAATTGTGATGAATTGCAGAAGATTTGATGGTCTTACTTTCATCGAATAATCTGGACCATTAGATCATAGTTAAGTTGATGATTTGTGTTGATAATCAATTATATATGGATTGTGATGCTCAGTCTAAAATGAGATGAGCATGTCTTAATGTGAAATGTAAATGCAAATCCATAAATTTTCTTAAAAACATAGTTTATGCATTTTGTAGATTAAAGCATAGTATAGAGAGTTGGTTTTATAAAGTTGAGAAAAAGTTTGTTGATTGATAAATTTGCCACAAAAGGTAGGTGGTTCTAACATCATTATATCTTTCTGCATATTTAGACTATGAAAAGATAACTAGTCTCATTTATATGTAGGTAAGTCATCTTTTTATTGAAAACCTCCAAATCACATTGAATACCCTAGATTGGGTAAACACATGATCTTTGTTTAATCTATGGTATGGAATGATTATGAAATATGGAATTTTGTTGCATGATTATATTTGATGAATGAATTGTATTTCAATGAATGAGTTGCATTTGCATACAAGATCTATTATATTTACATTGATTGATGAGGTTAGCTGATGAGACTAATCGATGATGGAAAATGCAAGAGACACTGGTAGCCTTTTAGGTTCCCTTGATTTCTCATTAAATGAGATTTTTACACTGCATCGAGACTATTTACAAATGTAAGTTGATAAATCTCTTACTCCTAATAAGGCAAGGTTTTAAGTGTTTTTAAAAAAAAGGATACTAAGAGTGTCAGATTTGACATGATTAATGTTTTTGAAGCTCTAGTTTTGAAGTGAGTTTCACATGAAACATGAATGATATTTTACACATGATCTTGATTTATGATGCATGGTTTGATTTTATGAATGATTGGTACAAGACTAGTGAGTTGGATTAGGTACAAAGGCACCAAGATTTATTGCCTTGATTTTTGTGGATTTATTTTACACAAGAAAATGGTGATGGGCCTATGAGAGCTATGCTAGGAGATATGAGTTGCCCACCTGCCTCTGAAACTGATATGATATTAAATACCACTCACCCATTAAAGGGTCGTTTTTTGAGTGAGAAGTCATAATTGCCTGGCCTATGCATATTTGTAGTCCTAATGAAGTGCAATGGTAAGTCCCTCTGGTACCAACAAGCTCCTAACTTGTTTTGGACTAGCAAGTCAATGAGCATAGTGAAGTCCCATTTGTTTTGAGATTTATGAGCATGGAAGTTAGTTCTAGATGAACCTGTTTTGGTCTATATGAGTACTCATAATTTGATGTAGAGTGTCTTGTACACTGGTGGAATGCTGTGCAATAGGGCATCCCACTAACAATATGGATTTACATTGGCATGGATGAGTTGCAAAAGTTATGTGGTATATATTTGGATTTTAATCCTAGATTGAAGGTTTGGAAGGATTTGCAAACATCATGGACTCGTTGAAAGTTGGTGCTTATGATGTATATGAATAGATCTAACATTGGATGGATTTTATTATATTAATGTATTTCATGTGCTTATGACTTTATGAACACATCATGTTCTGCAAAAAGTAATTTATAAATGGCTCTGAATTCCTTTGGGATTTGAATTTATGAAAATTGTCAAATTAGGTGCTAAAACACCTACAAATGCACAAGCTTGCTAAGATATTGTATTGTTTACAATATTTCAGATTTGGAGAAGTTGGCTTGAAAGAGAAGTGGTTTGAGATAGAAAAAGGATTCTTGGGTGAGGAAAGCAGTAGCATGAGATCATACTAATTGTGTATGTTCGAGTAAAATACTTACCTTTGCTTATTGGAAGTAGTGAATGGACTGTATAGATACGACTTGATTCTTTTGATCTAGATATGTATGCATGTGTTATACACAGATTGGACTATGCACTATGACTAGATGATTGTCTAGGAATTGTTAAATTGTGTTTTAAAATATTTTGACTTGGAAAACTTTAATTTTAAAACTTATCACATGTATTTGAATGCATGCATGTGGAGACTAAGTCTTTAAATGTGTTTAGATGGTCATGCATATGTGTTTATCATGTGCATCTTATTGGATGCACGAAATGCATTATGTTAGAAAAACAAAGGAGGCTTTGCCAGATTCTCAGTAGAAATGAAATGTTCATTTCATTGTTAAATCCCTATTTTGTGAATAGAAATGACACTTAAAGTTTTGAAAGAAAAAAAAAAATCTTTCTGCTGAAAAATGTTGCTATTTGTTTTTGGAAAGAATTTTTCAAAAAAGGGATCCTAACTTTTCCAAAAGACCTTGAAAATGAACTTAAAAACTAGGGTCATCACAATCGATATTATAGCTCAGTTTACTCTTCTCACAGCCAATCTTACATGTCTAAAAGTTATATGTAGCCATACAAGTGAGAATTGGTTGTCTAGATGTGAGTTAGAGAGATAACTCACATAGGCGTTATTGTTGAAATTGAATTAGATACCTCCTAGGAGTGCAATGCTAAGAGATACTAACACTTTCATTAAGAGCTCAAGGCGAGCTTGAAAATTTGAAACCCATTTGGGTTTTGATAAAAACAAGAAAAACATGAGGGGTTTGAGAGAATGGATGTGAATTCGTATGATTTTTGAGTGGAGATGGCATATCCATTCTTGAGCGAGTTTTCCTCAATAGTTGGGTTGAGCAAAAGAAGGTTGATAGTAGTAGCAGTAGTGTTGGGCAATCTGGCAAGGGCCAGAGGACCTTCTCTTTGACAAGATTATAAAGACCCCATGGGCAGCAGTAGTTTACCAAACATGGTATGGATTTCAAGCGTAGATAATGCCCTAGGTGGATGAGAGATCATCCAGGCAAGTTGATGTAGTTCTAATATTATACGTAAATAAACAGATCAAAGTAGCATGATGTATGCAACTAAGGTCAATCCCATGAGGAATATCACTGATTTTTATGCAAATGAAACTTTATTTAGATGCATAATCCTAGCCTAAAGAGTCTTTATTTTGATGAATCTAGGAATTTAAAAGCACATGAAAATAAAAACATGCATGAAATTAAAACTTAAACTAAATGGAAAGGAAACTAACACGCAATCAAGTAAAGAATTGAATGCAAAACTAAAAACATGAATAAATTTAAAACTAAAGATGAATGTACTAGAACTAGAAACTACTCAAAAACCAAGTTCTAATCTAAAGATACAAATAACTTAAATAATGAATGATCAATGAAATCTAAACATGAAACACAATTAGCAAGATAAACCAAGCATCAATTAAGAGTCTGTATGATAAAGAATCATTTGCATGGAACATGAAGATTGCTCATGGAATAAAATTTTATTTATTGAATGGAATTCCTTACAGAAGTATGTACATGAAATTAATTCAAATATAGAAAAAATATATATTGAATTAAAAAATTACAAAATTGTGCACAATATTTAAGAGAAAAAAAGTGATAAATCTTGAACTCAATCTTCAAGGCTATACAACAAAGCCCATGCATGTGAATGGGGGGGCCAACTAAAGAGAGATTGAAGGTAAGATGGAACCAAAATTAAAAGAGAAATAAGGAAAAACAAGGGAGAATTGAAAGGCAACCAAATTAAGGAATGTAAAGAACAACTAACTTGATCAAAAGGCTACTCTCTCTTGGTTGTCACAAGAAGAGATAGATAGCCCTTTGGATGCAAGGATTGAGATCACAAAATAAAATCCAAACAATGAGGAAAGAGCCGAAGGAAAGGTGTGCGTGAAATAAAGGAATAAAACATGCAAAAATTAGAAGCAAAGAAGCATGAATTTATCTTGAAATTTGCATGGAACACTAAGCTTGAATGATGCGTGGGACACCATGGAAAGAAGGCATGGAAAGATCTTGAAGATGACATGAAAAACCCTAAGGATGACAGTGTTGTGAAGCATGGAATATGGATGGTGTGTTATGGCTGCTGTAAAGAGACGTTGATAGGCTTTAGGGAAGATGCACAGTGAAACTTGGAGAAGAAAATTGTGGAGAGCTAGCCCAAGATTGGAATGTGGACACCTAAAGAAAGGGGAAAGAAAAGATAAGAATGGGAGATATGATAGCCATGGAAAGTAGGAAGTGGAGATTGTTTTAGAAAGTGAGAAAACTATTGGAACCCAAAGAAGGGAGAAAATCATGAATCACTTAGGGCATGAGATGTGGGAAACTTAATCAAGAAAGGGACAAGGGAAAACTTGGAAAGAGAGATTGGAAGAGGGAATAGTAAATGGGATTATGAATGAGACATGGAGTTCTTCTAAAGAGGAGATCTCATGAACCATCCGTGATCTTCCTTTCTAAAACTCACATGGTGGAGAGAGAGAGAGAGGGACAGATAGGAATTGGGAAAGAAAGAGAGTGATTTGGTGATGGGAACCTACTCTTATTGGTCCACCTCGCATGCATATTTTCCCATGTGATAATCACCATCTAATTCCTTGCTAATTATCTCTCAAACCATAATTTGTGCATAAGGAATATTGTGTTTTCCTCCTCCAATGATGCAATTCCATGTGGTCTAACCTAAGATGGCTTATTTAACTTGGCCTTAATGGCTTGGTGGCTTCTTGGACTCTCCCTTAGCTTCATGGGTCATGTGGCTTAGGTGGCTTGCATGGCTTCAATTCTTATGAAAAGTGATGGAATTACATGCATTTTGCATGGGCCCATTTAAATCACTTTTGATTCTTCCAATTGTCTATAAAATTCATCTACTTGTCCTGAAATGTCTTAAATCTTGCTTGATCTTTAAAATACTAGAAAATGGGTCCCTAATATCTAAGTAGATTTGGATCATTGAGTCTCATCTAAAGTGATCTTAGTTGTTGAATCATCCTTTCAATATCTACAAAAGATTAAAAATCCTAATTAATACCTAAAAATTTATGATCAATCACACAGTTACTCTAGATTAGCTTCTGAACCTGCAAAATATCAAACTTTTGAATTATTAGTTTAGCAATGTGTCATGAATTTTAAAAAATTTATGTAGCAATGCTCTATAATTTATAGCACATATACTACTAATTGGGTATTTTTTCGTAAAAAATTGACTACTTATTACTAGTCATGTCCCTAATCTAGGCGCAAGGAACAACACCAATACTAGCAATAGCCACTATAGAGATAGGCATTTATGGTGTTTTGGTTATAGTAAGGAGTCTAGACATTTCTTTAATGATTGTCCTAAGAGACAAGGAGGCAAACAAATAGATAAATGGGTCAGGATAGACGTTGTTCCACACAATCAGGGATAGACATGTAAAGGTTCTATTTGACCTAGGATCCACACAATCATTTATTTTCATTGCTTTTCTTTTGTGGCTTTGCTTGTGCATACATTGGATTTTGGATTGTATGTGATGACATTGGTAGGATAGTTGATTTGAGTTTGAGATGTGACACTGTAGGTTTTCATACAATTTTTTTACAAAAATCTTTTCCAAATGTGGGGTCCTTAGTGAAGATGCTTTAAAAATCAAACAACAAAAAATGTTTTCTATGAAAAGACTTTTAAAAATTCTGAATGTCTTTTTTCTTTCAAAAAATATGAATTTTTTGGTAAAATAATTTTTTGATTTCTACCTAAAATTTGACAAAGTCTCCTTCATATTTTGGACCTCACGCATTTTTGTATGTGATTCAGTGTCCTTAATACACATAATATATGGATATAATAACAAGGGAGACTATATCTCCACTCAACCAGACATACACATATTTATATATTTTTTGAAAATCAAAGTTTAATCAAAACAAAATAAACATTCAGAAATTAAATAGTTTTTACAAGGATCAATCAAGTCATAGCCATATATCCAAGGTTTAATGTCACAATCCCACTTGTTTAAGTTAACTAAGTCATAATACAATGATTTTCTATAAAACTCTTGAATTATCCTCAATACATCTATGCACCTACTTTAACATTAACTTTGTTGAATTCTGTTGTAACCCCTAGCTTAGTCTTCTGCTTTCCTTCCTTTGTTGTATTTCTTTGAACCTAAGATATTGTGAACAAGTATAATATATTAGCAAGCTTAAGTTTATGTAGGTAGTTTTATCACCGAATATGACAAGTTATAGAATTTCAAATCCAAAGAAATACATAGTTATATATCATGTAGTTCTAAATAATATGATGAATAATAAACTATATAATAAAAAAAAACCCTAAAAACACAAAGTATGTTATGTACTAGCAAATCTATGCTAAACCATTTCATTGTTATCAACTTTAGGCATCCACACATGCTTTTTCAAAAGTAATAATAAACATTGCAAATTATTTTTCAAACTATGCAAAGTCACAACATAACTCCTATCATGCAGCATCTCATGCATATACCCATCCACTCATGGATAATAAATCATCATCAAATAATCAATAAATAAGAAGGAATAAAATCATAAAATCTTGTAAACACATTAGCATATCTTATAATATAAATATAGCAAATATCCTTAGAGTTGCCTCTCAGTTGAAGTCCTTTGAGTGTAACACCACTTGAAATTGGTCATGAGTACTCATTATAGACATAAAGCTTCAGTGTGTTGTATTCCTCTCATGTTATCACACTACATACATAAAAGTCTCAAATCTAAAAAATAATGGACCATTTCATGTAAACAACTTTTAAAGTCATTTATACTAAACAACTTTAAAATTTCTACTCTGAATTATGCTAACCGCAACCAAATCTCAATTGTGAATTGGAACTACATTCACAATTCATGGTCGATATTGATTTTTGAGTGTTGATTGGTATCTCTTTGTTTGTCTCATATATATATATATATATATATAATGCATGTTTGAAGAATTTTCACATGGTTATGGTGACATGACCCAAAAATTGTGAAAATAGTACTAGTGATGCCTGGTCGATGATTTAGATGCTACTAGTACGTTTCTTGACCCAAAATTGATATAAAATGGATCAACAAATTTTAATCTAGTAATGAAATAGATAACATGATCTTCTTTGTCTGATCTGTCATGGTTAAAATAGTAACCTTGTGACACCTAATCCATGATCTGAATAGTGGATGGTAAGAAAAGTATGGATTTGACCACCAAGAATGATCAACCAACATTACACTAATCATAATGTAACATCTTTGATTTTTAAATAGAAATTTACAAAAAATTTGAATTATGTAAACTTAGAGTGAAAAGAGAAAATTGAAATAGTTAATATTTGGATTTGTAGAAAGTGAAAATTTTATAAAAATCAAATCAAATGTTGAAACCTCAATATTGGTATTGTCTTCAAAAAAATAATTCCAATGACACTAAGTTTGCTTAAATTAGAATATGGACGAATAAGTTATGATTCTTCTCAGAAAGAGCAATTTGGTAATTTCATTGAGTAGGCCCCACCTGCAGAAATTCAAGATTTGAGTAGCATTTATCTCTTTTTTACTGTAACTATAATGTAAAAAAAAAAGTAAAAAAATTACAATTCATATTTTAAAATTTTAATAAAAACTATATAATTAAATAACTAATGGAGGGAGTCCATTTTAATAATGGAACCCTCCCCCCCTTCCCACTTAAGTGATCTTGATAGAAGAACAGGCCTAACTAGGTCTATTTTCAAACCTGATAGGAGGAACCCGATAGCTCCGTAGAGAAGAAAGGGAGGAAAAAGAGGAAGAAGAAGAAGGCGGAGAAGGAGAGGAAGAGAGGAAGAGAAAAGAACAGAAAGGGGGACGAAGACCTGCTACTTGGACTTGTCACAACGAGGAAGACACCTGGCAACAGCAGTAAAGAAAACCCAATAGAGAGAGAAGAAAGGAGAGAAGAAAGAGAGGAAGGCGCCAATTGAATCACGCAGGAAGACGCCGACCGACTAGGGTTTGGTTGCTAGAGTTGCAGCCTATAGCTAGAGACAATGCTAACTCAAATCATTGATTTGATCTGATCATCTCACTTAGCACTTAGCACGAATCAAAGCCTCAAAGTATTGGAGTAATTTGTGCTCTTCTTGACTACAAATATGAAAATATGTTAGAATGAACATGATTTTCATGAGCAATATACACTCTAGTAGCTATGATATCTGTTATTAATCACCTGCTATGTTGTCATGATTTTTGTTGAAAAATACTTGTCATGATGGCCATGATCTCTTCATTATTATTGATGACTTGTATGCTATTAAGCTATTTTTTTGGATTAATGGCTAATTCCATGTAAAATTAAATACATTAGGTATGGCTGATTATTTTTCTAATACACATCCCTACTATGTTAATTGTGATATGGATGTATTCTAGTTTATCATTAGATATCTTATTATTAATTTTATTTTGTGATGATGGGTATGCGTTACAAAAGGCCTAATGAGAATTAAAGAGGAATTAAAGGCCTAAAGCAAGTTAAATAGAAGAAATAAGTGAATAACTAACTAAAAAGGAAAACCTAATTAAGAAAAAAAAAACGACTAAGCTAAGCAACTAGAAAGTAAACCCTAAATTACAAAGAAAATAATTTAAGAAACTAAGAAGCTATCTAAATAAAGAAGCAAGGAAATAAAATAAGGAAACTTTCTAAAAATATGTTAGAATGATAATTGTACTATTTAACTAATGTTAGACTAAAATCCACCTTTAGCTATCACTCACGATCCTATTATAAACTCTCGGGTACAAATTCATTCTGATGAAATTTTAGACAATAACGAGAAGTTTTGTTATTAAATTTGAAACCCGTCTTTGTAACATATAGAGTTTGCTAAAGTCTAGGGAAAACAGTTAGGCTTTCAAGTCCACTACAAATATTCATATGTAATATTACACTTATGAGATTACACCCTTAGGTTAAAGGCATTACATGCTAAAGAAAATGAGTGAAGCAATATTACACCTAGGGGAATATAAACCCAAATAGAGGGCATGTTGCACTTGGCCTAGAGTAGACTAGAAGCATTAGCCAATCTACCTAAACTCCCAAAACTAAGCAATAGTGATCCTAGTATACACTTGATCACTTTGATAAGAATGACTCATAACGCATTTCTAGAAATGGGCATGAACAAGATGCAATAAGACATACATGCAAGTTTACTGGCGAATGCTTTAAGATGTATCTCTTAATTGTAGGTAGTAGTTGCTTACATAAAGCTAAATTATTTCAATAATGTTTATATTAGTGAAAATGAATGTGTATATACATGTGCTATGTGATGTTGTGAATCATGCAAGTTAACATTGCTTATATCCTGAGTAAAGGGGAATGTGTGGTGGGATGTGAATTATTATTGCAATAGGTAGTTTTCTTTTTCTAGTCCAAGACCTTCTATTTTATTTGTTCTTTTATTCTGACAGTTGGGTAGGTTTTGCTTGCCTTGGCTGTACTATGTTACCCACTGGAATTATAAGTCAAGAATGTGTGTTTGCATTTGTAAATGGAATTTTTTTTGGATTTAAACTGTATTAACTTTTCATTTTCGATGATGAAAAGATTCAGGTAATGTTAAGTATGTGTATAGACTAAGGATTTCCTAAGAATTTTATAGCAACATGGTACCATGACTTTACTTGAATGGGCATGTGTATATGTATTATCTAATCTTGAATGGATGGATGTACCTGGAATGATTCTAGGGGTGTTGGTTCAGTTGCTAGTGATTTGGCATTGCAAAAATGTTTCTCTTTTTTTTAAATGTAAATAGACATCATGTGTGGGGATGTATAATTTGAGGGAGATTGAGTCTCCTCTATTATTTCATTATATTGTGTTTATAAGGGTTGTCACATGCATCTTTCAGTTCAGTTAAAACTTGATTTCCAATACATGTTTCAATATTGTATGTTTATGTGAATGGATGGAAACAAAGTCTCCTATATTATTATTTTACTTAAATTGTGTTTATCAGGGACATCACATTTGCATCCATAATGCATAAGTATAAAAAACTGAGGAGACTCTATTGAATTTTTAGTAGAAATATAGTGCCACTCTCTCTGAAAATCCTAATTTTTAGAAAAGAAACATGACAACTCAAGATTTTTAAACATAGGCTACTATTCTATCGAACTACTAATTTAGGCATCAACAATGGACCATACATTAAAAACTTGTAATGCTCTCTCTCAGCTGAGTAATGCAGATATGTTAACTGAATTTGTAAAATTGGATTAGTATATTTGTAATCTTTTCATGTTGTAATATTAGCACCTTTGATTATCTTCACTAAATACATGTTTAAGTTTTTTCTTATGAATGTATAAGAAATGTCATTGAATAACTTGAGAATTAATAACTCTATTTCACCTAATCATGTTTAATAACAAAACATGGGTGTGTATGTACTTGAGGACAAGTGGTAATTAAGTTCTCAATAATATAGAGGAACTAAAACTAAAGCAAATACATGCTTGTTTCTGCAGAAAACTTTCATGTATGAAAAATGAATAAACAACAATGCATGTGTATGCTAATGCTAGTTTATTTGAGTTTAAATCAAGAACATAGTAAGCTCTCTTTCAAAAGGGTAAAAGTCTTGCAAATGTCAACGAAGTGGGGGGCTAACTTGGACTACAAGTTCCCACAAGTAAAATAGATTTGACACTTAGGATCATGCCCCATTTGGGAGGTGTTTGGCCGTGACAAAAATGCAAACAATGTTGACCATGACCTAGCTAATTAAGCAATACAAATCCTAAGGAAAAGTGACCTAAAGGTAACTTCATGAGGAGAACTAATAACTGGCTTTATACCCTTAGGCTAAAGGCATTACATGATAAAGAAAACGAGTGAAGCAATACTACATCCATGGAAATATAAATCCAAACAGAAGGCATCTTACACTTGGCATAGAGTAGACTAGAAGCATTGGCCAATCTAATTAAAACTCCCAAAACTAAACAATAGGTGGTCCTAGTACACACTTGATCACTTTCATAAGAATGACTTATAACACATTTCTAGAAATGGGCATGAATGAGATGCAACAATAGATACATGCAAGTTTACTAGTGAATGCTTTAAGATGTATCTCTTGATTGTCGAATAGTAGTAGTTGCTTACATAAGGCTAAATTATTTCAGTCATATGTATATGAGTGCAAATGAATGTGTATATACACATGCTATGTAATGGCTAGAATCATGCAATTTAACATTGCTTTACTTATATCCTGAGTAAACGGGAGTGTGAATGATTATTGCAATGGGTAAGCCTCATCATAAATTGCATGTTATGTTAGGTTTAGGTTTCATTGCTTAAAGTGGTTGCATCTTCAGAATAGTTTAGTTTTAGGAAAGTTTAATTTTAGAAATATCTATATTAAGCAAGTTTCTATTTTTATGCATGCTTTATCTGATTTACTTTTAGTTTGTTTACCACATATGCCATGTTAGTTTGTTTTCTTTAAATGAATTACATGGTCTTTTTTGCTATCATTGTTCTAATATCATTGTGCTCTTCTTTGTAGTAACAATGGAACAAGAACTAGATTAAAAAAGAACAATATGTGCAAAATGAAGAGCATGGAAAAGGTTATCCAGAGAAAGTCAAAGGGAATTAAGAAACTATCTAATACAATAGTAGGGGCCAAGAAATAGGTGAGAATGCCACCTCTTATACCAGTTTTCTCTACTCCACCATAAGAAGCATGATTCCTATCACAATTGATGATTAAAGACTTGTTCCATCCTCATCAAAAGTTTTGATATGGGAAATGGTGACGCTATGTAAACATTAATAACTATATTATATAATTTATAATATACCTTAATTTCTTATATAGTAATTTGTTGTGTACTTTGCACACTGTCTTTGATGTACCTTATATACATTTTGTTCTCTAACTATAGTGGCTTGCTTGACTATAAAAGAAAACTAGGACTATGAAACCCATTGGTCGCTCCATCCTCTGGAAGATGGCACATTGGATGAGATGAAAGTACTACACAAATTGCTTTTTGCATTGTAAGTGGATCCACCTATCTATAAATTTTATACAATTAATTAGATGACATGATCATGTCTTTCTAATTAAAATTTGTGGGACATTCTTACCTAAGAAAGCACAATGATAGGAACTCTAAGCACCACTACTCCCGATGAGGACATCCTATACAGGGCTATGGGTAATAATAAGGACCACCCTAGTCGATTTAGGGGCATAAGGCATAGTATTGTTCCTTCTAAATTCTTTGGTAAAGGTTTTATCTACAGTTGAAGATCAGGAGGCCTACAATGATTTGGTTTAGAAAATAAAAATGTATATATTTAACTAGTTACGTGAAGGAGGTTTGATGATAGTTTCTCAATCCCTTGCACATAATTCTCAAAACACCCCTATACCTCCATCAAATGCTAGCTGTAGTTTTCCAATTGAAGAAGATCATGAAGGACAACCAACTCCCCTCCAAAAAGAAATTTCAGCCAAGTAGGTATTTATGTAGACCAAACTAAAAAATTTCATTATCCTTATGTAATAATTCTCTGTTTCAACCTCTTTATTATATATCTGATTTGCAAGTGTGTCAATGCTTATTGGCCATGGATTCCCATTCAAACATCATGGTAGTTGGTTCATGCTATAAGCATGAATCAACCATTTTGCATAGAATTAGTATACCACCACATACTAAGCAAGTGTCCATTTGTATGACTTTGAATGCTAATGCCAACCTACCATTCCCTTTAAAAATTGAAAATTATAACCGTTGAGCAGATAGTTGCATATCACGTCCCTTGGCCAAAGGCACTAGTCCTTCACATATAGTCCATGGTACGTATCTTATCATACTACCTTTCTCATCAATAATTTTTAGCTAGATATCTCAATTTAATTGTTTATTAACTTTAAACAGTTAATCAGTAACAACATGAACCACCAAGGTCACCCACCGTTGCACCATCACTGATTGTTGCACCTATGGAACATGTATTTGTATATATCTTTGTTTTTTTATTATCATAAATTAGATCCTTTTCATTGGTTGATATTATCTAGATAAATTCTTTTACATATTTTATAATAGCCGTCTAAGGATCGTGTGGAAGTCCCACCTAACATGCCTAGATCCCTAAGGTTAATCTACGATCTCAACAACAAAGATATGGAAATCAACCCTATAAGAATTAAGGAGGGAGTGCTTGTCAAGGACGTTGTTGAGTGCCACTTATGGCAGAGGACCTATTACGAGTTTTCTTATGGGATCAACTCGAGCACCCCCACATTTTCTCCTACATGGGGTATTTGCACGTATTTACTTATAGAATATTTGACATTACATGTTATATTTTCATGGTATAGATAATCATTATTTCTTTTATGGAGCTTCTTGAATGATGCAACTAGCCTTTTTGAGACTGAGGGTACACTTTACCAATTCCTTGACCCCGGCATCATTTGTGGAGCGGCGGAGCAATGGCCAATAAAGAGTTGTGTTCTTCATATTTTATTAGACTCCTCTAGTGCTTGAAGGGACAGGGCTTAATGATTCCCTGCAATAGGGGGAATTTTTTAATTTTATTATCTACTTGCAAACTTATTCTATACTTAGGGATTGTCAACATTAATTATAATTCATATGACCATCTATATAGGTTCATTGGATGCTACCCATTTTGGATGTGTATGATGGTCATGCTTTCTTTTTTTATTCTTGTGGAGCACTCTCCCATCCTACCCTTGTAGAAATTATAAATAAGCTGTTATTCTTTTCATGTATTATGTGTAGATAAATTAGTTATGATCTTCAATATGAAAATTAGAAATTTGATCTAAGCCATCTAAAACTCAAAATCTTTTCTTAGTCTAGATCACCAAAATTTTGAAGAATCTGTTTAATCCAGCCATTGAATCCTTAACCAAATATATCAATGAGAGATTAATGAAGGTTGATTGACTTTGATGACATTAGATTTGAAGAAATTTGTCATAAGCAAGCTAGGAAAGTGAATTTTATTTGTTTTTATTGAACTTTTTGTCCTTTTGAACTTGGATTTGTGTAATTTTCATTAGTTGAATAGATTTGAGTATATAATTTATTGATATTTAACTTATGTTATTTCTTTCAATTATTGACTAATTAAATTTTATTTAAACTCCATCTTTTTAAGTTGAGTTCCAGTGGGATCAACCTGTACTTGAATAAGCTACACTACAATAGCTCATACATTTACAGTAAACAATAAATTAGTTTTTGGTACCATTTCTAGGGAACCACAATGGAGTTTTCATAAAATTTAATAAAAATAAAAAAATTTCAAAAAAATAATTTTTTTAGAAATTGCATTGTTTTAGAATTTTAGGTGCATTTTTTATTTTTCTCCGTAGATAATCACTATATTTCCTGATTTTTCATACTTATTACTATTTTTAATTTTTTAGGAAATTTGGCAAAGGAATAGTGGTGGTGATCTTGTGGGCCAAAACATCCCCAAATTAGGATTTATTTGCTTTCCTATATTAGTCTTTTTCTTTGAGTGAAACTAGTAGTTAGGTTCCATTATAATTTGTAATTTATTTTAATTTCAATTTTAAATGGGTTGTGTTAAAACAGGGCAAGTGTGGGGAATGGTGGCCCATACTTGATCTTCATTAGAACCCCACTATAAGTTTTCCTCACTTTTTTCTTTTTTAATAGAAGTTACATTTAGAATAATTTTGCATTGTTTGGTAGTGTAATTGTATATAGATAGCATACTTGATGACTTTTGTATTTTAGGGTTTGCATTATTTTATTATTTTTAATTGAATTCGTAGGACATGCTTATCACTTTAAGGTGATTTATATGTTGATCAAACTACCATGGAGTGTAGAAATTAATTAGTAAGAGCACCCGACCCCATAAGGTCAAGAGTGGATTTAATCATCACCTTTTGGCCCACCTAGGATAATCACTACAAGTGTGCAACCCAACCTTCCTAATTAATTTAAAATTAATAAGAAGGGACCTGTAGAGGCCATCACATGTTCGTAGGAGGATGTATCTATTGTCACTCTAGTTGTTTCTGAGCACTGTGGTTATAGTGGGTGTCTTAAAATCCAAGCATGAACCATTTCCTTGACTCAATGAGTAGGCTAGGATCACATCTTGACCTTTAAGCTCTCTTACAAAGATCATGTTTTTATCTTCTGATCTAGGCCATTCATCAATGTCCACTTATGGTAAGTTTTTAAATGCGTTTTCCAATTGATTTTAGCCATTGATCTTGGATAGATTTTTAAATTATTTTTATGTCCATATTATCCACTTATCTAGGATAACATGTAGTGCAACTATCAAGCTATCTTGGTTATCCAAACTAGCCAAGAATTCCATGCCCAAACCATGCCATGTATGCATGGTTTTTGCATATATTTTCATGCTAAGAACTCCATGCCTAACTCCCGATATACATGGCCTCATCTTTTCATGTAAGATCCATACTATATCATGGCTATTGATTCTATACTTCTAAAAATCCAAGATATCCTATATAGACCCATCCTAACCTCACTTAGTGGGCCATCAGTTAGAACCATTCATTTGTATATAGTAAGGCCTAATAAGTCACATGATTTGATTCAACTTAATTCCAGTGAAAAAATTTGCAGCTAATATACTTATTGAATTAAAACTTCAAGTTATTACAAATTTTGCCACTCCTTTATTAGCAACTAAACACCACAAACAATCCTAACCTTTCAATAGGCATTTCCTTTTGTTAAGAGCTACTTTTCTACCCTTCTAGACTCCAATGGCTTTTACTCTAATTATCACCCAAGTCATCCATGCCATCAACCATCTCCTAAGTGGGATCTGCAAGTAGCATCCACCTAATGTGGTCCCTATAGAAAGTAACCAATTAGTGTAGTATTCCTTGTCATTGAAGGTGGGTACCTATAGTTATTTGGTTTCATTTGAGATTAAAGTAAATGAGAGAGAGAGAGAGAGAGAGAGAGAGAGAGAGAGAGAGAGAGAGAGAGAGAGAGAGAGAGAGAGAGAGAGAGAGAGAGAGAGAGAGAGAGAGAGAGAGAGAGAGAGAGAGAGAGAGAGAGAGAGAGAGGGAGGGAGAGAGATTATTTTGTGAACAGCTACGCATCTAGTCTTTTAGGCTCCTATGGATTTCACTTTAATAGATACACAAGCCATGCATGTCATCAAACCATCTCTTAAGTGGGATCCATAAGTAGAATCCATATAATGTGGTCCCTATACTAAGTAACCAACTAGTATAGTATTCTTTGTTATTGAAGCTAGTAACTAGGAGTTATTTAATTTGTTTTGTGATTGAAATAAATGAGGGAGAGAGAGAGAGAGAGGTTCTTGACGACGACAACGATAATGATGATGATGTGAGGATCAAGGAAAAGGGAGCAAGAGATTGAACATACATAAGATAAAAAGTGGGAATTGCAAATAAGAAATCTTTTGGCCAGAGATTGACTTAAATGCAAGGCAGTTCTCTAGGTAGTTGAAATTAACTCCTTCATAAAAGGAAAATGCTCATGAATGTTGACATTATCAGCGCAACCGAGGTCAATTTACTTAAATTGAATACATGAAGCGTCTTCTCCAAACTACCCCTAAATGTTTATATCTATTGTCTTGCAGTGCCAGTAGCTATGAAGTAGAAATTTTTACGTGAACAATAAGTTTAAATAGGATCTCAACTTTCAACAAGTTAGAATCAAGAGGATTAAGTGGCTCATTATGGTCCTTTTCTCTATAACATGCACATGAAGATCATGATCATGATCATAATTTTCAAGCCAAATGTACAACTCTGTGTGGGGTAGCAATTTAGATAAATTTCAAATTCATTGAATCATCAAATGCTACAGTTTAGATTGGTTGGATTATGAATTGCACATTCATTGAAGTGTTTACATAAGTTTCTTCAAATTAAAAGTTGATGTATCTCTATTTGAAACTTCAGAACTTCTGGTATCGGCAACCTTCTAGGAAATTTAAATAGGAAAACCTTCATTTTTTTTTTCTTCAAGACCTCTCAGAATTGAAGAATAAAAGATGCAAAATTGAAGGCAATTTTACCTAGAGTGAAAGTATAGAAACTTCTAAATTGTCTCCATTGATTATTAAAGGAGATTGAGTGAATTTATCATGGTTGACATCAGATGATTCTTCATGGAGATTTTGGGTAATAGAGGTACCAAATAAAGACAAGTTGGAGAATGTTGGCATTCAATTGAAACAATTTAAGAGCCACAAATATAGAAGTAGATCAATTAGCAAGAGAAGGTATGCCTTATTTGAAAATACTCTTTTTTTTCTTCACCATTGAACCTATCATTCTAAGAAATATTACAATAGCTGTTGATGAACATAATTTTCACTTGGAAAATCGTAGTGGGAAAAATTACCACTCGGCATTATTCTTTATAATGTAAATCATCCACATTTCAGTTGATGCCACAAATGAATCATACACCATTAAGTCCATAAAGGGATTTAAGTTTGGAGATTATGAGGTACTAAATTATCCTAATCATGCAAATCAATTGAGCCAAAGTTGAGTTTGTTAGAGATTTAATTTGATCAACATAAAAGCCTAAGTTGTCAAGAAGTTGGCTGGTAATAGTTATATCTCTCATGGCATTAGAGCTTTATTGACTAAGAGGTCATTTGCTCAAACCGTGAGACTGCTAATTTATCAAATCCATGTGTAAGAGCCGAATAATGGCCTTCCACATGGTGCCAAATGTGTTAGATATATGAGCATTCACTACTACACTAAAGGGTTTTAAATATGATTATATCAAAGATAGCTCCAAAAGTTCCATGTGTAATTCTATTGTGTAATAGAGTAATTAACTTGTTTTTCATACCTTGATCTTCTTCCAAGTTAATTTTGGTGGGTTCGTAGCATTGGTTAGCTCATTCCATTTTAACCATGCACTTCAAATTTATAATTCAAATGCAGTAGTATAAATAAATTATTAATTATAATACATGAAAAGATTAAAAACTAATTTATAATTTTCATTGCGAGGCATGAAAGTGTGCTCCATAAGAATAAAAAAATAATGCATGCCTAACATGCACATCCAAAATTAGTAGTATCCAATGAGACCTATAAACACAGTCATATAAATTATAATTAAAGTGGCAAGACAAAAAGTTAATTAAAACTTACCTACTATTGTAGGTAATCATTAAGGCATGTCCTTTCAAACAACAAAAGAACCTTGGTAGAATATCTTCTTCTCACCTCTACATGTGTTATTACTCTGCCAATCTATAAATGATAGTAGGGTGAAGGAATTGGTAAACATCCTTAACCCCTAATTGTTGCATTTTATTGTGCCAGAACCTGCATAAAAGAAATAATCATTACTTATCATTATTGATTAACATGCAATGTCAAGTACCATTGTTGAAGCAGATATTTGCATACTCAATGTAGAAGATAGTGAGCGGGTGTTTGAGTTTACCCCATTGGCAAATGGTTATTAGTTCCCCTACTATGATTTATACTTCAGCCTCATCGACACAAGAACTCTAGGCTCGATCTGTACGGGGTTGATTAACTTATATTTGTTAATGATTTTGTAGAGGTTCCTCATGGATAGAGGCATGTTAGATGGGGCTTCCAACTAATTCCTAGACAGTTGCTCTAAAGTTGTAGAAACTATTAATCAACAATTATTCATTGAAGAGATTCAATTTTATCTTGAAATTAAACATAAATAATAGTACTAAATAGAATAAGCATTGGTGCATAGGTGGTTGGCTTTGAAGGCACTTGAAGTTGCTTTTGATTAGTATTAAATATATGTAACAAATAATTAAATTAAGGTCTGTAAAAGATATTGTTGAAAATGGTGGTATGACAACATATATACCTTGGATTTTACAGGAATGACACATCGCTCTAACCAAGCAACATGATATCCAATGGCCTTCCTAATAGTAAAAACATTGTCAAGTTCTATTAGAAATGGTAGGTGGGCACCCTCTCGATAAGCCCCAGTAATACCCACAGGCTTAGTGTATGGATATAACTAGTAGGTCATGCAAAACCACAAACCTAACCTCATAGCATGAACCAACTGTGATGATATTTTCATGGGCAATCAAGGCCAATAAGCATTAACACACGAGCAAATAAAAATGCAACACATAAGAAGAGGACAATTATTTGGATAATGAAAAAGTAAATGTGTCTATGTATATAACTCCTTGGATAGAATCTCTCCTTCAAAGGGCACAGGTTGCTATTCATAATCTTCCTCTTTAAAAGAATTGTAGCTAGCATGTTACAGAGGTAGAACGGTAGAACGAGGTAGCTCTACAACTCTCATACTTTGCCACTCCATAAATAAATCTGTCTTTAACTCATTGCTTATCTCACTTCAAAGTTACTCTTTAAAACTTCTAGTAGGCCTCCTCGTCATCAATTGCATGTTCTTTTCCATGAAAAATTTTGTAAGGAACAACAATTAGCCTTGGCCGCTTACTCGACAAGGGTGATTCTCCTTATTACCGAAAGCCTTATATCCTTTGCAACAATGTTGTTTAGAGTCCCTGTGGAAGTGCTTCCTTAGGTCAATTTTATTGCACAATTTAATTACAAGAACATGATTAATCCAATTAATCTTCTATATGTTCAACCAATATAATGGCAGACATGTGCAACTACTTACAATTTGAAAAGCTACTTGTGCAGCAGATTCGTTATTAAAGGCTTTGCATTACACCACATTAAATGTGCCATTTTCCAAAGGATGGTATGGTTAATGGGATCCATAGTCATAGGTGATTAAACATTTATAACTATGGTATAATTAGAAAGAAATAAACTCTCTCAAATACATACTTCTTTTTCTTACAACTAGGCATAGCCCATCCTAGTTAGGCAATGCTGCATATGATTGATCCCACACACTTTTTTTCTATTTCGCACTCTTTGCCTACACATTTAGTGCATACGTAATTAAGCATGCACAATCAGATGTTATAATTAATTCAATCAAACATTGGTCTATGATGTGTTTTAAAAATAATATTATGAGCATGACTCTATTGTAACATAGAATGCACAAGTACGAGTCGATCCACAGAGAATATATAATTAATGGATTTTAATATGCCTAGTTTAAATATTTTAACCTACCAACATAATTTATTAAACTAAATTAATCAATTAAAATTTATAGAAACCTATAAAAATGGTAGACATCAAACCTAAGCATAAGAATTTAAAATCTATTATATTAGAAATCAATTACTCTTAGGACTAAGCTATCTAAGTTATTTTTACTCATGTAGTTAGAAGCATGATGATTCTAATACACATGAGATAATTCATTCAATGCTCTCCTTTTATGATTTTATCCATACTATTTCATAGCTTGGTACTATACTTATTCAAATTATAGCAAGTCTTCTTAAGGCATCGACTATCAAAGATTCTCGCATACCCCCTCTTTCTTAATATACTCCATATCCCTTTATTTCAAGCAATCATGTAGTATGTGAGCTTGGACAACTATAAAGCAATATTAATACTATGTGTGTTTTAACCTCAGATGATTCATTCTTAAAACTATTTCATTCTGACATATATTTCATCTTAAAGTCCCAGGTGACTAATGAAACATAAGCAATAAGAGATGAAATAATTCTAACAACTACAAACCAAGTAAATATAACAAAAAGGAAATAACACTTAAAGCAAAGAAAAAATAACTTTTACTCTATTGAAATGGAAACTACATAAGAATAAAAGCATAGACAATTAATCTTATCAGTTAGAATGCATTCTCCTAGAAATTTCCAATGTCTCATTCAAGATATCTTCTATGTATTTCATTAGCCGACACACTGCCACCTTTCCTTCTAGTAGTTCACTTATGATATAAGTCATACTATTTCACTTGACATATTCATGGATCATTAAACATTCATGCCACAACCATTGGGAGAATTGTTTGGACCCAAAAATCTACTTTATACATGTAATGCCAAGAGAAACAAAGAGATTCAAAAAGGCTTGCAAATGGAAAACTCTTGAACAAACAAATGGAGGTATGATAGAGGATAGGACAAAAGTATAAGGGCATGAATTTCACATTCAAAAGATGAAGAGAAAGTTTTATAAAAGTAACAAAAGGTGAAAATAGATTAAGGCATGATAATGAAACTAAAATATGGTGTAAAAAGGGGGAAATAGAAAAAGGGTGCTAGAGATGGAGTTCTTTAATGAAATTTTTTGGAAACATCAATTATTTGGTGAAGAGATTAATAAGTGAATTTAAAGTGAAATAATAATTACGAAAATTTATAAAATAAAATGGTGGAGATAGGTCAAAAAATCAGGTCGAAAAACTAAAATTGGAGTATGAAAAGGATGAATGAATGAAAGGGTCACAGAATGAATTTTAGATGGATATTTTAGTGGTTGATAAAAGATAGGATGGAGGGATATGTGCATGACTTTTATAGTGATATGAAATGTAAATAAAAATAAAATAAAAGGCTGAAAAGAATGAAGCACAATGGAAGAATAATGCAAGCCTTTCTTACCTTTCTATTCTCCTTGGATGTTTCTCCCTTTAGGATGTTCTCTCCCGGTGTTTGATGACTATGTGTGGTCTTTTGGGGTTGATTAATCCTCTTGGTTCTCCCATCTTTCTTCCTTTCTTCTATGTTGTGGAGCAAGGGAATGGAGAAGTGGAGAATGAATTACTCATTGAACTCCTTTTCCTTTCTTGTGCTCCATGTAATGAAGCGACGAGGGTGGTAGTTTCCTAATGGAAACTCCCCTCCATCCTAATGTTTCTTTAGCCCTTATATCTTATCTCCATCTAAAAAGTTTCCTTCGTAATTCATGTAGCTCACTTTGTGGAATACGTTTGAATGTAAACTAGAATGGATGGTGAGATCAAGTTTGATGCTTGGCTTGGATGGTGAGATGGCATGGCATGCAGCTAGGGTTTTCATATTTTTAATTCTTTATTTCCTTCTATTCAATCAAGTTTCAACCTTAGGATGGGTGGTTGAGATATCCTTGAAGTCTACCATAAAAAATATGTAGTTAGTAGTTTTTTTCTTCTCATCTGTCGGATTGGCATGCCCTTAGGTGAACAGTTAGGATTTTGTAGAGATTTTCTTATCAAAACTATTTGTCCTCCTCTATTTTTTCATCAGCATACCATTTTTATCTTTGGCCAATCACCTTCAAGAGAAAAACATGCTTTCATCTAAGGAGAACATGCTTCTGTCTCCTTAAAAAATGGTACGCAGCCCACCCAAAATTTCTCTACCAATCATGGCTTAGTCTTCTCTCTCATGATGGATTCTTTTCATTGGCCAATCCTAACTAACATGGCTTCACATTGGTTGATTTAGGATGCCATACTTACCAATCTTCATAATAATAATAATGGATATTAGCACAAACTGGCAAGAATCTTCAAGGGCATACTTGTAATTTGGTATGAAGTTCTCTCTCTCTCTCTCTCTCTCTCTCTCTCTCTCTCTCTCTCTCTCTCTCTCTCTCTCTCTCTCTCTCTCTCTAAAAGCAGAAAATGCTATGACTTCTTGCCCTTTCTCTTTGTTCCGGGTAGTGGTAGGAATCTCATGATGGAGTGATATTAAAGTAAGCATGATCCAAAGCTAGTTAAAAGCTTGTCCCATCAGATTTGGAGTGTTCATGCTATATGTAAGACACGTATCCTGCTGGATCACTCACCATCAAACACAAACCGCCCTTCCTTTGTTTGTAAGGTAAATCAAATGAGGAAGATGTGGTGGAGTAAAAAGCAATGACATCGACATATAAAAATGAATGAAGAATTCACTTTTTTCTAAATTTGATAGAATTTAAGTTTAGTAAGGCTGTTCGCCATTTCAGTAGCGAAGAAGAGGGGAAATATCTCACCGTTCACTAGCAAATTTAATTTCAACCAATTCGTTTAAAGAGCTCCTTCTTAGGAAGAAGGTAGTCATTCCTCTCAAGAGAAATCTCTTCCTGAATCACCAGTTCCTTCACTACTACTCTTGGCATAAGAATTCCAAATTCCAAAGCCATAGATATGGTTTTCTAGATCCATGGGCCAACATTTGATCATTGAGATGTGCAATTTCTGTTTATGACTGGCTTTTGCGAGATAAGTTCCAATGATATAAAGTCTTTGTTTTAGGTGTTTTCTTAGAGAAATTGTAATTTATGACCATCATCAAATAATCTAAAGAGCCAAGGTTCTGCCTCTCTATCATTTTGTTTTGGGCCTAGAAGCTACTTTATTCTCTTCAATTTATCTAGATATGGCACTTCCACTGACAAAACTCAAGGTGATTATCATGAAAAAAATCCAACTCAAATGGGTTATGATATTTACTATCGGAATCTATTTTCATGGGCATTGGCATGATTGCACAAGTATAAGAAAACATGGTTACTAATATACCAACCGAGGGGGTTCCAATACCAACATTGTGATAAAAGGGGGGTTAATGGTCTGGATCATCTACATGGACCCATCCTAAAATTTTGAGAGAGAGTAGTACTTTTTAGATGTAAACTAAAATCCAGCAATGGGTTTACCATTGCCGTACACAGAGTAATTTTTGTTAGTCATAGCTGTTAGGATTAAATGCACAATTGCACATAGAAACACAAGATTTATGTGGTTTGGCTATGTATGGCCTACGTCCATGAGAGGAGGAGGGGGAATAGTTTCACTATCTGAGAGAGATGTATAGCCCAATTGTTCGATGCCTTTTAGCTCTGCCTCTGGTCTTATTTATAGAGGCCAAAGGCGGTTTAGAACTTTCTTGATAGATTCCTAGTAGGTTTCTAATTTAGTTTTCCTTTTCCTTCTCGGATTAGGACTCCTAATCAAATTAGGATTACAGATAACTAACTTTCCTTATTTGCAAGCCTCTTTGGGTATTATAATAGGGATGGACGTCACCAATTCTACCCCTCCATCCCCATGCCATGCTCCACTAGTCTAAACTCATGCCTACTATGTTTTTACATAGTAGCAGCTTCTTAGATATTACCACCTTTATCAACATATCTGTAGGGTTCTCATCAGTGTGAGTCATTTTCAGCTTTAGCATCTGTTCTTCTGTCACCTCTCATATCTAGTGATACTGCATATCAATATGCTTTATGCGCATATGATACATTGAGTTTTTGCTCAGGTCTAAAGTACTCTGACTATCACAATGTATCTTGTATTCTTCTTGTGTAATACTGAGCTCTTAAAGAAACCACTTTATCAACAACATTTCCTTGCCTGCTTCAGCTATGACAATATATTCAGCTTCTATTTTTTATAAAGCTATGCACTTTTACAACTTGGACTGCTATGATACATGTCTCCTACAAAAGTAAAAATAAATCATGTTGTTGACTTTCTTCCATCAAGATCTCCAGCCATATCAGCATTTGTGTAACCTTCTACGAGTGTATCTATACTTCCAAAGCACAGGCATAACTTAGATGTGCCCTTCATGTACCGTAGTATCTACTTCATGGCTTCTCAATGATCTTTGCCTGGATTTGAAAGAAATCTACTTAGGACTCCTGCTGCATGGGCAATATTTGGCCTAATGCACACCATCACATACATCAAACTCCCAACTGCTGATGAGTAGGGAATCATAGCCATCCTATCTATTTCCTATGGTGTTGAGGGACACATCTTCTTCCTTAATTTGAAATGATTTCCTAGTGGAGTATTGACTGGCTTGGCGCTCTCCACATTGAACCTCTTAATTACTCATTCAACGTACTTTTCCTATGATAGCCACAACTTTCTTACTTTCTAATTATGCGTAATCTTCATCCCCAAAATCTACTGAGCTACCCCTAGTCTTTCATGTCAAAAGACTTAGATAACTCTCTCTTCAACTTACTGATCATGGTCATATCTGATCCAATTATCAACATGCCTTCTACATAGAGTAGTAGAATGACGAATTTACCCTCAGGTAATTACTGGATGTACACAAACTGATGTACAATTGTTTTTTTGAATCCCTAACTCGTTATGAATAAGTCAAACTTCTTGTACCATTGTCTTGGTGCTTGTTTGAGGCATTAGAGACTTTTCAACTTGCATACCAAATGCTTCTTCTTTTCAACTTTGAAACCCTCTATTTGTTCCATGTATATATCCTCCTCTAGATCTCCATGTAGAAAAGCTGTCTTGACATCCATTTGTTCAAGCTCCAAGTTGTGTCTTACCACCAATTCGAGTATAATTCTAATTGATGTCATCTTCACTACTTGTGAGAAAATCTCATCAAAGTCTATTCCTTTCATCTACTCAAAAACTTTGATGACCAATTATGCTTTGTACTTGACTGGTTGTCCATTTTCTCCTCTTTTCACCTTGAAGACCCACTTGTTCTTCAGTGCTCTTTTACTCTTGGGAAGTGATACTAGCTCATATGTCTGATTTTTCTTTAATGAGCTAATTTCTTCTTGCATAGCTTGCACCCATTTGTCCTTGTTTGCATGTGCTAGAGCTTGTTGAAAATTCTATGGCTCCCCCTCATTCGTGAGCATGATATATTCTAATTCAGAATACTTCTGTGATGGAATTAGAATATATTCTCTTGTTGACATCTTTAACTGAGCTTCTGCTTCAGGTTGAGGTGATAATTCAACATTTAATGTCGTAACATCTTCTGATACAAGGGACTAATGCTCTCCCTGCTCAAACTCCTCTACCTTTGGTTTAGCTTCTGGTGCAACTTTTGAGTCTATCTGAATGGGTGCTGAGTTTAGTACTAAAGCTAGAGTGCTAATATCTTTAGCCTTTCTTAGATCTTCATAGAACTAATTCTCCTAAAATATTACATCTCTGCTTCAGATGATTCTTCTCGTCTAAGGGTCCCACAATCTATATCTGAATTCTTCATCTCCATACCCGAGGAAGATACATGGAATGGATTTTAGCTTTAGCTTTTGTCTCATCTCTTTGGATACATGTGCAAAAGCTCTACACTTGAATACTCTCAGGTGTGCATAGGTCAATTTCTTGCTAGTTCACTTCTATTTTGGAACTTCAAAGTCAAGTGGTGTTGATGGTGACCTGTTGATCAAGTAGTAAGAGGTCTTCACAGCTTTACCCCAGAATGACTCAGGTAGCTTAGCCATACTGACCATGCATCTTACTCTCTCCACAATGGTTCGGTTCATCCTCTCAACTACTCCATTATGTATGGGGTACGTGGAACTGTCTTCTCCTGTTGAATGTTGCATGCTAAGCAATACGCCTTGAACTCTTTTAATGTGTATTCTCCTCCATTGTCTGTTCTAAGGCTCTTGAGCTTCTTTCCAGTTTGTCACTCCACCATCATGTGAAACGAATACCTATTCTTTATTCTTTACAAAGTATACCCATACCTTCCTAGATGCATCACCTAGAAAAGTTACAAAATATTTGTTCCCTCGCAGTGACTCTATTTCCATGAGACCGCATACATCCGAGTACACCAAACTCAATATTTCATTTCTTTTATTACTAGAAGAGGGAAAGGCAACTCTATATTGCTTGCCAAATAAACAGTAATTGCATGGATTAAGAGCTATACCTTTGGTTAGTTTAATGAGCTGCTTCTTTGCAAGTGTGAACAGACCTTTCTCTCCCATGTGGTCGAGTCTTCTATAATAAAGGTTTGGATATCCTTCATCTTCCACTATGTTAAGGCTGTCTTTAGATATTCTTGTGTGGGTCTTGTACGGTGTACTGCATATGTGTCCTTTTTCCACGATCATCACGCCTTTCATCAATTTCCAGGCACTGTTGGCAAAGTAGTTGGGGTAGCCTTGTCTGTTAAGAGCCGAGACTGAGATCAGGTTCAATCTGAGTTCTTGTATGTGTCATACCTCCTTTAGTATCACTATGCACCCAATGTTCATCTTTATCAATACATCACCGATCCCAACTATTCTTGAGTAACTGTCATTCCCCATCTTAATAGTGTCAGTCTCCTTCTATGTATGTGATGAAGAAGTCCTTGTGTGGAGTGGCATGATAAGAAGCTGCTATGTCTATCACCCACTTTGCTTCACTCTTGACTACACGTAGGCATGACTCCTCCTTGGTAGCGAGCACTGTTATGTCCTGAGCAATGGTGACTAGTGTCTCACCATTGTCCTCCTTTGGATTGCCATGACCCATCTCTCTCTTTAGTTTTCGACAGTCTATTTTCTTATGTATTGGAATGCTGCAGTGATAACACTTGAACTGTCCTCTGGATTGACTTTTAGATCTATTGCGAGTTTGAATCTCCCTCTTAGCCTACCCTTGCTCCTCCCCCTTTGCATATCTCTCCTAGTGTGCTTGTTTTCTTTTACTAGGGCATGTGCTTGGTTTATGCTAGCTTCTTTCCTTCTAGTCTCTTCATTGAATAGCGTATCTTTGACCATAGCTATGGTCAACTTTTCTTTTAGTACTGAGTTGCAGAGTGAAATTACCAATGTCTCCTAGCTTTCAAGTAATGAGCTCAATAGTAGTAGAGCTTGCCATTCATCTCTAAGTTGTAATGCCATTATTCCTAGCTGATTTACTAGATTTTGAAATTCACCAGTATGTTCAGCCATAGTCATTCTGCTCCTTAGCTTTAGATTGACAAGCTTTTTTATCAGCAAGGCTTTGTTTTGAGTGGTCTTAACATGATACATATTCTCTAACTTTTTTTAGAGAATATATGCATTTTCTTCTTAAGCAATGTGCTGAAATACATTATGATCAATCCACTATCAGACTAACCTATGATTTTCTTATTCATTTTTATGTAGTCTTTTTCAGAAATTCCCTCAAGTCTTTTTCCATGATCATCTAAGGGGTCATGAAGATCTTTGCAGTATAAGAGATCTTCCATTCTAGGTTTCCATAGCGTATAATTAGTGGCATTTAATTTTATAATGGCCCCAACCATGATATTCTTAGAGCTAGTCTCCTCCATGATTTTAAACTTTATTTCTACTTTTTCTAAGTAGAATTGGGAAGAATAGAGTGTACGGGTGAGTCCAGAATAGTCAAACCCCTTATGAAAGGTATTTTTGACAATTTGAAGGGTGCCCTAAATTTTCTGTTCATGGGGTGTCTTTATCAATTTAGGGGGTGCTAATTTAACACTTAGGGGGTGCCCTCTATAATTTCAAGTAGTATTGATTCAAATCGTGGAAGGGGTGTCAGTATCAATTTTCCAACAAGCTACTTTAGGTCGTTGGGGGTGTCTATATCAAAGAGAGGTCTGTACTTTTAGGGTACAGTATAAAAGAGAAGTTTAAAAACCCTAACCTTTCTCCCCTATCTCTTCTCTTCCCTCTATCCTTCTCTTTGGGTGCAGTGGCTTGCCGCTTCCTGAGGTAGAGGCGGCGTCTTGCTGCTTCCCTTGGTTAAGGTGGCTTCTAGTGCTACTTCTGGTTGTGACAATCTCCATCAATAGTTCCCCCCTTTCAGATTTTGGTGATCTTCAACAAAAACCCGTGGGGAATCGTCCTTAGTTTAGGTGGCGCCGATGCTCAGAGCAATGAGTATTTTGGTTTTCTTCTCCTCCCCTTTTTTCTAACAATAAGGTCACCTACCTGATCTGTTCTCAAAGAGGATCGCTGGTCTTCAAACTTCTCGAGAGGGTTGGCAGCTGTAGTCGTTGGCTATAGTCGATGGCTGAGATCGATGGCTGAGGTCATTTTTTTTTTTCTTCAGATATGATGCAAATAGGGTTTTGATCAGTTTTTCATCAGTCGATTGAAACCATTCTCCTCTTCCTCTGTGCCGACTACAATAACAAAGGGGTTCTTGTTGGCTTTTCACTGGCCGATCGAAACCCTAGAACCCCTTCCTCTAACTTTTTTGGCAATGAATTCCACCTTGGTTTGTCATTTTTTCAGCAAAGAGTCTCACTATGAAATTTTTTTCGAGAAATCAATCGATCTCCGATTAAATGATCTGGATCATTCGATCTGGTTGTTCTCTAATTGGACGACCTAGATTGTTCTCTGGTTGGACGATCTAGGTTGTTCCCTTATCAGACAATCTGGACCCTCAGATCTAGGGTTTCCTATGATCTAGGCTTCTACTTGGCCTAGATCTAAGCACGATCTGGGCCAGACTTTCCTGGGTCCAAACGTAGTCTGGGCTGCACTTAAGCTAGGCCTCACCTAGCCTGGGTCTATGTGGACTTGGGCCGCACTTGGCCTAGGTTTAGATGTGGACTAGGCTGCGCCTAGCCTAGGTCTTGATTGAACTTGGGCTGCACCTAGCCCGAATTAGAATGTGATCTGCATTCTACTCTTCCAGCACTCCTCCGGTGTTCATCGGCTTTGTTCCGGCACTTCTTGGTGTGAACCAAGGCTCTGACACCACTTGTAAGTCGTAGCTGTTAGGATCAAATGCACAATCACACATAGAAACACAAGATTTATGTGGTTCAGCTATGTATAGCCTACATCCACGAGAGGAGGGGGAACAATTTCACTATCTGAGAGAGATGTACAGCCCAATTGATCGATGCCTTTTGGCTCTGCCTCTAGTCCTATTTATAGAGGCTAGAGGCTATTTAGAACTTTCCTGGTAGATTCCTAGTAGGTTTTTAATTCTATTTTCCTTTTCCTTCTCTGATTAGGACTGCTAATCAGATTGGGATTACAAATAACTAACTTTCCTTATTTTGCAGGACTCTTTGGGCATTATAATGGTGATGGACGTCATCAATTTTTACATTTCAGAAAGTGCCAAACTAGAAAGAACTTTTAATTTATAACTTGGCTATCAAAAAAGGTGGTCTTCTCTCTCTCTCTCTCTCTTCCATTCTCAAAGGTGTTGGTATATAACAATGCCTACCTCAATAAGATACCACTTGAAGTACTATAGTGGTATGAGATTTGAATGACCAAACTTAGTGTTGATGAGGTCATTAGGGACTGCAATGGTTATAAAAAGGAATAAAAGGGGTTCGGGGGCAGCGCCCCTAAGTAGCAAGGTGGGGGGCAGCATCCTCAATGGGGGTCCAAGGGGGCAACACCCCCTAGCGGCAAGGTACCGGCTCAATGTTATGCATCATCTATCAATGGAAGGTTGATTGTCAACACGAAAAATCACCGCCAGCCACTCTTTGCTTGACACATTAAATGATTAGCAGCCACCCCTATTACTGTTCTATAGCTATCATGTTAGAGGTCTAATGAAAGGTCAAATCAATGAGTTGATTGGTGGAGAAGGCTATAAATTGGCATGCCACAAGCCTCCCAAAGAGCATTGAAGATTTTCATTGCTTTGTAGATCTTCTTTCTTGTTGTTTTTTTTGTATGTCTAGAAGCCATCGAAGCTCTGCTAGAGAGCACATTGTGGGACAATCCATTGTTGTATTTTGCTCTTATCAAACTAAAATATTAGTAGTGTTGAGCAGTATTGTCTTTCTCATAGATTGTTGTTAAGACGTTTCTGCATATTCGTATCATTATAAAAGGCCGCATTTTCTTTTACCACTAGGCTGGGAGGCCTTTGGCAAGATTAGATGCTTTTAACGAGGTCTATATTTAACTGCCTTAATTAAGACACCAGTAAGAAATCTGCTTAGAAAAGGAATAGTGGAGTGATAATTTTGATCTAGGGTCCACGCGAGAACTGGGTTTCATCAATGACTTCACATGCAAGGCTATAAACAAGCATAATAGAATAATTAAAGAGATTGCCATGATCGAATGTGTACGTCTTAAGATATTTTGTCTCTGATTCTTCCTATGTGTTTATAAGCGTGTGACTTAAGAACATGATGCCTGTCGGAGAATAAGGACTTCAAAGCCTCTCTTTCCATTTATTTTTGTTGCTTTAGCATCACAAACTGAACTAATTGTGTTAGGTTTGTGGGAAGTAATTATAGACCTTAAACTAATGCTATAAGCACATATTTTTTTATCTTAAGCTCCATTATGTACTGACATATGTGAGAATCTCAAAACAAATTTTATACAAAGTCTCTGCCTCCGTAGTCAGTAGTCACTAATCACTAATTAGTTTAATCTAATATTGGTTATAATGAAACACCTTCCCCATATACGATGGCTTAACCCTGTATATAAATACTTGTCGATTCGCGCCTTCTGCTTCTGGGGGAGAATCCATGATTAAGGACTGGTATTAGACAAAGAAGCCCATGTTCGTGTGTCATTAGTGTCACAGCCTGTCTCAATTTTAATTTATCGCAGTCAGTAGCATTGACATCATGAACGGTAGAGTTGTCGTCGTGTGACCTTGAGGTCATGGGTTCAAGACGTGGAAACAGTCTTTTGTAAAATACAAAGTAAGGCTGTGTACTATTTGCCCATGTGGTCCACCCTTTCCCTAAACCCTGCATATGCAGGAGCTTCGTACACCAGAACTTATGAGCCTTGGTGCAATGTTAAAGTTGTAGTTGTGTAACCTTGAGATCACAAATTTCATAAATGAAAATAGCCTCTTATAAAAGTGCAAGATAAGGCTGCGTACTATACACCCTAGTCTGCTCCTTCCTTGGACCCCTTATAGGCAGGAGCTCTCCTTTTTCTTTCTTTTTTTCTTTTTTTGCAGCCAGTAGCATTGGCATCATGAAACATGGGGTTATTGCCGTTATTTTCCTTTGATTGGTTTCCTATTGTACATTACAAGTTGATTAATCTCGCCTTCTATAAACATAACATGAATTTTTAATTGGGCTGATGGAACTCAGACTAGTCTAGCAACCCACGAACGTTATCATCTCTTGGATCATCACGTCTGTATACAATTAGAAGGGCTTAATACATGGGTATTGTATACATTTTATGCAGTGATGAATCTAGATCCAGAGTCTTCCAAGAAGCAACCCATATGCTGTTCTCTTTGTTAAACCAATAGGTCCCACCAAACTCAAAGCTTAGCCACCAAATTAAAGGAATGATCAGCTCTAATGTTAGATGAGAAAGGAAAGAATTCTCGATCTTCACAATATATGTTCTTTTCACTTTTTATCTTTATCTTAAAATTCTCTGTGCAAGGTGCAATCACAGTGTCGATCTATTGAACAGACTCCATCTTTGGTAGAACCTCATGACCGGCCAATACTCACCATTCGATTGGTCAGCTGTTTTATAATTATTTTTTAACTTAATGAACCATTCGTTACATGCTCAGATTTAGCAGTGAATGAGATTATCCAACACAGGAATTTCGGGGGCATTGGCACCCTTTCCCAGATGCACATATGCACTTGCAGCTACATGTATGAAGCCTTAGATTTACACTACGCAATTTACAGCAAAAAAAAAGTGTTGACTGAAACCCTTGCCCTATGGAAACTTTTGCGAGCTCTCTCACCGTCGTCTCGGATAGAAATGTTCCTGAAATTATCAAGAAATAAGAAATCAGCGCTTGGAAATGAAAAATAAAGAAGGATAAGCGTTCTTAACCCAAAATTTCCACATTGAAGCACCAAAGTCGCATTAGCAAAATAGAGAGGAAATCTGAGATACGAGAGAATCATTCTAAAAGAGTGGGTCCTTCAAACAAAAGGATCAGAGATGGAAAAGGATGCCGCAACTGCAACTCCAAAATCACTAGTCATAAAACAGCGAGCCTACCTTTAGGCCATGCCATTCTATCAGGAAGGTCCAACCTTTTCAGGTTCTGCCATGGTTGCCGCTGAAACACTAGCATCCTTAATACTTTTTCCCATAAAAGCTGGGGCTTAGGTATGGGTCACGCATCTCAAGATGCCACGTGTACGACTGATTCACCTGCTTGGCCATGTGTATATACCTTCTTTTTTTTTATTCTCTAAGAATTAGTTAGTTTTCATTAATAGCCAAAAGCCGTCTTCATCAGTTGGTGGTAGATCAGTTGGGGGAAGGTTCGATGTAGCACCTTCTGCTTTGTTGTTCCGTAACTCTTTGTCATAAAAAAATAAATAATAATAACAGTTTAAAAATGAAAAAAATGGTTTCAAACCAAGCAGTATCTAGAACCAGGTCCCACTTGGTCTCTCATCAGAACTTGGGCCGCCCGATGTGTGGGTCGTAATTCCGTTCACTTTCTTGCATTGACGCCATCTTGTTAAAATTTTCCAATAAATTAAGGGTGCCAATATAAAAAAAGTAGTGAGACAAGATATGCGAGATTACCAACCTGACTTTGAAGGACGACAGTGGGACCCACCAGCCAAACCTTTGGTTCCGGACTAGCCGGCTTGGGTATGTCGACATATTCCACTAGGACAAACAATTACGCGCTTAAAGTGGCCCCACATCTCAACAGAACCGTTTGAACTTCAAAATGGACGTCACCTGCAAATTTTGTCGCCTTCGCTACTGCCACCAGCTCATCTCCCGCCACGTTGCTAAGGTCCTGGCCAAGGGCAGCATCCTTTCTTATCCTCATCTCTGGGACCCACCGCTGAAATCCAATAGTCATTATTTGTCGGCCGAATTGGGCCCATTGGCTGTACCTATTTCTGTTTGTCTAACCAATGGTTCCTATATTTGGTAATGCCAGTGGCACGCAACTCGATTTTTGCCAACTTCCCTTGTCTGCGCTTCACTTTTTGCAAGCTAGAATAGTATACTTCTTTATTTTTATTTTTATTTTTCTTCAAATTAACATTTTTGTTCTTTTCATAAAACCGACCTAAATGGTCCAATCAACACACTTTTTGAACTACTGTAAGATATTTAAATGAATTCACGTGAGTTGAAGTACATACACTACTAAAATGGTTTATAAAAAATATTTTCCTTTTTTTTTTTTTTCTTTTCTTTTTTGGCGGTGCTAAGAGAGTCTATTGATCAAAGGATGCTTGCCGAAAAATCGATTGAGGAAATCGAGGATACAAAGAAGACTCCACTCAAACACCATTCATAGAGGTGATCCAAGGACCAAATAGCCCTAGAAGAACCCTAAAGCTTTGAAAAAGGCTGGTGATAATTATTGGGTAGATTCCACTCAAACATGTTCCTAATTCTTTTTTGGGCCTGGTTCACATTGTTCAAATTTCTGGATTCATTCCTTGTTAGTAGAGTAGTGTCACAAGGAGTCTCTCATCTTGGTGACTAAATTGTGCATGTGCGTGTGCCTAGCTTTCAATAAATAAATCTTGAGAATATGCATGTATAACGGAATGCTAACGAGCAATGAGCACTCCACATAAGAGCACTCATGACCACAAATGAGGAACCCTACCTTTGAATGATTCAACCCATTTATCTAATTGCTCTGGATTTGAATGTTTAGTAGTTTTTTCTTTCTTTGTTTCTTTGGATGGTATTGAATTTTTAGAGTTACAAAATCCATTTGCATTGGATGATTCTAGAGTCTAGAAAGTTATACTTAGCTTATAGGACTTTGTACAATAAGCATCTTAATTTCAACTCCTAAAATCAAAGTTTGAGGATCTTGGAATACTTTGATCATCGTGGGTTTTCGTATACATGACATCTAATGTCCGGGCAATCAGATGAATGAGCTGGATCATCCAAAAGTGGACGATCCCATAACGAAAAAATTGATCTGAAAGTAATTTGCTATTGATAGAAGCTCTTACATGGAGCGTTCCTTTCCATGTATATACGTTTGACCCTGAAAGGATACATTTGCTTGGAAATTAGCAGGTAAACCTAAACCCAACAATCTCTTAGTAGTTATAACCATGCTTAGGGGTACAGGACCCATATATATTTGCATTAATTTAGAGATTTATCGGAAACGGACTGCTAGAAGGTGACGAGATGCATATCTGAGTTTGACTGTTATTCTTTTTCCTCTTTAAATATGTAAGAGGTGGCTCAGGGAGACGGAAATGTATGAAAATGTTCTGCGAGAGAGAACTTGATCAATGATCAAGACGTAAGTGGACCAGGGAAATGATCCAAGATGCCATGCCACTACTACTAAGGAATACTACCTCCAAATTTATGGATACTGATCAGTCTATGCAGCAATTAGATGTAGTAATGCAATTTTTGAAGGAATGCATTCATCATCTACATCAGAATTTCATTTTTAGAGGAGATTCTGATAATGTTATTGGATGGGCTACCTACACTGATGAATACCCTTACCCTAGGAGATTCCATCTCACCTTGAAATCTAAGTATATTCCAATTAATGCAATCTACCAACTTTCCAAAAAATTAGATGAAGTAATCCAATTGAAAACGTTATTACATTTTTGCTCAAATAGCAAATGTTTAAACAACTGTCAAATAATCTTACTTTTGTGTATTATTATTATTTTTTGGTATGCAAATGAGGCTTTATGATAAGGCCACTTGAAATCGTGACTTATTAATTATACCAAATCCTTAATAATATTAATATTAATTTTCATAATTACTTTATCTTAGGCAAATAACGAGATTTGAACCCGCATCTTCTCCTTGACAAAGATTACTTTTACCATTAATAATCATATTTGCATTTTTTATTTTATTGGTTTTGTTTAGACTGGTATCATAAATTTAAAAAAGAAAAAGAAAAAAAAAAAAAAAAAAGAACAACTTGGCCTATCGAGAATAAGATTCTTTCTTCACTCCTAATCCTCACCTTCTTTTGATCATTTTGTATTTATATGCAATTCTCGAATGTTGTTAAACCAATCAATCAAACAAATGTCATAAATTGAAGATTTGCTACTTATAGAGATTGCGGATGTCATATCTTAGATTACATCTATGACATGTAGTGATATGCGAAGCATTGGATCTGGCTTCTATCTATCTAAATAGAAAGATAAGCATCTCCAGGGTTTGGTCTTCATAGAAGATGCACGTACCATCAAAAGTGCTGTTGCAATGGTGCTAGTCAAAACCGTGTCTATGACTCATCTTGATGATGAACATTTTCCCGCTCCTACTTCTATTGCCAAGGAAAATTTCTACTAATACACCAAAAAGGGAGCGGCATGATCAGAAAAGGGGGTTAAGTTTATCATATCTAAAGATAATGTTAAATACCAAGAACTTGTGTCACGCACTCAATTGTCCCGTCTCTATCAAAGAATTTGATTTAGATATAGTTCCTAGGTGGATTAGCACTAGTCTGAAAATCAAATCAATCAAGTGAATGTTATTGAAGGGCACAATTTCCTGCATTAGAAAGTATCATAAGACGGTAATAGGTGTCATTACGCGGGCTTGAGGCCACAGGTTCAAGGCATGGATTCTTATAAAAATATAAGACAAAGCTGCATATTATAGGTCCTTGTGGTCCACCCCTTATCGGATCCCGTATAGGTGAGAGCTTCGCGCACCGTAGCTGTCCTTTTTAGATAGTATCATATGGGCACGTAATAAAAAAAGTGGGTGCTTGATACACTTCCTTCAATTGGTAATTAAGGGTGCGTTTGGAAATTGGTTTTTTATTTCTGCTTTTAGAGCCTAGAAACATAAATTAAGTAGTAATTCTCATTTTTTATACATCTCGGACTATACACATGAATGATTGTTCCTAAGAAATGAAAGTAAAAGAAATTTCCTAATCCGTCCGTGGTGTTTTTCACCAAATACAAATGAAAGAAACACCGAAAACAGGTTCCTATGCCTAGCCCATTAGTCCACCAGTTGATTTTGTAGCAAGACAGCCGTGTATTGATCAATCGAACTTCCCCCGCTCGTGTGCCTGCCGAATGTATGCGAGTAGGTGTGTACACCATTAAAAAATAAAATAAAAAGCGTTTACATGTCTATTTTTTCTTTTCTCTTACGTCCTTTATTTTGCAAATTATTAGGCTAATAAGTCCCAAAGATGAGTAGTTTTATGTGTCAGTGGTATAATGCCGGCATTTATAGGTAAAAAGTAGGGCAATCCCTATTATAGTTTTTTCTGGAGGCATCCTAAGAAGATGCTGAAATTACTTACTTGGCCTACAGTCTTTGGACGGAAAATAGACAATTTTGTTTTGCTTTTATTTTTCCTTTCAGTGCGAAGTCTTCCCAATACAGTTTGAGGCATCCCCTTTTGTTTTCTTGTCCTCTAGGGTTCAGACAAACTGTCCACCTTATCTCTTGAGCTCATACTGGGACCACATACCGATCGGTTGGATGCTGTGGCGTAAAGTTAATGCACTCACAGTCATATACGCTCTTCATTGTAACACTATCCATTAGAAATTTGGACGTAGTTTTGAGGCTGCAGCAGCTGAAGCCGTCCACTTACCGAAACCCATGCTTTGGTTACTTGCCCAGAAAACCTAGTTTTAGTTAGGTGATGGGGAAGATTCTATGTGCGATGCTTGACAAATGTTCTCTTCGTCTAGAAATTCCAAGAAGCAGACAGAACGCCTTTGATCGCTTCCACGTAGACGGAAATACAGAATCAGGAAGTAGGGCATTGAGGGATATGCCTGCTAAATTTTTATTGATTTATCATTTTGGCTCACATCGGTTAATCAGTCTTGTCACAGAGGTCTACAGCAGTGCTACTATATTCTAGAACTAGAGACCAATTCATTGGTACGAGGCCAGTCATTCTAAAATAATAGCTGGACTCCTAGTTTTGATACCAACGACAATGTCCCTTTGTCAAGCACCTGTTAATTAGAAGTTGACGCACTCTAAAAGTTGATTATGATAGACCACAAGTTGGAGTCCGCAGCCTAGAAATGCACAATAATTTGAAGAGACTGGTTTACTTTCAGTGGGCGCCCCAGAAAAACAAACCCTTCGTTCGGATCGTGGTCTTATTGTGGCAGGATTGGATGCAAACATCTTTTGAAGCCTGGATGTATGCTTGAGCGGATTTTGAAGTCTGCTTAGCCAAGCCGGGAGAGGTACTGCGTTAGTGATTATCGAGAGGAAGCGAGTTGACATGAGATGAGATGATACGAAATATAACTTGAGATGAACAAATTTAACATGAATAACTGAAAATTCAATTTAATCTCGAGTTAAGATGAGTTAATTTTCATCTCAACTTATCTCAAACACTACTAGCAGCGAATGAGGGCAAAGAGAGAAAGAGATGTTGACTAAAGCCAAAATTCGGGCAGGGACATATTACTAGAAAATGAGTAGACAGGATACTGAAAGAGGCTAAATCTCAAGTGGTATACCCGAATGTGCAACTCACACTATTAAAAATCTTTAAAAATAGTGGAGTGTTATAATTATTGAATATGGCGTGCAAATATCGTTATTGTCGTTGTTTAATATATTAGAATGATTTTCGCAAAGTAATTTCTTTAAATAGTGAAAAGAGTTTATTAAAAAATATTAGATTTATTAAAATAGTATCATTTTTAATATTTCTTTCTTACATTAAAGTATTATTAAAGCATAAAACAAGATGGAGAACAACTTAAATTGCTGGCTTTATGTTTCTACTTGCTATTAACAAAATTATGACAATTCAATTCAAGGATTTTAATGGAAACTTGACAGGAAGAAGAAAAGGAAAAAGTTGGGACGCATTATCATTCCTCAAATTGGTTTTATATTGATCAAACAGCCACACATAATCTATCCGCAGAAGAAACGTCTAGTAGCCTTAGTCACTTAAATGTTTAACCACAATTTTCTTCCAATATACTCTAGGATGGGATATTGAAGGGGAGCCTCGGCGCAATGGTAAAAGTTGTTGTCGTGTGACCTTGAGATCACGGGTTCAAGGGTAGAAACAACCTCTTTGTAAAAATAAAAGGTAAGGCTGTATACTATAGGCCCTTATAGTCCGCCCCTTCCCTGGACCCCGCATAGGTAGGAGCTTCGTGCACCAAAGCTGCCTTCATACTCTATGATGAAATATATTCAATCATTCTCCCATTTTCTATTTATTAATCCCTTACTAAATGGTTGGACAGACTATGACTCTTGGTGAGCCAAATCTATGAAGATACTAATGGTTCTTAGTGGTTTCAAACACTTAGATAGGCAATGCTATAAAACTCTTATCCATTTGATGATTCTATCTTATTTTTTCTTGAGTTGTAAAATGAATGATCATAAGTTACAGTATTTATGAGCCATACCTTCTAACCCGGTATGCAAGAAGAGCTTTTACAATGGTATATGTAAATCATAGGTTTGCCGTATGTATTATGTAAAGAAGGAAAAAATCCATCCTTTCCTTTATTACTAAGAGAATCAATGACTAGGATTATTTAATGGATAAGAATTTCAAAGAGTGGACAAAATTGTGTAACAGTTCGATCTTCAAAAACCTACATCTACATGGCTTTATAGTTGTCCAACCATTTTAAGGGGCTAATGAATATATAATGACTCCAAATATTTCAATGCTAATATTGGCCATTTATCTGAAATCATTCTACAATTAATTTTAAGGTAAGAGATTAACTTTTATATTGGAAAGTTTCTTGCATGGGATTAGTGGATTGAGAGAAATAAGCATTTTACTCCAGCATTTGGATATTAGGATATTTGTTTAGTGCATCGAAACATTTAAAGAATGTAAAGATTTTTAATGTTACTGACCGAAAGTTGCTGTTTTGCTAAATTTGATGGATGAAAGTCCTCTCTTTTTGAGAGATCTAGATATTCAAAGCCACGCCGAGTGGGAGTACCGTAAATAGAAGAATTTGGTCCATAAAAAAGGAAGAAAATTTACAATATTTAATTTCTATTTGGGGTTGAACTTACAATCTCTTACGAGTAGCAATATTGTATACCCACAATCACCTGTATGCGTAAGGGTTGTATTGTATGTTTATAGATTGAATAACGAATTGTCAACGGTAAAAGTTGTCGTTGTGTGATCTTGAGGTCACAGGTTCAAGACGTGAAAACAGCCACTTGCAGAATGCAAGGTAAAGTTGTGTACTTTAGGCCCTTGTGATTTGCCCCTTCCCCAGACCTTACATAGGCAGGAGCTTCATGCACTGAAACTGCCCTTTTTGAATTGAATATCAAACTGTGCACCCACATGTATTTTTCTAGTTACTTCACGTACCTTCTTATCGCTCAAATAAGCAAGAAGGGGGTCTAAACTACTCAAACTAGCTTGCAAGCAAGTTGTGAAACAAAATTTAAGACAAATAATCAAAATTAACCGAATTTTTTAGAGTCCTAACTTTTGCAAAATCTTCATTTCTATCAATTTGCTAACCCCCGCAGCGAACCTCTTGGAATGACTCTTGAGTCAATAGATCAGTGAACAACACGGATCAATGATACGTAGGCCTGCCATACAAAAGCAGAGTACTAGTGATATACATTTTCTCGCGCTCCACTATAGCATTCTGGAGATAGATTAGCGTGAACTTCAAACTTTGGAAATTCGAGGGCATACTCAACAGTTAAGCCCGATTCGTCGATTTGTCACGTAGTTGGTGTGGAGACTCATTTAGCCGCTAATATATTAAAAGCAACGCAGCACTATTGATTGGGAAGGCTACGATATGACTGAATACGTACACATACTTCTGCAAAAGCATCGGAGTGCATGCAGGCCTTTTCATTGGAACTAATCAACAAAATAAGCTATCCATGTCAAAGTCAGAAATAAATTAATTGTAAATTAATTGGGCATGTATTGCTCAAGTTGATTGCTTAGAAGCCACAACTGCAGTTTTGCTCCTTTGTTTCAACATTAGCACTCCTCAGCTTTGTTTCCCAGCTAGAAGTCAGACGCTTATGGGCGTGTGAGTAAGCGGACGACTGGTTTTTTCATGGACTACGATTTTTTTGTTTTTTAAATCTAAGCTGTTGATCTTGTTGAGAATTTCTTAGATGGGCTAGAAGCAAAATATCATACCCATATAATAATTTTAATCAGAACTGCCGTTCTTTTTCTATCAGAGCCTGTGAAATAGAAAAAAATCAATAAAATAACTAAAATAAGTTTTCAAACAAGCACTGAATAAGTAGTTTGTATAATTGTGGAATATGTTGATTTCATGTGGGCTCCCCAATTTTTGTATGACTAGATGAAAGGATTAGATTTTTGATGAAAAATCACCATCAATGAGGCAATGGGTTGCCGACTCCTTCACTCGGTCATGATCGTTCCTCCTATTGCAACATTTTGTTTTTCTCTTTTTTCCTCAATTGGGCATTTTTATATGGTGTCTTTGAGTATTAAATTCATGGATTCATGCAAGGAGGTAAAACAAAAAGCATTTTAGATCCCAAGTTATGGAAGTTAGGTTATCCTAGCTGTTTTGGTGATCCAAACCTCTCACCTTTTCTGGCCGGATCATAAATGTAGTCTCTGTACCTAATATCCTCCTAATTGAGGATCAAGTTTGGAATGGTTAGGGAGTATTGAGGTGAGAAGGGACGCTTGCGTGAGAGAAGAGTGCAAGCTACTCGACACTTCCTAGACTGGTGGCCACTCAATTGTCCAGTAGACCATCAACGGGTTTACTACTAGCCCCAGAGATGCACTGGAACCACTTGAGTTCACAGTTCTGGCAAAATGGTTCAGGTTAGGTGCTAGCTATTGATCGAACATGTAATCCTATCCCTTTTAACATGGAAGTGAAAGCGGCGAGTGCAAGCTGCATAGAGATACTTGGTAGAAGGGTTAAAAACAAGGAGAAAAAATAAAAAAAGCGATAATGTATACACTCCTTTTCTCTCTCCTTTAGTCTCCGAAAAAGGGTGTGCATATCATCGACCCAATATAAAGCTCTCAGCATAATTGGTGACTAAATCCATTGGATTGCCTTAAAATCGTTGCGTAAATGCCAGACCGCCCATAATAGTCAGTTTAGAAATTCAGTGATACAAAGTTGGTATTTCTCATTAATTGGTAATTTGAATGAATTTTCAATTAAATGAAATCTAGCCGGTAATGCGTGGGCCCGGAAGGTGGGAGTCGGACCACATTATGGGCTACAGGTGGAAAGATACGATTGCCGGGCAGAGCTGCCCGTTCTACCCAAGTTGCCCGTCTGCCCGCCCTTCTGCTATAAATGGAAGTGCCGTCGGGTGAAACGCAGTTTGCTGCTTTGGCTACCCAACGCACATTGCGAAGGTTAACTCCTTCACCCTTCCTCTTTCTGTTTTATTTTTCTTCTTATTATTTCTCGCTCTCTCTCTTGAGTCGAGCTTGGATGTGATTAACGCGAACGAGTTATTATGCATATATTTGTCATTTTTTGTGTATGTAATATTTCGAGATTATTCCTTTAGTTTTTCTTCTTCTTTTTTTTTTTTTTTAATATTTATTTATTTATTGTGTATTCTTCTTTTGTTTGTTTGTTTTTTTTTTTTTCTCTTTATTTTTTTTTTACTTTTGTGTTGCACAAAAGCCGTATATGAGGTCCGATTCGATTCGCTCGACTCGCTCTGTTTGAGATTTTTTTTTTTAGATTGCTGGATCTGGTTTTATTTATGGTCATATCACCCTGTTACCTCATCTATCTCGTGTCAGTTTCTATTCGCCGGGATCTGACCGGTATGATGTTCTCAAATCACGGCGATGCTATACCATGTTTAATTCCCTGTTCTCAGATCCAGGAAATCTGTCGCTCCGATCTCCGTCAAAGGTTTTCAGATTCCGGTGGATCAAGAGTTCCTTGTCTGTTCTGCCCTTGGCTAAGGGTATATGTGACACCCACTGCTTGGGTATCTCAGCTGTTTGTCTTGTGGTTTCTGAACTTTCTTAGCAGTCGATTAGGGGTCTGATTTCCTCCGCCTGTTACCGGTTGTTGTTCCGGCCGCAGAACTGCTTGTAGCATATACCATTTCATTCTCTGGTCGTTTGTACGCGTGTGAAATGAAGCCCATTTAGCTATCCGGGTTGTACCTGATCTAGCCGTTCATCTTGTGCCATGTATTACAATTATCCGTCCATCTTCGGCCCCAAATGTTCTGCTTTTAGAGCCTGTATTCGTGTATTGACGTACCCGCGCAGACACTGGATTACTGCTCCTATTCTTCCGTTCTTTATTCACTCACTTTTATTTTTATTTCTGTGGGTGCCTGCCTGTAAATGTTTCTGTGTTTGGAAGGTTGTTTCTAAGATGGTGAATGTTGTCACCTTTGGCAGGTCTTGACGTCACAGGCTATTTGCTCTTCGTAATTTGTGGAAAAATGGCATCTACTTTAGACGCTGCTGCCAAGGAGCACGGGAAGAACGCGGAGTTCCGGTCCTTGAAGCGATCATGGACGATAGACTCGTGTGCCAGCAACCAGGGCTCAAAGGCTTGTGTCTGCGCTCCGGCCACCCACGCCGGATCATTCAAATGCAGGCTCCATAGGGTAAATTCCCACGGCCCATCGCGGGCGCCTGCCACTGTACGTCCTCAGCCCCCCGTCTCCACTTCATCCACAAGGACCGTGGAGGCGCAGTAAATTAACACCATATATTAGTTACTATAAGCACAAAAAAAGGAAACAAGAGAAGAATGGAGTCTTGTATTCCTTTTCTGTTATGAATATCTAATCTCTGTTTCTTCCCTTTCCCTCCTGCTTTCTCTTTTGATCTTTTGAGTTCTGGGTTTTATTCGTCTGTGGCGGAAGTTTTGAGTGTTGTAGTGGTCGGTGTAATTAATATGTATGGTTGGTATGTGTGCGCGCTATTCTGATTGCAAAGATCTCTATAGCATAGTTGAAGAGCTCCTTTATAAGATTATGGAGATGAACAAACAAATCTTCTTGTTTTTGCGGGCGCTTTTATGCTCAGTGTATTGTCTAATATGAGATGACCAACCTAGTCCATGCATTTGTGGGTGAAATGGTGTTTTGGATTTTGGGGATCATTAAAACATGGTCCAGGAGCACACATATGCAACTTGAAGATGAGCAAAGCCCTCTTTTTTTATTTGGAGGGTGTTCTGAAAAATTGATATTCAGTGCATTGACTAAAACGGTGCCCACTAAGATTTATCCTTCCAATTAAATCATAATTTCAAATTAAGGGCAAACTCTGCAATGAAGGCTATGATTATTGCATTTTGAGAGGTCAGTTTGGTCGGTTGTGTTTATTTGATTATTACCTTTTTTGTGGACGTATATCTGATTGTGGTAATGGATGTAATCATGAGCCTTATGATTCCTATGGCTTTATTCTTGTTTCTTTCAGGTTGAGTGGACTGATCTTCTGATTTCAATTGATCCATTGATGAACAATCGCACATGCAACTCCTGTGGCACTAGATGCATACTTTTCCTGTTTTATGCAGAGTATGGGTATGTGCAGAGAAATCCATCTCAGTTTTACATTTTAGAAGCAAACTCTTTGGTTACATGAAAACATGACAATCTGCAACTTTACCATTTTTCTGCTAACATTAGTCGTATTCTTGTTATGTGTTTATCTTGTCGTTGAAGTAGTTGCTAATATTCTGGATATTTTCTTGCTGACATTGGCCATTATAATTTTGCTTTGCTGTGCATAATAGAATTTGACTGTGGACAGCAAAATAGAGAAAAACAAGAGTCAACCATGTCTTGATTTTCTTGTGGAAGAGGGTTGAGTTGATAAGTTGTTGATTGATGCCACAAAACGGGGCTTGGCTGAATCAATGGTGGTGCAGAAGCTGAAGCATGTGAAAGCATTCTCAAGGCTCTTAGGTGGTGGAACAAACTAGAACACTTGCCTAGAAGTTATGTTTCTAGGTGCTACTTTGAGGCGTTAAATTTAGTTTCATTGAAGGTTTTTGGGTGGTGGCATTGAGATATTACAGTGTTAAAGAAGAGGATAAGGTTTAATGCACTTTTCTTCACTTGTAAAAGATGACCTAGCTCAGGAAGAACACTAGAAGAAAACAAATACGCAGGAAAAGTACAAATATTGGTACTAAACAGGGAACTACTCGTGCTAGAGCTCGTCTTTATGGTAATTGCACTATAATGAAAACATGGAAAGAAGTTTTATTATAATTACAAATCAGTGGTAAAAGTATAAAATAATTTCTCCGTATGGTCACAGGGCTACCTACTGCATCACATTGCTGTAGGTCCATACTTGCACTAAAATGAGCTAAGACACTCTTTATCATTGAGTGGTGACACTTATATAAGCTCTTATTGGTTTTCTTTTTCCTTTTGTTTTTAAGTTTTTCCTATAATCTCAGGCTTCCATTTATAACTTACCCCTGTTAATCAGGTTGGATTGGCCATCAAATATTTTCTGTCTTTCTAGTCATCCTCTAATCAACTTCCATCATCGTACGGATGATGGAATCATCAGCTGGCGAAATCGTGAAAGAACAATGCCTATCATAGTATAATTCGGAGGCCAAAGCCCAATTATGATATTGTTGGAAGTTGCTCCTCACAATTGATAAATTCTTGTGCCTCCAAATGCATCCTCTTATTGTCCTGTCTCGTGTTTGATGTGAAAACAAAACCAAAGTTTAAAGCTCAACTCCAGAAGACAAACATGGTGACAATATATCCTCACTCTGTTATAATAGACTAGCATCAGGGCCCTCTTTATTGTTCAAACATGAGTCTCCTCGAAGCTTGCTGTGCATTATTAAATGATTTGACATGCTTGAGTCTGAAATTCAAGAACTTTTGCCTCTAGGCTCTAGTAACTTTAGTAAATGCATTTTGTCATTCTATATGTGAATTTGAATGCGGTACTGTTCATTATATCTTTATTTTATTTGTGTTTGAGGAAATTTTCTATTGGATCTTTAGCTCAAAATGGTTAGAGCACTTGAGATATGGGGTCAAGCCCTTGTGTTTCTCAAGAGTGGTGGTTCGAATCCTCCAAGATCCTTCAGTAATAGTTATTTTGTTTCTGGCACCTTGTCACTGCCCAAATGTTTTTTAAGATGATCTATTATGATTTAAGAACTGTTGAGTTTTCTGGTTTTGTCAGATGATTTAACAGATCTTACAAATGTTGAACTTAACAGGATCAGTTTTCCATTGAGCAGCCAATAGAAATTCATGCATCTAGATCATATTTTTCCATGTTTTCTAATAAATCAACTGATTAAACTCATATTTTTATAATCAGTTCGATCCCCAATCCAATTGAGTGCGTTTAATGTCATAAAAGAGTGGATACAGTAAGAAACACTTAGCAGTCTTTAGACATGGACCTGTTGTGTGATTGGTACTCCAAACTTCGTGGATCTCAGCCTTTGACTGCGGGCACCAGAAATGAAGATCTTGAGTTAACGAGAAAGTCTGCCATCTTTTTGCCTTAATGGAAGCTATTTTCCTGGTTCTGCTGTTTGGCATAGCACTTTGTGCATTGAATGGTACTGTTTTTCTCAGTTTTGCTGTTAAACTCTTGATGAGGAAGTTGAATCGATTCCATGACATGAAATTGTGGATCTCTTGCTCTAGAATTGTCGTCCAAGAGACCTGACGGAACTTGCCCTGCTGAATGTGCTTCATGGAATAAATTGCTAGTTTAAGAAAGCATGTAGCAATTGGACTTTGCTCCCTCTGAGCTAAATGTTCTATTGATCTTTTGTTAATTTTTGGTGGTTCACGTATCCTCAGTCCAACTTGCTCGTTACCTGTACTGGCAACTGAGATTCAGGCTGCTATTTGTTGTTCGCAACTCATTTTCTTTGCTTCAGTTGTTTCATAGCATATACAATTTGCATCTTTAGGGTCTTAGCAAGTTTTGACGTAGAGAAGTTCAGTGTGCGTGGTTTCGTGACTGCTTTAATTTGAGAACTAGTGAGATTTTGTTCTAGTTGGTTATCAACCGAGTCAAACTTCGAGGCCCTGAAGTATCTTGACAGAATTTGATCATCTGGCTGGTAATTTGCTGATAAACAATGAGATTCGTGTTGGGATTCCAAGTCTCTTTATGGTAGGGCGACTCACATTATTCTACTCCATGTGAAGCATAATATTGTCATTCTTATCTCAATTTGTGGAAAGGTTTCTTCCAACCTTCATTACAGGTGTACAAATTCTCAAAGACTAACAACTGCCATTTCAAGTTCAGTTGGATCTCTTCCTGCTTGATTGATGGTTAGAGGACAAGAGGTTGGCAAAGCTCATTCAGATATTGCTTGCATTTCTTAGCCATGACAGTTCTGGGTTTTCCTTATTGTGTTATCACGTTCATGGTGTTTCCTCTTGTGTACTTCCCTACTGCTGACAGCTGTTTAGGAGTATAGATATCAGCTTCCTTATATATTTCTTAGGTTCTTCCAGATTAATAGGTAGCTGAAGGAAGATTTTCTGGCGGAGGCCGCATCAGGTTTTTCAGTATGGTTCCTGTTGCCATGTCCGAAATTGAGCTAATTTATTTGGGGTTCTATTTCAGTATCTCCTATTCAGTCCACAATTTGCCATGATATTTGCTATTTGTTTCATTCTTTGGCCATAGACTACATGACAGTGGGTACTGGGGAGTGGGAGATGTTGTGCACCTGGAATCTAACATTTTAAGTGAGAAACAAATTCCAAGATAAGGGGAAGCGATTCTGGTTCCTGCATGATTCCTTTCACCTGAAATCCTCTTATAGTGGTTGTGCCGAAGCATGGGTGGGTACTGAAGTCAAACGCCTAACTAGGAACACGTCAGAAATCAATTCTCACCAGTCATCGCCGCTTTTAGTTTATAAGCTGAGAACTGAACTCTATCACAGAGGGTTCACTTTCAACTGACTGTAAGTGCGTACGAAGCCGAATCTAATTCTGTAACTTCAGTTTCACTTAAGAATTAGACCTCTCGTGCATGGAACCTCCAAGCCATAGCTTTTTGCTTTTGAGTTTTCTTTATACAGGCCAGATTACTAGATACTAGATTTTGTTTAGAGTAGAAACTCAATGGCGAGCCGTTTTGCATAGTTCTTTTCTTAATTGATCTTGATATCAGGATTACCTACTCAATACTTATGGTGCAAAGAAGATTAATCTGGGACCAAACAGTTCCACTGTCACAAGACTCACAACAGCCATAAACGAAGTGCTAGATGGTTGGAATGAAGCGCTTAGAGGGGGAGAAGGCCCTTTTTTGTGAATTGCCAAATGCAGGGAAGAGGGAGGGCTCTACTTTTGTGAAGAGATGAAATCGGTGGAGTTTGCTATGTGGTTGGTGATGCTAATCACATCTTTGGTGAGCATCGTGTAGTGAAAGATCCCTGCAGTGAGGTTCTGTTGCTTAGTAATCCGTTTAAGGTACCAACTAGGGTGACAAAGGTCTTCAACTGTGACCCTGTCTTCCACACCCCTGACCACGTGCAATGTTAGCATTAACTTGTTACCAAGGCTAACAGCTCGTATAACGAGATAAGCAAAAGCTTAATTAGAGATACAACAACAATCCCCAACCACAAAAATTAACATGGTCGAAGTGTGGACCTCTAACAATTCGTGGTCATCCTCAATAGATAGGTATTGTTTGGTCATTTTTGCCATTGCTAGGATTGGTGTAGCTATGCTGAGCTGTAGGCCTGTCAACTGGAAATGGCAAGCAACCAGCGAGTGGTCCGGGGATGCAAGGCGAGGCACGTACGACGTCACAGTCCTCACGTTCAACCGTCCATAATTTGGGACTAGCAAGAATCCGCGGAAGCAAATGAAATAGTTAGAAATTAGTTTTCAACTTTCCCTGATTTTCACTGCTTAGTTTGATAAGGAAATGTAGTTTCAACTGAATATCTACTCCTGGCCAGAAATCAAATCCTAATTTTTGAATATATCCATCGCCCTTTAGAACATGAAAACTCATTTCCAAGCAAATCAAGAAAGTGTAGGCATGTTCGGAGGAAAACTCTACGGCCCCATAGTATTGGCTATTATGAGAAATATGTGGCTAAAGTATTGTCAGGATACTAATATCATTATCATCATCATCAAGACCTTATCCCAATTAGGGGTCGGCCACATGAATCTATTCCTCCATTCCTCTCTATTAAGTACCATGGCTTCATTTAGTCCCAAAGTTTTTAAATCTTTCCTCACCACTTCTATTCAAGTTCTTTTGGGCCTTCCCCTTGCCATTTTAGAACCTTCTACTTGTATTGCCTTACTTCTTCTAGCCGGTGCCGTTGTTGGTCTCCTTTAAACATGTCTAAACCATCTAAGTTTAATCACTCTGATCTTGTTACCTATTGGTACTACTCCTAAATTTCTTCTAATATTTTCATTTCTAATTCTATCCTTTCTTGTCTTACTACTCATCCATCTCAACATCTTCATTTCTGCGACGCTCATCCTATGAGTAAGATGTTCCTTAACTGCCCAATACTCTGATCCATAGAACATGGCCGGCCTTATGGCTATCCTATAGAATTTTCTTTTCAATTTGAGTGGCACTTGCCAATTACACAAATTTCAGATGCACATCTCCATTTGTTCCAACCTGCTTGGATTCTTTGGGTAACCTCCCTCTCAATCTCTCCACTCTCATGAATCATTGATCCTAAGTACCAAAAGTGGTCGTGTACTAGGACTTCTTGGTTATCAATCTTGATTGGTGTTCCACTCATACTCCTCTCCTTGCTAAAATTGCATTCCATACATTCTGTCTTAGTTCGACTAATTTTAAATCCTTTAGATTCTAATGCTTCTCTCCATAACTCTAGCTTTATGTTTATACCCTCCATTGTCTCATCAAGTAAGACTATATCATCTGCAAATAGCATGCACCAGAGAATCTCCTCATGTAGCTGTTTTGTTAACTCATCCATAACCAATGTGAAAAGGTATGGGCTCAATGCCGATCCTTGGTGTAACCCTATAATGACAGAAAAATCACAAGTCTCGCCACTAGTGGTCTTAATATTTGTTACTGCTCCCTCATATATATATATATATATTTAATTATGTTTATATACCCCTGCGAAACCCCTTTATCGCCCAACACCCTCCATATTAACTCTCTAGAGACCCTATCATAAGCTTTTTCTAAGTCGATAAAGACCATGTGGAGGTCTTTTCTCCTCTCCCTATATTTATCTACTAATTGTCTTAGTAATAAAATAGCTTCCATGGTAAACCTCCCAGGCATGAAATCAAACTTATTTTCCAATATACTTGTTTCATGTCGTAACCTCTTCTTAATCACTCTTTCAAAAAGTTTCATAGTGTGGCTCATAAGTTTGATCCCTCGATAATTAGTGCAGCTCTGTGTGTCTCCCTTATTCTTATAAATTGGTACAATAGAGCTTTTCCTCCACTCATCAGGTATTTTCTTTGATTTTATAATCTTGTTAAACAACTTGGTCAACCAAACTAACCCAATATCTCTCATATGCTTCCAAACCTCTATTGGTATACCATTAGGCCCTATGGCCTTTCCTGATTTTATCTTTTTCAAGGCCTCTTTTACTTCAGGTATTCCAATCCTACATTCATATCTATAATATTCAATGTTATTTAGATTTATAGTATTTTCGATCCTTATATTCTTAGAGCCATTGTCATTTAACAAATTTTGAAAGTATGTTTTCCACCTTTGTTTGATCTCATCATCTTTGACTAATACCTTTTGATCTCGCTTCTAATGCACCTAACATGATCTAAGTCCTTACCCTTCTGTTCTCTTACTTTTGCAACTTTAAACACATCTTTCTCACATTCTCTTATTCCTAGTCTATTATAGAGCTCATCATATGCTTTAAGTTTAACCTCACTATTCTTTTAGCAACCTTTTTAGCTTTCTTATATTATTCATAGTTTTCATTATTTCTAGTCTTCTGCCATGCTTTAAAACACATCCATTTTTCTTTAATAACTTTTTGCACTATTTCACTCCACCACCATGTTTCCTTTACTCATTGCCTTTTATCTTTAGATACTCTTAAGACATCTTTTGCCACTTTCTTAATGGACTCGGCAATATTAATCCACATGGTATTTACTTTTGTTTCATAGTTCCAATTTCCTTCTACTATCAAATTATTTGTGAATGAGGCTATTTTCTCTCCTTTTAAGTTCCACCACTTAAGTTTTGGATACCTATTAAGTTCATTTCTTTTCTTCCATCTTTTAATATGGATATCCATAACCATTAACCTATGTTGTGAGGTTAAACTCTCACTGGGTATCACCTTACAATCCTCACACATAGATCATTCATTATTCCTAAGTAGAAAAAAGTCTATTTGGTTTTTATGAAGTCCACTTTTAAAGGTTATTAAGTGTTCATCCTTCTTCTTAAAGAGTGTATTTGTAATGGCTATACCATACCCTACCCTCCATGTATTCTATCATTTCATTAACCTATACCATACCCTCCGTGTATTCTATCATATCCTTCCTTTTCTTTTCCTACATGGCCATTTAAGTCTGCTCCTATAAATATCCCCTTAGTGTTGGGAATTTCTTGCATGACTCTCTCCATATCTTGCCAAAACTGTCTCTTGATTATATCTTGTAACCCTACTTGTGGTGCATATTATAATTTGTTCTCCTAGAATAAGTTTTAGTATTATAATTATATCACTGATTCTTTTAACGTTCACAACTTTATCCTTTAATTCCTTATCCACTATTACTCCCAGGCCATTTCTGTTATTATCCTTTTCTACATATCATAATTTATACCCATCTATTTCTCTAGCTTTAGCCCCTTTCCACTTGGTTTCTTGGATGCAAGCGATGTTTACCCTCTTACATTTCATTATGTCTACTAACTCCAAACTCTTACCTGTCAATGTCCCTATATTCCATGTGGCGATACGAATCTTATGCTTTGGAGATATCCTATTTACTATTGCCTTTCTTGACTTTCCATGGCATGAACCCATGTCCACTTTTCACTGCACCTGGGTTCTGATGTAGCGTGTCGCTTCAGAAGGGACGCTCTAGCAGCCCTTGCCAATTTTTCATTACACCTGGGATCTGATGTAGTGCGTCGCTTCTGGGACAACGCCCTAGCAACCCTTGCCTATTTTTCACCACACCCAGGATTTGATGTAGAGCGTTGCTTATGGGGAGCACCCTAGCTCGAGGGAATGTCAGTTTTTGATTCATGTCATGTTAGGGTTGCCTTAGTTTTAAGAAGCTGAAGATAATTTTCATTAAAATCATCTTCAGCTTCACCCTTGCCGGCAGGCACCTAACACAAGGGTTGCCATATTTTAAGAAGCTGGAGATGATTTTCATTTCTTCCTCACAAACTAATATACAAATGCATATTCATTTGGAAGAAAGAAATAACAAAATCATCTTCAACTTCTCCCTTGTTGGTTGGCATCTGACGCAAGACCCTCCTCCTTTTTTAGGATACTAATATCTAAATATAAAATAATCCCACTGAAGTATTAGAAGAGAGGAAATTGGGGTTTGTGCTAGCTTGTAAAGAGCTGGAAGAGAGAGAAAGGAGGTACCCCATCGAACCAAACACTTCTTTTAACAGTCTTGGTAAGAGTACATGCTCAAGAGTGTTGTCCCAAGAGAAGTGCGAATTAGGTTCTTGTTAGAAAATGGACAAATTTTGGTTTAAAATCCAAAACTAAGGTAGGAGAACTGAATGTGCTTTCAATCAAATATTTCTTGAAAAAATGTTTCAAATACCTAAAAGATGTTCACCGAGCTTTTGAAAGGATTGAGTGAACTTTGCTAAAGTATCTCGCTGTGATTCAGCAAACACCTTGATGATGCAAATGAAAAACAATGAAAAATCAAGCAAATGAGTGTGAAAAACTATCTTAAGCACAATCCAAGCTACAAAAGATGAGATACAATGTAAAGACACAAAGGATTTTGTAGAAGTTTGCTAGCCAACTAAGGTACCAACTTCCCCTTTCTCAAAGATATCCCTTAAGTTTGAACAAATGTTTGTGAGATGTTTACACCTCAAGTTGGCACAGTAATTGGGCATTTTAGATTGAACAATAAGTTCCTCAGAGAGACATCTCTCTTACATCCACAAATAAGATGAAAGAATAGGAAAATGGCTTCTCTTTGTGCAAATACAAACCAAGAATAAAATAAAAGAGAGATGGTTTACAATTAAAATAATAGAAAAAAGTATTGTTGGAAAGCTTCATAGGAGATGATGATAGCTTGAAGATGTGATTCTCCTTACCATTTATTGATTAACAGTGAATCTTCCCAAGTGATTTACATTTATATTTGAATCCTAAAAAAATATGAATGTTAAAGAGCTCCATATTTGATCGGATGATTAACTAGCTATTTGGAATTCAAAATATGTTTGTTGGAGTCAAAATGCCTATATCCCACTTTCAAATATAGATTTCCTTCCTTTGACTTCACTTAAAATGGGTAAAATAATATCAAGATTCAAATTTGGGTCTTGATGGTCCACTACATAGTGCCAATGATTGATCATCAAGCCTTAGAAACATTGTTTAAACAATTTTCAAATATGTTGTTCAACCATCAACTCTAGGTTGTCAAACAACATATTTAGAAATGGTCGATCATCAAGTATTGCAATCCAAAACAAGTTCTTCTTTGTGATGGTTGACCATTAAGTGTTAAAGACATGACTTTGGGACTTCAACAAAACACATTTCAAGTGGAATTGATGAGGGAGCAATGTCAATGCTTGTGCTAGAATTCTTGGCTTCAAGAGTTACTAGAATCATATTTTGATATGAGATTGATCTAACTTGGAAATCATTGAGAAGTCTTAATCATCTAGAAATGGTCTTTGAACATCATGGATGATCTTGATGACTTGTCTTGTAATCTTAACTCATGCACACACATGCACTCAAGGAATAAGGTTAGATTGCATAGTGAGGTTCTGTTATCCTCAAAACTAGAGAGAGAGAGAGAGAGAGAGAGAGAGAGAGAGAGAGAGAGAGAGAGAGAGAGAGAGAGAGAGAGAGAACTTCCTTATTTGAACTTAAGTGCATGAAGTTGGACCATTAAAAGACACAAAACATACACACAAGAAATTGAAAGGGACAAAGTGACTCATTAAAAGCAAATGACCACATGATTCCAGGCAAAAGAGAGCCATGCAAGTGACTAAAAAGCTCCTATAGCTCTTAAAAATCATAAATGAGAAATTTCAAAAGAATGTTTCTTTAAACCTGTTCTAAATGAATGTGTAACGACCTGGGTTTTCACATGCATTTTTAAATGCAAAACTAATTCCTAATGCTAGATCGATCCCTATTTGAAAATACTTTTAGAAAATCAATGTAATGCAACGGAAAAATCTTTTATTTTAAATTCATTTTGAAAACCCCTAGTGTCATTTTCTTTTAAAACAAACAAAGTAGTTTTGAAAATTATGGTAATCATAAATGTCTTCCTAGGTCTATCCAGTCACAGCTTGCAGTCCAACTGTAGTGATTAAAGATACATGTCCAAAGGGTAGATCATATACTTACATTTATACTTGTCTTCTCTTCATTTACTTGATCATAGCATTAACATTCTCCGATGCTTCTTCTAATCTTGTGTGGAGCTAATTTGTAAAAATAATATATTTAGGTGAGTATTTCTCATACTTAGTAGGTGATCTGATACTACTATTTTGAAAACACGGTATGCAACATGCATGGTTTCAAAAGAGGCTTTCCATGTAAAACATCATGCAATTTCCTTTTTGTGTAAACATGCATTTTTATGCACATATCATAAGCTTGTTTGCACATTTTCAATCATGGAATCTTTTATCGAAATCTAGTAATCAACAATATAAATTATTATGAAAATCATAGAGTAGTGATTACTCAATCCATGTACTGAGATCTTAGCAAAAACATCAAACTGATTAGTCAATAAATCATAAACTAATCATAATTATGAAATTCTTAAAATAATAATAGGTCAAAGCAGATGGTAGCATCATTATAGATATCATGCACATGGATCTCTTGGCAAACACATCAAGCCAATGGGTTGTCGAACACATCAAGCCAACTAGTCATGAGTACTCGTATACCACCATCTCAATGCTATATGCATATCGATAAAACTAAAATCATAGGACCAACTATGCTCACAATCAGCACACAGTTGGAATCGTGTGTCTTTGGTATATAGAGACCAACCCACCATAGCCTCCACGGCGACTATGGCTGTTCTCGAAAAGGGTGTCGTGAACACCTCCAGTGGTCGTCTTTGTTTACCATAGCAGTTGAGGAAGGGACAATGCCATTTTGGGAGCAATACCATCCGCTTTTTGTGGTAGAGGCCAGGAGGCCAACCTCGTACATAAACAACCTCTCAGCATAGTGCCCACCAGACTCAATAGCCCGAAAAACATAAATACATGAAATCTCGATCTCAATCATCGTAAATCATACAATCTATGCAATGAGTTTCAAAACATGCGAGCAATGCCTATAAATATGCATATATTTTGAATCTCAATCATCCCAAATCGTGCAACTTATGCAACTAGCTCCAAAACATGTATGCAGTGCTTATATAAAGACTATTTATCAAATATGCAAACAATTGCATGCAAGATCATAAGGAAAATCTGCATACTCATTATGAGAATATCATATTGCAAAATGCATACTATAAACATGGTAATAAGGTCGAGTAAATCACTTAAGGTTTGGAATGCATTTGAAAACTTAGTAGTGTCAAATTACTTACTTCGATCATTATCACTTAACTTGCGTTTCTCTTCAATTCGAGTCTTAGAGTATCCTTTGTGAGGTCTTGGATATTATTTGGGCATAAGAATCCAAGTATTATTTCCTATTCTTTATACATTATTAGTAGATTAACAGATCAACGGCTTTAGCAGCTAGATTTACACTATAGGCTATAGATATCTGATTCGTGGGTTTCTAATGGTTAATTATGTGATTTAGGGTTGATCTTGGACTAATGATGTCCTAAGATATCTAATAGATCAATTAATGAGATCTGATCATAGTTGATCTTGTAGATCCATGAAATTTCTATGGTTTTTAGGCTATAGTCATAGTAAATAGTCTTCTAATCCTAACTTTTATAGTTTCATTAGGTCCGTGTCATCAATATGAAAGCAACGGTTCTTTCGGATCGTCAATCAGAGTTATATAGCCTCCTTAATTGCGTTTTTAGTGTCGCAAATCCACGGACGAATTAGATTTGTCCATATCGGGCACGCGTGTCATGGTTCCTAGGACTCATGCGAGTCCTAGGAGAGCCGACACCCAGGGCGCACGTTCGGGTGCGCGTTACGTGCAGTGTATAATGACCCCAGATTTTTGTAAATTATTGAGGAAAATTAATAAAGTATGAATTTTTAGCAATTCTGGCCTGGAATATTAGGCTATTAAAAATTCTATTTTTTTAAATATTATATCATGAATTAAACCTAGAAATTATAGATGTACTTGGAAAACTGATCGAAACGATATTAAGTACGTTCAATTCTGAGTTAAAATGAAAATTCCTTAATTTTCTCCATTTAGGGTAAAATGGTAATTTTACCTATAGCCAAGAAATAAGACCTCAATATTCATAATGTACTTAAAAATAGGATTCCAACGCCACTAAGTACGCTCGATTCTGAGTTCGGAGAAATAGTGCCCATTTTTCTTCAATTTTGAAATTAAAAGGGCAAGAAGGTCTTTTTACATGAAAGTGGGGCCCACAAAGTGGGCCAATGTTCTAGAAGCAACAATAATTGCTCAATGCATTATCAGCTGGTAGTGGAGAGTTGGATAGGACTTGTAGTGGAGAATGGGGTAGGAGTGGAGAATCATTCCCAATTAAATATTCTAAAGTAATTATCAAAAGAAATAATAAAAAATTTAAATTTGGCTATAAATCTGTCCCAAAAATTTCCAAAAATTTTTAAAACCTTTCCCACGAAATATGCAAATCTCCCCTAGAGTTTCAGCTCCAAATTCCCTTTCATTCTACCCCAATCTCTCTTTTTCCTATTTCTCTCTCATCTCTCTAATTGGAATAAGAGACCTAAATTCAATTAGGCACTCCTTTCCAAGTAGAATCTCACAAATCTCACCATCCATAACATCCTATACTATCTTATATACAAAAACCCCAAATCAATTTCAAGATCTAAGGGTTCAAACAATAGAAAATCACAAAACAAGGGACTATCGGGCTATATTATCATCAACCAATAATTCTCTCAAATTGGGCATCAAATATAAGTTTTTCACCAATCAGATAGGTGGAACTACTTCCTAGACATATTTATTGTTGTTTCATTAAAATTTTATTTTCCTATAATTTTATCTTGGTGAAAAATTGTAAAAATAAAGTAAAGACTAGAACATTCAATTCTTGATGATGGAGGGCTCAGATGGAAAATCTGAGCCTCCCAATTGATCCAAAAGGGTCCAAAATCCATAGGGTAAAAATTTCAAGAAATTATATTAAGTTTTGGGCCCTCAATTAAGAGGAATTGATAGGATGGTCCAAAATGGACTGTTCGATCTTCCAAAAGAAGATCCGGCTCCCGGGACCCTACGCAAAACACCACACAGGAATGCACAGTGCCGTAGCGTTTCTTCATGTGTGATGTCGTCCTGGCGGGGCGACAGCGTCGATCATCGGGTGAGCGCATTACGCGTGCGTCCCGGTGACCTACGAGCGGTTCCGTCCACTCATTCCACCCAGATGAATTTAGGCCATCCGTTCTGCTGGGCCTAGATCAAATCTGGACCATAGGAAGGACTGTGAACTTCAAAGCTCAATTCAGGAGTCATATGAACGCCAAATTGAGATCGGAAAGAAGTTATAGAAATCTTGTAATGTCTAGTTTCTTATGAAATCATAATATGTAGAAAATTATTCATGAAACTTTATGTATTTAGGAAATAAGTTTTCAATTTCCAAGATCTGAGGTGATCAGATCCTGGAAATCTATTTGAATGATGATATAATATTGAAATAAAGTGATATCCATGGTTTATTTGGACAGATATAAGATAAATTAAGGGATCTACCCTTTATGGTAGAAAAACCCTAAAAATACAAAGGGGCCCACTTGAGCAATGAGATCAAGTATGATCAGATCCTTAGAATGGATTAAATGAATGATATTATGATGGAATCCGATTGGATCATGGATTAAATGTGATAAAATCAAGTGGATATGATCTTTGGATCTTAATGGATTAAAAGCCCTAAAGGTAATTAAAACCCTTGCTCTAAAGGAAAATACCTAAGATCTAACGGTTGGATCATAAGTAAAGGTTTATAATAATCTTAATATAATTAGTTTAAATTATCTTTTATTAGATAATAGAAATGGAAATGTGATTTATGTTATAAGTTAGGAAGCATGATAGTGTAATCTTTAAATTTTAGCATGCTATGCCTTAAATGATTAGTTTGTTAGTAGATTTAATTATCCTAGGGCCATGTTAGTATAAATTGGAGATTTAAACATGATTCCATTAGGATATAAGTACAATTTCATGTATTTCATAACTTAGGATCATGCTAGTCTATGTATAGTTTTATTTCATTAGGTTAAGTTACATTCATAGGAAGAATGTTAGTATATGGTTGTTAAACTTATATTTGATTTATGCTTTAAAGTTTGTGATTTAATTATTGTCAAATTGTATTCAATTGTTAAGTAGTTGTTAAGATATAATGAGCATAAATCACCAAAAATATATACTAATGAAATATAGAGATTCATGGACAACTAAGATGAATGAATGATTTTGACTTAATATTAATAAGGGCTATATTTAGTAAGACAATATAAGGAATGGTTTACCATTTTCTTGGCCCAAAGTAGGAAAATAATGAACATCCATAGATGACATTGTGCATATCCATGGAAATTAATTAAAATCAATTAGAGAAGGGACTTAAGGTAAAGAGCTCATAGAAACCTTGTCAAAGGTTGAGTTAGTACCACTCTAGTGGACTCTGAACATTGTGGTTATAGGGGGTATACAAGAGCTAAGTGCTTTTCCCTTGATCCCCATTGACAGAAGTGAGGTCTATACGCCTCCTTGCATAAGGACTGTATTAACTACTCTTTGAGCAGACTTTAACTGGTAAGCACTAGTTATCCTGAAATAAGGAGGAGTTGTATAGTAATAGGAAGAAATAAATTATCTTCAACCAAGTAAGACACTAACTAGTTGAATAATGATAAGAATATAAAAAGATAGCAAATTATCTAACCCTAATAAACATAGTATGTAAGATAAGGATGATCAAACAAGATGAGATCTTGTATGATAAAAAACAATAAAGAAAAAGAAATACTAATGTAGATTAGATTGTTTATGTATGATATAGATAGTACTTACATAGAGGATACTAAACCCTTGGATATATGTTATTAAAGGAAGAAAGATTCAGATCATCCTACATAAGGATGGTCAAAAGACCATGTAGTATGCACCCTTGATTAGAAAAATGACATTATACATATGATTTGAGAGATATATGTTGATCAAGACTATGACAGATTTCAAGGAGTAAGAATACCTTAATGAGTTAGATGGATTTTTAAGAATGCCTTTACATGAAGATACATGTCTAATACATGATCTTATGTTTTGAAGTATTGACATGTATAATACCAATATATTATGGTAAATACCTCAAATTAAAATATGATCCAACCAAATGATGAGAAAAATAAGTATAAAATGGTTAAGTTGAGAATTGAGAACAACCCTAAGTGAATAAGGAAGTAGAAAATATTCCAGCCCTAGATAAATAGATAGATAGTTTGATATGTATAAGTATTATTTTACATACAAGTATAGAGGCTTATGGTTTTGTTTTAAATAGGCATGGGCCTGGGGATGCTATGCTAAAAGAGTTAAGAGGGTTTGGCCACCCGTTCTTTGAAACTTGATGATATTGAATACCAAGCCTGAGAAAGGCTAAAAGTCGGGTGGGTCAATTATGGGAAGGCCACTACTGTGACAGCCATGGTCCCCTCATATGGACATGGATATTGTAATTTCCACTGAGAATGGTATAAGTGAATTATAAAACAGTTATCCGGGCGCACTGTACAGATTAGACTGTAAGCATAATAGTTCTTAATTATTTTGCATTATGATGCATATGAAATTAGCATACTGAAATGCCTTAAGAGATGGCATGATGAAATACCAAGTAATTGTATATTACTAATATTTTTCCCAAGAAGGGAAATTCCCAGTATAGTGACTGGCTGAGATACAAATCTCATATAATGAAAGGAGTTGATCAGCTTTGTATGGAAATGATTATTGACTATTTTTACAATTTTAATAGATTTGTTTGTATACAATATGTATGTATAAAGGTGAACACAAATGACAAAGAAATGAGATGTCCATATAAATGATAGTGGTCTATGAATGTGTTTATGATAGAATGAATTATACGATAATTAAATATTGAGATTATACTGTCAATAACTTACATTCTTATCCCCTACTAAGCATAGCTTGCTGTGATATTGTAAATGTTTGAATGGTTATAATATCTCAAATACAGAGAAGGAGACTTAGGAGCTCAAGACTTTAAGGAATATTGAAGAATAAGTAATCAAGGTATATCCCTTGAAACATTGTATTGAGAGCATGTATTGTATTTTGAACTTTGTAATTTGGATTGTGTATTTGGACAAGTATTGTAAGGATGCAATGGGCTGTGTACTATGAACCACTAGATGGATCCTGAAGTTTAATAAAAATATATTCCTTTAATGAAATTTTATCTTGCACAAAATTCTACTTATGTTATGTATGAAGTGGTGACTTGGGTTTTACAAAACAAATTCTATAGAAAAGAATTTCCACTGCTTTGGTTTGTGAAATTTTTTTACTCTAAGGACCCTATCTTTACAAAATGTATTGTAAAATATGTTATAAAAACCAGAGTCGTCACATAGCATCCCCAAGGCGTTTGGTTCAAATGGAGCCGGATCTAAATTAGGCTTTCCTCGGTGATTTTCGGCCAGGAAATACCAGATCCAGGATGGATCCGATCCGAAAGAGAGGGAAAACCAGAGAGGGAAGCAAAGGGTCTTACTTGGCAACTTGAGAGGGTGCCCATTGCTGGTGGGTGCGGTTTCTTCATGCCTATAGGAAACCTAGGCTGAAACAGCTGGAGAAGAGGAAAAAAAAAGATGATCAGAGTGAGAGGGGAGGGGCTTTTTATAGCCCGTGAAGGCAGTGCCACCATCTTTTCCGGCGCCGCACTGCAAAGGCCCTTGCAGTGCGACAGTTGGAAGGGGATGGTGGTGGAGAGGAAAACAGTGAAGAAGACATGGGTGTCATTATTAAAATGACCCCCTGTGTTTTTCATCGCTAGCTTTTGTAAATTCAATTTACAAAATTGCCCCTCATCTTCAAAAGCCCATAACTTGGTCACACGAACTCCCTTTTTTGTGTTCTTTAAAGTGTTCGATTCCATTTTGAGCTTAGAATCTAATTATGTAAATATTTCTCATAGATTCCTTCATTTCCTATTTTTATGAAAATAGAACATTTATCCACCTTGAATTACTAAAATAACTAATCTATAGCAATTTAGTAAGGGACAAACATGTGGTTGATAAAGTGATACAAAAATAGCTTAACAATTTTGAGTTATTACATCATTACTCCCTTCAAAGAATTTCGACCTCGAAATTCCACAGTTGATTATCTTCAAGTTATTTGTCTCTTAGACAACCTCTTGATGAACGTATTTCTCCCTTAGGATTTCCTTAACCAACCAATTCCATGTACATTCTCAATTTATCATCCTCATAATTCCTTCCATAAATGGCCTTAAATGTATATGAAATTCAACATATCTTTTCTGCCTGCTTTAAGTACTTAAGAACCGCTTCCACTGTGTACTCTAATACTTAGTTCCTTTCTTGCTAATACTGGTTTATTATTGTATATAACTACTATCTAAGTTATATAATTAATATCTACAAATCCTTAGATGACCATACTCCCCAAATCATTACTCCACATTTCTGTTGATACTATATCATTTTGAATAGTATTGGAAAGGTATTTCAATACTAGTCTCCAACCTTTGAGTTCCAATTGTCTTTTACTTTTCCTATGTGACTTCATTCCTCAACCAATGTTTACATTCATAATAGAACTCTGAAAAAATCAAGTTGCATATCACATACTGTAAATAAGATCTCCTAACTATATATCAAGTTTCAGGGATATTGAATTCCATCAAATAATTTTTCTCCTCGAAGAATTTATATCTAATGCTTATGGTGAATCTATCATCATAGATCGAATGTTCTCGCTTTAGAGGCTTAATTCGCATAAAATTGTCATTAGGGTTTTCGGCAGTATTCATACTCATGTCAAAAGTCTCTTATCTCTAACAAAGTCCACTTACTATGTTCATGGTTGAATCCACTACTATTATCCTCCTTAAATTTTCCTTGCGTGATGATTTTCTTTGTGATCTTCCAGATCGAAAGTTCTATACTCTATCCAGTAAAGTTAACCCTTATGAAATTTACTTCTATTCACTTTCTCCAGTTGGTCTTTGCACTTGACACATGCATATAAAGGCAATTAAACATCAAATGTAATCATATAGCGTGACAACTTCCTTAATTTTTCCTCCTTCCATTCCTTATGTCGATATATTGTTCAAGCATTTGTCAAGGCTTTGTCATTAACCATTAAGTCTTAATTTGTCAAAAGGGACCATCATAAGTAGCGGTTCTCTAAATTCCTCAAATTTTATCTTTTAAGTACCACCTCATAAACATCGTATAACAAAAACAATAATCATCCAATAATTATCATCTCAATCTGTGTTGAAGCTTTTGGAGCGACAATTTTTAAGAAACACACAAGTAAGCATAGAGCATCTTCTTAGACATAGAGAAAGATTCTGTGCAACTACTTGTATATCCCTTTTCCAGATTTATAGGTTACAAGCAATTAGTGCTTACCTGCCTTTCTCTTCAATCTAAGTTAGCAGCATACCTTCTAGACCCAAAGTGACCTCTCCTGCTTATCATAACATCGATCAAGGTCTGGGATTATCCCCAATCTTTGTCATTGTTCTAGATTATTTCTCATTTTACTTCTGTCTCGGTTGTACTTTTAGATCCCCAAATAACTTAGTCAAATCAATTTACTTCCTTTAGGGAACAATTCATGTCTAAGTACCCATAACATTCCTCATAACTGAGGCCACTATCTACTAGATGCTATCATGTTTAATTAGATATGATGTAAATACCTTAGTTCAATCAACCTTATTCTAAAGACAACGACACTTAATTTTATTTGCTCTTCCAATTTGTCTTTATACTATCAGGGCCTCAAGTTGATCCATGATTATACTCTCATTGATGAAGATCGATTGGACAATTCACCATCCTTGCTCTTTACCTCTCACTATAACTTCTTTTCAATCATATAATGGCAATGTAGGGTCTTATCAACATCTCCTTGTTGGGGACTACAACCACTGGTGTTTCCTTAAAATAATGGATCTAATAAAATTCTAATTTCAACAATTGACATAAGTATCAAACTAATTGTAGAATTTAATTTCTAGTTGATCACAATTCTTCTTTGGAAATTTCTTACAACACACTATCCTTAAATTCGATACCTTACTCAAAGTTTGCATTTTCATCTGCTTTATCCCTATTATCTTATTCCACAATAAAACCACCAACTTGACTACTATTAGTCCTTCAAATTTGATTGATTCATCTTTCAATTTGGCAATATGACTCAAGATGAAAGATCTTTTATTCTATACTTCTCTTTTCTATCCTCAATAAAGTTATGATCTTCTTATTTTTGACTATTCAATATCCATCAAATACTTGTAGTTACATCTCTCTCTCTCTCTCTCTCTCTCTCTCTCTCTCTCTCTCTCTCTCTCTATAATTAATACCACATCTACACGTCAGACATGATAAACTTAATACTTCCAGGAAGATGTTAAAATTTTCTAATATCATCAAAATCCTTAATTGTCTGTATTCTCAATAAACCATGCAGTGTCTCAACAATTACATTGACATTTTGTTCATACTATACTTCTCTTATAAGTTCATGTCATGATCAATCTATCATCACAGATCTGTCATGCCTATTAGATTATCATCAAAATCTTCTAATAACTATGTTGTAATCAAATTCTTTGTCATTCTTCTCAAATGCAGTCTTTTACATCCCCTATCATATTCATGTTGTATTCCTCTTGATAATATATCAATTATTGTACTCATCTTTTAATCTGCTCCATTACTCAGGTTGTCATTGTAAGATAGTCATGTGCTTGTCATAAAGTTCCAATTAAGTCATCTAGAATTGAGCTAAGTTCTTCAAGATTCTCACTTTGATCAATCTAGTACAAGTCAAACTTATCCCCTAAAGATTCTACTTGCATCATCTTGTAGTCTAATCATACTCTAATTTCCTTGTTTCCATCGCTGTGCAATAATTCTTATTCCCCAAGTTTATTTAAACTAAAATTTTGATAGGGTTTGTACCATCCAATGCCTAAGTATTTGTTAAATCAAACTCCCTTCCACCTATTTATTTATGGTGTATTTATTTGTGATTTTGATCTTATTTCTTATTCGAGTCACCTCTATGACTCATATTTATACTACCTTTTTCTTTATTATTCATTTCTAGACTACTTTGTCATACGTATTCTAGTCATATATGACTTTTGGACATGCAAGACTGGTTGTGAAAGGATAAAACTGAGCTCTGATACCAACTGTAACGACCTGGGTTTTCACATGCATTTTTAAATGCAAAACTAATTCCTAATGCGGGATCGATCCCTATTTGAAAACACTTTTAGAAAATAAATGCAATGCAGTGGAAAAATCTTTTATTTTAAATTCATTTTGAAAACCTCGAGTGTCATTTTCTTTCAAAATGAACAAAGTAGTTTTGAAAATTACAGTAATCATAAATATCTTCCCAGGTCTATCCAATTACGGCTCGCAGTCCAATTGTAGTGATTACAGGTACATGTCCAAAGGGTAGATCATATACTTACATTTATACTTGTCTTCTCTTCATTTACTTGATCGTAGCACTAACATTCTCTGCTGTTGCTTCTAATCCTGTGCGAAGCAAATATGTAAAAATAATATATTTTGGTGAGTAATCCTCATACTTAGTAGGTAATCTAATACCACTATTTTGAAAACACAGTATGCAACATGCATGTTTTCAAAAGAGGCTTTCCATGTAAAACATATCGCAATTTCCTTTTTCTATAAGCATGCATTTTTATGCACATATCATAAGCTTGTTTGCACATTTTCAATCATGGAATCTTTTATCAAAATCCAGTAATCAACAACATAAATTATTACGAAAATCATAGAGTAGTGATTACTCAATCCATGGACTGAGATCTTAGCAAAAACATCAAGCTGATTAGTCAATAAATCATAAAATAATCATAATTATGAAATTATTAAAATAATAATAGGTCAAAGCAAATGGTAGCATCATTATAGATATCATGCACATGGATCTCTCGGCAAATACATCAAGCTGATGGGTTGTCGAACACATCAAGCCAACTAGTCATGAGTACTCATATACCACCATCTCAATGCTATATGCATATCAATAAAACTAAAATCATAGGGCCAACTATGCTCATGATCAGCACACAGCTATATGCATAAAAAACCTCTCAACATAGTGCCCACCAGGTTCAATAGCCCGAAAAACATAGATACATGAAATTCTAATCTCAATAATTGCAAATCATGTAATCTATGCAATGAGTTTCAAAACATGCAAGCAATGCCTATAAATATGCATATATTTCAAATCTCTATCATCCCAAATCGTGCAATTTATGTAACAAATTCCAAAACATGCATGTAGTGCTTATATAAAGACTATTTATCAAATATGTAAACAATTGCATGCAATATCATAAGGAAAATCTACATACTCATTATGAGAATATCATATCACAAAAAGCATACTAAACACAGTAATAAGGTCAAGTAAATCACTTAAGTTTTGGAATGCATTTGAAAACTTAGTAGTATCAAACTACCTACCTCGATCGTTGTCACTTAGCTTGCGTTTCTCTTCAATTTGAGTCTTAGAGTATACTTTGTGAGGTCCTGGATATTATTTGGACATAAGAATCCAAGTATTATTTCCTATTATTTATACATTACCAGTCAATTCATAGATCAGCGGCTTCAACGGCTAGATCTACACTATAGGCTATAGATCTTTGATTCGTGGGTTTCTAGTGGTTAAGTATGTGATTTAGGGTTGATCTTGGACTAATGATGTCCTAAGACATCTAATAGATCAATTAATGAGATTCGATCATGGTTGATCTTGTAGATCCATGAAATATCTTTGGTTTTCAGGTTATAGTCATAATAAATAGTCCTTTAATCCTAACTTTTATAGTTTCATTAGGTCCATGTCATCAATACAAATGCAATAGTTCTTTTGGATTGTCAATCGGAGTTATATAGCCTCCTTAATTGCGTTTTTAGTGCCATGAATCCACAGATGAACCAGATTCGTCCATATCGAGCCCATGCGTCACGGTTCCCAGGATGCGTGCATGTCCCAGCCGAACCAAGACCACGCTCATACACTTGTGCATTCCCGAACAATGCACCAGGCTCGCATCCTGGATGGCGTCGCGCGGATGCGTCTTCGACGCAGGCGCATGTGTCACAGCTCTTTGGGCGCTTGTGCGTCTTGGTTGAATCGGGACTGCGCTTGAAGGTAGCGCCAAGGAGAGCATTTCGGGCATGCATTACGAGCAGCATCCCTGGGGAGTCTGGTTCGAATGGAGCTAGATCTGAACCCGGTTTTCCTTAGTGATTTTTGGCCGAGAAATACCAGATTCGGCATGGATCTGGTCCGGAAGAGAGGGAAAACTAGAGAGGGAAGCAAAGGGTCTTACCTAATAGCTTAAGAGGGTGCCCATTTCTGGTGGGTGTCATTTCGTCACGCCTATCAAAAACCCAGGCTGAAACAGCCGGAGAAGAGAAAAAAAAATGATGATCAGAGTGAGAGGGGAGAGGCCTTTTTATAGCCCGTGAAGGCAATGCTGCCATCTTTTCCGGCGCCGTAATTGGAAGGGGATGGCGATGGAGAGGAAAACAGTGAAGAAGATGGGGGTGTCGTTAGTAAAATGACCCCCTGTGTTTTCTGTCCCTAGCCTTTGTAAATTCAATTTACAAAATTGCCCCTCATCTTCAAAAGCCCATAACTTGGTCATACAAACTCCATTTTCAGTGTTCTTTGAGGGGTTGGATTCCATTTCAAGTTTAGAATCTAATTATGTAAATATTTTTCATAGATTACTTTGTTTCATATTTTTATGAAAATAGAATATGTATCCACCTTGAATTACTAAAATAACTAATCTATAGCAATTTAGTAAAGGACAAACATGTGGTTGATAAAGTGATACAAAAATAGCTTAAAATTTTTGAGTTATTATAGGATGTGACTTTTGTTTTCACCTCAAACTTATCCAACTTCAACTCCATCTGATCTTCTAGATTTCCAACTCTCCCATGAAAGACATCCAATTCCGAAGTTAGTCTTGAATTCATGTTTTCAACCTCACCTAACAGTGTGTCCATCTTAATCAAAAGTTGTATCCCAAAGTTAGGAGCCAATGTGAAAGTAGGACACATAAAAGTTTCTTCTTATTAGTGGGCATCTTATTCTTCCACTTGATTTTGTTTCTTCTCCTCCTCCTCCTTCTCATCATCATCATTTTCTTCTTCTTCTTCTTCTCTTCAAATTTTTTTTATCTCATTTTCTCTCCTCCATCATCATTAACAAATTGAAATGCATCTTATGAAGAAAAAAATGTTGCTTTCATGTGTTCCTTAGAAAGTGGACACAAGTTCTTTGGAGAAATTCACCATTAATGCCTCAATAATTTGCAAATGTATTAGGATAAATGAGTGGACCATTTTTGAAATGACACTACCTAATATGATAAATAAATAGTTAGTCATTTTTTAAACACAAAAAATGAAAGATCAATAGTCATTAGGCCACAAAGTGGTGTTGGTAGCATTGTCTTGGACCCAAGATAGCAATAGAAGATCCATCCCAAAGAAGAAAGTGGTGTTGGCTGATTAGGAGGAGTGGTGTTGGTAGCATTGTCTTGGACCCAAGATAGCAATAGAAGATCCATCCCAAAGAAGAAAGTGGTGTTGGCTGATTAGGAGGAGTGGTGTTGGTCACTTTCATTTACCTCAGGAGTGGCATTGCTCACTCTCATTCATTATGCAAGTGCAGTTGATCACTCTCAACTGCTTTACGTGTGGAGTCAATTGCTCTCACTCACCTTATGTGGCAACAGTCACTCTCATTTGCTCTTCAATCACTCTTATTTCCCTTGTGGTGTTGGTGGATTTGTCTTTAAAAAAATGGAGGAATGAGAACATTCGATACTGCACCCTCTTGGTAATAGATACATAATTACAATAGTCAACAATTTACATGATTGATCTTGATTATTACCAAAACAAATCCATGACCTTGGCTTTGTTAATGTGTCAGTGAATGCTCCATGGATAGACCAAAATTGGTTGGTAAAACAAGGACATTCTAGAGTAGTGCGCTACTTATGATGGTTATAATCTTTGTGTCTAAACCTTATTGGTTGCCAAAATAACTACCTAGATGCCTAAATCTACAAAAAGAGGTTCCCCCCACTTTTAAGACATTAAGTCTCATATGAGCAAATCTCTCTCTCTCTCTCTCTCTCTCTCTCTCTCTAAACTTCTCAATTATAAAGATTTTCAAGTCTACTCCCTACCATTCTCGAGGTTAGGACCTCCACAGTTTTCTTATTGGTTTTAGGGTGTTCAAGAGAGATATGAGCCTAGGTTTGATCTTGGCTTTGCTTCCTAAAGGATCATGCTATGACTTGTTTTGTATTTATGCCCTCTAGTTTTGTAGCTCTAACCTAGTCTCAACTCTTGGGGATAAACACCAACTAGTTGTGCGTCCTTGCTCCCTAAGGTCCTCACTAGGACTATCTTAGTCCATACCCATTATGTTGATTCCTATGGATAACCATCATGTTCTTGGATTGCATTGGTCTTAACCAGGATGCTATTGCTTTAGATAGATTAATCAGCAAGCTTAGACCAATCAAGTCTAAGTTGGCCACTGGCTTAACATTAGGCCATGGTTCATGTGAACATACTATCTACATAACTAAGCCTAGCTAGGACTTAGCCAAGATGTCTAAACTGTCTAGGAAGGTCCTCAAGTCACCTGACTTTAGCATATGTTAATCCACACTATGCATGCTTATGACTCCTACCATTTTGGGAACCATGTGATATGGTATAATTTGGACCTTTTTGTGGCTAGTCATAGCTTATCTCTAGTTCCCTTCTATAGCTCTATGGCTCCCATAAACCAAATTTTGGCTCATTCTAGTCTCTAGCCTATAGATCTATATTAGTGAATGTAATAGAGAATTAACAGTTGTCTTTTAATATTAACATGTAATTAAGGATTCAAATGATCATAGATATTTACTCACTTTCACTTGATTAATAAAAAACCTCATCCAAGGAAAAATGTTTACTATTTTCTTAACACCATTCTTATTGCATATGTATATATAGCATTTTGAATCGTACAATATTTTTGGCATTCTTAGTGGGACAAATCTCTCCTTTCATCTTGAATCACATTCTTTCCTATTTGCCTTGTAGATCTATTCAATGACATCCAAGATAAGAACAAAGAATGTCCGTAGCTTCCTAGTGGGAAACATTTTGGTCCACATCCCTACTGAAGTGATCATCATATATGCCACCCAAATCCATGACAAGGATCATAAGTAGCCAAAGAGAGAAATGGACCCGCTCAAAAGGGCAATTAGGTTTGCCCTATTTCCTCTTATAAGGGTGCACCATTTGAAAATGTGCTAAAAGGTGTGCCTATAATAGCACTAGACCATTTCTCAAGGTTGTAGCTCCACCACCCCTCTTAAGCGTGCACCATCTCAAAGTGTTAGTACCAACAAGGTTACCTCCTTTAAGGAATCAATAATGGTTAATCTTCCTCCTTTAAGAGAGAGTCAAGGGAAGTACCTATGCTAAAGCACCATCATTTAAGACAACTGGGCCATCTAAACCTCAGGAGATCAATTATGACAACCCCTCCCAAGGAAGTTATGTGAAAACCCCAATTTTTCTAGATTTATTTGGAATTAATTGGAATTTTTATGAAAATTGAGGTGGAATATTATATTCAATATAATATTATTTTTTAGAAAAAGAATCAAGTCTTGAAACATAGATATTTAGAATCATACTCTAAAAACTAGTCAGAATGATTGTAAGCAGGCTAAAATCTGAGCCCGAGTGAAAAATTTCTATTTTTCTTATTTTTGTGAATTTATATTTACTCATATGGGTAAAATGGTTATTTTACTTTTGTGTGGGGTCCACAAAAGTTAGCTGAGATGGGAGACAGCCAGCACAAGGAATATCAATGATGAAGAATAAACATGATAAGAAATTTCTTTTGATTTTAATAAGAAAATAATAATAATAATTTTAAAAAAATAATAGAAAATTTAATTAAAATAATTAAAAATAGGCCTATAAATACTCCGACCACTATTTACACAAAATTCTAGATCCCTAGATTCTCTCTCTCTCTCTCTCTCTCTCTCTCTTTCTTTTCTTTTTCTTTTTCTCTTTCCTTCTACCTTTACACTGCAAAGCACGTCTGTGGACGCACTGAAGGGAATATTCCCTCACGAAGTATTGAGTGTGTTTACGGACACATCATCCCTAAAAGACTAGGGTTTCCACTTCAAAACCCTAATCCAATTAACCATTTCATTTCAGTTATTGGATTTCAATCTCCACCGTTGGATGGATTTGGGCTGACCTAGTTTGTAAAATGCCCAAGATTTTAGATTGATCGGGGGTCTATTCACTGGTGAAATCACTAAAAAATAGCAATTGTGGAAACCCATAATAGTTATCCTCCATTTTCTAGCTTCCTTCGCCAGCATTGGTCTAGGTTCATAGAATATGATTCCCTGCACTCTCCTCTTCAATTACCCTCTCCCTATTTCTTCTCCAGATCCAGCAAACACCCCGGCAGCAAGAATTATAGAAACCCTAGCCGTTTGGCTAGGGCTTCAATATCCAGTAGGAATATATCTTTTCGGTAGCTATTCTCTGCTACAACCAGGATACAGGTAGGTCCCCTTCTTTTTCCCCTTCATTATCGGTCTTCCAAGGGAGATCTCTAACCTCCCAGAGATCTCCCCATTTGTAAATCTATCGGAGAAGACTGATCTCACATATAAAGTTGAGATCCCATCTTACCTAGCTCAGATAAAAACTTTGAGCCATTGGATGAGATGTTGGGCCCAAAAACCTTAGGGGATGAAATCTGGGCCTTAACGTGGCCAAATCTAGGAGGATCGGGGAAAGGGTGATCTAACGATCCAGATCGGACTGTCTTGCCTATCCCAGGTCACCCATCCTTGTACACTCACAATCGGTATAACCCAGATTGAATTTGGGCCATTGTTTTGATTAAAAACTTAAAATTCTAATTTTAGGCTCATTCTAACTCCAAGTTAAGATAAAAAAGAAACTCTAGATTCTTGGTGAAGATTAAAATCTAATGGAAACATAAAAATTAGGTTTTATGCACTGTAAATTTCTGTAAATCACAAAAAGTGGTACTAATTCCTAAGATCAGTCAAATGGGACATGATCAGACCTTAGGATTCTAATCCATTAGTGACCTAATGATGTGATAACTTGAATAAATGGATTGGATATAACTAATTTGACAGATCTTAAGATCTTGACCATTAAAAGTAACAAAATCCTTAAAAATACACAAGGATGATCAAAAACTTTAACTCAGTATGGATGATGATCTAATGATAAGATCATAAGAATTGAATAGCCTGATGTGGCTAATTTGGGATAGATTTAGATCTATGCCCTTAATTTTGATAAAATGGCTTAAGATCTTATTGATCGGTTGGATCAAGAAAGATCAGATCATTTGATGAGATGAATCAATGATCTAGTGATGATATCACATTAATTAAATGAAAATAGATATCGATGAACATTTACAATGAATATGGACATGGACTTAATGATAGTAATGACTATAGTTAGTAGGACAATATAAGGAATATCATTTTCTTGGCCCAAATTAAGAGAATAATATACCCCATTAATGACATTTTAAATGTTCATAAATTTAATTAAAATCAAATAGTAAGAGTACTTAGGGTTTAATGCTCATAGGAACCTTATGAAGGTTGAGCTAAGGTCACCTTAGTAAATGCTAAACATAGTGGTTAAGGGGGTTCTCTAATAGAGCCTTGCTCTTCCCTCACCTTCTGACAAAGTTTGTGAGGTCTAAACACCTCCTTACATGAGGATTGAATTAACCACTATATGAATAGCTTTTATTTAATAAAACTTAGTCAATTGAAAATAAGAGGAGCCGTCTAGAATTAGGAGGGCATAAATTATCTTCAATTAGTAAAATATTAACTGGTTGGATAATAATAAAATCATAAAAAGATAGTAAACTATTTAATCCTAATAAAAATGGTAATTAACATAATCAAAGATCAAACAAGATCCATAAGGAGATCTTGAATGATCAAGAATAATAAGAATCATAATATTGTATGTATATTTTGAAGTAGTATAAATATTAGATTCAAGTATAGATCAATAGATTAGACCCTTGATCAATATGATCCAAGGAAAAAGATCCAAATCATCCTATATAAGAATGATCAAAAGAACAACTAAGAAGTATAAATGAGTTGAGGAATGATTGTATATATATATATATATATATATATGATTTGATAGATACATGAACGATATGATGATCAAGTTCAATGAGAAGATAAATTGTTGAAAGTAAAGGTAGGTAGACCTTAAGAATATATTCAATGTAGAAGATACATGTATTTTACACATGATCTTATCCTGATAACTACAGATTGATTATAATTTCCTTAGAATTGTTTATGAATCAACAAATGATGTTGAAATGAATACAAAGTGATTGATTAAGTAATTATGAAATTACTTAAGGCAATAAATGATGTTGAAATGAATATAAAGTGATTGGTTAAGTAATTATGAATTTTCTTAATGGGTAGAATGAGAAGATTTGAACTATATAAGTTGGGCCCCCAATTCTTAAGGAAAGAAGTTATAGGCATGTTCTATTATAACCAAACACATAGTTTGTAAGTATGAAATATTATTTTCCGTACAAGCATAGAGGCTTGTGATTTTGTTTTAAGATAGGCTTATGCTTGGGGATGCCAATGCTAGGAGAGTTATGAGGGTTTGGCCACTCGCTCTCTGAAACTAATTATAATGATGATACCATGCCCAAAGAGAGGCAAAATGTCAGGTGGGGTAATTATGGGAAGGGTGCACTTTGACAGCCATGGTTCCCCCCATATGAACATGGATCTGTATTTTCCTTCGTGGTATCAGTGGAGTATTGAGCAGTTACCCAGGTGCGCTGTACGGATTAAGATTGCAAGCATGGTAGTCCTTGATTATTTTGCATTATGATGCAATTGACTATGAAATGATGAGATGCTTATGTTATGGTATGATGAGATGCCTTATTTTATGGCATGATGAGATGCTCGGTAATAGTTATTACCGATGTTGTATTGGAGGTTTGATTCGCAATACGGTATGATTATATATTAACACCTAGTGTTAATATTGAAATCAGTTTGGAAATGAGATATTATTGATGATATTGACTATATTCATGATTTTCAGCGGTTTTATTTATATATAATTCATATGATGAGTGAATGATGAAATGTTTATCCAATTATATAAATTGATTTATATCAAGGATATAAAGAACTGTTGATTTTGAGATACATTGATTATATTTATTAAATCTCCTACTAAGCATAGCTTACTGAGATATTGTAAATGTTTGAATGTTTACAATATCTCAGATACAGTTAAGGAAGAGGATAATCATCACCGAACTACTACTCAAGGTATTTACTTTGAGGAAGATTATATTGATTGTTTTGTAATTTGGATTGTAATATTTGGACAAGGTATGTAATGACTACTGGGGCTGTGTATGTGAACCACCAGATTGATCCTAATTTTAATAAAAGTATTTCTATTGATATTTAATAGAAATTTTATTTTATACAAAAATCTATGTATGGTAAGTAATTTGAGGTGGCACTCAGGTTTTTGACAAATTAATTTCAAAGAAAATATGTTTTCGTAGTTTGTATTTTAAAAGAGTTTCAAAATCAAGGCCTTACCTTTGCAAATATTTATGAAAATGTATTTTAAAAACCTGGGTCATCATAGTTGGTATCAAAGCGGTTCATCCAGTCACTCACAGCCCCAATATGTTCAAGATAAAGATGACAATCTGAATATAAGTTAAGTATATCATAAGTTAATATATGTGAGGATATAGTGAGTTAATATATGAGTAAGATAGCATTAGTTAAAATATTAAGATAGAATGAGTTAATGTAATTAACTCATATAGGAATAGTTAAATATGAGCATATGCCTAGGAGGGCAGTTCAATAAATTACTGATTCCAATATAGTTAATAGTAAACCATGGAATCAAGTAATAAAATAGCATTACAACATATAATGGTGTAATATTTAACCTGATGTCTTAACTAAGATATCTATATAGAGATAAAATTTCCTAACACTGGTATATGATCATTATACCGATTGTAATAGTGAGAAGTTCAAAAGGAATAAGTGATAAATTGGAAAAGATGATGGAAGGATTTGTGAAGATTAATTCCAACAGTTGTATAAGATAATTCTTCACCTGCACTTGCTAGAGTTATTGAAAATTCTCAAATTACACTAGAGAAGTTAGACAAAATGATGGAAAGATTCTAGAAAATGGTGATAGGTTATAATGAAAAGGGGTGATGCTGAAAAAGCATAAGAATGGATATACGAGGTTGAGAAAACTTTTGATGTTTTATGAACCCCTAGAAAAGTAAAAGTCAAGATGGCCACCTATATCCTGAAACAAGAAGCTAACTTCTGGTGGATATCTGCAAAGAGAAATTTCTTTTTAAACCCAAAAAATATCTCTTGAGAAGAATTTAAAGAGGTCTTTAAAGACAAATACTTTCCTCTTTGTGTTCAAGCAAGAAAGGAAAAAGAATTCTTAGATCTACAATAAGGGAGTATGTCTGTTGTAAAATATGAAAACAAATTCGTACAATTGAAGAGGTTTGCACCACATATATTTGTGGTACGGATAGGCAAATTGCGAGTAGATTCTTGGGAGGACATCATCTAGGATTAAGAACTAAGGTGTTGCCTACCAAACCCACGACTTTACCAGAATGCCTAGAAATAGCTCCAGATTTGAGGAGGGTTTTAAGCAAAATCAAAACAAGAAAAGAGTAGAGATGAGAAACTTTAATACGAGACCTTTTAAGAAAGGTAAAGAGCCCATGAATAATTTTAGGCCACTAAGAATTCGAGGAAATATCACCTTTAGACAAAATCAGAGAAGTTGTCCCAAGTGTAAAAGATTCCACCCCAGGAATATATGCCCTAATCCAATACAACAATGACCTGCAATCCAGTATTATACTTGTAAAGAGATGGGACACATGGCAAATAACTACATCAAAGCTTTGGCAAACAAGGATGCAAAACAGGAGAATGTCCCTAGACAGCAAGGGAGGATATTTGCTATTACTGACCGTCAAGCCCAAACCTCAAATGCGGTGATTAAAGGTACTTTGCTTACATTTGATAACTATGCAAAAGTATTGTTTGATTTTGGATCAATACACTCTTTTATCTTATGTGAATTTACATCAATTATAAATCTACCATTGAAAGATTTGAGGTATAACTTAGATGTGATAACTCTAGTCAATGAGTTAGTAGGGGTAAAAAAAACTCCAACCTTTATAGGAAAGGTAAAATCAAAATTTTTGAAGAATATATATTACTTGAGAATAATTCAAGGAAATAGTGAGTATTTCTCTCCAAAATTAGTAAAGGAGAAGAATTTTGATAAATAGATGATTAATTTTTGGAGTAAGAAGGAATGGTTTTTAAACTTGAGGAAAATTTGGAGATAAATCAAACGAGGAAGAATAGTGAATGTGGGAAATTACAATCCCAAATTTTTTTTAGAAAAATAAGTTAACCATGATAGTATATGGCTCACAATGAGATCATAGTCCATACATCTTGTACATTAAATATGAATTTATTAAGATAACTCAGTTGATGAGTCAACAGAAGAGTTCATTAGAATTAGGATGGATATTGATCTTATACAACCAATATAATAGATTTTGGGTATATTGGAATAGTTATGGACTATTAAATTTTTTTTTATTTTTTTTTCACATTCGATGAGAAAACAATCATGGTATATGAGAAATAAGACCCTATAAACAACTATAGGAAGCTAAACACATTATTTTGAAAGTCAAGCATTTTGGGTAAATGTGGTGATTATAGAGGATAAATAATTCAAGACTATGGAGAAGGATATAGATAGAAAATTTCAAGATATATTGAGGAGTTTTCAAGATTTTTAATCTAATATAAGATTGAGTTATTATTGAATTATTACTTATTAAATAAGTTATTTGGAAAACACCAAATGCTATCAGAAAAAGGATAGATTGTTGTGATTATGCATTGATTAAAATGCTGAATAATGTTATTAATGAGGTTAAATAACCTGAACTCTCTTAAGATGTGAGTTAGAAATGAAAGACATCATTCAAAACTCAATATAAATTTTGAGTTATATTTTTGGGATAAATGATATTTATGAATTTGATGACGGAAAGTTTTCTTAGATAAATGAGAAATAGTATGTATTGAAGATATATGGATTTACTTTGAAACATCATGAATTAAAATGTTGATCCTTAGTGGAGTAAAGAGAGTCACTATTTCAGATAAGAACTTAGGAAGGATATAGAAAAGTCATTGTGGATGCTTCATAATGATTTTTAAATATACATTTTAGAATTTGTAACAATAGTGTTACTTATATAGTGAAAAAGTAAATCATTGATTATGAGAACCTCAAGAATATTCATATGACTCAATGATATTGAAATCATAGACTTTACAAAAGTTATGACAAGATGATAGAGAAAATTTGAAGAAAGAAATATGATCAGAAGGAATTTTTTTGAAGAAAGTCATATAGAAGTATGAATCCTTTGAATTGAGATGAAATATTTACTTCCAAATATTTGATGGTTATATCGAGAACATTAGTTAATTCAATTGAGATTTAATGCAACATTTCATCTTTGGTTGATGGTTAAAGAACTATGCATACCTTGAAAGACATGTTAAAGAATATTTCTATTAAATGAAATGGTGAGTAACAATATGCTAGAAATATATTATGAGAATTACCAATTGGTAAAGTAAAGATTGATGGCATCAGTCAAAGGAAATGTGAAATTTAAACAAAAGGATTTCTCAGAGTAATAAGTTTTATGACTTTGATAAATTCTACCTTTAAGGAAAAGGTAATATGATTGATGAATCAAAAGGAGAATAAAAGATTTCCTTACGTGTCCACATTTCACAAAACAAGCTATAGGACAAAAATTATAAATGAGATGATGATAACTGCTAAGTTGTTATATTAAATTTCGAGGATGAAATTTCTATAAGGGGGGAAGAATGTGAAAACCTCAATTTTTTTAGAATTATTTGGAATTTTTACAAAAATTGAGGTAAAATATTATATTCAATATAATATTATTTTTTAGAAAAAAGAATCAAGTTTTTAAACATAAATATTTGGAATCATACTTAGAAAACTATTCAGAATGACTGTAAGCACGCTGAAATCTGAGCTCGGATGAAAGATCCCTATTTTTCTTAATTTTTGTGAATTTATATTTACCCATTAGGGTAAAATGGCCATTTCACTTTTGTGTGGGGTCCACAAAAGTTAGCTGAGATGGGGGATAGCCAGCACAAGGAATATCAATGATGAAGAATAAATATGGTGAGGAATCTCATTTGATTTTAATAGGAAAAGAATAAAAATTATTGTTTTAGAAATAATATAAAATTTAATTAAAATAATTCAAAAACAGCCCTATAAATACTCTCCCACTATTCACACAAAATTCTAGATCTCTCTCTCTCTCTCTCTCTCTCTCTCTCTCTCTCTCTCTCTCTCTCTCTCTCTCTCTCTCTCTCTCTCTCTCTCTCTCTCTCTCTCTCTCTCTCTCTCTCTCTCTCTCTCTCCAAAGAGAATATCCCCTCATGGAGTATCGAGTGCGTCTGCGGACATGTCATCCCTTGAAGATTGGGGTTTTCACCTGAAAACCCCAATCCAATTAGCCATTTCATTTCATCCATTGGATTTCAATCTCCACCATTGGATGGATTCAGCTGACTTGTTTTGTAAAATCTCCAAAATTTCAGATTGATTAGGGTGTATTCACTGGTGAAATCATCGAAAAGCAGTAACTCTAACAACCCATAATGGTTATCCTCCATTTTTCGGCTTCCTCCAACAATGGCACCGGTCCAGGTTCCTAAAATCTGATTCCCTGCACTCTCCTCTTCAATTCTCCTCTCCCTATTTCTTCTCTGGCTTCAGTAAACACCTCGACAGCAAGAATTATAGAAACCCTAGCCGTCCGGCTAGGGCTTCAATATCTAGTAGGATTATATCTTTTCGGCGGCTATTCTCTCCTCCAAATGGGATCCAGGTAGGTTCCCTTCTTTCTCCCCTTCATTACCAGTCTTCTAAGGGAGATCTCCAACCTCTCAGGGATCTCCCTGGCCATCGATCCATCAAAGACGACAGATCTGGCATGTAAGGTTGAGATTCCATCTTACCCAGCTCAGATGAAAACTTTGAGCCGTTGGATGAGATGTTGGGAATAAAAAATCTTGGGGGATAAAATCTGGGCCCTTAACGTGGTCGAATCTAAGAGGATCGGGGAAAGGGTGATCCGACAGTCCAGATCGGACCATCTTGCCTATGCCAGGTCACTCCTCCCCATACATAGACAATCACCAATAACGAGGTAGGCCACTGATCGACCCATCGATCCATATAACCCAGATTGAATCTGGGCCATTGTTTTTTACTAAAAACTTAAAATTCCAATTTTGGGCTCATTTTAACTCCAAATTAGGATTAGAAAGAAGGTTTGGATTCTTGGTAAATATTAGAATCTAATGAAAACATAAAAATTAGGTTTTATGCACTGTAAATTTCTGTAAATCACAAAAAGTGGTACTAATTTCCAAGATCAATTAAATCAGACATGATCAAACCTTAGGATTTTGATCCATTAGTGACTTAGTGATGTGATAACTTGAATAAATAGATTGGATATAACTAATTTGGCAGATCTTAAGACCTTGACCATTAAGAGTAACAAAATCCTTAAAAATACATAATAATCTCCTTGATCAGATTGTTCAAGGATGATTAGAAACTCTGACTGAGTATGGATGATGATCTAATGATAAGATCGTGAGAAATGAATAGCCTGATGTGGCTAATTTGGGATAGATTTAGATCTATGCCCTTAATTTTGATAAAATGGCTTAAGATCTTATTGATCGGTTGGATAAAAAAAGATTAGATCATTTGATGAGATGAGTCAATGATCTAGTGATGATATCACATTAAGGTAATGTGATAGATCTGAATAAAAATGAAAGAACAAGATCTAAATTTAATAGAAATCAAAATATGATCATTTGATCAAAATGAATAAATATGATGTATTCAGATGAGCATGTGAATTATTATATTCTATTGTAAATGTTCTTTTATTTGCTTAGTAGATTTAATTATTTATGCTTTAATTGTTCATGTTATGTAAATTACATGAAAAATGTAATTAAATGACAATAGATATCGATGAACATTTAAAATGAATATGGACATGGACTTGATGATAGTAAGGGCTATAGTTAGCATGATAATATAAGGAATATCATTTCCTTGGCCCAGATTAGGAGAATAATAAACCCCATGAATGACATTTTAAATGTTCATGAATTTAATTAAAATAAAATAGCAAGAGTACTTAGGGTTTAATGTTCATGGGAACCTTATGAAGGTTGAGCTAAGGTTACCCCAGTAAATGCTGAACATAGTGGTTAAGGGGGTTCTCTAATAAGATCATAAAAGGATAGTAAACTATCTAATCCTAATAAAAATGATAATCAAAGATCAAACAAGATCCATAGAGAGATCTTGAATGATCAAGAATCATAAGAAACATAATATTGTGTTAGTATGTATATTTTTTTGAATTAGTATAAATGTTAGATTTAAATATAGATCAATAGATTAGACCTTAATCAATGTGATCCAAGGAAAAAGATCCAAATCATCCTAAGTAAGGATGATCAAAAGAATAACTATGAAGTATAAATGAGATGAGGAATGACTGTATATATATGATTTGATAGATAAATGAATGATATGATGATCAGGATGAATTTGATGATGGATTGTGGAAAGTAAAGGTAGGTGGCACTTAAGAATATATTCAATATAGAAGATATATATATATATTTTACAAATGATCTTATTTTGATAACTATAGATTGATTATAATTGCCTTAAATTTGTTTATAAATGAACAAATGGTGTTGAAATGAATACAAAGTGATTGCTTAAGTAATTATGAAATTATTTAAGGCAACAAATGATGTGGAAATGAATACAAAGGGATTAATTAAGTAATTATGAAATTACTTAATGGGTAGAAGGAGAATATTTGAATTATATAAGTTAGACCCTCAAGAAATAAGTTATAGGCATGTCCTATTATAACCAAACACCTAGTCTGTAAGTATGAAATATTATTTTTCATACAAGCATGGAGGCTTGTGGTTTTGTTTTAAGATAGGTTTATGCCTGGGGATGCCAATGCTAGGAGAGTTATGAGGGTTTGGCCACCCACTCTCCGAAACTGATTATGATGATGATACCGTGCTCAAAGAGAGACAAAATGTTGGGTGGGGCAATTGTGGGAAGGTTGCCACTGTAACAACCATGGTTCCCCTCATACGAATATGGATCTGTATTTTCCACCGTGGTATTAGTGGAGTATTAAGCAGTTATCCGGGCGCGCTGTACAGATTGAGACTGCAAGCATGGTAGTCCTTGATTATTTTTGCATTATGATGCAATTGATTTTGGCATGATGAGGTGCCTTATGTTATGGCATAATGAGATGCCTTATTTTATGGCATGATGAGATGCCCGATAAAAGTTATTACTAATGTTGTATTAGAGGATGATTCCCAATACATCATGATTATATATTAACACCTAGTGTTAATATTGAAATCACTTGGAAATAAGATATTATTGATGATATTGAATATATTCACAATTTTCAGTGATTTTATTTATATATAATATATACATATAATTCATATGATGAGTGAAGGATGAAATGGTTATCCACTTGTATAAATTAATTTATATCATGGATATAAAGAACTGTTGATTTTGAGATATATTGATTATATTTCTTAAATCCCCTACCAAGCATAGCTTGCGGGATATTATAAATGTTTGATTGTTTACAATATCTCAAATATAGTTAAGGAAGATTGAAAGCTTAGACTTGAGGATGATCATTCCCGAACTACTACTCAAGGTATTTACTTTGAGGAAGATTGTATTGATTGTTTTGTAATTTGTATTGTAATATTTGGATAAGGTATGTAATGACTACCGGGGCTGTGTATGTGAACCACTGGATTGATCATGATTTTAATAAAATTATTTCTATTGATATTCAATAGAAATTTTATTTTATACAAAAATCTATATATGATAAGTAATTTGAGGTGGCACTCGGGTTTTTGACAAATCAATTTCAAAGAAAATATGTTTCCGCTGTTTGTATTTTGAAAGAGTTTCAAAATCAGGGCCCTACCTTTGCAAATATTTGTGAAAATGTATTTTAAAAACCCTGATTGTCACAAATTAAGTGTTTTTCAAGCACTCAAATCAACAAGCTCAGGGTTCATTTCTGTAAGAAACCCTCCATCTATGAGAAGGGGTAATTTAACTCTCCCTTAAGGTGCCCATCACCCATCAATATTGGTTTAGGTCTAATCCCCTCTATAAACTTAGAAGAAAGAATTTATCCAAGCAGGTTTCTATTGCTTTTACCACGTATAATAAGGTCATGGATATGGCCACTGAAATTTGCCTTAATGGAAAGAGGGAGATAAAATAAGAGGAGCAAATAGGGAATCTTCCCCCAATTCTTCTTCTCCTCCTAAGTCACCAATCAACTCACAAAAGAAAGCAATTATGGAGTCCCAAGTTAAGGATACTCCCCAAAGCAAGAGGAACCATTAATTGATGTGGCTCCATACACTGCACCTAGAAAGAGGGAGAAAGTCATTGCCTCCCTCAAGACTTATAATAAGGCTAAGTAGGAAGCTCAAGCCAGTAACGTAAAGAAGGAACTCTAGGTTGAAAAGCATTGGAGAGAAGCATGTGAAAGGACAAATTGCAGTTCTCCTCATAACTAGGGTTGCAAATCATGTGTCAAGTCATGAAAAAGGAAGCCTTTGCCCTTCGTAAAAAAGCATTCCCACCTTTACTAGCACAACTAGTCATCATAATGGTGACTCTAGCTACATCCCTAGAGGACCAAATATGCAAATGCCAACACAAATTGGTTGAAAAGGACATGTAAATAGAGACCTTAAAGGCCCATTGGTGTAGCTTTAAAATTACTTGAAAGCACACGAATCAGTGTATTATTTTCACACAAGCAAGGTCAATCCCAAGAGGAATCTCACATATTGAAATGGATTGGATTTTATTTAAATTGATTAACTTCAGCCAATGAGAAAGAGTTGTAGATAAATTGGGAAACTAAAGTACTCAAAATAGAAATATACATGGAATTAGAAACTAAACTAGAAAGGCAACTTACTAAAACCAAAATTACAATAAAATTGGAAACTTACTAAACTAACATGTATGCAAACTTAGAAACTTTAGTAAGGAAATGACAATAAATAACTAACTTATGGTAGTTAGTAAAAATGAAAACTTTCCTAATCTAGAATTAAAAGTAAGGACAACTTACTAATATTTAAACTAAGAAATTGGGATTGAAAAATTAACTAATTAACAACAAACAAATAAAGAAACTACATAGAATTAGAAAGATTCAAATTAGAAAACTAAACTTAAGAAAACTACATAAAAAAGAAACTTTCCTAATTTAGAACTTTGTTAAACTAAAACTTACCAAAAATAGAACTTTTTAAAAATAAAAAAGAAACCTTTCTAAACCTAAAGCAACATAAAATTAACTAAATTAACTACTATATCACAAGATTTAGCGACTAAATTAACCAAATTTCAAATGAGAATGAGACTTAGAACCATGCGCATGGTTTTTGGACTATGTGCATGATTTTGGAACCCTAAAAATGATGAAAATTGCTAATTCTAATGCAAGCTAACATGCAAAATAACTATGGGATCTAATAAGCAATATGAAAAACTAAATGGGTACCTAAGGATATAAGTAAAAACAATATTTAGATGGTTGAAATTAAAGCACAAAGTTAAGAAAAAACCAAATTTCAAATTTCGGTACTTAAGAACAGTTAATAAATCTCACATTAGAAAGTTACTGAAATCATAACTTTTATGTAGATCTCAAGTAATTTGAAGAAATAAATAATCCATAACAAGAAGTCCCAAAGGAATTTATTGAATCACCTCCAAATTTACATCAATATTATGCACATAAAACTATATAAAATTCCTAGAATTTGCACACTTTTCCAAATCTTGAAATCCTGTATAAACTAAAACAAAATTTCAATCTAATGCTTACAATATAGAGTATAATAACATGCAAAGAAATACCATGAAGGAATTTAATAGAACAAAGCAAGTGGGTGAATTAGCTAAGGAAAAATCACCTAAAACTAGGGGGGAAAATAATGAACATAACATGAATTTTTGAGAGAAGAAATCAACAATTTAAGCTAGCTCTTCTCTTGGTTGTCACTACCAGAGAATATTTAACAAAAATCTTGAAAGAATAACAAAGAAAATAGTGAATTAAGCCATAAGATTTTCTTAGAAATTGTTCAAATTTCAACCATTTATTGACTATAACTTGTTTTTTATATCTCTTCAAAATTTTAAGAGTTTTTATATGGTGGATGCATGTATTTCACTTTAAAAAATTTAGGGCAAAGATAATTGACTTAAAATTAATTTTCTTATTTCTCTTCAACTTTTTAAGAATTCCGATATGGTAGACACACATACTTTCACTTGGAAAAAAGTAGTATCAGAAACTACAAATGGGTTCAATTTTTCTAGTTACTCTACCATATATCTTATTATTGCGAATGAGTCATGGATCATTATTCAAGAATGTAAGTCTTGTAAGCCTTAAACTTTTGGCTTGAAGGGGACAATTTTAAGGAAATAAAAAAACAAAAAACAAAAGGAGAGTGGTCTATTCAAAAGCAAAATCTCCAAAAATAAAAGGCTTATAATTATTTCATGCTGGAGAAATTCTATTCCTGACTTATCTACATCAAGCTCTACCAGCTATTTCATGCTGGATTTATTCAAATTGTGACTTTTACATGTACTTCTTCCACTACTATTTCAAAGTGAAAATTGTGCATACACCATACAAGAACTCACTTTTTAAATAAAAATGAAAATATGAATTTCCTCCTTGGTTGGACAAATTTTGGAAACAATTTCATGCATTAGAATGGAATTAAAGAGGCAAAAAATATTGAAAAAAGGTAAAAAAATTAGGGATGAGGAAAAAGATAAAAAGGTATACTAAAAGAAAAGAAATGATGCTGTTGGTTGAAAAGAAGATGTTAAATTATTTGGCCTTTCATTTGAAATGTAGAAATAGTCGAGACTAAATTTTGAACACATATGCATTGATATGATTCAAAGTTGAAATTAAAGATAGTGAAAAGGAGTAATAGACAAGTAGCATAGTCTAAGTCGTGTCAACTTTTATTCTAGTTGTTAAGATTAAATGATATTTTCTTCCCTTTATTAAATTTTAATTCCACTTAGTTAGTTAATAGAAAACTTGAATATTAAGACTAGAGGATTTGTTAAACAAACATAGGTGAAATAGGTACTTAAGTTATTCTGTAATTTCATCCTACTATTTAGTATTCTCAATGATGGGTAGTTTAAGCACCTCCAATATTTTTGTTTAAACCAAGCTCTCATCCTTAATAGTATGTAAACATATAGAATGTAACTATATAGAAGTAAGAAAATATGTCCCCATCTTTTGAACTTCTTGTTCTTGTCTATGAAGTAATGAAATATAAGGTATTTTCCTTTTAATATTTTTATTAATGTTAGACATGGACTCCCAAGAGTAACGTTGGACTTCAAAGTATCACGATAGAGGCTCCTTGTTCATTATGTAGAAGGCTCCTTTTTTATTTGGATATGTTTTAAAAGACATTTGTTCATTTATTTCTTTCATTATTAATTTTAATTGTTCCTATTACTTACAATTACTAGCTTTTATGTTCAATATATTTATCAATTAAGTGTATGAGTAACCAAGACGTTGTGTATTCAAATTCACCCTTTCTTAGTAGAAAATATCTTTATTAATAGCTAAAAAATAAGTGGTTCTAAGTTCTTCCTTTAATTACTGCAAGATATATACTTAATTGTATTTTTTTAATATTTGAATAACTATGTCGGAACGAATATTCAAGGATTGTCTCTTTAATCTCTTAAGCAATGGAAGGGGTATTCATAAAGTAGATAAAATAGAATTCACAGAATGTCTTAGTTTAGTGTGGACACAACCATATATTTTGTAGCTTGCAATATCAGTTAACATTGAAGGTCTTGTTTTTTGCTATGACACAGGTACAATTGAGCTTTCTTCCATAAAGTTCTTATGCATTTCTTATCTAAGTTACATGTAGTATCAACCTAATTTCATTATAAACCTTGTTTCTTAATGATGGAAAATGCAATATATGTATGTATGTATGTATACAACTATTTCTTATTATTCCATTATAAATATTGTAGCTAAGAAACATACCGAACCTAGCATAATTTTTCCTAAAACCTTGTATTACTTTAGAAACACATTGCATAGCTATTGGTTATTATTCCATTACAAATATTGTAACAAGGAAACACACCCTACCTAGCATACTTTTTTCTTAAACCTTGTATTACATTAGAAGCATATTACTTGAGAAATCCTAAGGAATATTTATTCAAGTTTTCTGAATCCACAATTATTCAAGTTTTCAAAATCCCATGTGTGTGTACATGTGTGTGTATTGCTTATTATTCCATTATAAATATTGTAGCTATGAAACTCACCCTATCTAGCATACTTTTTTCTAAAATACTGTATTGTATTAGAAGCGCATTACTTGACAAATCATAAGGAATATTTATTCAAGTTTTTGAAATCCTAATTTATTCAAAATTTCATAATTCCATGCCTACTTTACATGAAACAGTGATTTATGTCTTTAATAAGAAGTTCCTATAGCAAATAGTGACCAAATGGATTATCTTTTTGAATGACAAAGAAATTGTTAAGAACCAATTGACTTTTGTAGTTCCTATCTTTCCATGCATCCTCCACTTGCTATCAATTCTACTCTTCGGAGATAAGTAAATTTGAAAAATAACATTTTCAAGATCCTTGATAGATTTGTTTGATGGAAATACTCTTTTCCTTGAATAGAGGCAAATGGGATAAACATTGTACCCAAATCTAGTTTCCTTTATGAGATGCTTTTTATCATTCTCGTACTTGTTGATGAACTTTTCTGCATTAATCAAAATGATTTTGCTGAAAGAACCTACATAAAATTGTAATGCTATATCATCTTTATTAATAAGATTAGTATGAAGTATAGTTTGAAACCTTAAGAACTTGACACCACTCATAAGTGAGGAAAGGTGAGTTAACTTGAAACAACTCATTAGTGAGCAAAAACACTCAAGTAGGATTTTTATGTAATTCCTTTTGTTTTTGTATATTTTGAACTTCACTTTGTGTAACTAGTAATTGTTAGACGAGTTGGTTGGAATGTATTACTTTGATTTGGGAGGTCTTCTATTCAAATCTTGGCCTTATTTGAAATGTTTTGTTTAAATAGCAAATCAGCTTGTTGAATAACTTTTTTGCTATTGAATCGAGTAATTCAAATGAGTTACATGTCTCAACTTGCAACTTTTTAAAACTAAGGTTTGAGGTGCTCCTTCTAAAATCAACTCTTGCCTTGAGTATTATGCGATGACCCAAGTTTTTAAAACACATTTTCATAAATAGTTGTAAAGGTAGGGCCCTAATTTTGAAAAATTTTAAAATACAAACAGCGAAAACCTATTTTCTTTATAATTGATTTTTCTAAAACCCGAGTGCCACCTCAAATTACTTATCATACATATATTTTTGTATAAAATAAAATTTCTATTGAATAACATAGAAATAATTTTATTAAAATTAGGATTTATCCAGTTGTTCACATACACAGCCCCGGTAGTCATTACATACCTTGTCCAAATATTACAATCCAAATTACAAAATAATCAATACAATCTTCCTCAAAGTAAATACCTTGAGTCATAATTTGGTGATGATTATCCACAAGTCTTGAGCTTTCAATCTTCCTTAACTGTATATGAGATATTGTAAATATTCAAACATTTATAATATCTAAGCAAGCTATGCTTGGTAGGGGATTTAGGAAATATATTCAATATATCTCAAAATCAACAATTCATTATATCCATGATATAAATCAATTTATATAATTGGATAACCATTTTATCCTTCACTCATCATATGAATTACATGTATATATATTACATATAAATAAAACAATTGAAAATTGTGAATATAATCAATATCATCAATAATATCTCATTTCCAAACTGATTTCAATATTAACACTAGGTGTTAATATATAATCATATCGTATTGGGAATCATCTTCCAATACAACATTGGTAATAACTTTTACCAGTCATCTCATCATGCCATAAAACAAGGCATCTCATTATGCCATAACATAAGGCATCTCATCATGCAATAACATAAGGCATCTCATCATGCCATAATCAATTGCATCATAATACAAAATAATCAAAAGACTACCATGCTTGCAGTCTCAATCCATATAGCACCCAGATAACTGCTTAATACTCTACTAATATCGTGGTGGAAAATACAAATCCATGTTCGTATGGGGGGCACCATGGCTGTCACTGTAATGACCCCGAATTTTTGTAACTTATTAAGGCAAATTAATAATGTTTGAATTTTTAGAAATTCTGGGCTGGAATATTAGGTTATTGAAAATTATCTTTTTGTGGAGATTATATCATGAATTAAAATATATAAATTATGGATGTACTTGGAAAAATGATCGAAACAACATTAAGTACGTTCAATTCTGAGTTAAAATGAAAATTCCTTAATTTTCTCCATTTGGGGGTAAAATGGTAATTTTACCCATATTCCATATCTAAGATATGAGACCTCAATATTCATGAAGTACATAGAAATATGATTCCAACACCACTAAGTACGCTCGATTCCGAGTTCGGACAAATATTGCCTATTATTCTCCAATTTTTGGGTTCAAAGGGCAAAAATGTCTTTTCACATAAAAAGTGGGACCCACAAAGTGGGCCAACGTTCTAGAAGCAACAATAATTGCTCAGTTCATTATTGCTTGTAGTGAAGAATGTAGTTGAGAATGGAGAATGCACTTGTAATAAAAAATATTCTAAAGTAATAAAATATCTTATCAAAATAAATGATAAAAAATTCAAATTTGACTATAAATATGTCCCAAAAATTTTCAAAAATTTTCACAACCTTAACCAAAAAATTTCCAAATCTTCCCTAGATTTTCAGCTCCAAATTCTCATTCATCCCTCCCCAATCTCTATTTTTCTTATTTCTCTCTCCTCTTTCTAAGTGGAATAGGAGACCTAAATTCAATTAGGCACTCCGTTCCAGTACAATCTAATAAATTCCACCATCCATAACCTCCTATACTACAGTATATATAAAATTCCCAAATCAATTTCAAGATCCAATGGTTCCAACAACAGAAAATCATAAAAAGGTGGACAATCAGACTATATTATCATCAACCAGTAATTCTATCAAATTGGGCATTTATATTGTTTTTCTCCAATCAGGTAGGTGGAACTACTATCCATACATATTTATTATGGTTTAGTGTAATTTTTATTTTTCTGTAATTTACTTTGAATGAAAAAAAGGTAAAAATAAAGTAAAAACCAGAGCCTTCAATTCATGGTAATAGAGAGTCAGATGAAAATTCTGAGCTTTCCAATCGATCCAGAAGCATAAAAAACCCCTAGGATACAATTTTCAAGAAAATCTAACAAGGTTTGGACCCTCAATTGAGAGGGATTAGTTCTGCTGGGCCCAGATCAAATCTGGACCCTAGGAACGACTATAAAATTCAATTTAAGATTGTGGAGTCATATGAACTCCAAATTGAGATCAGAAAGAAGCTATGGAAATCTTATAATGTCTAGTTTCTAATGAAGTCATAATATTTCTAAAAATTATTTCTATATTTTTCTGTATTTTGGAAATAAGTGTTCAATTTCTAAGATCTTCAAGATCTGAGGTGATCAGATCTTGGAAATTTATTTTAATGATGATATAATAATGTAATAAAGTAATATATATGGTTAATTTGGACAGATCTTGGATAAACTAGGGGATCTTTCCTTTATGGTAGAAAAATCCTAAAATAAAAATAAAAAAATACAAAGGGACCCACTTAATCAATGAGATCAAGTATGATCAGATCCTTGGGATGGATTAAATGGATGATATTATGATGAAATTAAGTTAGATCATGGATGAAATGTGACAAAATCAAGTGGATATGATTTATGGATCTTAATGGATTAAAAGCCTTAAAGGAAATTAAAACCCTTGATCTAAAGGAAAACACCTAAGATCTAATGGTTGGATTATATTTAAAGGTTTATAATAATCTTAATAAAATTAGTTTAATTGTATTTTATTGGATATAGAAGTGTAAATGTGATTTATGTTCTAAGTTTTAATTGTCTTTTATTGGATATAAAGGTGTACATGTGATTTATGTTTTAAGTTAGAAAGCATGATAGGGTAATCTTTAAATTTTAGTATGATATGCCCTAAATGAGTAATTTTTTAGTAGATTTGATTATCTTAGGATCATGTTAGTGTAAATTAGAGATTTAAACATGATTCCATTAAGATAGAAGTACAATTTTATGTATTTCATAACTTAGAATCATGTTAGTTTTATTTCACTAGCTTAAGTTACATTCATAGGAAGAATGTTAGTATATAGTTGTTAAACTTATATTTGATTTATGCTTTCAAGTTTATGATTTACTTATTGTCAAATTTTATTCAATTGTTAAGTAGTTGTTAAGATATAAGGAGCATAAATCACCAAAAATGTAAACTAATAAAATATAGAGATTCATGGACAACTAAGATGAATGAATGATTTTGACTTAATAAGGGCTATAGTTAGTAGGACAATATAAGGAATGGTTTACCAATTCCTTGGCCCAAAGTAGGAAAATAATGAACATCCATGGATGACATTATGCATATCCATGGAAATTAATTAAAATCAATTAGAGAAGGGACTTAAGGTAAAGAGCTCATAGGAACCTTGTCAAAGGTTGAGCTAGTACCACTCCAGTGGACTCTGAACATTGTGGTTATAGGGGGTATACAAGAGCCAAGTGCTTTTCCCTCACCTCCTGTTGACGTAAGAGAGGTTTAAACGCCTCCTTACATGAGGGTTGTATTAACCACTTTTTGAGCAGACTTTAACTGGTAAGTACTAGCCATCCTGAAATAAGGAGGAGTTGTCTAGTGATAGGGAAATAAATTATCTTCAACCAAGTAAGACACTAACTAGTTGAATAATAATAAGAACATAAAAAGATAGCAAATTATCTAACCCTAATAAAAATAGTAAGTAAGATAAGGATGATCAAATAAGATGAGATCTTGTATGATCAAAAACAATAAGGAAAAAGAAACATCAATGTAAATTCGATTGTTATGTATGATATAGATAGTATTTGTGTAGATGATATTAAACCCATGGATATATGATATTCAAGGAAGAAAGATTCATATCATCCTACATAAGGATGATCAAAAGACCATATAGTATGTACCCTTGATTAGAAAAATGACATTATACATATGATTTGACAGATATATGTTAATCGAGACTATGACAGATTTCAAGGAGTAAGAATACCTTATTGAGGTAGGTGGATTATTAAGAATGCCTTTACATGAAGATACATGTCTAATACATGATCTTATGTTTTGAAGTATTGACATGTATGATACCAATATATTAAGGTAAATACCTCAAATTGAAATATGATCCAATCAAATGATGAGGAAAATAAGTATTAAATGGTTAAGTTGAGAATTGAGAACAACTCTAAGTGAATAGGAAAGTAGAAAATATTTCAGCCCTAGATAAACGTACATATAGTCTGATATGTATAAGTATTATTTTACATACAAGCTTAGAGGCTTGTGGTTTTGTTTTAAACAGGCATAAGCCTGAGGATGCTATGCTAGGAGAGTTAAGAGGGTTTGGCCACCCACTCTCCAAAACTTGATGATATTGAAGACTAAGCCTAAGAAAGGCTAAAAGTCGAGTGGGGCATTTATGGGAAGGCCACCACTGTGACAGCCATGGTCCTCCCATATGGACATGGATATTGTAATTTCCACTGAGAATGGTATAAGTGGATTATTAAACAGTTATCCAGGCGCGCTATACGGATCAGACTGCAAGCATAGTAGTTCTTGATTATTTTGCATTATGATGCATATGAAATTGGCATAGTGAAATACCTTAAGGGATGGCATGATGAAATGCCAGGTAATTGTATATTACCAATATTTTTTCCAAGAAGGAAAAATCCCAGTATAGTAACTGGCTAAAATACAAATCTCCTATAATGAAAAGAGTTGATCAATTTTGTATGGAAATGATTATTGATTATTTTTACAATTTTAACAGATTTGTTCTTATATACTATGTATGTATAAAGGTGAACACAAATGATAAGGAAATGAGATGTTCATATAAATAATAGTGGTCTATGAATGTGTTTATGATAGAATGAATTATGGGATAGTTGAATATTGAGATTTTATTGTCAATAACTTACATTCTTATCCCCTACCAAGCATAGCTTGCTGAGATATTGTAAATGTTCGAATGTTTACAATATCTTAGATACAGAGAAGGAGACTTAGGAGCTCAAGACTTGAAGAACTATTGAAGAATAAGTAATAAGGGTATATCCCTTGAAACATTATATTGAGCGCATATATTGTATTTAGAACTTTGTAATTTGAATTGTGTATTTGGACAAGTATTGTAAGGATACAATGGGTTGTGTATTGTGAACCACTGGATGGATTCAGGAAGTTTAATAAAATCATATTCCTTCAATGGAATTTTATTTTGTACACAAATTGTACTTATGTTATGTATGAAGTGGTGACTTGGGTTTTCAAAACAAGTTTTAAAATAAAAGATTTTCTGCTGCTTTGTTTTGCGAAATTTTTTTACTGATGGGATGCCCTTGGCTTTGAAAAATATATTATAAAATGTGTTTCAAAAACCCGGGTCGTGTCAGTCACAATGGTGACCTTCCCATAATTGCCCCACCCAACATTTTGCCTCTCTTTGGGCATGGTATCATCATCATAATCAGTTTCAGAGAGCAGGTGGCCAAGCCCTCATAACTCTCGTACCATTAGCATTCCTAGGCATAAGCCTATCTTAAAACAAAACCACAAGCCTCCATGCTTGTATGGAAAATAATATTTCATACTTACAGACTAGGTGTCTAGTTATAATAGGACATGCTTATAACTTATTTCCTTAAAATTTCAGGGTCCAACTTATATAATTCAAATCTTCTCCTTCTAACCATTAAGTAATTTTATAATTACTTAATCAATCCCTTTGTATTCATTTCCACATCATTTTTTGCCTTAAGTAATTTCATAATTACTTAAGCAATCACTTTTTATTCATTTCAACATCATTTGTTAATTCATAAACAATTCTAAGGTAATTATAATGAATCCATAGTTATCAGAATAAGATCATGTGTAAAATACATGTATCTTCTATATTGAATATATTCTTAAGGTCCACCTACCTTTACTTTCCACAATCCATCATCCCATTGATCCTGATCATCATATCTTTCATGTATCTGTCAAATCATATATATATATGTATATATATATAGTCATTCCTTAACTTATTTATACTTTCTAGTTGTTCTTTGATCATCCTTATTTAGGATGATTTGGATCTTTTTCTTTGGATCATATTGATGAAGGTCTAATGTATTGATCTATATTTAAATCTAACATTCATACTAATTCAAAAAAACATAATACTAACACAATATTATGTTTCTTATTATTCTTGATCATTCAAGATCTCCCTATGGACCTTGTTTGATCTTTGATTATCTTAATTACCATTTTTATTAGGGTTAGATAGTTTACTATCCTTTTATGATCTTATTATTATTCAACTAGTTAATGTCTTACTAGTTGGAGATAGTTTATTTCTTTTCTAACACTACAGCTCCTTATTTTAGAATTAACTAAGGCTTACTAGTTAAAAGCTACTCATATAGTGGTTAATTTAATCCTCATGTAAAGAGGTGTTTAAACTTCACAAACGTCACCAGAAGGTGGGGGAAGAGCTATGCTCTATTAGAGAACCCGCTTAACAATCATATTCGGCATTTATTGGGGTGACCTTAGCTCAAGCTTCATAAGGTTCCTATGAGCAGTAAACCCGAAGTACTCTTGCTATTTGATTTTAATTAAATCCATGAACATTTAAAATGTCATTCATGGGGTTTACTATTCTTCTAATTTTTCCCAAGGAAATGGTATTACTTATATTGTCCTACTAACTATAGTCGTTACTATCATTAAGTCCATGTGCATATTCATTGTATATGTTCATCAATATCTATTTTCATTTAATTACATTTTCCATGTAATTTACATTACATAAACATTAAAGTGTAAATAAATAAATATAACAATTACATCTATTAAGAAATACAAAGAACATTTACAGTAGAATATAATAATTCACATGCTCATTTCGATATATTATATTTATTCATTTTGATCAAATGATCATATTTTGATTCCTATTAAGTTTAAATATTGATCTTTCATTTTTATTCAGATCTATCACATTATCTTAATATGATATCATCACTAGATCATTGATGCATCTCATCATATAATCTGATCTTTCTTGATTTGACCGATCAATAAGATCTTAAGCCATTTTATCAAAATTAAGGGCATAGATCTAAATCTATCTCGAATTAGCCGCATCAAGTCATTCATTTTGCATGATCTTATCATTAGATCATAATCCATACTGATTCATAGTTTTTGTTCATCCTTGATCAATCTGATCAAGGAGATTATTATGTATTTTTAAGGATTTTGTTACTTTTAATGGTCAAGATCTTAAGATCTGCCAAATCAATTATATACAATCCATTTATTCAAGTTATTACATCATTAGGTCACTAATGGATTAGAATTTTAAGGTCTGATCATGTCAGATTTGACTAATCTTGAGAATTAGTACCACTTTTTTTGATTTACCAAAATTTACAGTGAATAAAATCTAAATTTTATGTTTTCATTAGATTCTACTCTCACCAGGAATCCAGAGCTTCTTTCCAATCTTAATTTGGAGTTAAAATGAGCTCTGAATTGAATTTTTAAATTTTTAGATCAAAATAAGGGCCCAGATTCAATCTGGCCCTTGCAGATTGACGGGGAAATCAAGGGCCCGTCTCTACCTCTTTCCACCAATGATAGCTAGTGTATGGAGAGGGGTGACCTGGGATAGCTGAGATGGTCCGATTTGGACCGTCATATTAACTCTTCCCCAAGTCTCCTAGAAGTGACCACGTTAAGGGCCTAGATTTCATACCCTAGGTTTTGGGACCCTCTGAATCCATCCAACATTTCAATATTCCCAAAAAATGTTGATTTACTAGAGTTTTCAAGATAAGTCATCAAATTTTGGTTCATCGATGATTCAGTCGCTGGTGAACCAAATTTAGTGGTGATCTTGCTTGAAATCAAGGGGAAAATAGGGGGTTTTTGAAGGACCTACTTGGATCCCCTCTGAAGTAGAGAAGAGAGCTAGAAAGGAAGAAATCCTCCAGATTTTGAAGCCCTAGCCAGACGACTAGGGTTTTTGTGATTTTTATGTTACCGGGGTTGTTTGTCGAAGCCGGAGAAGAAATAGGGAGAGGGGTTTTGAAGAGGAAGGTAAGGGGAACTGGAATATGGGTTCGAATTCCTTTGATTTTTTCTAGAGAGGGGAGTTTTGTGGTGAAATTGCTAGGCTAGAGAAAAATCCCTAGCCAACTGGATCGTCACAGGTGTTGGGTGGAAGGCGAGTCCCCAGATGTGCCAACCTGGGACAAGTTGGTTCCTGGGCCAGGCACGTGTGGGGACCACTGCTTCAATTGGAAAGAGAGGAGAGAGAAAAGAAAAAGGAAAAAGAGGGGGAAAGAGAGAGGGAGAGGGGAGAGAGTCTAGGGATCTGGAATTTCGTTTTTGAATTATTTTAATTAAAATTTTAATTATTTTTTAAAATAAATTTTCAACTTTTCTTATTTAATTCAAAAGCGATTCATCATCATTTTATTCTTCATCTTTGATATTCCCTGAGCTGGCATGTACTCCACTTTCTAAAATAAAACATTTACCTTCCAAATCAATTGCTCCACTCTCTCTCTCTCTCTCTCTCTCTCTCTCTCTCTCTCTTATTTAGATTTAATGCCATGTCTAATGCTCCAATTGATCAAATCAAACTTAAAAGGTATACTTTTGACTTGCTATATTTAGAAACATTTGTTTAGTCCTTAATTACCAAGGCATGAATCTTGAACATTTGAGGTTATGATCTCGCATGTCACTTTTACATTGTGGATCTAAGGAATTGCTTAGATGATGAACTAGCTTCCTTTAGGTTTCAAATCACCAAAAATGCGCAATTTCATCCATTTAACCATTATCTTGCAAAATACAAAATAAACTCTAACTATTGATAAATTGAATGATTCAAGGGTTTACAAATGCAACTGCTAAAGGTATTAATTAGAATAACTATGTTTCTATCATTCTACACCAACTAGGTGCTATCAAGGCATCGCTCTAGTTTGACTTGTCCCATTGCCAACCCTAATTTTATAACTATTTTTTCTTTAAATGATAAGTAGACTACAACCTAGTCTGTACTCATCCTCCTAATTGTAGAATATCACAACAATATATAATAAAGATATTAATGGATCAATTCTATTGATGTTCATATATAGTTTACATGTTACTATATGGAATATAAAAATACAATGAAATATACAATTATAGGAAAGTAGGGCTTTCTATATACCATACAAGAGAGTGGAACTTGCTATATACAACACAGGAAAATAGTAATTGCTATTTTACAACTCCCTTCACGCAAAATGAAGTAGAATAAAGGTTGATCTTGTTAAAGAGATCATGAAAATAATCATGGATCGCACTTTCTTAAAGACTTTCACAAGCGACTCAAAAGAAATATGAAATATGCTAATTGCACCATTAGTCACATCTAGGCTCGAAAGATCTTTATTTCCATATGCTTGTATATTGCTTATAGCAACATGTAAAATGTATATATGCAATAATACAACTTACCAACTAAGATCTTTATTCCCTATTATTGTGATTTTCTACCTAGTATTAGAGCTAGTTTGATCTCTTTCAACCTATTTTCACATCTTTTTCTCTTTTCATTCCCTTTGGGCTTTTTCTTGATTTTTATGATCTTTACACCTTCCAATAACTATATCTCGATCATCCAAGATCCCATCAAGGAGATTTTGGTGTATTTAAATTTCTCATCCTCTTCCACCAAACATCTCACTGATTAGAGTTCAGATGATCAAGTTATGTGTTACAACCTAGGTTTTTATAACACATTTTGTAATACATTTTGCAAAGATAGGGCCCTTAGTAGTAAAAAATTTTCGCAAAACAAAGCAATGAAAATTCTTTTCTTTAGAACTTGTTTGGTAAAACCCAAGTCATCACTTCATAACATAAGTAGAGTTTTATACAAGACAAGATTCCATTGAAGGAATAAATTTTTATTAAACTTCAAGATCCATCCAGTGGTTCACAGTACGGCCCGGTATCATTACAATACTTGTCCAAATTACATAATCCAAATTTCAAAGCTCACATACAATAAAAACTCTCAATACATATAATGCTCTCAAATAAAATACATGTCTTCAATGGAATACCCTGATTGATTATTCTTTCAAGTCTTCAAGTCTTGAGCTCCTAACTCTTGTTTTTTGTATCTGAGATATTGTTAACATTCAAACATTTACAATATCTCAGCAAGCTATGCTTGGTAAGGGATTAAAGAAGTAACATAATTTGACAATATAATCATAATACTCATTAATCCCATTATTCATTTCTATCATAAACACGATCATGGATCAATCTCATTTCTATAACCTTTCTTTTATCATTTATGTACATCTTTATACATAATGTATATGAACAAATTCATCAAAATAGTGAAAATATTCAATTCTCATTCCCAACTAAGTTAATCAACTCTTTCAAATGTAAGAGATCAGTATATCAGCTAGTTACTATACTGGGAATTTCCTTTATCCTGGGAATATTGCAATATATAATTACCTAGCATTTTATTATGCCATATATAAGGTATCTCACTATGCCTATCTCATATGCATCATAGTGCAAACTAAATCAAAGGACTACCATGTTTGCAGTTTAATCTGTATAGCGTGCCCGGATAACTACAATAATTTACTCATACCATATTCAGTGGAAATGTAAAATCCATGTCCGTATGGGGGAACCATGGCTGTCACAGTGGCAACCTTCCCATAATTGCCCCACCCGACTTTCTGCATTTCTTAGGCATGGAATTCATCATCAACAATTTTCAAAGAGCGAGGGGCCAAACCCTCATAATTCCCCTAGCATAGCATCCTGAGGCTTACGGCTATTTAAAACAAAACCACAAGCCTCCATGATCGTATGTAAAATATTCCTTATACATATCAGACAATATGTCCATTTATCTAAGGTTAGAATATCTTCTACTTCCCTATTCACTTAGGCTTTTCTTCAACTCTATACTTAACAATTTCATATCTAAGGGTTTTGAACCCTTCTAAACCTTTTGGATGGCTCAGATGTTTCATATGAGCCCTCCATGATGCATATCTAGAGGGTTTTTCATTAGAACTTGATTTTTCAAAACATTAACAGAAAATCAAATCCAGTGAAATTAAAAATATCAAAAATGACATAAACTGAATATTGGATGATATCCTCCTACCTGATTTACTCAAAATTGACGAATTGATGCCAAAATAAATAAATCCTCAATGTATGTCATAACACACCAAATAAATCTTGATTTGTCTTTTTTAGTTTATTCAACCATTGGATCTTGAAATTACTTTGGGGGTTTTGTAGATTAGGGAATTTAGAATAATATGGATGGTGGAATTTGTGACATTTGATCTAGAACAGAGTAGCTAATTGAACTTAGGGCTCTTGGTACTATTTTAGAGAGAGGAGAGAGAGAGGAAAAAAGAGAGACATTGGGGGAGATGGGGGAGGAGTTTGCTCTGATTTTTCAACGGAGTATAGGGGATTTAGGGTAAAGTTGTGAAAATTTTTGTAACATTTTTAGAGTTATTTGTATGCAAGTTTTTTAATTTTCAATTAAATTTTCATAAAAGTCTCCTTCTTTCTTTTTATTATTTTAGTTATGGGTGGAGTTTCCACCTCCACTACAATCTAGTAGTGCATTGCTCAATTATTGTTGCTTCCAGAACATTGGCCTACTTTGTGGGCCTCACTTTCATGTGAAAAGATCATTTTGCCCTTTTATTCATAAAAATAGAAAAAATTGATATTATTTATCCAAACTCTGATTTAGTGTACTCAATGGCGCCATAATTGATTTTTTGAGTACCTTCTAATTTTTTAAGTGCATTCCAAATATTCAAATTTTAAATCTTGGTTATGGGTAAAAATGGCCATTATACCCTTTTATGTAGAAAATTGAGATTTTTCATTCTAACTCAGAATTTAACGAAATTAGTGTCATTTGATTCAATTTTTTGTGTAAATTCTTAATTTCTAAGTTTCCACTCATGATTTAATATCTATGAAAAGATATTTACTTTTAACCTAATGTTCCAGCATGAGTCTTCTAAAATTTCAAACTTGCATTGATTTTTTCAAATCAATTTACAAAAATTGGACTTATTACAATCTTCCCCCTTACAATAATTCCATCCTTAAAATTTGTAACACTACAACTTATTCAAATAAATTAGGATGTGACTTCCTCATTTCTACTTTTGTTTACCATATGGATTCTTCAACAAAGTGATGTTGCCACAAGACCTTAACAAAGAAAATTGTTTAGGTTCTTAATTTCTGCTCTTTGTGGTCCAAAATACATATTGCCCTTTCATCAAAGGCTAGGTCTGGCTTCAATTCCTCTGGCACACTTTGAAGTATATGTGTAACATCTTGTAGGTATTTCCATAACATGGATACGTGAAATACATTGTGAAATTCATAGAGTTGAAGTGGTAAAGCTAATTTGTAAGCTACTAGACCAATTCTTTCTAATATTTCAAATGGATCAATGAACCTAGGCCTGATTTTTCCTTAGTCTTGAAATCTCATGAAATACGTGCTCTCCCACTTCAAATTCTAGATTTCTACGTCTTTTGTCAGCGTAACTCTTCTAATGACTATGTGCTGTTAACAACCTCTTCTTTATCATTCTAACCTTGTCTGTACATTGTTTCACAAGTTCAAACTTCATTAGTTTTCTTCTCCAACTTCACTCTAACAAGTTGGTGATCAACATGGTTGCCCATACAATGCTTCATAGGTCCCATGCCGATACTAGTCTGAAAACTATTGTTATACATGAATTCTACCAATGGAAGATGTTCACCCCAGTTTCCTTTCCAATCTAATGCACATTCCCTCAACATATCTTCTAGTGTCTGTATAGTTCTTTCTCACTGTCCATTTGTTTGGGGATGAAATGTTGTATTGAACCTAAGCGAAGTTCCCAATGCTTGTTATACACTCTTCCAACATCTTGAAGTAAATCTCCCATGTCTATCAGAGATGATGGATAATGGAATCCTATAAAGACTTACTATTTCTTTTATGTACAACTTAGCTAGACTGTCCATTGATTGATTTTGTCTAATTGGAAGGAAATGTGCTCATTTTGTTAATCTATCCACAATTACCCAAATCATGTCATGACCTTCCCTTGTCCTTAGTAGTCCTACCACAAAATCCATAATGATGTTGTTCCATTTCCATTTTGGAAGTTCTAGTGTTTGTAACATTCGAGCTAATCTTTGATGTTCAGCTTTTACTTGTTGACAATTTAGACACTTAGCCATAAATTTCCCTATATCTCTTTTCATGCCTTCCCACCAAAAGTTTCTTTTCAAATATTGATGCATCTTTGTACCTCTTGGGTGTATAGAAGATTTGAACTGATGGGCTTCTTGTATCAGTTCTATTCTTAATTTTGTATTTGAAGGAACCACTAATCTCTCCTGAAAATGTATCCCTCCATTTGTACCCTAACAAGACCCTATCTTTCTATACAATTCATGAGTTACTATATCCCCTTCTTGGGCTTTAAGAATTCTATGTACAAAAGCTGATTTAATGATGATGTTTGTCAGTATAGCTCTTGTTTGTCTACTTAACGCATCAACCACTACGTTCACTTTTTCAGGATGGTATTGGATGGCAAAATCATAGTCTTTGATGTATTTCATCCATCTTCTTTGTCTCATGTTTAGATTAGCTTGAGTAAAGATGCATTTAAGACTCTTATGATTTGTGAATACACTGAATTTTTCTCCATACAAATAGTGTCTCCAAATTTTCAAGGCAAATACTATAACTGCTAACTCTAGGTCGTGTACGGGGTAGTTCATTCCATGCTTCTTCAGTTGCTTAGAAGCATAAGCAATGAATTTCCCATTTTGCATTAATACACTACATAATCCTTTGCCTGAAGCATCACAGTATATTTCATAACCCCCACTAGCTGATGATATTGTCTATATTGGTGTTGTAGTCAATCTCTTCTTTAATTCTTGAAAACTATTCTCACTCTCCTCTATGCAGGTAAACTATACCCCTTTTCTAGTTAATGTAGTCAAAGGAAGGGTTAGATAGGAAAATCCTTGAATAAACCTACGATAGTATCCTGCTAATCCCAGAAAACTACATATTTCTGTTATTGTCTTAGGTTTCTCCCAATTCATGACTGCTTCAACCTTGCTTGGGTCCACTTCTACCCCATTCTTAGAAATTACATGATCCAGGAAATTGACTTTCCCTAACCAAAATTCACACTTACTAAATTTACCAAATAATTTATGTGTCCTGAGAGTATTTAGTATAATTTGTAAGTGTTCTTGATGTTCTTTGATACTAGTAGAGTAGATCAATATGTCATCAATAAATACTATCACAAATTTGTCTAAGTATTCCTTGAATATTCTATTCATCAAATCCATAAATACTGTTGGTGCATTGGTCAGTCCAAAAGACAAAACTAGAAACTCATAATGCCCATACTGAGTTCTGAATGCTGACTTGGGTATATCCTCATCCTTAATACACAATTGATGATATCCTGATCTAAGGTCAATTTTAGAAAAGGCCTTAGCAGATTGAAGTTGATCAAAGAGATGATCAATGCAAGGTAAGAGGTATATATTCTTTACTACATTGTTCAACATTCTATAGTCGATGCACAATCTCATGGGCCTATCCTTTTTCTTCACAAATATCACTGCTGCTCCCCATGGTGGACTACTTGGTCGAACGAACCCTCTATCTAACAACTCTTATAGTTGGCTTTTCAATTCTTTCAATTCTGTTGGGGCCATTCTATAGGGGGCTTTGGAAATTAGAGTTGTACCATGAATTAATTCAATGGTAAACTCAATTTCCCTATGGGGTGGTAATCCTGGAAGTTCTTCTGGAAAGACATCTAGGAATTCCCTGACTATATCAATTCCTGTTATCATGGGCTATTCAACATCTAAAGCAACCACTGTTGCTAAAAATGCTTGACATCCCTTAAACATATGTTTGGCAACTTTCATAGCCGATATGATTGATTTGTCTAAGTCATTGTGTTTCCCATATAGTACTAATACTTCCTCACCAGGTATGCTAAATGTGATTTTCTTCTTGTGACAATCCATAATTACCCAGTATTTTGCTAACTAGTCCATACCCAGCATAATGTCAAAATCTACCATGTTGAGTAGAATCAGATCTATATCCATTCTTTGCCCCAGTACTTCTGCAGGTACATTATGAAGGTATTCTTATAGTATAACTATTTTACCAATCGGTGTTGTTACACTTAGGTTGAATCACAAGTTTTTCACTCACAATTGTATACTATATGCAAATACACAGGAGATAAAAAGAATGAGTAGATCCTGAATCAAACAATAATTTCGCATGGGTATCAAATACTAGTAATATACCTTCTATTATTGCATTAGATGATCTTGCCTGGCCATCAGTAATAGTGAATACCCTCCCTCGGGGATGAGGGACATTATTTGGTTTTGCCTCCCTAACTGCTAACTGTTTATTGCAGTTTGTAGACATGTGTCCAAATTCTCCACAGTTGTAACATTTGATTAGAGGCCATTGTTGTAAGGGAGTGGGACATATATTCCCAACATGGAATCTTCTACATTTAGGACAAGGTCTTCTTTTGATATGATTCCTTGGCTTCTTAAAGATCTAAAGTTGTTGAAGGGTTTTTTGCCCTTCTAAAAAGGCCTTTGGTTGAAGTTTTCACCTCCTCCAACCTAATGGTTTGACTCTTCTTGAACTCTTCTTCAAACTTAGAAGTCATTTCTACATAGTCTGCTAGAGTGGTGGGTTTAGTTCCCATCACTTTAACCTTTAGCCCTGGCTGCAACCCTTCCATGAATTTGTCCACTATGTGCATCTTTGTATCACAAACATGTACAACAAATCTCTTCAATTGGGTGAATTTATTATCATAATCCACCACCGATAGGTTCCCTTGTTTAAGTTCCAAGAACTCCTCCTTTCTTAATTTTACATGGATAGGAAAATACTTATGATTGAAAACTTCTTTGAATTCCTCCCATGTAGTTTCTTCAGAATTTGAAACGAAGGTGTTGTTGGCTAACCTCCACCAAAATGTAGCCTCTTATTTTAATAGATATGTGACAAACTTGACTTTCAATTTTGGAGAAGTATGTAATGCACTGAAAGTCCTTTTTATTTCATATACTAATTCCTCTGCCTTCTCGGCATCACCCTTACCTTTATATCTGATAACCATCTTTTGAAATATCTCCATCATTTTATCAATCTTTTCTACTACTAATGAAGAATTTCCAACTCCCTTACTTGGCACAAAGGAATATTGCCCTTGTACTGGTGTGGAAGTATCTGGTGTTGGTGTGTTGTGTCTTATTTCAGGCTAAACATGAGCACTTGGTATATCAACTGGAGGTGATGAACTCTAGGGCTGTTGGATTTGAGGAAGAAGATTCCTCAATATGCTAGTCACCATTTCCTCCATATCGTTCATGGTTAATCCCTCCATATTATTCTCTGAAGCATTTTGAGATGTCTGCCTAGTTGCTCTTTTGGGTGCCATCTGCTCATAAAATAAATTTTCTATTAGTAATCTGTGTAACTCTTTCTATCTAAATCTATATTTGGATTGTAATTTCTTCCTTAGACATATTAGGCTGTAACTGTGACTGGATGATTAGCTTTGATACCAATGGTTATGACCCGAGTTTTTATAACACATTTTGTAATACATTTTGCAAAGACAGAGCCCTTAATAGTAAAAAAAATTTGCAAAACAAAGCAGTGAAAATTCTTTTCTTTAGAACTTGTTTTATAAAACCCAAGTCATCACTTCATAACATAAGTAGAGCTTTGTACAAGATAAAATTCCATTGAAGGAATAAACTTTTATTAAACTTTAGGATGCATCTAGTGGTTCACAATACAACCTAGTATCATTACAATACTTGTCCAAATATCAAAGCTCACAGACAATAAAAACTCTCAATACATATAATGCTCTCGAATAAAATACATGTCTTCAATGGATATACCCTGATTAATTATTCTTTCAAGTCTTGAGCTCCTAACTCTCCTTCTCTCTATCTGAGATATTATAAACATTCAACCATATATAATATCTTAGCAAGCTATGCTTGGTAGGGGATGAAAGAAGTAACATAATTTGACAATATAATCCTAATACTCATTAACTACTCAATAATCCACTCATATCATATTCAATGGAAATATAAAATCCATGTTCGTATGGAGGGACCATGGCTGTCACAATGGTAGCCTTCCCATAATTGTCCCCCTAGACTTTTTGCATTTCTTAGGCATGGAATTCATCATTAACAAATTTTAGAGACCAGGTGGCCAAACCCTTATAATTCCCCTAGCATAGCATCCTTAGGCTTACGACTGTTTAAAATAAAACCACAAGCATCCATGCTCGTATGTAAAATATTTCTTATATGTATAAGACAATATGTCTGCTTATCTAAGGTTGGAATATCTTCTACTTTCCTATTCACTTAGGGTTTTCTTCAACTCTACACTTAACCATTTCATATCTACGGGTTTTGAACCCTTTTGAATCTTAAATCTAGTGAAATTAAAAATATAAAAAATGACATAAACTGAATATTGGATAATATCCTCCTACCTAATTTGCTCAAAATTGATGAATTGATGCCAAAATAAATAAATCCTTGCCATATGCCATAACACACCAAATAAATCTTGATTTGTCTTTTTTTGTTTATTGAACTGTTGGATCTTAGAATTACTTTAAGACTTTTGTAGATCAAGGAATTTAAAATAATATAGATGGTGGGATTTATGAAATTTGATCTAGAACGGAGTGGCTAATTGAACTTAGGGCTCTTAGTACTATTCTAGAGAGAGGAGAGAGAAAGATGGAAAAAGAGAGAGATGGGGGAGCAGTTTTGCTCTGATTTTCCAAGGGTGTGTAGGGGATTTCATGATGAAGTTGTGAAATTTTTTTTGAAATTTTCAGAATTATTTATAGGCAAGTTTTTGAATTTTAAATTAATTTTTTGTAAAAATCTTCTTCTTTCTTATGGGTGGAGTTTCTAACTCCACCTTTTCCTCCACTACAATATGGTAGTGCATTGCTCAATTATTATTGCTTCCAGAACATTGGCCTACTTTGTGGGTCCCACTTTCATGTGAAAAGACTGTTTTGCCCTTTTATTTATAAAAATAGAGAAAAATGGATATTATTTATCCAAACTCGGATTTCAATGTACTCAATGCTCAATGGCGCTAGAATTGATTTTTTGAGTACCTTCTAGTTTTTTGAGTATATTTCAAATATTCAAATTTTAAATCTTGGTTATGGGTGAAAATGATTGTTTTACCCTTTCTTATAGAAAATTGAGATTTTTCATTCTAACTTAAAATTTAACAAAATTAGTGTCATTTGATTTGATTTTTTGTGTACATTATTAATTTTTAAGTTTTCACTCATGATTTAATCTCTATAAAAAGATATTTGCTTTTAACCTAATATTCTTGCCCAAGTCTTCAAAATTTTCAAACTTTCATTGATTTTCTTAAATCAATTTACAAAAATTAGGGTTATTACATTATGGGTATTGGAAGATGCACATGTCAAAAAAACTAAAACAATATCCACATAGGGGTAGATAAAAAAAATTACAAAAAGAGGTTGAAAGAGATTTACCTAGCTCTAAGACCATGTAGAAGATGCCATAAGGTATGGTGCACATGTTAGTATAAGCAATACATGGTATATGGAAATATAACTATAAGAAAATGGAACTTGCTATACCATAGAAAAAGTGAAAAATAATATTATACATAAATCTCATCTTAGAAACTCTTCTTCTATAATTTTCCCATCACCAACCTCAATAGAATAATAACTTAGTTAATAACTAAAAGTCTTATAAAAGTGATCAGGGACTAATAGGTTTCTCTATTCGTGCTTAACTTAGGGAGGGTATGGGGAGAAAGAAGAATAGTAAGGGCACTAGTAAGCTCCATACGAAGGGGGAAAATGGTTAAAGCTTTCTCAAATATGGATTGTGCCCTCATGAATGCGTGGCATTGGCATGCATGTTCATGGAAATAGTGGTTCCTTTCTTATATACTAGTATATTTGCCCCATTTATTCATTAATCATTTGCACTAATTCAATTGGAGTTGGCCTCTCCTTTTACAAGTATTAATGATGCACATTGTGAGTGAAATAAGGACTTCTAGTCTTAAAAAAACAAAAAAGAATAAACACTTCTAGTCATCATATATAAAAGGTTTGTTTGCTTAGAACATAATTGTTAGTATCTAGAAAGATGATGGAAAGAAAAGAAGCAAGATTGATAGATTAAGAGAGAGATTTTAGGATATATAGATAGATAGAGTTTTTAGGTTTTTTTTTTTTTGGGGTTATAGCATCGACTTATGAAGCAAAATACCTAAATACTATTATTTAATTCCTAAATCCTAAATCTACTTGAAATCTCTACCATGTTGAACCTTCGAGCAAGCATAACTAGAAGAGGCACTTGTTGTCTGTGACTAACTACTCTAGATGACTTTTGGCTAGATAGAGTTTCCTTTAGAATTCATTTTTACTAAATATATACAACCATAAATAAGAATGATTAGAGGAAATAAGAGAGAACTTAAAAATTCATAGCACCACTTATTTAGCTAATAATATAATATTATAATAGGGGAATGATTAGAATTAGAAGAAGACAAAAAAAAAGGAGAAGATGTATGAGGCAAATTCTTTCAAGGTCCATTTATCCAACTAATGACATAGAATAAAAGCAAAATAATTTAAAATATCAAAATGCATACATGACACGGGCAAAAATATAGAATTCAAGTGCTCAAAGAAAAACATCATTAGCTAAATATATAATAGAAGGTACTAAATTAGAATTAGAATTTGATAGAATTTAGATAGAAATATCATGTGGCTGAAAAGGGGATGATGTATAGAGCAAATCCTTTGGAGGCCCATATTCATCTAACTAGTGACATAGAATACAATTAAAGTACTGCAAAAATGCTTACATGGCACAATGGAAAAATAGGATTCAAGTTCTCAAAGAAAAACATCAATAGCTTAATATATAATAGATATATCATCACTTCTTGTCTGCCAGCTATATTTATTTAGCTAGTTCAGCTGTAAGTGCATGTGAGAAGCATAAATTTCTTAATTATAGCTAATTCAGTCTGTTGATTGGAGTCTAGGAGTTATTTCGGGAGCACTGCTTTATATTCGAGATGATTTCCCGGTGGTTGAGAAGCGCATGTACGTACAGGTTAGATTCTTCAATACCATGTTCTTGTTATGTTAAATTTGATGAAGTTTATCATTCAAATAAGCTTGTTTTATGGCTTGTATAGGGCATTGAAATTTTGCATATGCAGGAAATGATTGTGAGCATGGCCGTCGCAGGAGCGATAATTGGTGCAGGAATTGGAGAATGGATGAATCATAAATTTGGAAGAAAGATATCGATCTTGTTTGCTGATTTCTTATTCTTCATTGTTTAAATAGTCATGGCTGCTAGCGTGAGTTCCTGTAATGATCATCTTAGGAAGGGTCGTTGTGGGTCTCGGAGTTGGATGGCTTCTATGACTTCACCACTTTACATTTCTGAAGTTCTTCAACTTGGCGCTCATCAAAAGTATGGACAATGACTATTAAAATAGTTTCAGATATTTTTGTGAATACGTATCTGATAAGTGATTTGCAATTTTCAATTCAACATTTTGTAGACACCAGATTCTTGGCGTTGGATGCTTCGAGTAGCAGCGCTTCCAGCTATTATTCAGTATGCTCTAATATTGATGCTTACAGAATCAGCTAGGTAGCTCTACAGAAAGGTTACCATCAAATCTGCATTGCTTTACACATATTGAACACTTCTTTCACTATGACCTTTCCTCCAGAGAAACCGATGGGCCTTAGGGATATGAACTTAAAATCTCAGTATTATATTTTCTTCTGGCAAAACTAATTGAATCTGAGTAGTTTGAATGATAAGATCCCTGTGGCACCGGCACAAAAGACATATCCAAGGATAGTGATCTTATTTGTTGTTAGGAACAGCCTAAACACGGAGAATTGTTCAAACATGGATTCAACAAAACTTTAGGCTAATTGTTCTAAAATTATTTCGTTTGTGTTTAAGGGTGCAAAATGGTGCAAAATTAGAGGGTCACTATATCCTGTCCCAAACAACCCGTAAAGGTCTAGCTCTTTCTCCGTGTTTCCTAAAGGTCCAATCATTATAGGTGATTCATGTCTCTTCCGCTATTCTATCTAAAAATATACTGCAGCAAATGACTAAATCCTCGTTCTTGGTTTGATTTATGTCTTTATTAAACGGGAAGAAAGGAGGAAGCAGAGGTTCTGAGGAAAATTTATCCTCCCAATGAATATCGAAAACTTGAGGTTATCAATCGAAGGTGAAATAGCAGAGGAAGGTGATATTGCAGAATCTAGCTTTATTGAGAAAACAAGGAAAGCATTTAGTAGTATTGTCGTACGAAGAGGACTCCTAGCTGGCGTTGGTCTTCAAGTTGTCCAACAATTGGTCGGTATTAATACAGCCCAACAATAGTTCAGTTGGCTGGTTTTTATTCGAAGTAGATCTCCATGTTGCTTTCTCTCATTACATCGGGACTTAATGCCATCGGTTCTGTTGTTAGTATCTATTTTGTTGATAAATGTGGAAGGAGAAATCTCATGCTTTTCAGCTTAGTGGGAATCGTATTGCCTTGGGCTATTAAGTGGTGTATTTACTGAAGCTGCAAAACATTCCCCCTGTTGGTAGCACCGAGACTGCACATTTCTCGAACCATACATGTCCAGGTTACGACCCTGCTGCTACATGGAACTGCATGGACTGCTTGACGGCATCAGATTGCGCCTTCTGTGCCAACGGACGAGAGTCTGTAAGTAATCTGTAGCAAGCTTTTATTCTTGATTTCCCGTTGCGCAGAATATGCTACTGTTAATGTGGGAGTGTTATCCTATTTTGGATACCTAAGAGCAGGAGACCTACTGTTACGCTAATCACCACCGGGGTTGATGGAACGGAGAAGAAATAGGAGAGTGAGACAAAGACAAGATTTACAAGGTTCAGTTAGAAGTCTATGCACATAGGTGAAGATGATCAGAAAAGGGAGCTTCACTGTAGATTCTAGGAGTACATGACACTGAAGGAGTTACTAACTGGAAAAAAATAGTGATCGGCATCGTTAAATGCCCATATCTTGGCGCTCTGGTTGAGGCAGGGTAAGAGGGGATGCTTGTTGTTTGTGTTTTAGACTTGTTTTTCATATAAAAAAAAATTGGTATATGCACTTTGAAACGGAATTACGTCCTCTATTCCAATTATATTAAAAGATAAATTGTATTCATTTTCTGATATTTCAAACATTTTAGTCTTAGAAATCACTTTATCATCACTAATTGAGTTTTTCAACACAATTTCAATCATCATGCAGCTTCATCCTAGCGCATGTTTGGCTTCAGACAAAGTACCAAAGATGCATGCCGTGCTGAGCACCGCTCCTCGTATAGTGTGGGATGTCCGAGCAACTTCGGATGGCATTGATTGGGCTTGGATTCTACATCATCATTTATTCCCCTGGCATGGGAACTTTTCCTTGGATTATCAACTCGAAAATATATCCATTGAGATTTAGAGGCCACTGCGGAGGGATAGCTGCCATCGCCAATCTCATTGTGTCTCAGATTTTCTTGACCTTGACAGATGCCCTCGGCACTTCATACACATTCTTGTTGTTCGCAATACTAGCTTGCTTAGGTTTTGTTTACATCTACTTCTTCCTACCTGAAACAAAAGGATTGCAATTTGAGGAGGTTGAGAAGATGTTCTAGAGACGAAAATTGAGCGCAAGTGACTCATTGTAAGATTAAACAGATCAGTCATTATATGCGATCTCCTCTTTCATTTTTTTTTATTTCTTTCTTTGTAACCCTCTCCACTCAAATGGTTTCCATTCAAATGCATGCTTCGCCACGATATGAAAAGGTTTGGAGAAATAACTAACGACTTGACATTCTTTCTATAAGAAATGCAAAGGTCCAGATTATTGTTCGTGGTTTTGGGGTGGAAATTTGGCACTTTAGCTCCCCATAATCCTTAAGCGTGTTCTACTTAGTAAGGTCTCCATGCCAAATAATCTACTGGCATTAGAACATAACCCATTTGATTAACTGCGGATGAAGGCCTGATGGCTACAAGATCCTATACTATAATACTAATATGGTTTGCATTTTCTTGCAGTCACAGTTCACATAGACTTGGAGCACTGCTAGAAACAAACCACAAGCATTAGGTTGCAGAAGGCTTTTTTGGCCGGAGAGCTTATAAACCGTATTACCTTTCAAACAACAAAAAGCACTTTATAAACCGTATTAATCTAGCTCAAGTTCTTGTTCACGAAAGTGGAAAAAGAACAGCCTGTTTCTTTGCAGCATTATCAATCTGGCTTGACAAGAAAAACACTGTTTTTCCTAGTACACCATGGTGGCCGTGCCAATTGCTGCTGAAGTAAATCATTCAAAAAGTTCACATTCAAAAACAATATTTACTGATTGGTAGATCAGCGCGCACGTTCAAAAACAGAACAGAACCCTGTCACCAGTAGATGTAGATTCAGTTGAAATCATCAAAAAAGTAAAACCGAAAATGAAATTCCAACGGCACCAAAAGCAATCTCTGCTAAACTTGATCAAATCACCATTTAATATCATCTAAAACTCAAAATCAAGTAGGTTCCTACCAGACAGAAAAGATAACATGCGTATATCCTTAAACAAGTACATTACGTGAAAACCTCCTCAAGCTTGTGGGGAATGGCCTAGGTGATCCAAGCAAAATTGTTAATGTTCCGAATGAGAATATAAAGAAGAGGACTAGTAACCGCCTTTAAGGTCATTAACAACATCATAGGGAATGGGAGTAACGGTTTCTAGGGTGGCACCCTCCACCATAAACCCGGGTTTGGGCCCCTCGGGCTTTCTCTTTGTACTGATCTTCTCCCCGCGGGCTTTTGCTTCTGCCTTCAACTTATCATTCTGGATTTTCCTCATTCTGAACTCTTCTGTGCACCTTGATGGCTGCACGTGCTCCACTCGTACATGGATTCTCTTTCTGATAATCCTATTTCCGACCTACCACGGACAGTCAAATATTTGCAGTCAGTCAACATAACAACTAGATGAGTCCGCAGTCACTCAAAAAATGGCACTTCCAGAGACGGCAGAATTGTGCCGATTACAATTAAATCACGGGAAGAAAAACTTCCCAATTTACCATTGTGTATCACTCGAAGATTCAAATGTTTGCTTGTATATTCGTCACCCTCCTAAAAAATACGTGCTTATTTCATATAGGTAAGACAGTACTGAGACTTGTGGCACTTGCAAAATAGTACATGCTTGCAGATCCACAATTACACACTCATAAATCAAGAGTGGAAAAAATTGGTTCAGAAATAACGGCAACCGCATTATGCATGTACAACAACAGAAAAATGCGTGCAAATGCTATCCATAGGGAGAAAAGGCAGTAAATCCTAACATGTAAAACCAAATCAATATATCAGAATATAGAGAATGAGACTTGTAATATATGAGCAATTACAGACTTGTGGAAGCATAAAGAAAAGAAGCAATATATATCAGGAGTTTCAATAAGCGGATACATCTAGTATACCACCTTCTTTCCTCTATGAGGGAGAAAAACAATTGAAGAACCCGCAAACGAAATTTTCTTTTTTTTTAGCCCAGGAAAATGACTCGTGGTAAAGACAAGATAAACTTTAACCAGACGTGCTCGAAATCTTTTCATGTTGATCTGGGGGAAAGGAAAGACAGAAGGCTCCTCGCTTTTGTTCAATTATAAATGAAAATAATAACTTTGACGGAGATTTATAGCATCATTCAAGTAACTAGCAAGAACATTTGATTACATAAAAGAGATGTCCATTATAAAGGGGCAGCTCAGTACACAAAGCTCCGAAGTATGCGGGGTCAGGCGAAGGGGCAGACCACAAAGGTTCTGTAGTACTCAGCCTTGCATTTTTTGCAAAAGGCTGTTTTCACGCTTCAAGCATGTGACCTCCAGATCACATGGTGCCAATTCAACCGTTGCACCAAGGCTCTCCTTCTAGATATCTTATCGTCACCAAATGTTAGACCATCAATACTGCATAATTGAAATTTTTTTCTATCAAGCACCTGCTAGTCAAGCTAGTTAGAGCAAATTTTGTGACAGGTTAGGCTGGAAAAGTTAGGAACACATAAAAAATAAGCATATTTTCTTTTATTAACTGAAGCCAAGACAGTTACAAATGATGGACCCTTTTGAAGATTTGGATGGTTGAAGCTATTATTGAGGAATGTGATTAAGTTTTTATTTGGGTGCAAAGCAGACATTGCTGAGAATGCTCAATGCTTGTGATCGACATTGGTCACTAAAATTTTGACACTTAAACAGAATAATTTACGTATACCCTATATGCAAAATGCTGATCCAATTCCCGTGCTAAACTAGGCTGTTCTTCCATAGCCCCTATTGGTGGTATTCTGGCCAGAAAGCACCAAACTTTGTAAAAAGAACCCATCCAAAAGGGTGGTGTCTTAACATTGTCCAATGTAGTTATAATTTTTTCAACATACAATTTACTAGACTGTCTATCCACACCTAGGAAAGGGAAAGGTTCTCCAAATATATAACTTACTATTCACAAACACAAAGCATGATATCAGATGTTCATTCCCTTTTCTATTTGTATTTATAGAAAAAATGGCATTTCTCAACGTGATAAAATGACCTCAAACTATTCTTCTTCAAAAAAAGCAAAAAAACAAAAAATGAACAAAAGACCTCAAACTATTATCCTGGTATTATTGTCAAAGGAAAGCCAATAATATTGGAAGAATTTTCACTATGGGGTCTTTATCTACACATGTTTTCTCACTTAAGGACCTTATGATTTAGAATCCACATTGCTATCCCAATAATGTATTAAGTGTCTCAATGTAGGACTTCTATTAATTTACCATTAGTTTTATGAATAGACTGTCTTTGACGTGCATTTCACATGAAAGTCACAAAGGCAGAAGTGTCTGAAGACTTCAAGTCTCCTTCCTCACTCACGATAAGAAGAGACCAAAACCTCTTGTAGTCGTTTAAAAGGGTTGCCAGTCCAGGGGGGGAATCATTTCTTCTAAGTAAACCCGGTCAGTGCTATGACAGCAAGAAGTGCAAATTCTCCCAACCCAATGGCACTCCATAACCACCCACTCCCCCCAACTCGTTCGAGACAAGTACTACTGGTTTCATCTTTTCCTCCAGATTATAGAACTTGCACACACTGAAATCTAGAACAAACAGTACCCATTTCTCTTTTTGCAGACAATTAAACCTAGAATTAGAAGAGTACCCATCTTTGCTTCTCAATTTGATGGAAACTTACAAAGAGCACCAATTTCATCTTTTCCTCCCCATTAAAGACATTGCAGGCACTGAAATCTAGAAAGAAGAAAGAATACTCATTTCTCTTTTCCTGAGACTGAAACCTAGAGTTCTAAGAGTATCCATTTGCTTCTATGACTATCACCATATGTAAAGATCACAACAACATCAATTTCATCTTTAGCAAATACTGGAACCTAGAAATAAACCATACCCATTTCTCTATTGTGGACACTGAAATGTAGAGTTAAAAGAGCACTCATAATCTAACCACTTCAATAAAATCAAGAACAATTACAGGGATCTGGATGTGAATCCTAACAAAGGTAATGCCACATTTGGGTGATGGGTTCCATCCCAAAACTCATAAAAAATACAAAGGGCAACCAGATGCATGAAGCTCCCATGAATGCAAGGTCTGAGGAAGGGCAGACTACATGGGTCTAGAGCATTACACCATCATCATCATCATCATCATCATCATCATCATCATCATCATCAAGACCTCATCCCAATTAGAGGTCGGCCACATGAATCTTATTCCTCCATTCCTCTCTAGTAAGTACCATGGCTTCATTTAGTCCCAAAGTTTTTAAACCTTTCCTCACCACTTCTATCCACAGTCTAGAGCATTACACATGAAAATTTGAAAAGGGTACTGTTTTTAAGCATTAAACATGAAAATTTAAAAAAAGGGTACTGTTTTTACCTTTGTCATAGAAAATTGATAATAACCACACACAAAAAACCCAAAAAAATTAGATTCTTACCTCAATCTTTTTAGTTTTAGAGTGTAGATATGTTGAGATTTTGGAGAAAAATGATGCATTATGCATGAAAATTGAGAAAACAGTACTATTTTTAAGCATTATTCATGAAAATTGAAAATCATTAGATTCTTACCTCAATCACTTCAACTAGGGTTCAATCAACGATTGAAGATGAGTAATGTCTCAAGCAGAAGAAAGGGATGCTGGGAAGAAGAAGAAAGAAAGAAAAATAAAAATCATCATCATCATCAAGACCTAATCCCAATTAGGAGTCGGCCACATGAATTTTGTTCCTCCATTCCACTCTATTAAATACGATGGCTTACATTGCCTGGAGTTGGGGGTGCAATAAGCACAAGGCACAAGTAGTGGCACGACTAGTCCAACCTAATTGCATTGCAACTTATGCCTCTTGTGCCTTCCAAAAGTCGAGTCACAGGCCTGCACCTAGCAACTAGTCGCCTATGTAGTCATAGCCGCGACTAGTTGCTAGGTGCAAAAAAGCACGTGTGACTCGATTATGGGTAAACGCAAGGGGGAAAAGTCGCAGTGCAACTAGGCACAATTAGTTGCACAACTAGTTGTGGCCTAGTGCGCCTTGCGACTTTTGCGCCCTCATTAGGCTGGAGATCTATCTCAAATAGTTAATCGTCAATTTTGCTTTGTCAAAAATGGGAAAAAGTAAGATGAAAGCAAGAGGGGAAAGAAAATGCAGATTTTTCCAAAAAACTCCACATTTCCGTGCGTTGATCGTCTATTCCCTAAAACAACATAGATCAAATTTTCTTGGGGTTTTGGTTCTTGCTCATGCGCTGAAGAAAATAATCAGCTCAAATCGACAATCCAAGCCATCTTCTCCAACAAACCCCTGCAACTCCGACGAACCCACAACCTTTTCTTTCCTTTTTCCAGGTGTGATGCGGCTTTCCCCATTGAGCTGGCCTCTCTCTCTCTCTCTCTCTCTCTCTCTCTCTCTCTCTCACACACACACACACACACACTTTTTTTTTGCTTCCTTCGTCAAATTAGACTCGGGTCTATTTTATTTTTAAGAAAGGGAGAAGGGAGTGCCATTATCAATTCTAGCCCACCCCTTTATAAGAAAAAATCTAACTTATATTATATATCTATATTATGGTTTTTTTAATTTGCGCCTTGTCACCCAGTCATGCTCTAGGCACAAGTTACACCCCTTGCACCTGCGACTACATACTTAGTCAAGCCTTTTACTAAGGAATCACTACAAAACCCAGCTCAATTTTCAACAAATTCATTTCCAATTACAAGAATCAAAAGTCAGTGACACCCCTGCAAAGATGACTCAAATATTAACGCCATAGATTTATTTTTCAAGACTTCAACGACCTAAAAAGGCCTCATGGTGTTTCCATATCCTACATTGACCATGCATATGACGGTCTAAACCCACCTCAAAGCACCTATGGGCTACCAAAAAGGTCTTCATCAAAGGAGCTAGATATTGGGTTCATCACTCGTTCAAGATAACCTTGCCAACCAAATCTCCTCCATCGACCACAGCGACGTTTCCCACCATGAAACCCCTTCACCTCAACACCCATCTTTGTCGCTGTCCATTCACTCAATTCATTAGGCAAGGACATTGCTCTCATAATGCCTAGTCTCGAATCCTATCCAAGAAGCAACCTACTCCTAAAAATTGAATATCACTCTCATACCTCCTTGGACACTTTTATCCTTATAACATTTACATTAAGTGCATGTGAAAGGCATTCTACTCGTAAAACTAACAGCAAATGAACAAAAGTCCATCATTGAGACACTTAATACATGATCAGGGTACAAATGTAAGTTTTAAAATTATGAGGTAATTAAGTGAGAAAACATGTATAGATAAAGGCATCATAGTGAAAATTCGTCATAATATTACAACCTTAGATGGTAATCACAACAAGGAGCCCAGCTTGGTCAAGGTACCAGGCTCCCAAACCAGTTCACTTTGATTAAACAGGCATGTAACTCTAAAATCATTCAAGATTTCAGTCGCAAAATCATTGAAGATTTCAGTCAATCCCTTAAAGACTAATTGAAGCCAACAAAAGTTTTTGGCACAAAGCATCTCAAACTGCTGAAAAGGTAACTCAAAGAAATAATGATGTAAAACATATTAAACATGAAAACTCTCAGCACAGCAATTTACAGTACCGGATACAAGCTCCCTGCAGCATTTACTTGTAAAGATAAAACACAACATGCATATTTCCAGATTGCAACATATACTACATCCAAAAACTATCCATATAGGAACCAAATTTCGTGGGTGGGCAGTCAAAGAAGCTGGTCAACATACCTGCTAGTGAAAAATCGCAATCATTTCGAGAAGTATAAAGCAAAAATGGAGAAAAGACACAAAAGTAAGGGACCTTTATGCTGATTCCGACACTTATATAATACATGCTGAACATACAATATCTTTACATTTTATGGCATTTATATTTGAGTGTTTCTAGATAGTAACTTGTACATAAACAGAAACCACGAAAGACCCAGATAAAACCGAAATTTCAAATTTTCATGCGTAACTGAACACTCTCAATATCTACCTGTCGGTGGTATACTTCTAGTACCAAGCAGAAAATTAAATCCAAAGAAAACCTTTACATTTACAACCAAACTACTCAAACATGGGTATTTTCAGATTGCAATTTATATATACAAACAAAGACCGCATAGCACCCAAATTTTGATTTTAGGTATGCAATCAAAACCCATCAACATATTTACCAGTCAAAAATCAAAATTCGATTTCAGAAACTAGAACTTTTGAGCATAACTCCAAAATAGGGAAGAAGTAGAAATGGATAGAACCTGTTTGTTGATTTCGACACCGATGGCTCTCTTGGTGACGTTCCAGACCTTGCCAGTGCGGCCATGGTAGAACTTGTGGGGCATACCTTTGTGGACGGCTCCATTCACCTTGACGTCGACGTAGTCTCCGATCTTGTAGGTACGAAGGTATGTGGTGAGGGGAATGTACCCCTTCTTCCTGAAAGGCCTGGAGAAGAGATCGCGGGTTCGAGAACGAAGACCATGACCGGCTGGCATCTTTTCTTCTCACGTAGCCCCCTTCTGCTCCTCTACTTAACCACTCTCTTCCCATTTTATACATGGAGCAATGAAGATGAAAACCCTAGGTTGGAGGGGATTCTGGTATTTTGTTAAAGGATAAGGGCATCTTTGTCTCCTTCCTCCTTCGCTTCTATAAAGATTTTATAAAGGGTAGCCACCTCGTATGTGGGGTCCGGATACTATTAGGATTTTATCTGATTTTCTTGAGTTATTTGGATCCTAGTTCTAATTAATATTTGTTTTGATTTCGTAGGAATCCATCGACCAAATAAATGTTTAGTATTGTCTTAGATTGTGACCCCATTAGGTCAATTAGGCTTTGAAACATTGATTGATGATCATAATTTGGTGGGCAAGTGCCTAAAGATGATTTTATCAAGAATTAAGATGATGTGCATAACACTCGCAAAATGGATCAAGACCAAATCCGATCCGATTCGCACAGGTATAGATTGGTGTTTCATGATCGGCATGGATTTCAGATCAAAAGACATCCGATCCAAGTTCATATCATGAATTTACAGATAATCCGTGTTTACAAGTAATAATAATTTAACTTTGAAATTTGCAAATAATCCGTGATCCATAATTTTAACTTTACTAGTATTAATTTTGCTCTACCTTATTTTTGGTTGAGAAAATCTGTTGCACTTCTTACTGTTCAAAGCAGGGTTCCTTTCATGATCTTGGGGAGAGTTTCGAATTTTGAAAATAAGAGCACTAGTGTAGTTAATAAGTAAACAAAACTCAGTATAAATTGACATTATCTCAAGAAGATAAACTACATAGATCTTAATATGTGCCACATTTGCTTGCAGAAATTTTCAGAAAGGGAGCCTTGGTGCAATAGTAAAAGTTGTTGTCATATGACCTTGAGGTCACGGGTTTAAGGGCTGAAAACAGCCTCTTGAAAAAACAAGGTAAGCCTGCCTATTATAGACCCTTGTGGTGGGCCTCTTCCCTAATTCCCTTGCTGTTGCACATCCAAGAGATGAACTAGCAGGAGGATCTTGTCCTAGTTTGTACAATACAGCAAACTTTACTGGCAGCTTGAATTGGTTGGAATGATGAACCGATCTCATATCAGGTAATGAGAGGGAAAAACTGTTAGCGATTGCGGGAAAGACGAGAATGAAGAAGATCGTATGCAAGTTTTGTTTCTTCGGAGATCTAGAATTTGGCATTCCTCAAAGCACCTCCAAAAGGGACCACCTTTAAAAATGGATATTTGCAGATATCTGCGTGGATGGTATATTTAACAGATCTAATTGTTCAGATCCATTGAATCCATGGTTGTTCTTTCCTCAATCCGTATCTGTAGATTTTCGACGGATAAATGAATATCCATGGTCTTTAATCCGATTTGTCGGTGCTAATCATGTATGATGCCTTATGAGATACATTCCTAGCACATTCTCCTCTCTGTTTTTCTTTTTCTTTTTTTAGCTTTAGTTCCATTGAATCAAAACCAGATCAAACTAATTTGAAGAGGAGCAGCAAACTATGTTCGAGGGTGTAGATTTTTGACCAACCTTGCCCCTGACCTTAATGCTTTTATCTTACTCCTAACTCAATCCTTACAAGTCAGTCCATGCCGGGTCTCTTAAAAAGCCCCCTGAGCAAGAGCAAACATTTCTGTGTATACTAGATGGAATGCTTTGGCATGACAAAAACTATATAACCCTTTTGTTTTTTTATCAACAATTCATTTAAGGAACAATCAACGGTGTTGCTTAGGAATGATAGTGGGGCAGATTTTTGAAAGGCATTGATTTTAACCCTTATCAAATTTGGATGATAGATTTCTAACCCTAACGATGCTCGAGTCAAAAACTTCTTGGCCCAACACACTCCTCCGAGTCAAATCTGGTCATGTCTCTTAAAAAGTTCGACCTATTGCCATCCTTAAGTACAACAATTCATATTCCACATGAAGACAATACCCATATTACATAAGTCGGTAATTGTTACAAAAAAAATCTATTGTCTCTACCATAGTTAGCAAAACTAATTAGGAAACAAGTAAAAAAACAAACAAACAAACAAAGCAGAAAGAAGAAAACAAATCGCAGCAAATAAGCTAGAGGGACATGCCTTCTCGAAAACAATGCTTACAATCACTGAGAAAAAAACTACAACTAGTTGAAAAGCCAAATTTAGCCCTTGAACTCGGTAGAACATATGCCTACTAGTCTACATGAAACTTTCTTCCCGCTTTTGAAGCCCCACGTGAGGTCTCAAGAGGGGAGTGTATTTGGCCCAAATCAAGCTTTAAAAAATTCTGCATAAAAGCGTTCAACAATCAATAACAATTTCATAAATAAAAATTTGGCACAAGATTTTATAGTAGTTCAGCCAGCCAACCCAGGCTACTTTTACTATCCCAAAGTAACACCTACTTTGAGTTCTTGTAACTCTCTGCAGTATTTTACATACTAGTTAAATTATGTTGACTCACAAACAAAGGACTAGAGCACTTGTAAGAAGCTCAAACTTCTTACAAACAACTAGAGAACCTCTCAAAAACAAGAGAAATGCACCATTCTCTTAAATACAACTAAGTTTTGAAGAAAGACTCCCTCTCTCTATCTCTATCTCTATCCATCTAAAGATAAAAGCACAAATACAATGATTACAGAGAGAAGGTTATCAATATATGAGATGAAAGAAGTATAGAATAGTTTTGAGCTGCTTGCTTGAGAGTAGGCTGGAAGAACTTGAGAACTTCATATTGATTCCTTCAAAACATTGTTCTAGGGGGTCTAAAGTCTCCAAGTTATACTCTAGTAGCCAATTGATCCATTAGAGGTGAAATTTCAATCATTTATAATTGATACAAGTGACTAGGATACAAGACTTCAAATTTGAAAGCTCAACAATTGATTGTTTTATCTAGGTAGTTAGCAAACACAGTAAATATTCCTTGCATCCATTTTTTTTATATTTCTATTTTTTCATGACAGTTAGTTGTTTTTCAATCTAGAAGTCAAACCCTCTTTAGTTCACATGTAATTAACTGTGCTTCCTAAGACACTCAATTAGATTCACCCAAACTTCAAGAACAACTTCAAGTCTTGTTCACACATTAACCAAATACAAAACAGTTGATTCTTTAAGGAAGGAATTCACCTGAGCATCAGCTATTGTACTCCTAAAACTTAGGTGCATGAGTGCAAGAAGGTGACTTCAAAAAAATTTGATTGTGTTTCTTAAGACAATTGATTAGAATTCTAAAGTAGCTTATGTCACTTGAAACACTTGACATTCCTTCAGCTAGAAAAGTCCTAGATTTTTATGAAATTATTTCAACCTTAATTTTTCTAGATTTTTATGAAATCACTTCAACCTTTTTGGTAATTGACAAGTAATTGGGTTGTGAAAAGAGTTGGCTAGATTTTCCCTTAAATCACTGAGATAGCTAAGGTCATTAAAGACAACTGAATAGTTTGATTGGATTTGAAAGGTCACAAAGTGTTCATCCAAATATAATTGATTGAGTTTCTAAGGTCAGCCAACTAAAATAATTACTAACATGTAGTTTCTTGTCATTTTGTTAAAACAATGGATTATTCTTCTCTTAATAGTCAACTTGATTTTGTAGAACTTAGATTTTTTATCTTTTGATCTTTAAATCTTGATCTAGTCTTTATTTGATTGCTTCTAACCTTTTTAAATACACCATGCAGATACACATACTAAGTTAGAAAAATATTTAGAGGTTTTATTATCATCAAAATCAATAAGGCTTGGAAGAACAATCTTCCCCTTTTCAATGATGACAAAACATTAAAAAGAAAGTAACTCATAAGAAAATTTGATGCAAACTTTCTTTTCTTAGACACTTTTCTCCCCCTTATTGTCAATATAAAAAATGGTAGTAGGCATAATGTACAAAGAAATTAAGACATAAGGATCATGATTTCTCTCCCTTAGGTTGAGCTCTTCCTTTCAAATTGCTAAGTTAAATGATGTAAGTAAACTGATAAGTGTTCAATTTGGTATAAAAAGTACCCAATTAGCAATCCATGTGTTATAAATTATAGACATTATTCTAGGGTTTTTCTAAAATTTAATAACACGTGTATTCCTGACGTAATAATTCAAAAGTTTGATACTTTATAGGTTCAAGAGCTAATCCAAAGTATGTGATTAATCATAATTTTTTTAATATTTAGTTAGGATTTTTATTCTTTTGTAAGGTTGAGATATTGATCCAATAGTTGAGATTGATCGAGATGATAATTGAATATTAAGATTAGATCAAGAGAGCCAAGCCCCAAATTTTAACCAATCCAAAGCTTAATCAAGGTTCAAGACCATCTTAGGACAAGCAAGAAAGCAATTGGAAGATTCAAAGGTGATTAAAATGGGCCCATACAAAAAGCTAATCAATTCCACCACTTTGCATGAGAATTGGATCCATATATGAGGTTTCATAGTCTAATAAGAAAACCTAAGGAAGCCAAGCCATTCAAGCTTTAAAGCAAAGGAAAATAGCCATTCAAGCCACTCAAGCCTCTGAGAAATGAGCCATCAACATAAGTTATCAAACCATATAGAGCCATGCCACTTGGAGTTAGGCAATTGAAGCATTATTTTAAGTAATTATATATGATTAAAAATGTGTTTTTCAAGGGATAATTAGAAGATTTTGAGGGAGATTTGTATATGGTAAGAAGATCATGCAAGGTGGACCAATCAAAAGAGAAAACCCAATATATTATTTTCATTTTACTCTATTTTTTATCATCCAAATAGGGTCTCCAATGTGATTCACTTAAGGGGGAGGCACCTACTAAAAAAGTGGCGCCTCTCCCCTTGTTAGTTGTCACTTTTTGTTGGCATCTTAGGTTGGAAACTCCTAAATTTGTTCACACTCAAATCATCTTAAATCTCTAATCAAATCCTCATCTTTCTTATCTTTTTTGTTTCATTTCTTTTCTCTCTCTTTCCTAACCACTAAATACCATGCAATTAGAAGAGGGGGAGCACCACACCACCTTCTTAAAAAAGATGGCATCTTCCCCCACCTAAAGATGTTAAGCCATGTCACCACTTGCTAAACACCTCTCTCCACCTAAATTACCTACCTTGAAGCCCAAGATCTAGCTGCATCTTACTTTCCTTAAATAAGTTCCCATCAAATTGGAAACCCAAAACTATAAATCTCACAAGGGTTTCCACATGAAAGGGAAGTAGAGGTCTTGGTAAAAAACCTTGAAAGAAGCACACTACTTTGGGTGATATTTTGAGCCTTGAATTTTGGTTTTCTTATAGCTTTTATTCTTTGAATTCTTCAATTCCAAGTTAGTATCTTGCTTTTATTCCTTATTTTCATTGCTTATTTGCTCTTGTTTTGTTCTTCAATTTCATATGCATAAATCTTCTTTGCTTTTCCCTTGAATCTTTTCTTCCATCTCTCTAATTGTTCTTGCTCATTCATTCAAGATCCAAGTTATTTCTTCTCTAGTAGTGACAACCAAGTGCAAAAGCAGCATGAATCTCCTTGTTCCTCTTCCTATTGTCCTCGTTTTTCACTTGATTTTGGAGCTAGATTTTGGCATCTTTTTTTTCTTTTTTTTTATTCATTCCCATCCTTCAACTCTCTTTTCTCTTGAATTCTTATTAGGTTTCACTTGTATGTTATCTAATTTTAATTTAACGATGTTGGCATGGGCTTCATATTTGATTTGAATCAAAATCAAGTTACAAGCATTAGAAGAGTGCATACTTTTTATGTTCTCATCTATGTAACATGTGCACCATTATTTGATGTATTTTGCAATTCAATCAATAAAGTTGTTTGAAGATTATTATTTATGCTTGATTGTAATAGTAAATTACTTCAATTCATGAGTGTTATATTCCATGAAAAGTGCTTATTAAGTTTCTTTCTATGCTTTACTTGTTAGAGTTTCATATAGATCATGTTGTTGGAATTTTTCATCTTATGTTTTATGTACAATGTTCAGCTGTCCATGCACCTTGTTTGCTTGAAATATTACGAACATGTAATGACTCAAAAAAAATTTTAAGATATTTTTGTATCCTCCTTCCAACCATAATCACTTATGATGTTTGCCATTGCTAAATTGTTATAGCTTATTTATTTTGGAAATTAATATATATATATAACTAAGTATATAGGTGAATAAATGTTATATTTTAATTAAAATATAAAATGAAGGAATTTGCAAGGAATATTTGCATAATTAGATTATACGCTCAAAATGGAATCCAACGCCTCAAAGAATGCTAAAAACGGAGTTCATATGACCAAGTTATGGACTTTTGAAGATGGAGGGCATTTTTATAAATTGCATTTAAAAACAATACGGCTCAAAAACGCAATGGGCCATTTTACTAATGACACCCCCATCTTCTTCTTCTTCTTCACTGCCTTCCCCGCCTATAAATTTCCTCCACTCCCCCTCCCATCAATGCGTTTTCCCCACTCTAAGCCCTTCTCTCTACATTTTTGGTAACAAGGGTTTTAGGCGTGATTAAAGCTTCAATCGAGCATTATCAAGGATTCCCAGGTATGATCCTTCTCCCCTCTCCTTTCCTCTTTCTCCCCCTTCCATTTTCCCCTAGATTTTGACCAGATCTAGTCTCGCTGGGCGACAGATCGCCGGTGAAACCAGTGACGGTGGATCTGTTGCGGATCCACCGCTTGGGTAGCTCAGATGCGAGATCTGAGCCACCCAACGTGTTCGTGGGACCTCAAAACCCTAGAAAACCTAGGACAGTCCATGCATCATGGCATCATGGGTGTTGATCTAGAGCCAGGATGGTTGAACAGTCCAGATCGGACTGTCCCATCTAGGTCGATATGTTCATGAGCCGAAGACGCATGCGCGCAACGTCGTCCATGATGCAGGCCCTAGAGTGTCCTTCAGGTGTACGCAGGCACGCGAATGCGGTCATGGTTCGACCAGGAGACTCATGCATCTTGGGAACCGTGACGTGCGAGCCCTGTACTGTTAAATATGGTTCGTCCATTGATTTGCAACATTAAAAATGCAATTAAGAAGGTTATATAACTCCGATCGACAATCCAAAAGAACTGTTACGTTCATAATTACGTCACGGATCTACTTATACAATAAAATTTAGGATCATAAGGCTATTCAAAGAGACTACAGACTAAAAAACATAGAGATTTCATGGATCTACAAGATCAACTATGATTGAATCTCATTAATTGATCTATCAGATACCTTAGGACGTCATTAGCCTAAGATCAACCCAAAAATCACATAAATCGACCGATAGGGACCCACAAATTGTATAGATCTAGTCGTTGATCTATGAATCTAGAAATAATACTTGGATTTTATGTCCAACTAACATCCAAGACCTTACCAAGGTACTCTAGGACTTGAATTGAATAGGGATGCGAGTTAAGTGACGATGGTCGAGGTAGGTAATCTGATACTGCTAAGTTTTCAAATGCATTTCCAAACTTTAATTGATTTATTTAATCTTGATGATTGTGTTTAGTATGCTTTTTGCGGTATGATATTCTCATAATGAGTATGCAGATTTTGCTTATGATATTGCATGCAATTGCTTACATATTTGGTAAATAGTCTTTATATAAGCACCGCATACATGTTTTGGAACTGATTGCATAAATTGCACTATTTATGATGATTGAGATTTGGAATATATGCATATTTATAAGCAATGCTCACATGTTTTGAAACTCATTGCATAGATTGCATGATTTATGATGCTTGAGATTGGGATTTCATGTATCTATATTTTTTAGGCTAATGAGCCTGGTGGGCACTATGCTGAGAGGTTGTTCATGTACAGGGTTGGTGTCCTAGCCTCTACCACAAAAAGTGGATGGTATCAATGCCAAAATGGCATTGCCCCTTCCTCGACTGCTGTGGTAAACAGGGACGACCATTAGAGGTGTTCATGGCACCCTTTTCAAGGACATCCATAATCACTGTGGAGGCTATGATGGGCTGGTCTCTAGATATTGTAGACACATAATTCTATATGCGTTCTAATCGTGAGCATAATTGACCCTTATGATTTTAGTTTTATTGATATGCATATAGCATTAAGGTGGTCGTAGACGGGTATTCATGACTAGTCAATTTGAGTTGTTTACTGAAAGACCCATATGCATGCTATTCATGACGATGCTCTCATCTACGTTGAATAATAGATTTTCATAGCTACTATTATTATTGATGTGTTTGCCGAGATATATGCATGCATGAGTTGATTTACTGTTACTTCATTTAGTAATATTTATCTTACTAATTTATGAATTTCATTGTTTATGCATACACACCCATGTTTACCCAAAAACAGAATTGCATGTTCTTATGACTAAGCTTAGCATAACCCCTCTCACATGTCATGTTTTCAAAATAGTAGTATGAGGTTACCTACTGAGGGTGATGAATACTCAACCCCATCCATCATTTTTCCATATCAAACAAAGTATAATTAGAAGGAGTATCAAAGAGCATTAGGGCCACAGTCAAGCGAGCACAAGTAAGGTTGAGTGAGGACTTATCTAGTAACCCTTTTTGTATTTGATGTAAACTTGGTTGTAAGTGCTTATTTGTAACTTGGTCTATGATTAACAATCTTGGGAGTAGTAATTATTCATTTTTATGTTTTGTCTAAAAAGTGCCATGGCCTTATGCATTATCTGTTCACTGAGATTTGTTAATGACGCTCAGGGTTTTTATACAAAAAGTTTTGATTAGAAGAAAACTTTCACTGCATTCTTTTCGCAAAAATTGTTTTAAAATACATATCGGTCTCGCTGTTATTATAAAATTGCATCATAAAAACTCGGGTTGTCACAGAACACATTTAGCTTCTTAGTTAGTTTGGTGAGTGCTTTGATTAGTTTGCATGTTAGCTAGATTTTAATTCATTTTTTTTAGTCTTTTTCCCAACCCATGAGCCATGCGCACACTTCCATGAGTCATGCACATGGAGATTGAAGTTAGATTCTCATAATTAGTTGTTGATCTTTTTTAGATTAGTTTAAATTCTAGTTGTCACTTATTTTGCATCTTCGGTTAGCTTAGAAAGTTTTAGGTTTAGAAAAGTGTCATTTTTAGCAAGTGTCCTTAGTTTAAGTTCTTAGATTCATTTATTCTAGTTTACATTTGTTTCTTTTATTGGATGCATGTTAGGAAAGTGTTTAATTTCATTGAATGTCTTTATTTTTAAAAAGTTTCCTTTAATTGTACTTTCTAATTTAATGCATGTTTTCAATTCCATGTTGTTTAAATTCCTAGTTTAATCAAAACCCTCTTTCTTTGGCTAAGATAAACATCTCAAATAAGATCTAATCAATTGAAAATTCTGTAAGATTCCTCGTCGGATTGACCTCTCTTACATACAATTACAATTTTGATTCGTGTGCTTGTGAGTAATTTTAGAGCTACACCAAGTTTTTGGTGTCGTTACTGGGAATTGCAATGAATTTATGGTTAGATCTTTATTTAGATTATTTATCTCTAGTTGTAGTCTTATGTTGCATTAGATTAGGGTTTTGTCATCATTCTTGCATATTTTGCTAATTCCTCGCAAAATGACCATCTTTTTTTATTTTTGTACAAGAGGAATTTGCAAAAGGAGCAGTGATGATCTTGTTGACCAATGCTTCATCAACTTAATTAGGATTTCCTTGCTTTCTTAGATTAGATTTTGAGTGAACTTGTATTGAGGCCCCATTGTATTTAGTGATTTTTTATTTTATGTTAAATGGGTTGTAATAATACAAGACAAGTGTGGAGTAAGATGACTCACACTTGATCTTCATTAGAAACCCCATTATAAGCTTCTCTCACTCTCTTTTATTTTCTTGGTGTAGTTTGTGTATTGGTTGGTAGTGTAATTCATATAAATTAGGGTCATTCATTAAACTTATTGCATTTTATTTAGGGTTTGTGCATTAGATTGCACCTGTCTAACAAAGGTTACTTTGTTAGATAATATATAGGTAGGCATTAGTTTCCTTTCTTTATATTGCATTGCACATTTACTACTTTATGGCTGATGGAACACATTGATAGTAAAGGCCCCACATGAACCCTCATAAGATAAGGACTGGATTTCATCCTCAAATCCTTGGCCCACCCAGGTAATGAAATTAATTCCTTATATGTTTGCTATCCCAACCCATGAATCTTAATTTAAAATCAAGAAGCAAGAGACTTAGGGTATTGAGCTTGTAGGACCTTTTTTAAAAGGGGAGATCTAGTATCACTCCAATGGCTTCTAAGCATTGTGGTTATAGTGGGTATTCAAAATTCAAGTGATTTTCTCATGCCTTTCATTAATAGTTGTTGAGGTATAAACCCTCATTCCTTGAGAATTGTATTAACCACCTTGAATAGGACATAACTAGTAAGCAATAATCAAGCCTAGATAAAAAAGAGGGCCTATCTAGATCTAGTCTAAAAGCTACCACCTTGCAAATTAATGAAGATTATCAAAACAGCTCAATAGTGAACCATTAGGATTGATTGTGCATCATATAGAGTTAGGAATCACATTTAGAGTTAGGTTTTCACTATAGTGCATACAAGGTCGTCGTCAATTCAGAACACTGAGTTAGTACCATTAAATTCTAAATTTGAATGTACCCGCAGGCAAGAGTAAGAAATCAAATTCCTAACCCCATGGAAGACCCACAAGTTGTAGCTAAGCACAAGGCCATTAGAGATTTATATGCACCACTCCAACTAAATACCCCATCATGCATCACCTTACCGCCCACCAATGCAAACCACTATGAACTTAAACCTGGAGTTATAAAGTTACTCCCAACATTTTATGGGAGAGAGAGAGAGAGAGAGAGAGAGAGAGAGAGAGAGAGAGAGAGAGAGAGAGAGAGAGAGAGAGAGAGAGAGAGAGAGAGAGAGAGAGAGAGAGAGAGAGAGGATCCATACTTACATATAAAGGAATTTCTTGATATTTGTGTTACATTCAAGTTCCAAAATGTCTTGGATGATTTTATTAGACTTAAGTCCTTCTCTTTCTCATTGAAGGATAAGGCCAATGTTCATGTTTAACCACAAGTGCACAGGTTATTGTAGTGTAGCTTATGCAAGTAGGCGTCAATCCCACTGGGACTTGATTTAAAAAGTGAGAATTTTAATAAAATTTAATTATCTAAAATTAAAAATAAATTACTAAAAATTACTGGAATTATTGAAATTATAATCAGACTTCAAATCTAATCAACCTCTCAAAATTACAGAATTTTCAGTTCCTAAATAAAACGAATAAATCAAATAACATGAAAAAACTACTACCCTAGCTTAATCACTATCGATATCTTCAAATCTAATCTTCTGAGAGTTCATAAGCCTTTATAGATATCTTCAAAATGTCCTTGATTAGAGATCTACCGATTGGATTTGTCATATTCCTCAAAAATATAGAGATCTAGGCTAAATTGTAATTTTGAGATTTGGACGGCTCAGATTAAGTTACTGATTTAAGATTAAAGATTAGATACATCAATTAGGTCTAGGGATATCCTAAGAATGAAACTATAAAGTTAATTTGAAATTAGATAAGAAAGGATTGAGAAATAAGCAATTCTTGGTTGATTAAGGCTAACACGTTGATTGGGTTAGGCCTTGGTTGATCTGGTTAGGAGTAGATTGTTCCTGGATAAGAAAAACATAGATAAAGTGAAATTGGAATAGAATGGGATATAGAAGGAAATAAAACAGGAGGACAGTTCAGAAATTTAAGAACAACTGCATGGGTAAAAATGGAATTAACAACAAAAGCAAATTTTTAATGAATTGGAATGGAAACCCGATGAAGAAGAAAGCCGGGGGAGGAGATGGGGAAGAAGGAGAAGAGGATGAGGGTGGAGGAGAAGGAAGGAAAGGAAGGGAAACCCCGGGCCGGGTTTCCTTCTCCAGGCCAAGTGGTACTGAGAAAAACACCAAAGGAGGAGGGAATGTGATCCAGCCGAGAGAAAAACTCTGGTGCAGAGGCGCTGGGCTAGCTTGTTCATTTGTCTAGCTCAGATTGGGGTAGACGAAGAGGACGACGAGTGATGTGCCCCTAGGGTCTGTGTGACTGGCTTGGACAGGGTAAACCAATCGATGATGGGGAGGATCAGGTAGGACACCTAAACAATGAAGGGCTGAAGAATAGGGGCTGAAAATCGAGGATTGGGTCTAGGCAGTAGTGTGGTAGATCAAAAGAGAAAAATGGCGCTAGGAAGAGATGTGGTGCATGGTGGACTAGGGGACCATTGACTGTGGCTAGAGAATAGAGAGGTTTGGATCGGGCTGAGGATCTAGTGCGGTGGAGAATTGCCAGTTGTAGAGTGGCAGATGACCAGTGATTGTGGGGGAACTTAATGCAGTGGAAAATAGAGGTGCAAGGGAGATGCTGGTTGATTGGAGATAGGGGAAGCGCTGCAGGGACATGGACTAGGATAGAGAAAGATGGGCTGATGTGAGTCATGGGTAGTGAAGCAGAAAGCAACTTGATGCCAAAGTAGGTGGAGGGCTGGGCAGTGGAGGACAATGACAGATGACATAATCATGGTGAGGTGAATTGGGCAGTAATAGTTAAGCAAAAAGAGGGAGACTGAAGGAGAGCTATAGGAAAGAGAGGAAATAAGAGAGAGATGGGGATTGAGAGTGTTGGGAAAGAGGAGAACAAACAGGTGGAGTAGAGGGCATTGTGTAGTGTGGTAGAGAGAGGAGATGAGGAGATAGCTTAGCCAGTGCTGCGTTGACTAGATGCAGACACCTGACTACTTGGAGGACGACGAAGACAAAGGATGCCTAAGTGCTAAAAGAAGATGGGAAGAAGAATGAGAGAAAGAGAGGGAGGAGAGAGTGTAGTGAACAGGGAGATAGAGAGGGAGAGAAGGAAGTAAGGAGGTTTGCCTCTACAGTTCAGCCTAAAACAAAGAAGAGAAGAGAGAATGGGGGCAAAGGTGGTGAGAAAGAGAGGGAAGAAGAGGAAAGAGGAAGATTTGGGGAAAGGGAGTGAATAGGAAGTAGGGAGAGATTGAGGGAAAAGAGAATGGGGGGTGGGCTACGGTTGCCCTTTGCCTCTCATTACTTTTACCTTGCTAATTTGGATCCCCCCTTTTACTTTGGAAACTCCTCTACAATTGCAAGTTGCCTTCTTCATGTTATTTCCCTTTTGTCCATGATTCCCAATTGAGCTCAATTATCTTCTTGGAAACTATCATATTCATCTTTATGGGTGATATAGCCCATCCAATCCTCTGTAGAATGATCTGCACAGTTAACTTTTGTTCTTAGCCATCCATGCGTCTTTTGGTTGATCTGCAAAATAAAAGACTAAATTAGAATCATCCGAACTATAGATTAATCATCTAATAAGCTCTAATGATTATTTGATTTTGACAAATTAAGGTTTGGATGGTCAATTGGAGCTAAATTCAAAATCAAGCTAAATTTTGCAAATTTGAATGGGTAGATGATCTAATTGAACACTAAATTAAGGGTATTTTGACCAAAATTGAACACTTAATAGCCGAATCATGGCTGAATAAGAAGTCAGTTCCATTGCCATATGAGACCAGTTGTCTAAAAAGTTCTTGAACAAATTCTTCCCCATCTATAAGACTAATGCCCTTCATATGGAAATTATCAATTTTCAGTAAAGAGATGGTGAACAATATTATGAATGCTAGGAAAGGTGGAATGAATTGCTATAAAAGTGTTCCCACCATGTATTTGAAAAATGATAGCAAGTTTTAGTACTTCTACGAGGGACTTACACCTTAAAATAAACAAACAGTAGATGTAGCTAGTGGAGGGGCCCTCATGTTGAAAAATGAAATAGAGGTAGGGGAATGTTTTCAAACTTTAGCTGACAATTTGCAACAATAGGGCTATTCCAATAGGAGAGAAATACCCTACCTCATAAGAAAGGAGGCATGTATTACTTAGGAGTGATAGCAGAAATGTCATCTAAGCTTAACTCCTTGGACGGAAGAATGAACAAGGTGAAAAATATGTTCCAAACAATGACTGCCAAACTTGATGCCTTCATGGTTGCCCAAGTATCATGAAGGCTCCACAAGAGGTTTGTTATATTTGTTCCTGCTTAGCACATTTGACCCCCACTTATCCATCCAATATTGTATTCATTGAACATCTTTTGGAACAAGCAAATGCTCTGAAAGCATATCGAAACTCCACCAATAATTCATACTCTAAGACCTATAATCTAGGATGGGTTAGGCATCCTAACTTGTCATGGTCTAAGAAAAATTACCAGGGAGTTCCATCTGTGAACCCCCTTGCACAAACATTTCCTAAAGCTTCAATTCCTATGCAGCCACTTGGTTTTTGTCTTCCTCGACAACTAAAGAAACCATTAGTTGAGAACAACAGAGAGTTGCTCCTTAAGATACAAGAGGAGACTAATAAGGCCTTACACTATCCAAAATGATAGTAGACAAAGATCAATTGTCAATTCTCAAGCTATTTTCAAATTAGAAATGCAAATGAGCTAGTTGTTAACTGCTTTAAATGAGAGAGGAAAGGGATAGTTTCTAGTCAGCCAAATCCAAACGCTAAGGGATAGTTCGAAATAGGGTCTAGTTCACTTACCCAAAGACCCATGAAGAAGTAAAGTCTATTACTACCCTTAGGAGTGGCCATTATGTTGATAATAAAGTAGGGCATACTAAGAAAATTATGGAGGAAAATGCAGCTAAAACATAAGAGAAAGAGAAAAGATAGAAACCTCTTACTCTATCTAAGCCTATAGTGGAGGCATCTTATGTGCCTAAAGCCTCATTCCCTGAATTATTAAACAAGGAAAGAAAAAAGGAACTAATTTTAATGAGTTAATGGATGTATTTAAGCATGTTCAAAAAAATATTCCATTATTCATTACTATTAAAGATATTCCTACTCATGTCAAATTTGTTAAAGAGCTCTACACATAAAAGTGCATGCTTAACGTGTAAAAGAATGCCTTCCTCACCAAGCAGGTAAGTTCTTTGATCCAACATTAGACCCCTTTTAAGTTTAGAGAAGGAATCATGTCATTGATAAGGCACTACTTGATTCAGGGGCTAGTGTTAAACTATTTCCATTCTCTATCTATGTGCAATTAGGACTCAGTGACCGTAAGCCAACCAATACCACCTTATAGTTAGTAGATATATCAGTAAAGATTCTATGTGGTATGGTTGAGGATGTTCTAATACGGGTGGACTAGTTTTACTTCCATGTAGATTTCATTGTCCTGGATACCCAACTTGTGTCAGACCTTAATAGTTAGATCTCAATCATTCTTGGACATCCATTTTTGGCGACGTCCATTTTTGGCAACGTCCAATGCAATTATCAAGTGTAGAAATGGTGTCATAAAATTTTCCTTTAGCAATATAAAAATCAAGCCCAATGTTTTTAATGTTGATCATCAACATCTAGACTTAGATGATTCTTATGTAATAAATTTAATTGAAGGCCTAATTCAAGGTGCTAATATACCATAATCTATCTTAGACCCACTTGAGGCATGTCTATCACATTTTAACTATGAATTTGATATATATAAGTCCATTAACAAGGTAAATAATCTTTTAGATGCTACACCTATAATGTATACCTCCGAAAGGGGACTGCTAGTGGAACCTCTTCCTCCTTTAGATTCTGTCCCAGTACCATCACTAGAAAAACCACATACCATGGTCCTTAAGCCATTACCTAAAATTCTAAAGTATTCTTACTTAGGACAAGATGAATCCTTACCTATAATCATAGCTGCAAATCTAGATCAGGAATAGGAAGATAAGCTTCTTGATGTTCTTAGAGAATATAAGATAGCTTTAGGGTGGACCATAGCAAATATTAAAGGGATTAGTCCTACTGTGTGTATGAATAGAATTCACCTAAAAGAAAATGCTAAATCATTTAGGGAAACAAAGAGGAGACTAAACCTTAATATGAAAGAGGCGATGAGAGACGAAGTCCTTAAACTCTTAAATGTTGGTGTCATCTACCCTATATTTGATAACACTTCGGTTTGCCCAGTTCAGGTTGTCCCCATGAAGTCTAGAGTCATGGTAATCCAAAATAAGGATAAAGAGTTACTTCCCACTCGCATGACCACTAGGTGGAAAGTTTGTATAGATTACTAAAAAATGAACTCAGTCAGGAGGAAAGGCCAATCTTTTCTTCCATTTATAGACCAAATGTTAGAAATGTTACTCATTCATAGTTATTACTTCTTTCTTGATGGATACTCTGGCTATAAAATCCCCATAGCACTGGAGGACTAGGAGGAGACTACTTTCACTTACCCTTTTGGGACCTTCGTCTATCGTCATGTGCCTTTTGGACTTTGTAATGCTCTAGCTACTTTTCAAAGTTGTATGTTGAGCATATTTTCTGATATGGTGGAGAGGTTCTTAAAAGCTTTTATGCAATGTTTGGTTCTTCATTTGATGAATGCCTGCAACATTTAAACCTTGTCCTTACTAGGTGTCAAGAAAAGAATTTAGTATAAAAATGGACAAATGTCATTTCATGGTTCAAAATGGCATTGTTTTAGGTCACATCATATCACACAATGGCATAGAAGTATATAAAGACAAAGTAGACTTAATACCTAACCTTCCTCCTCTAAGGACAGTGAAGGAAATTCTCCCATTTTTAGGCCATGCTGGGTTTTATAGATGATTCATCAAGGACTTTAGTAAACTTGCTAAGCCCCTCTATAATTTACTTATGAAGAAGCCAACTTTTGGCTTTAATTAAAATTGTATGAAAGCATTTGAGTACCTAATGGTTGAACTCACTTCTGCTCTTGTAATTTGATTGCCAGATTGGAGTGCACCATTCGAAATAATGTGTGATGCTTTAGACTACGCGATCAAGGTTGGGTTGGGGCAACATATTAATAAAACTCCCCATGTGATATTGTCACACCCATGCCCTAAATAATGGAAAAATATATATAAAAAATCAAGAACATTAAAAATTAATGATGTAAAGTCATTCATCAGACTGTGCTCAGAGAGAGCTTACCAATGACACCAAGAACGTTGAAACGGAGATCGGGAGCGAAAGACCCAAGGATTTCACCATCGAGGTAGAGAGGGTCCAAATTGATAATGGCACCCCCCTCTAATGAATGTGACCCAAAGAGCCACGTGGGAGAGACTCTACACGCCGAAGTGGAACTCACCTTGTGGAGCTCTACTCCCATACATCTGCAACACAGAGGAAAGAGGAAGCCAAATCCGACAAACCTCTCACCCCCATTTCCCTAGTTCTCCCCCTCTTCCAGTCAACCCTACGTAGCTCGCATGCCCCTCCCCATCCCTCATTTCCTACACCTCCATCCTCGCTTGCCAGACACGACCTAAGTTTCACCGACAATGAGGAGTTGGGTTACCATCTTTGGGTCGTGCTAGCTGCAAGCTTGACCCAGGTAAGCCTCCAACTCTTTCTATTCTTCTCCATTTCCTCGTTTTCTTCCACACCTATACCCGTTTCTTTCAACGAAATGGGATAATGAAAAACACCGTCGGATTCAGTAAACATAGTGAGAGGAATGTGATTGGATTGAAAATCCAATCGTTCATATTGTTCCTTGGACGTTTTTGAGTGAAACCCCTTTGGTTTCATGAAGATCCGTTAAGAAACGACACCAGAATCTTCAAAAACCCGCACCTAGCGTAAGTTCAAAAATCTTTGAAAAATTTGGCAAAAATTGATAGTTTGAGTGCAAATCAAAAGGGGAAAACACTAGAAAACAAAAATTCAAGAAATTCCAAGCATTCCTGTGAATTTTTGCCAAAAAATGAGGTCCCCTGTGTTGCCGGCGACGACCGAAATCCGGTCACCTTCTCCAGCGACTGCGACATTTTTTGACGACCCCTAAAAAAATGTGAAAAATAGAAAAATTTTAGATATGGACAAATCACGCATAATCTCTTCGCATCCGACCGTTCAAAAGATGATCGGAAGGTAGATCTGCGTAGAATGTAACTCCAATTACCCTTTAGTAATGAATTATTACAAAAATGACTAACCAATTATGGAAAAATTGATGGGAGATCCCATTTAATCGTCCAATATTCTATCAGCGAATATCGAAGGTTAGGAAAGGAGATCAGACCATGAATTATGGCTAAAAGCATTGAATTGTGGAATAACTTACTTAAAAGGTTAGAAATTGAAACTTCTAAATGTACGTGCTAGATCTAAACCGTCCATGTAAGACCAATGGTCATGATCCAATTGGATAGTAACCAATTGATGTACAAATCATTGATCTAGATACATGAGGTTAGATTAAGAACATTGTGAATAAAGAGCTAGAAGTGATTATAGAAAAATTCCATGGAATTATGAAATTTACTTAGAACTCGTATTTTTTGCAGAGATTGAGCACAGCATGAACGATGTTGGTAGTTAAATTTTAAGTTGTACTTTGAGAGAAGGTAAGGACCCTGAACCCTTTCATTCCTTAAATTCTTATTGATCTGTGCTCTTGAAATTAACCTTATGCATGTGTTGAATGAACATATTGTCACCTTGGTTGAATGGATGATAGAAATTATAATTTCTTATTGAAATGGTCATGTTATAGTCTGATTTACTATGCTTAACGGTTATAATGATGCAAACTGTTATAAAATGGTCAAGCCCAAGATAGTAAGCTCTGAGGGCCGCCCAGCAAGCTATGATGACGCCTTCCAAGACAGCATACCCTGAGGGAAAGGGCTACCTAGTTGCTTGCAACTAAGGTGAAGCCACCCAAGATGGTAAATCCTAAGGAATGGACTGTCAGGTATTGAGCCTCCCAAGATAGTAAACCCTGAAGGAAAGGGTTGCCTGGTTCTTTGGAATCATGGTGGAACCGCCTAAGATGGTAAACCCTGAGGGATGAGCTATCAAGTATTGAGCCTCCCAAGATGGTAATTCTTGAGGGAAAGGGCTACCTGGTCTTTTGGGATCACGGTGGAGCCGCCCAAGATGGTAAACCCTAAGGAATGAGCTGGCATATTGAGTTACCCAAGATGGTAAACCCTGAGGGAAAGGGCTACTTGGTTGATTTTGACTAAGGTGGAGCCACCCAAGATGGTAAATCTTAAGAGAACCTGACTTTGGCGCTGCCCAAGATGGTAAATCCTGAGGGTTTGGCTGCCTTGATGATGATACTCGTAGTGGGCCCCCCTAGATGGTAATCCTTAAGGGAGATGACTATTGGATCCTAGTGTAATGCTAGGCATGTTTAATATTACTGAATTGTATTTAACTTTAGAATGAGGTTCATGATAGTCACTCATCTATTTAATGTCCTGGGGTTGGACACGAATGGGAAATTCGTATGGGGTGTGCTTGTTTGCATGTTATGGCTATTACATCACATTTGAATTTGGGAAAAACTATAATTCTGCTCTAATACCCATAGGCCTTACTTGATAGTACATGCTAACTACTTTGTAGATGACCAGTTAGAATAGAAATGAATGCTCGTGCTGTATTGAATGTGCTTTTAAGCTTAGCAACAAGAATGATTGGATATGCATGGGTTTAGTTCTTTTCCCTTACTGGGCTTCGTAGCTCACCTTACTATTTTGCAGGTACCAATCAGGTTGAAAAGAGAAAGGTGGTTGAGTGAAATGAAGAAAGCTTGATTGAAAATGTAACATTTTGAATTGTATATATATGTATATATATGTGCTGACATTGAATATGAGTTATATCTTATTTTTTACAATGATCCTTATGCATCTTATGTGTTTTATGTTGATAGGGCATATATGAGACTCACTTGAACCCTAGTTAATAAGCAGGTGTTAGTGGTGTATTATGATAGATAGTATGGAGACTGAGTCTCCCTTAAGGAATTTATAATGGCTATATTTTCTATCAGGTAAACCGCATAGTATGCATTAAATGCATAAGTCCAAAAAATAGGGGAGACTCCGCCGAAATTTTAGTAGAACTAAAAAATTAAAGGAGAAAAATATTTTATCAGTAAACTATGACTTGCATAGGATAAGAGCACTTAGCTCTCTCAATACTTCCTCTGTGATATATATTATGGAAAAAAAAAAAAAAAAAAGAAAAGAAAAGAAAGGCCACGTAGGCCTAGCTCAGCCAATCACTAGGCTTGATTAAGTCAAATTGCGGTCTCTAGGATTGAGGTCGTGACAGCTTGGTATCAGAGCATGGTAGATCACTTGTTGAGAACTTCTTTTATTATTGCTTATGATCATTAAAGTATGAATGTTTAGTGGCTTCTGTAACTAGCCTTGTTGATTGTTGACTACTTTCAGCATATTTGATAAGTGACTAACCCTTATTGTTGATGTTGAGAGCAGGGTGTAGTCATGGTTGAGACTAGGAGTGATGGCTCGAGTTCTAGAGGGCCAACGTTGCATGCAAGTGATCCAGTCTAGGACGCCATAGGACAGATGGCCCAGGCAATTGCTGATGCTATAGGCAAGGGAGTAGGAGGTTAGCCCTCAGCTGCACTCGTCCCTAGAGCCCCTAGAGAGGGCATAAGTAGGCAAACACTTGCCTTATGAGAGTTTAGGAAGTTGGGACCACCCAAGTTTGATGGGATGTTAGATCCCATTGAAGCAAAGGATTGGTTAGAGAAAATACAAAGGATTTTTGAGGCACAAAAAATCGATGAAGATCTGAAGTTACGGGTGGCTACATTTCAGTTGACTGGTGGCGGGTGGCAAGAGGTGTTAGAGCCGATGAGGAGTGGACTTGGGAACTTTTCAAAGAGGCCTATCTAGCAAAGTATTTTGCTAGTTCTCAGAGAGATGCTAAGGTGACTGAGTTTTTTAGGCTCACGCAACATGATATGACTGTAGGATAGTATGCTACTAGATTTGATCAGTTGCCACGATATGCACCACGGATGATCCCCACTGCTAGGGATAAGGTTCATGCTTCATCCAAGGCCTAAGATCCTCTATCCGACACTGCTTGGTACCTTTCAAGTTGGAAGACTATGCTGAGGCGGTAGATAGAGCGCAACTGATTAAGCAGGATCAGGGCAGAGAAACCAGTGCATCTGAGTTTAAGAAGAGAAGTTTTGGGAAATCTCACTCGCAGGGTAGCAAGGATAAGAGGAGGAAGGGGTATCCTCCTCGGGTGTAGAACATATAGGCACGTTCTCTATCCCTTGGAATGGCCAATAAGACATGTTATGGTTGTGGACAAGAGGGCCATTTCAAGAGAGATTGTCCTAAGCAGAAAGCCACGCAAGGCAGTGTGTAAAGTAGCAATACCCCACGTCCTCAGGGTCGGCCACCAGCACAGAGGGCAGATGCACCATTCAGAGGAGTACCTCCTATTTTTTAGCAGAGGATAAAGGGCAGAGTCTATGCATTGACAAAGCCAGATACCCCTCCTGACCACACAGTTATAGAAGGTACATTTTTGTTGTTTCATACTTTGGTCAGAGCATTGTTTGATTTGGGTGCAACACATTCTTTTATTTCATCTTCAATTGTTTGCTGCTTAAGCATGGAGATAGAACCATTGGACTCAACATTGCAAGTTGAGTTGCCTATAGGGATGAGCATCACCTCCAGCAAAGTGTGTCGAAATTGTGATATTGACATGGGAGGTCATAGGGTGAGGTTTGATATGGTGGTAATGGACATTACTCCTTATGATGTGATCATAGGCATGGATTTCCTGTCTAAGTACTATGCCATTATTGATTGTAGTCGAAGGAGGGTTGACTTTGTCCTACCTAGTGGAGTTCATTTTTATTTCTCCGCCACAGAGGATTATAGCTACCCACGAGTTCATGTTGGTTACAAATGCTAGAGAGACTATGGTGGGAGGATGGTGAGCATGGTGGGGCATGATGATGTTGATGCTAGCATTGAATGCATACCAATAGTAAGGGATTTTGTTGATGTTTTCCCTGATGAGTTGCTAGGATTACCGCCAAGGAGGGAGGTCAACTTCGCTATTGAGCTTTTACCTGGCATTTCTCCAATTTCAATCACTCCACACCACATGGTGCCTTCTGAATTACAGGAGTTGAAGGTGCAGTTAGAGGAGTTGCAAGGCAAAGGTTTCATTTGCCCTAGCACGTCACCATGGGGAGCCCCAGTGTTGTTTGCAAGAAAGAAAGATGGCACATTGCGACTATGTATTGACTATTGGCAATTGAATAGGGTGACGGTCAAGAATAAATACCCATTGCCGAGGATTGACAACCTGTTTGATCAGCTAAGGGGATCTAAGTGGTTTTCTAGGATTGACTTGCGATCTAGATACCATCAGCTATAGGTGAGGGAAGAAGATGTCCCTAAGACGGCATTCAAGACTCAATATGGACACTTTGAGTTTGTCGTGATGCCTTTTGGGTTGACGAATGCTCCAACAACTTTTATGAGCCTCATGAATCGAATCTTTCTCCCTTATTTGGATCAATTCATTGTCGTGTTTGTGGATGACATGTTGATATACTCAAGGTCTAAGAAGGAGCATGAACAACACTTGTCTATTGCGTCGTAGATGTTGAGGGAATATCAGTTGTATGCGAAACTTAGCAAGTGTGAGTTTTGGGCATCCAAGGTGAATTTCCTTGGGCATGTAGTTACTGGCGATGGGATTTCAGTCTACTCGTCAAAAATAGAAACTGTGCTGAGTTGGGAAAGAGTGAGGAACATAACTGAGATCAGGAGTTTTCTCAGGTTGACAAGTTATTATAGAAGGTTTGTGAAATACTTCTCACACATTGTAGCATCCATGACAAGACTTACAAAAAAGGGTGTGGTATTTTAGTGGGATGATTCATGTGAGCAGTCATTTCAGGAGTTGAAGAAATGATTAACCTCGGCACCTATGCTTATCATTCCTGAGCGAGTTGTCAATTATGCGGTGTATTGTGATGCTTCACACTTAGGACTATGATGTGTCCTAATGTAAGAAGGAAGAGTAGTGGCTTATGGCTCTGGTCAATTGAAGCTAAATGAGAAGAAATACCCTACTCATGACTTAGAGCTAGCAGCGGTGGTGTTTACATTGAAACTTTGGAAGCATTATTTGTATGGTGAAAGGTTTGATGCCTTTAACGACCATATAAGCTTAAAGTATATCTTCACTTAGAAGGATTTAAATCTGAGGCAGATCAGATGGGTTGAATACTTAAAAAACTTTGATTTCACACTTCAATATCACCTAGGAAAAGCAAATGTTGTTGCAGATGCACTAAGTAGGAAGTCTAGAGGTTTGATGGCTGGACTTCAAGGTTTCAGATGGAAGGTGCATGAGTCATTGACCGACTATGACTTGCACATCGATTCATTTGGAAGTGGTGTATTTTTGTGTTAAATGATTGCTCAACATTCAATAATACAAGTAGTCTTGCAGGCACAAAAGGATGATGAAGAGGCTAAAAGTATTAGAGCCCAAATAGAAGAAGGTGAGAGCGTTGAGCATTGGACCATGGACTTTTCTGGTGGGGTACGATATTTGAGTAGATTGATGATCCCTCTAGTTGATGAGGTTAGGAGAGGAATGCTGAGTGAGGCACACCGGTCTAAATTTTCGATACATCCCAGTAGTACGAAGATGTATCATGACCTTAGGAGACACTTTTGGTGGAAGGGCATGAAGAAGGACATTGCTAAATTTGTTGCTCGATGTCTGACTTGTCAACAGATTAAAGTAGAACACCAAAAACCGCGGGGTTACTACAGGCATTGCCAGTGGCGGAATGGAAGTGGGAGCACATTACCATGGATTTCATGGTAGGTCTTCCATGTAGTAAGCAAGGTTGGAATAACATTTGGGTGATTGTGGATAGACTGACTAAGTCAGCGCACTTCCTGCCAGTGAAAGTTGCTGATTCACTCGATACATTGAGGCGGTTGTACATATGTGAGATTGTAAGGCTACATGGGGTGCTTGTATCCATTGTGTCAGATAGAGATTCGAGGTTTACTTCTCGGTTTTGGAAGAGTTTACAACAAGTGATGGGTACAAGGTTGACTTTTAGCTCGGCATTTCATCCTTAGACAGATGGGCAGTCTAAGAGAGTGATCCAGGTGCTCGAAGATATGTTGAGAGCTTGTGTGTTAGACTTCTAAGAGAAGTGGGCTGAATATTTACCTTTGGTGGAATTCTCGTACAACAACATTTTCCAATCTAGCATAGGGATGGCACCATTTGAGGCACTATATGGTAGGCCGCGCCGATCCCTAGTTTGTTGGGCAGAGGTTGGTGAGACATCATTATTAGGCCCTGAGGTAGTCAAAGAAACCATAGAAAAGGTAAAGCAAATTAGGCAGCAATTGTTGACGGCTCAGAGTAGGACTAAGAGCTATGCTGACCGAAAGAGGTGATCATTGGAGTTTGAGATAGGAGATTATGTGTTCCTAAAGGCTCGGCTGAGACCAGGAGTGCCGTGTTTTGGCAAACGCAGGAAGTTATCTCCTCGATTCATTGGACCGTTCGAGATTCTATAGCGTGTTGGCGAAGTTGCTTATCGGTTGGCCTTGCCGCCACAATTATCATTGATTCACAATGTTTTTCATGTGTCGATGTTGCGAAAATATGAGCGGGACACTTCTCATATTCTTGATTGGACAGATCTTGCCATTCAAGAGGATGTCTCTTATGAGGAGAAACCAATACAGGTGGTTGACTGTAAAGAATAGGTGTTGCGTCTAAGAGTGATACCACTTGTAAAGGTGATATGGCAACATCATGGGAAGAAGAAGCCATGTGGGAGTTGGAGTTTGAAGGTCAGCAAAAATACTCAGAATTATTTGAGGACTCAGGTATTTATTTAATTTCGAGGACGAAATTTCCTTAAATAGGGGAGTGTTGTCACACCTATGCCCTAAATAGTGGAATATATATATATAGAAAATCAAGAACATTAGAAATTAATGATGCAAAGTTATTCATCAGACTGTGCTCTAAGAGAGCTTTCTAACGACACCAAAAACGCATGAAACAGAGATCGGGAGCGAAAGACCCAAGGATTTTACCATCGAGGTAGAGAGGGTCCAAATTGATAATGGCACCCCCCTTTAATGAATGTGAACCAAAGAGCCACGTGGGAGAGACTCTACACGGGGGAGTGGAACTCACTGCGTGGAGCTCTAATCCCATGCGTCTGCAACATAGAGGAAAGAGGGAGCCAAAGCCAGCAACTCTCTCCCCTCTCCCTTCATTCTCGGCAACCCTCTCACCCCCCAGTTCCCTAGTTCTCCCCCTCTTCTAATCAACCCTGAGCAGCTCTCACGCCCCTTCCCATCCCTCATTTCCTACACCTCCATCCTCGCTTGCCAGACACAACCTAAGTTTCACCTATGATGAGGAGTTGGGTTACCATCTTTGGGTCATGCTAGCTGCAAGCTCAACCCAGGTAAGCCTCCAACTCTTTCTATTCTTCTCCATTTCCTCGTTTTCTTCCACATCTATATTCGTTTCTTTCAACAAAATGAGACGGTGAAAAACGCCATCGGATTCAGGAAACCTATTGAGAGGAACGTGACTAGATTGAAAATCCAACCATTCATATTGTTCCTTGGACGTTTCTAAGTGAAACCCCTTTGGTATCATGAAGATCCGTCAAGAAACGACACCGAAATCTTCAAAAACCCGCACCTAGGGTAAGTCCAAAAATCATTGAAAAATCTGGCAAAATTTGATAATTTGAGTGCAAATCAAAAGGGGAAAACACTAGAAAACGAAATTTCAAGAAATTTCAAGCATTCCCATGAAATTTTGCAAAAAAATGAGGTCGTTTGTGTCTCCGGCGACAACCGAAATCCGATCACCTTCTTCGGCGATGGTGACATTTTTTGACGACCACTAAAAAATTGTGAAAAATAGAAAATTTTTAGATATGGAAAAATCATGCATGATCTTTTCATCTGTGAAGATGGGTCGTCGATCAAGAATTGATTGGTCCGTGAAATTGTAATAAAAAAACTTGTTAGTGCGTAGGAAAAACTTGAGATCTTCACATCCGACCATTCAAAAGATGATCGGAAGGTAGATTTGGGTAGAATGTAACTCCAATTACCCTTTAGTAATGAATTATTAGAAAAATGACTAACTAATTATGGACAAATTGATGGGAGATCCCATCTAATCGTCCAATATTCGATCAACGAATATTAAAGGCCAGGAAAGGAGATCAGACCATGAATTATGGCTAAAACCATTGAATTGTGGAATAACTTACCTAAAAGGTTGGAAATTGAAACCTCTAAATGTACGCGCTTGATATAAACCGTCCATGTAAGACCAATGGTGCTAATTCAATTGGATAGCAACCAATTGGTGTATAAATCATTAATCTAGATACATGAGGTTAGATCAAGAACATTGTGAATAAAGAGCTAGAAGTGATTATAGAAAAATTCCATGGAATTATGAAATTTACTTAGAACTCGTATTCATTACAGAGATTGAGCGCAGCGTGAACAACATTGGTAGTTAAATTTTAAGTTGTACCTTGAGAGCAGGTAAGGACCCTGAACCTTTTCATTCCTTAAATTCTTATTGATCTGTGCTCTTGAAATTAACCTTATGCATGTGTTGAATGAACATATTGTCACCTTGGTTGAATGGATGATAGAAATTGTAATTTCTTATTGAAATGGTCATGTTATAGTCTGATTTACTATGCTTAACTGTTATAATGATGCAAATTGTTATAAAATGGTCAAGCCCAAGATAGTAAGACCTGAGGGCCGCACGGTAAGCTATGATGATGCCTTCTAAGACGGTAAACCCTTAGGGAAAGGGCTACCTGGCTCTTTGGAATCATGGTGGAGCTGCCCAAGCTGGTAAACCCTAAGGGATGAGCTGTCAGGTATTGAGCCTCCCAAGATGGTAATTCCTAAGGGAAAGGGCTGCCTGGTCTTTCGGGATCACAGTGGAGCCGCCCAAGATGGTAAACCTTGAGGGATGAGCTGGCATATTTTGTTACCCAAGATGGTAAACCCTGAGGGAATGGGCTGCTTGGTTGATTTCGACTAAGGTGGAGCCACCCAAGATGGTAAATCCTGAGGGTCTGGCTGCCTTGATGATGATACTCATAGTGGGCCGCCCAAGATGGTAATCCTTGAGGGAGATGACTATTGGATCCTGGTGTAATGCTAAGCATGTTTAATATTACTGAGAAAATCATTAATGAGTATACAGCTTTGTTGGATGTAATGCTTATGAATTGCATTTAACTTTAGAATGAGGTTCATGATAGTCACTCATCTATTTAATGTCATGGGGTTGGACACGAATGGGAAATTCGTATGGGGTGTGCTTGTTTGCATGCTATGGCTGTTGCATCACATTTGAATTTGGGAAAAACTGCAATTCGGCTCTAATACCCATAGGCCTTACTTAATAATACATGCTAACTACTTTGTAGATGACCAGTTAGAATGGAAATGAATGCTCGTGTTGTATTGAATGTGCTTTTAAGCATAGCAACGAGAATGATTGGATATTCATGGGTTTAGTTCTTTTCCCTTACTAGGCTTCGTAGCTCACCTTACTATTTTGTAGGTACCAGTCAGGTCAAGAAGAGAAAGGTGGTTGAGTGAAATGAAGAAAGCTTGATTGAAGATGTAACATTTTGAATTATATATTTATGTATATATATATGTGTGCTAACACTGAATATGAGTTATATCTTATTTTTGACAATGATCCTTATGCATCTTATGTGTTTTATGTTGATAGGGCCTCTACGAGACTCACTTGAACTCCTAGTTAGTATGCAGGTGTTAGTGGTGTATTATGATAAATAGTATGGAGACTGAGTCTCCCTTAAGGAATTTATAATTGCTATATTGTTAATCAGGTAAACCGCATAGCATGCGTTAAATGCATAAGTCCGAAAAATAGGGGAGACTCCACCAAAATTTTAGTAGAACTCAATAGTTAAAGGAGAAAAATATTTTATCAATAAACTGTGACTTGCATAGGACAAGAGCACTTAGCTTTCTCAATACTTCCACTGTGATATATATTATGGAAAAAAGAAGAAGCAAGGCCACATAAGCCTAGCTCAGCCAATCACTAGGCTTGATTAGGTCAAATCACGGTCTCGAGGATTGAGGTCATGACAGATATACTATGTTAGTAGGATACTCAAAAGATGCCCAACTCTACTATAGGAAAAGAGTTGTTGGTAGTTGTTTTTGCATTGGATGTCAATTTGGACCATGCAACATTAAAATACCTTCTTTCTAAGAAGGATGCTAAACTTACGTTAATCCGATGGATCTTATTGTTATAAGAGTTTAATTTAGAAATTTGAGATAAGAAAGGTTCTCAAAATATTGTAGCAAACCACTTATCCAGATTAGTTGTGAAGTCTACTAGCGAGAGTGTGCCTATAACATAAACCTTTTTAGATAAATAATTGTTACACATTTCCTAGTTACCTTGGTATGCATATATAGTTAATTATCTTGTCACATGTCAAATTCCAAATCATTGGTCAAAACAAGATAGAAAAAGATTCATTAACGAGGTTAAGCACTTTACATGGGATGATCCATACTTGTTTAAGTAATGCCTTGATTATGTCATTTGGAGATGTGTATCAGATAGTGAACATCATAAATTCATTTCCTTTGTCATGACCATGCATACGGGGGGCCAATTCATTTCTAGAAAGTCAGTTGATGGTGGTTCTTATTGGCCCACCATTTTCAGCGCTTCACATGCTTATTGCTTAACATGTGCTAGATGTCAACAGTTAGGGAGCATAGGAAAAAGAAATATGATGCCCCTAAACCCCATTTTTATCATTGAGCCTTTGATGTTTGGGGCATAGATTTTATGGGACCCTTTCCTAACTCTTTTGGTTACTTGTGCATCCTTTAGGAATGGACTAAGTGTCCAAATGGGTGAAAACTGTACCTTGCAAGACCAATGACTACTATGTGGTGGTCAAGTTTTTAAAAGAAAATATATTTGCATACTTTGGTACTCCTAGGGTCGAAATTAGTGAGGGAGGAAAACACTTATAATAAAATGCTTGAGAATGTAATGAAGAAATATGGTGTTACCAATATGATAGCTACCCCTTATCATCCTTAAACGAGTGTAGGGCAGAAGTGTCAAATAAGGAGATAAAGCGAATTTTAGAAAAGACAATCAATCCAAATAGGAAAAAATGGTCTTTAAGGATTTGTGATTATGGGCATATCATACTGCATATAAGACACCTTATAGGCATGCCACTCAACTAATTGGTCTATAGAAAGGCTTGCCATAGTATATTAGCCTATAAGAAAGCCCAATTTTGACCTAGATACTATAAGGAACCAAAGAAACCTCCAACTTAATGAGTTGAATGAGCGTAGGAAATATTCATATGAGTAAACTAAGATATACAAAGAATGCAGGAAAAGTAATCATGATAGACGCATATTGTTAAAGTCCTTTACCTCAAGATAGAAGGTCGTTTTATATAATTCTATATTTCATATATTCCTTGGAAAATTTTGGTCTCAATGGACTAGACCCTATATAGTATATACTATTTACCCTCATGGGGCCATTGAGATGGAAATGATGATGGGATTTCCAAAGTTAATGGGCAAAGCTTGAAACCCACCTTAGCATGTCCTATGACACCTGCATCTATCATGAGTCAAACATTCCTCATTGTCATTCCTTACATTTTATCATAGCAAAGTATGTTTGGCTAAAGACATTAAATTTATCACTCATTATTCTTCATTACTCACTTGTCATAAAGGGTCCTATATTTCAAAACATTGGGGACAATGTTTAGTTTAGGTTGGGGGTGTAGATATGCACGAGATTTTTGAATTTTCTTGACAAAAAAGAAAAAGAAGAGAGTTTTTCAAAGTCTTTAGGTCAAAATTCTTTTATTGTGATGAGGATTGGATTTTCACAAGCCTAGTGTTTCTCCTACTTTAACTTCTTAATAGAAATGCATATGCTTAATTATGCATTTTATTCTTGTCTTGAAGTATTTTATGAAAGTTAAATCTTGAAACACGCTTACACATAGTGCATAGTCTAGACTAATAGATGGTTATTGACTGAGAGGCCTTGAGGAAAATCAATGGAGACTTATATACCTTGTGAGTATTAGAGACTATAATCTTTTTGAGAGTTATATGTAATTCTATAATTTCTTCAGTGGTCATCGAAAGATCTCAATATCTTTTTTTTTTGGAAAAATGCCAAGAACTAAAAGGAGTACTAACTTTCTTTCCTAAACATTTATTAATTCAGATGGGCTTTAAGAAATCTAAAAAATGATATAGGCCATCCTTATTTTAGCCCAAAGATATAAAGCCTACCTAGTACATTATACCACTAGTTAGACCCTTTGAGTCTCTTAATAAGACTTTTATTTTTAAAATTCATTTACCTTGGCCTAGAAACCCAGTTAAAATATTCATTACCTAGCTTTCAAAAATGAGTAGAGATGGTACAAAAAGTTTGAAGAAGACAAGAGTCAAAGAAGTAAAAAATATCAAAGTGTTTACAAAGAAAAAGCCTTTCCTCAAGAAAAAAAGAAAAGGAAATACAAAGAAGAGTTTGAAAAATAGAAATACCAAGAAAAAAAAAATGAAGAAGGAAAAGTAGAAAATATATTCACTTCAGTATAAATGACAAGTTGTCTAACATTCAATTGAATGGCTCTACTCAAATTTGAAACTTTGAATCCTTATACCTTCCTTTTAGAACCTATCATAAGCCTATGTTTCATCCTATCTAAAGACCTATTAATCTTAAGGTAGAAAATAGCCTTAATGAGAATAATAAAAAGAAAGGAATTACTGTGAACTACCCCTACTAGTCTTGGTAATGACATCTATTCTTAAGGATCACATTTCTTTGTCTCATCTATGCTTAAAAGAACTTATTGAACCATTAGTATCATTGGATTCAGTCACATAGTGAGTGAATTTTGTAGGACACCTTTCTCTAAGAGCTTCATTTCTGAGTGTATACCTATGAGAATTTGAGGTCAAGATGTTTTCCAATAGATTATAAGCATTTCTATTTAGAAGTCCCAAGTTATGGAGCACACACACACGCGAGCGCGCACACGCACACACACTATATTTTGAGTTATAAATGTAATAAAATGGCTTTGGTATGTGGATAGCTTGAGAAATTTTTCGTTCATCCTTATTAAGTTGTTAAAGGTAGTAGAGTGCTAATGGATGACAATTCTCTGATATAAAATAAAGGACTTAACCTTATGAATTTTGTGGGCATATTCACTACAAACCCTCATGAGACCTCTCTTCCACTATGGATAACTTAGGGGTTTAAGGGCTTGTTGCATATACTAAATGTATTCGCAAGTACCTACAAAAATGGTAACCATTTTTGTTTTCATGATTTTTTGCATGTTTTACTTTGGATTAGAAAAATGCTGGTCGATGGGTGTGATAAATGTTCAATTTTATATAAAAAGTACCTAATTAGTAGTCAATGTGTTATAAATTATAGGCATTATTTTAGGATTCTTTTGAAATTTTATAACACGTGCATTCTTGACCAAATAATTCAAAAGTTTGATATTTTGCAGGTTCAAAAGCTAATCCAAAGTATGTAATTAATCATAATTTTCTAGAATTTAATTAGGGTTTTTATTTTTTTGTAGGGTCGAGATGTTGATCCAACGACTAAGATTTATCGAGATGAAAATTGAAAATCAAGATCAAATCAAGAGAGCCAAGGCCTAATTTTAATTACTCCAAAGATTAATCAAGGTTCAAGACCATCTTAGGGCAAGAAAGAAACCAATTGGAATATTTAAAGGTGACTAAAATAGGCACATGTATAAAGCTATGCATTTCCACCACTCTACATGAGAATTGAAGCCATGTATGAGGTTCCTAATCTAACATGGAAACCTAAAGAAGCTAAGCCATTCAAGTTTTGAAGCTAAGGGACTTAGCCATTGAAGCCACTCAAGACACCAAGGAATGAACCATCAAAGTAAGCCATCAAGCCTCATAGAGCCATCCCACTTGGAGTCACACGATTAGAGCATTATTTCAAGCAATTATCTATGATTTAAAATATTATTTTCAAGGGATAATTAGAAGATTTTGAGGGATATTTGTATATAGTAAGAAGATTATGCAAGGTGGACCAATCAAGAGAGAAAACCCATTTTTTATTTTCAATTTTACTCTATTCTTCATCACCTAAATAGGGTTTCCAATGTGATTCACTTAAGGGGGAGGCACCTCCTAAAAAAGTGGCATGTCCCCCCTTGCTTTGTTGTTACCTTAATTGGCATCTTATGTTGGAAACTCCTAAATTTGTTCACACTCAAATCATCTCAAATCCCTAATTAATTCTTCATCTTTTCTATCTTTTCTTTCTCCCCTTTCTCTATGTTTCCTAATCACCAAATACCAAGAAAACAGAAGGGGAGGAGCACCACACCACCTTCTTAAAAAATTGGTGCCATCCCTCAACCATGTCATCACTGGTGTAATTTTAAAATTACTCACAAGTGTATGAATCAATGTAGTAATTTGCATGCGAGAGATGTCGATCTCATGAGAAATCTCACACTATTTTCAATTGATTGGATCTTATTTAAGTTGCTTATCTTAGCCAAAGAAAGAGGATTTTGACTAAAATAGGACTTTAAACAACAAAGAACGAGAAAACATGCACTAAATTAGACACTACAACTAAAGAAAACTTTCTAAAAATAAAGGCATTCATTGAAATTAGAAACTTTCTTAATGAGCATGCATTCAATAAAAGAAACTAATGCAAAACTAGCATAAATGAATCTAGGAATTAACTTAAGGAAACTTGCTAAAAATGAACTTTCCTAAACTACACCTTCTTAAACCTAAAATTAGAAACTTACTAAAACTAATTAAGAAAACTTTCTAAACTAAATTAAACTAAGATGCAAAAAACTAACTAACCAATGTTAAACTCAAATCAATCAATAAAATAAGAAAAACTTTAGGTCAAGTCACCCAAGTACCGTGCACATGACCCGTGGAGTTGTGTGCATAGTTCATGGGTTAGAAAATGGCTAAAATTCATGAATCAAAAGCATTCCAACATAAGATCCAATCAAAGCACTAAATAAGCAACCTAAAAAGCTAAATGGATTCCTAAGGAATCAATCAAATAAGGCATATGGATTGCTGAAAATTATGCATGAATATTGAATGGTAAAACTCCATACATTAAGTGCTAAAGAAACTCAAATCTAACAAGGCATGGAAAGCAACTTAACAAGCACTCATTATGTAGATAACACTTAAGAATTGAAGTACTTTACTATTGGAATCAATTAGAAACAATGATCTTCAAACAACTTTATTGATTGAATGGAAAAATACATAAAATAATAGTATGCATAAACATGTATACAAAATCTTGGGCACTCTTCAATGCCTGTAACTTGATTCCAATTAAATATTAAGTACATTCCAACAATCTTAAACTAAACTTAAATAACATGCAAGTGAAACCCAACAAGAAATCAAGAGAAGATATAGTTGAAGGATGGAATGAATTAATGAAAAAGACATCCTAAACTAATACTAGATTAAAAAAAGGACTAAAACATGAAGGGAAACAAGAGATTTAAGCTACTTTTTCTCTTGGTTGTCATTACTAGAGAAGAAGTAACTTGGATCTTGAAAGATTGAGTAAGAAAATTAAAGGGATGGAAGCAAAGATTCAAGCTAAAAGCAAGCTAGTTCTATACGTATGGAATTAAATAAATAAAAGAAGAACAACTTAACAATGAAGAAAGAAACTAACCTGGGATTGAAATGAAAAACCAAAGGAAAAATACTTGAGTAATGCAAAGAAGAACAGCCAAAATAAAGCCAAAGTCCAAAGCTCCAAAGATCTTCAATGTAGTGTGCCTCTTTCAAGGATTTTAAGCAAACCCTCTACTTGAATTTCACATGGAAACCCTTGGTGGTTATATAGACTTTTTGGTTTCCAATTTGATGGAAGCTATCTAAGAGTGAAAGATACACTTACATCTAGGACTTCAAGGTAAGAAAGTTAGTTGGAGATAGAAGTTTAACAAGTGAGGTGGATGAGGTGGCATGGTGTAATTAGAAGGGGGAGAAAGCACCACTTTTTTAGGAACGTAGGATGGAGCTCCTCCTCTTCTAATTGTGTGGTGTTTGGTGGTTAAGAAAGAGAGATAAAAGGGAAAAGAAAAAGTTAGGAAAGATGGGGAATTAGTTAGGATTTTGAGGTGGTTGAGTGTGACTAGAATTAGAAGTTGGCAACTAATTAAGACAATTAAGCAAGGTGGGAGGCGCCACTTTTTTAGGAGACACCTCCCTCCTTAAGTAAAAATCATGGAATACCTAAGGTGGTTAATGAAAAAGGATGGGAAATGAATTTAGAATGTGGGTTTTCTCTCTTGATTGGTCCACCTATGCATGATCGTCTTGCCAATTACAGATTTCCCTCAAACCTTCTAATTATCACATGAAAATAGCATTTTTTTTCCATGGATAATTGCTTGAAATATTGCTCCAACCGTGTGACTCCAAGTGGCATGGCTCTATTTGGCATAAGGGATTACTTTGATGGTTTGTTCCTTAGTGGCTTCAGTGCCTTGAATGGTTGGCTTCATGGCTTGAATAGCTTGTCACCCTTTTGCATGGCTTAAATGGCTAAGGTGGCTTACGTAGCTTCCTTGCAAAGGTGGTGGAAATGCGTGGCTTGTGCACGGGACCATTTTAGTCACCTTTAACTTCTTCCAATTGCTACCTTGCTTACCCTAGGATAGTTTTTAGGACTACTCCAATACAACACAATAGGACTTGATATTGTGTTTCCTTCCTTGCACACCGCATCCTACACCCTTGATGACATAACTGCATAGCTTCATCCGCGAAAAACACTATGAAGCACAATATAGGCTGTTAAAACATCTTCTCACTTCATTCAAAATGAGTAAAAACCCTAATTAAATACTAAAAAATTATGACAATTTATATACTTACTCTAGATTAGCCTCTTAACCTACAAAATATCAAATTTGGAATTACTATGTTAGAGATGCATGTGTTATGAATTTAGGCAAAAGACTTAGACTTTTATACTCTATTTTATAACACGTGGAATAATACTTTTATAACCCCTTACTAAACTCCTCTCTCCACTTAACTTAACTACCTTGAAGTCGTAGATCTAATTGCATCTTACTTTCCTAGAATAAGTTCCCATCAAATTGGAAACCCAAAACTCTATAAATCTCCCAAGTGTTTCCACATGAAAGGGAAGTAGAGGTTTTGGTGAAAAACCTTGAAAGAAGCATACTACTTTGGGTGATCTTTGGAGCTTTGGACTTCGATTTTCTTGTGTCTATTCTTCTTTGCATTCTTCAAGTCCTTTTTCCTTTGATTTTCAACTTCAATTCTAGGTTAGTATCTTGCTTTTATTCCTTACTTTCATTGCTTCCATCTCTCTAGCTTTTCTAGCATATTTATTCAAGATCCAAGTTATTTCTTCTCAGTAGTGATAGCCAAGAGCATAAGTAGCTTGAATCTTCTTGTTCCTCTTCCTATTGTCCTCATTTTTTTTATCTTGGAGCTAGATTTAGGCATCTTTTTCTTTGATTAATTTCCATCCTTCAACTCTCTTTTCTCTTGAGTTCTTATTGGATTTCACTTATATGTTATCTAATTTTAGTTTAAGGATGTTGAATGGGCTTCTTATTTGATATGAATCAAAATCAAGTTACAAGCATTGGAAGAGTGTGCACTTTTTAAGTTATCATCTATGTAACATGCGTACCATTATTTGATGTATTTTGCCATTCAATCAAAAAGTTGTTTGAAAATTATTGTTGATGCTTGATTCTAGCAGTAATGTACCTCATTTCTTGAGTGTTATATTCCATGAAAAGTGCTTGTTAAGTTTCTTTCCATGCCTTGGTTAGAGTTTCATGTGGACTATGTTACTGAAATTTTTCATCTCATGTTTCATGTGCAATGTACAAATACACCTTATTTGCTTGAAATCTTAAGAACACATTCATCTTTTTAGTTAGTTTAGTAAGTACTTTGATTAGTTTGTATGTTAGCTAGCTTTAGTTCATGTTTTCTAATCTTTTTCCCAATCCATGAACCATGAGCAAACTTCCATGAGTCATGCACATCGTGGTTGAAGTTGGATTCTCTTAGTTAGTTGTTGATCCTTGTTTATATTAGTTTACATTCCAGTAGTTACTTATTTTGCATCTTAGGTTGATTTAGAAAGTTTCTAATTTATTTTTAAAAAGTTTTAAGTTTAAGAAAGTGTCATTTTTAGCAAGTTTCTTTAATTTAAGTTCCTATATTCATTTATTCTAGTTTTGGATTAGTTTCTAATTTGATGCATGTTTCCAATTCCATGTTGTTAAATTCCTAGTTTAATCCAAACCCTCTTTCTTTTGCTAAGATAAGCAACTTAAGTAAGATCTAATCAATTAAAATTTTTGTGAGATTTCTCATTTGGTTCACCTCCTCGCATACAATTACTACTTTGATTCATGCACTTGCTAGTAATCTAAGAAAATGAAACAAAGATAACAAACATGAGCAAGGATTGTCATAGAGAAGTGAATTTCATTGATGATATGAATTACTTACACAAAAAAATTCAAAAGAACATTCAAAGTACATGCCAATCTGTAATATCCTTAATTTTTAGTGTAAATTAAGAAGTTTCTAAATAAATTAAATTAAAATTTTATGGATGGAAATTTTTCCTGAAAACCTAAGAAATTGAAAGTGCTCGTTGATACGAGTCCAATGCCACAAAGAACGCGAAAAATGGAGCTCAAACGAGGGAGTTAGGAGCCTTTGAAGTTGTAAGGGCATTTTAGTCATTTAACAAAGACGTGTTACACAAGGGTCCCAATTGATAATGGCACCCCCATCTTCCACACGTCTCTACCAGTTCCAGCAAAATTGTCGGAGAGACATGGAAAGAGACGTGAGGGGAAGAGTTTCTCTTCCCCTAAGACTCTACACCCTATATCTACCCTTCCCAAGGAGCCAAAACGCTCCACCTTGAGCGTTTCTCTAAGTTTTTACTCAGAAACCTAGCTTTGCAAAGATTGGATTTTTCCGGCAAGTGGACCCCGGCAACACTAGGAACCCCAGCTAGGCGCAAGGTAAGCCTTAAACCCTATTTTCTGTATTTATTAAATAGGAAAAATTAATTAGAAACACATTTAAAAAATAAAAAAAAATAGATTTCCTGGGAACTCTGTGCACGCTACTGTTGGAGCATGATTTCACGGATGAAACCACATCTGTTTGAAAATCGCACCGTCCAACTAGTGCACAAGAGACCCAAGATCAAACCCTTTAAATTTGGGAGAGATCCAACGATGGGTTTCTCTAAAAAAAGCAAAAACTAGTACCTAGGGATGATTTTAGGAACTTGGGAAAAATCATTTAAAAAACATGGTCTTTGAAAAAATCAGTGCAAAAGGATGGAATAAATGGATTCTAGAGGAAATTCTGAGAAAAATGGCGCAAAAATTGCGCAAAATGGAGCTCTATAGCTCCGCCGGAGACGACCGGAATTCAGTCATCTTCTCCAACGGCGGTGACGTCGTCAGCGGTTAGGCGATGATGCCAGGACGCCTAGCAAGACGCCCCGATGGAGACAAGCAATGGACGCACGTCTCTGCGCACACGTGCAGTTGTCACGTGTGCGGGAGCTCCACGCGGGCTGTCACATTGGGTCGGGACGCACAGCGTCCTGGCGACCGTGACGCACGTCAACCCCATTTTGTGTATGTTTTCATTAAAATTTGATTTCTGAGAGCTATAGGAGTCCAAATCACGATCCGAAAGAGGCTTTGTGACCGTATCGACGATGCGGACTTAGTTTTAACTTAAAAACTCATAAATAACCACTTTTAATTTATAAAAAATTTTAAAATAGTGATGTAACTTATACAGGTGTACTTGAACATACCAGTTAAAGGGAGTTATTAGCAAGCTAGTGGTCTCACATTGAGGTAGGTGACGACAATTAATGCTTTACCTTGATTTTTAAACCATGTTTAAACATAGCATCATGTGTGATTGTGTTTTAAATTGCAATTATCATTTAGCTTGGATTTCATGTGACTTTGAGTACATTATAATTATTCCAAATTGAAATCTTTTATTGAATAAACTTATTTCAAATGTTTTTATAAGCATGATGTTAATTAATTATGCTTAAATAGAGACTTATTGATTATTATATCTTGTAAATGCATAGATTTACATAGAAATAAGAATAGAGGCTTATTAGCTGGTCCTTTTATAGGCTAACCCCAAGATGAGGGGCATGTCTTGGGGATTGCGAGCTATGAGTGCTCTTGAGTTTTAGCATATACATATAATTTTCGTGTTTTATATTTAATGATAGGTGCTCTCGCTTGGTGGGCATCATGCTAGGAGGGATAGGGCTAGCCACCCACCCTCCAAGATTGTGATGTGATGATATTGTGATATGATAGACACCTGCCCATAGATAGCATTCGGTAGGGGTTTGGTAACATGGATAGTCCACACTACAAGTCTGAGCCTTTCCATGGGGACAGACGCTAAGTCTCCCGTTATGGTGTTGACAGAAAGCAGCGGTGATTGATATCCATGGAGGGTTGCCACTGCAACATGATGGCCCATATTCTTATTATGTGTGCATGTATGATGAGCATGGTTATGGATGATATGCCTGGGTGTGACGACACTCAGAGGTTGGCTATCAGTACTCCTGATCAGTGATGTTAGTGCGATGTGGTGGGACCCATTACCTTAGGGTGCCCTTATTATTATTGTATGCTCATTTACATTTATTTATGTCATGTTTTGACTCCATGAAATGCATGTTTTAGCATATAGCATAAATTGACATTTATTTGGACAGACATTATGATACTGCTATTTTCATAAATGATAGACTTTTCATCAATGCTGTTAATTATTTCTTTCATTTATTATATTAATTGTCTATGTACCTACACAAGCGATAGCTTGTTGAGGCATTGCTTTGTTTTGCAATGCCTTAGATCTTGAGCGCGACATCAAGAAAGGCAAAGTTGTTGAGAAACCATGAGAGCTGCTGAAGACTACTTTTTCCTATAGTTTTAGACAGTGATGTGAGTCATTAAAAAGGATTATCAATTGGATTTAATTATGGACTGCATACTTTATATTTTGGATTTGATTGAGATGTTTGGACATATGTTGGACATTTATATGGGATGTTATGATGGATAAACCCTGGGCCATATTCTTATTGTGTTTTGGACATTTATTTGATTTAAAATAAAGGCGCCGATTATTTGACATTGATTGATACGCATATTATTTTATTTACATGTATGTCGTTTTGAGAAAGAAAAAATAACACCCAGAGTTTTTAAGAATTGTTTTAGTAAAATGATAATTAAAACTTTTCTCATGGGATCCCAAATACTCTTATTCAAAATGTCATTATTATTATTATAAAAAAAAAATTCTTAAAAATCCGGGGTGTTACACAATCTAATAGCTTAAAAGAATCAAACATTCAAAAATCAGTACAAAAAACATCAACAAAGAAACTTGGTAAGTAGGCTTTTCTATTTATCCATTGGTTTCTTAGGTCATGGTTGAGGCTTGGCATCTAACTTAAGATTAATTGGTTGTGTTTTAATTGATGTACGATCAAGTGGTGTGTCTTAAGATGTGGGAGTTGGAGGTTTAGGACTTGGTGGTTTTGTAGAATTTATGGTTTCAATTGATGGAAGATTGGGATTTGATGATTTTTTTATAGGTTGTAAAAGATATGGAGAAATGGTGATGGTGGAGAAGTCAATCTTGACTTCTTATCACCCTTAAATGTAGGTATATAGGGCTTCTTCTCCTCTTTCAATTTCTTTCTCTTTTTTCATCTTCCTCTTCTCATTCTTCTTCCTCTCTTTGTACTCATTCTTCTTCTTTTTTCTTTCTTGATATTGCTTAGCAAGATAAGCTATTATGGTTGGATGTTTGGATGGATAAGCAGGTGTCATAATAGGTAAGGACTATTTAGAACGAGAAGGTGAACTAGATGATGTCGTCTATGTTGATCTAAGAAGTGCAAGTAAGTTGGTTTCCAACATAGACTTAGGTGGTAATAGATACTTGCCAATGGACTCGATTACATAAGGTATCTTGCTAGCTGTATGAGCAAAAATACTCATTTCATACATTTGCATATAAGCAAAATCATAAATAAAATTGTACAAAATTTTCCTATTAGTGAATTTTTATTAATCAAATGAAGGTGAGTGTATATCTCCAACCCTTTGGGTTGTTAATTACATGTCAATAATAAAATTTGATTATTCATCACATTCCTCGATTACATGCCATAGGCCTAAGGCTAGACTAAATAGTGTAAAGGGATTATGGAAGCATTGGGTTGATTAGGGATCATAGGCAAAATATAACTAGCCATAGAGAGGTCCAAGAGACAAAATCTCACAAGGTTCCCAAACTGGTTAAGCAGTAAGCCAGTGTCATGCAGATTAGTACATTCCCTAACTATGGATAACTTAGAGACCATGACTTACACCTAATAATGTATAAGGGCTTAGTCTTAAACCTGATTATGTTGAAGGTGTGTCAATGAGAACCATAGCTTAGTGTCTAGCCAATGATCAACCTAGACTTGAATGGTCTAGGTTATTCTAGTCAATCTCTTAGGTAATAAAGTCACAACTAAGACAAGGATAGTCTAAGGTTCATGATGGTTAGCCATAAGCATCACCATAAATGGACAAGGACTAGGGTGGTCTAAGCTAGGGTTCTAGGAAGCATAGGCAACAGTGACGATAGCTGCATTCCCAAAATACCAAAGCCAAGTTCTTGTATCAAACCACAAAGTGTAGTCAATAGCAATCATAGCTAGAAGCTCTAGAAGATAGGGCATGGTTGAACCTAATCTCATATCTCTAATAAACACCTTGAACCAAGAAGAAAGCCAGAGTTTCTCTCCTCATTATTAGGAAAAGAAAGTGAGAACTTTAAGAGCTTGTTGAATTTGATCTTGCTTGTGAATTTTAGATTGAATGTTGTTGCAATTGAGGGGAGAACCCCTATTTATAATCTAAGGTGTCCATGTTGTTATTTTGGGCAGCCAATGAGGATGGGACACCATGTTTGTAACCGTCCCAATTGTGGCGATGATACAAAGTACATATATAATTGACCCATGCCTGTATACATAAAGAGTGGTATTAGTTAGGGGCATAGTAGTAAATTATATGATGCAATTATGCAACCATCAAGGGTGAAGGGAGTAAGATAGTCTCATTTGATAGGTTTCATTTTGGGCTGAAACAAGACCATCTGATGCCACCACTCGAAGGAGGACTTGCTGGCACTACTCATTCGATGCCATCGGAAGTTAAGCAAGGAGCATCTAGTGCAGCTGATGCCAGACTTCTCTCATTGAAACAAATATGATTATCTAATGCCATTAGTGAAGGATGTTCTTTTGAGACCATTGATGAGCATCTGGCATCATTGGTGTTAGACCCCTTCTTAAGCATTATAAGATGGTGTTGGATAGCTATATTGAAGCATATGTACAGTGATTGATTCCAGTCTGAATTGTTAAAGGGGGATTAATGCCACCTTGTCAAGTGCCATCTTAATGCACTTGGTTCTGAAATCATCTATTCGATGCCAACTTATAGTTGAGAATCTAGGGCCCACTATTCTATTTAAATAGATTTCCATGCTAATTTTCACACGCATGTTTTGTCATGTGCAAGTGGAAGTCAAAATGTTAGTTTTGGATGGGATGAAACATCACTTATCACTTCCTTAGAAGTCAGATTTTATTTTTATTTTTATTTTCCTTTTAAAGGAGGGAGGAAAGAGTTTATTGTGTTATTTCACTCTAACACTTTAGAGCTCAAGTTCTAATCAAGATTGTTGGACACAATCTTGTGTACCAACTCCACCTTCCTTATTGATGATATCTTTTCTTAAACCCATTTTTGGTTTCAATTGAAACCAGACCTTAGTGAATATGGTTTAGTCCTTGCAGTCATTGGTGTAGCTTTAAAATTACTTGCAAGAGAACGAATCAATGTAGTAATTTGTATGCGAGAGAGGTTGATCTCACGAGGAATCTCAAAGTCTTGTATATTGATTGGATTTGATTTAAACTAGGAAGTTAAATAACATGGAAAAGGAAACATGCATGGAGTTAGAAATATGAGCCAAAGGAAACTTTCTAAAATAAAGATTTGAAATGGAATTAGAAACTTTCCTGACTTACATGCATTCAATGAAAGAAATTAATGCAAAACTAGAATGAATTAATCTAGAAAGCTTCAACTAATAGAAACTTTTTAAAAATAAAACTTCATAGTCACCTTTGACTCTTCCAAAGGCTTCCTTGAACTTCTTTTGCTTGTCTTAAGATCATCTTGAACCTTGAACGAGATTTAAAATGATGAGATTTAAGTCTAGGCTCTCTCTTTCGATCTTGATCTTTAATTCTCATCAATCTTAGTTGTTGGATAGTCATCTCAATACCTACAAAAGAGTAAAAACCCTAATTAAATGTTAAAAATTATGATGATTCACATACTTACTTAGACATAGCTTTTGAACATACATAATATCAAAGTATTGAATCATTATTTTACAAATGCATGTGTTATAAATTTTAGAAAAATTCTAGAATAATGCCTATAATTTATAACACATGAGTTGCTAATCGAGTACTTTTGATACAAAATTGGACTCTTATCATACCCCTCAACCAGAATTTTGCTAATTCATATCAAAACAAGCAAAAAATCATGAAAACAAAATGGTTGCCATTTTCGTAGGTACTTGTGATTGCATTGAGCATATGTAACAAGCCTTTAAACCCCTAGGTTATCCTAGTATATGAGTTAAGCCTTGTTAGGATTTACAATGAATATACCTACAAAATTTAATAAGGCTAAGTCCTTTATTTTATCTCAGAGAATTTTCATCCATTAATACTCTATTAGCTTTAACAGCTTAATAAAGATGAATGAGAAATTCTATATTTGTTCATGTTATTCTCTCAATCATATTTTTGCAGAAAGGAAATCCTGAATAGTCAGAGGCAGTGGCAATAATTAGAGACTTAAATCAAGATTTTATAGGAGTGACAAGTGTTTATCTAGGAAGTAGATGTGATAATGTAGCTAAATGGCCTACATTATTGCATGGGCTTATAATGATTACTAACTTATCAAATGTGCATTTCTTGGAGATTCATAGCTTATTGTCCATTCAGTCACTACCACCTAACATAGTTCATGGGAGTAAAGCAAACAACTATAGAGAATGTATTACACTTATGAGCTGACGGGTACGTCCTCCATATTCTATTATCCTAGAGAGGGAAACCATGTGGCAGACTTTTTGGCTAACGAAGCGGTAAAGATCCGTTTAGCTATGACTTGGTATGGAGAGCCTCCACATTTTATTATCGATGTACTAAGATAGAATGCTGATGGAATAATTTTTCCTAGACTCAGGCATCATAGATTAGTGCTATAATAGGTTTTTTCATTCATTTATTCTTTTTTTTTGCAAAAATGCCATTACATTTTCGCATTTAAAAAAGAAAAAGTCCAATGTTTTTTTTGTTTTGCAAGTATGTTATTAAGTTTTCGTGAGCTTTGTGAAATTTCCATTATGTTAGTTTTCCATCCTACTTCCCTGGTTTTTTAAAATTCTAGTATTACCTTTCTCTATTTCAAATTCAAAGTTCTATACTTTAGAATAGTAACCCGTGATTAAGTTGCCTACTTTGGCTACTAAGTTCAATGATTTTCCAATGAAAAGTTTCAGTGAAACTTGATATCTAACATAAGTCAACAATAAGGAATCAATGATATAATTAGATTTCAATAAAAACCAACCAATAGTGAGATATTCAATCGCAAACATAATATATTCACCAACCTCTGCAATAGTACCTGTTAAGCTTCTTCACTGAAATTCAACAATTTAAACTTTGATTTCTCACTAAAAACTAACATAAAACTCTTTCTAACACAAATTAGAACATAATCAATGCTTTGAATCAATAAAAAATAGAATAAATTAAAAAAGTCAAGTTTAAAACATAAGCAAATTACTACTATTCACACAATTAGCAGACTTTGAGCTCTTCGTTTGATACATTTTTTGAATAAAAATTGAAAATCTAACACTTGATCTTCTTCTTCTCAATGTCTTCTATCTAGCACGATCAATTTCAGAGATTTTCATTAATTATCAAAGTAAAAAATTACGTACAAAGTCCTCTTACTCACTATCATCCGTTTGGTAGAAGGATAATATCATAAATAAATAAATAAATAAATAACTAATTGGTAAAGAGAATGGAAAACTAAGAGAATGGAATTTTGCAAAGCTCACAAAAACTTAGTTGCAAATTTGAAAAACAAAAAAATGTTGAACTTTTTTGCAAATATGCCAAAATATAATAGCATTTTTACAAAAACCCAAAAAAAAAGATAGCAACATATATTTGACAAAATGTGCTCGAGATCTGATATGAACCACTCATCTGATCGCCAACTCTTAACCAAAGGCTTTTGCAAGGCCACCAAGTAATATAATAAAGTAATCGATGGTCCAATCTAACATAGTACTGAAATGGTTTGCCTATCCAACATGGCTAATTCATATAGGGATCAAGTACATGATGAATTTAAATCCTGCATACAAATCCCATGTTAATTTACTCCATAGAAGATGTTGAGGTCTAGAGTTTGAGATGAAACCCGGAGAATACTTTCACTAATTTGGTACTAAGAACATCGATATATATATATATATATATATATTTACTAGTCCTGGAAAGTGAAATCCAAACTTACAAAAGAAAATTCAACCTTTGTATGATGAAGTTGGACTGTTAATATTGATAGCACCACTTGGATCACGGTGAATAGTTTGAGTGAAAAGCATGAATTCATCAAGACAATTATATAGAAGGCCTTTCTTTGTAAAATTAACAAAATGATTAACTTTATTTTTGGAATGCTGGATCCACGCACTCATGAGCATTCTTGATTTTGTGGCATAGCACGGAAGAGGCTTCTTATGCACTGCAGTAGCCTTTGCTCCAAATAGATTGATTAGTTGATTGCAAGTCCAATGTCCTAATGCATATTAGGTCATCTTCTTTTTTCTCATACCGGACTGAAGATCCATTATACATATCAATAAAAAACTCATTCCTTAGTCTTAATTTCTCTGACACAATCCAAGGCTTAAGCAAGTTCTTGAACAGAGTATAATGAGTGCCAAATGTCGGCTGTCAGTCTATACATTCACAATCAGATATCTTAACTCCCTTTGAAAACACAAACTGGTAGAATGTTTGTTGGGGCATGATCAAAGAATACACTGATGTTTGCAGAATTGCATAAATGAGAATTATGCACAGCCATCAATACTCTAATTGATCAAATAGGGACCTCTCCAATCTTAATCTCTCAGGTGTTACCCATGACCGATAAACTAATGAAATCTAGTACCATCAGAAGCACATATGAATATTTTCACTGTACACATCTGCAATAATCTCCTCAAAGATCAACCCACTTCCCGCCCAATGCAATGATGTTCTGTTTGCATTGAATTGCAAGAAAACGTCTATATACAACTTCCTCTAACTCGATATCACCATTTTCCCTGCAAGCTCTAAGCAATGCTACCCATACATCGACATCCGGCTTCATATTCTTCACTAGCTCATGCGCCTCACGCCACATGCCAGCCCGACCGAGAAGTTCAACCATACAGACACAATGCTCTAAAGTGGGCTTAATCCCATATCGTCTAGTCATGTTAAGAAAGAACCCGAAACCCTCATCAACCATGCAAGTATTCACACACGCCGATAAAAGACCCACAAAGGTGATCTCATCAGGTTTCGCATTCGCCTTCTCCATCTTAGAAAACAGAGCAATCGCTTCCTTGCCACGCCCGTCCACCCCCAAGCTAGTGATCATTGCATTCCATGTCGCTAGACTTCTGTTAGGCATATCATCAAATACTTTTATAGCATCCTCAACACTACCACATTTGCTATACATATCAATAAGAGCAGTACCAAGAAAAATACCTATTTCAACTTTATTTTTCCTAGCAAACTCATGAACCCATCTCCCCAAACTCAAGCTTCCCAACTCAGTACAAGAAATCAACAAACTCACCAACGTAAACTCGTTCGGTCTCACATTTTCGAGTTGCATTCGACGGAAAAGTTCAAAAGCCTCTTGAGGTTGTCCGTTCCTCGCATATCCATTAACCATCGCCGTCCAAGAAACAACATTCTTAACAGGCATAACCTCAAATAAAGCACGCGCGGCTCGTAAGTCCCCTCTCACTACAAGGCCCGAAACCATAGTTGTCCAAGAAACGACATTTCTTACAACCATTTTATTAAACACACTGCGACCGTCAGCCAGATCTCCACATTTCAGGTACAAATCCATAAGGGTATTTTGCACAAACATATCTCCAGCAAAACCTGTTTTCAGGACATGGGCATGGACGATTTTCCCCGTTTGTACAGAGGAGGAATCCAAACAGGCTTTGATCACGAATGGAAAGGTGAATTTATCGGGGGAAACGTTGCGGGAAAGCATGAGATTATAGAAGAGGACTGCATCAATGGGAGAATTGTTGCGATTGTAGGATAGGATCATGATGTTCCATGTGAAAGTTGGTGGGTCTTGGATTTGGTTGAAAAGGAGGGCAGCAATATTAATTCTGCGGTAGGAAGAATAGAGGTTGATAAGCTTTGTTACAAGAAAAGGGTTATGCGCTACGCCTTTCCGAAGGAGATATGCGTGGATTTGTTTCAGATGTTTGATGTTTCTGCATCTTTGGAGTAAAAGGAGACCCTGGTGTGAGTTCTCAAACCTTCGTTTAGAAGTCCAGGAGAAGGCGTTTGCCGTCGAGCATGCAGGGCATGCGACCATGATTTTGATATTGACACCCACCTAGAAGCGTCTGGTTGGGTTGAGTTAGTTGTTCAGGAAATCTTGAAGGAAAATGATGAGGAAAATCTTTTCGCCATGGCAATCCTAGGACCAGATGGCAAGAAGTGGACCGTTGAGGTTTGCTGGTAGAGCAACCTCCAAGTTTTGAATTATGGTATATGGGCCCGCTAGAGAAGAGGATAAGTCGAAAGGCAGGGTTTCCTCTCCTCTCTGAGTTCTGCGGCGAGGAAAAACTGGGCTCGGATAAATGGTTATGCCCAATATGCTATCGACGCGTGACTTGATAATAGGTTAAAAAGTCCACGCCTCTTTATTATTATTATTATTTCTCATGTGGGCTTCTCATGGGTGTTAAATGTATTGAGCTTTTTGGGTGTTAAATCTATGATTGAGCTTTTTAAGTCCATGTATGAAAGTTTTTTGGTTACTTTTGAATTTGGATTTCTTTTTATTGATTAAATAAGCTCATTTGTAGCTTTTTGTATTTTCTTCGTAGGGTTTTTTATACATGAATGCTTTAATACATAGTTTTCTCCCAAGTTTTCCATATTTCTTTGTTTTGCTACCTTACGAGCTCGAAACTGATAATGTTATGAGATAAACAAAAATTGATAAGGATTTGGATATCTATTTGTTTGGTTGTTAGAGAAACATAGAAACCCCAATCACTTTCTCAAGCTAAGATTTGTAAGATAGCTATTGAACGAGAGGAAGAAAAAATAGGTATTTCCAGCCTAATATTTAAAACAATGGCATGGACTCTATTTAGTTGTCCAAATTGGGAATGAACTATAAACAAGTCTAATCTTTGGTTTAAAATTTGTAAAATGCTTAGATAGTGATTTTTTTTTTCTTTTCTTTTTTTATAAAGCTAGAGATGTTCATCATATTAGGAATGCATAGATAGTTTAGACATCAAATTTCATGCCTCTTAGATGTTTTTAGCCTACATTTTTCATGGAAAAATTATGATTTTTATTTTTATTTTTTTCAAAAGACCCAAGTGAAGTGGTTAGGATCATGCATATGCATTGATTTCGCATGGGTAACCTATTTTCACTATATAAATTTTTTTATCCTCTAGGGTGTATGATATCATGATTCCTAGGTAAAGGCATAATTTCAAAGTTTAATATTGGAAAAAAGTTACCCAGACAAAAATCTCAAAAAAATTCAAAAAAGAGTGAGGGCAAAAGTTAGAAAAAAATTCAACAATGAGGCCAATTAACTAGCACAAGAGGGGGTTGTCCGGTCTGGTGCTAGAGTTGTTGCATACACTTTTCATGGCTCAGCTCAACACCAATTGCATTTTGTTGTTCAATTACTATAGCTGAATGCTTGGCTAACTACTATGTCTTACAAAAGCCAAGTGGAGGAGGAAACTACTTGTTAACATATTTTATTAATGTATTTGAGGCCTATATGCTAATGTTTGGTCATATTGATGTGTAGACTTCTATTTCTTGCTTGTTGTTGGGACAAATCCCACACTTCTCTTTTTTGTTCTACTTAGTTTGGTTTTGGCTCTCTGTTTTTTGTTGGTTTTATTTGATTTAGGCTATTGAGTATAGTTTCTATTTATTTCTTTTCAATCAAGAACTCCCTTGTATTGTCCTTTTTTATCAATGCAAATAATGTCTAAAAATGGTCAAAAGAATTTATGGTTGAAATGGAAAGACTAGGTTGATGGAAGGATTGATGGTCCCAACAAGGTGAGGGGGAGCGGGGCTGTTGTTGAATTAAGCCCAAATGAAATTTTTAAGGATTTCCAAAACTAATCCAACCTTAGGCAACTTTGATGTTTTGATTACAAATACACTTTGAAGCAATTTGTCAAATACAAAGTGTATGTAAAAGAACTTAACAAAAGGAGTATGAGAACCTTAATTAAAAAAATTTCTCAAACATCTAAGATCAAACAAAGGAATGTAAAAAAATGAAGGTCAAAACAATATAAGTTTTAGCAAAAAACACCACACAAATATTTTGTCAAGCAGTTGGTGGGTGTAAAGAAAATCAAGGGATTCAAACAAGACTTTATGGCAATAAAAACACGAGTACAATCCAAGCAACACAATGAAACACAAAGCAAATTTACAAGGGTTTATAGAGGTTTGGCAAGTCTACCTAATGCAGACTTCCTCTCTCTCAAGGATATCCCTACCTTGAGTCTCTTAAGGTTATTCCCACCTTGAGTTTCCACTAATCCTTGTAAAATTTCCCCCCTCAACTTGTTACAATACTTGGACATTCAAGATTAAGTACTCACAAATTCTCAATCTCATTTACAAATAAATCCCAAAAAAATCTCCTCCTCTAGCACCAAGAATCAATAAAATAAAAGTTGAGTTCCTCTTAAAATATAATATGTGTACTTAAAAATGAATGAGAGGAATACTACACAAAGATAGAAAAATTTTGAGCCTTCAATGAATGTAAAAGATCTTCTTTGAATGCTTAGAGTTGAATTTCAATGGCTTTCCATTTCATTTTTTATTGTAGCTGTTGTTCTTCTCTTTCTTCTGAGTTTAGAATATATACTTCTTCCAATATAGTTGTTGAAGACTTACTTTCTCTTGAATGAGTGGTAGTGTCTCCTCTCTATTGGTTGAAGAAAGAACTACTAGAGAACTCATTTGATTGGAGTATCTAGGACTATCAATTAGAATGGATTATCCACTATCCAAACTAAACTGATGTGAACAAATAGGGTATGGAATGGAAAATCTTACCTATGGATGGATAAAGAATTGATTTCTAATACTCGCTCTATTTTGGAATGGAATACAAGTTGATGGATTTTCTCTATTTATACAAAATTTAATTTTTTATAAGATTAAAATACTCATATGTGTTTATTAAAATTATAGTATTAGTAAGGAATAGTTGCCAAAAATTCAAATAATATTTCTCTAGCTAGAAAGGGTACTAATTATTCAAAGTATAGCCTACCTCAAGCTAGTATCCTTTCTAACTAATGTGTCTTTTAATCCTATCAAGCATCTCTTTTTGACTTATAGTCTTCTTCCACCTTCTAATTCCAACAACTTTGCAAAACAAAATTTTCTAATACTTCTCTTGTACATGTGTCCTAAACACAACATATTTTCTATCTAACACAAGGTTCCTAATTTGTTTCCACTTCACAACCTAAAAATCAATATTAATAATCTACTAGAGAAAATGAATCCAACGACACTAAGTATGTGAAAATCGAAGTTTGGATGAAATTTTGTAATTATTTTAAATAAACTATTTAATTAAATTAAATGAAAGGATAAAATAGTAAATAAACCTTAGGTGGAACCCATATGATGGGACACATGGTCATAAATACAAACTGATTATTACATGCAACTAGATGTAATAATTACCCACATTTATAACGAGTAATGATTACATAATAATAATAAATAAATAAATAAATAAATAATTTATTAAATGGCATTTAATTCCCCCTCTCCTCAATTTTCTTTCCCTCTCTCTCTCAGACAGCCAACTCGTAGGCCGGTCAGCGTGTTTGAACTAAGGCTACACCAAGCACCAGACTACACCTCCTTGTCAGTGACATTGTAGCCGCCGATGGTCCTCCCTTCTCTCCTCCTCCCTGTCCTTTCCCTCTGGTGACACAATGTGCAATTCCGACCCGACAAATCAATCAAGTCATTGCCAAAGCTATCACACACACCTGCAGGAAACCCTCTCCCTCTCCTTCCCATCCTGTGTAGGCATAGAAAACCCAGTGCAAAGGCTAGCATTGGAGCTCCCTAATTCCTACTCTATATCGCTTCCCATTTCTCAAGTTCAATCCCAGGTAGCAATCGAGTTGGGACTACAGCTGAAACCCACTCCCTGTCTGTCAAGTTCAATCGCAGGTGGGGCGATCAAGCTAGGACTATTGCCAAAACCCATTCCTTTCCCTCTTTCTCTTCCTCCATCATGCTCTCCATCTCATTCTTTTTTGGACCAATGGGACTATGTGCACAGGCCGGCATCTGACCACCACCCCACACCCCCCCTTTTGTTTCCCTTGCTTCCTCTCTCTCCTGAGAGACTAGCTGGCACAACGCCTTGCATCGACAACACTGTCACTATCGACCCCTATTTTCCCTATTTCTCCTCCAACACAACCTTAACTTTCCAGCTAGAATCATGGACTCCTTGTTTCCTTTATCCTTTGGCAAGGTTCATCAGAGAACCCATAAAGCCTTTTCCCCTTGCCTATCATCTCTCTGCATCTTTGTGGTCCAACTCCAAGCAGCGATTGTGCTAGAGCAGCCATTGTGATCCTGGTCCAATTCCAGGTTAACCATTCATCGTGATCCTTGTGATTAGCATATTGAGATCTATGGTAGAGATCTTTGATCTTAATCAATGTTGAGGTGATATGATGAATATTGATCAGTGGGTGAGATCAATCAAGGGTACATGTATAAAATTGAAATCCAAATCAGTGATCCACACCATTAGAATGAATTAGTAAAATTATTTAATTAGATTACTAATATATTACTTGATCTGGGACCATCAGGCGGTGAATTATGGCCAGATCATTACGGATAGCATAGATTAGGCACCTTTACAACAATCAGTTGACAATTTGATGATAAAAGTAACCTAATATCACTTAGAATGACCTACACAAGATAGGATTACCACCTTGTCTCTTCAATTTTACTAATTTTACTATAATTATCTATAATTGAATAAGATTAGACCTTGTGCAACCTAAATATGCCAATCCTAAGTATCCAAGATTTAATAAACGACCCAATTAATGATCTACCATAGTAGACTAAATGATCTAATGGTTATATTGTCTTGATAAACTGAGATATATAAATTTAAACCATAGGATGAGATAAGAAACATAGATCAAACCAATCAGAGCAGGATCTGATCATCAAATCTGAACAGGGGCTGGTGAGAGGCAATTGAACTATAGGAGACCTAGAAAATACATGTCATCAAGTTAGATCAAATTTCAAATTAGAAAATTGAACTAGCCAAATGAAGGATTATTCTGATTGCCTTAGCTTAGGAGACTAAAGGTTAGGATGATCAAGAACTACTGATTTGACTGATCAGAATTTGATTTGACTGTCAAATCAATAAACTAAACATTAAAATATGAAAGAGACTACATGCCAGGGTAAGATCTATAGAAATTGATAACAGGTAGATGATCTGAACTGTTGATCTTTAATCAACGGTTAGGATTTGAGGATATTACAAAATAAAGAGATATACCTAGGATCGGAGGTCAGTAAGGGCATCATGTTTAATGATGATCAAAGACTAGACGAGTAATAAATGATAAATTATAAGTGATTAACCTGAAATGTACATATGACTTTGACAAATTTTCCAATTTGTGCGACATTAAGACTATTGGACTTTTTGAGGATTTGGATAGCCCGTATTAGAGGTAGGTGAAATTTAAGATGCTAATTTTCATGAACTACATGATCTTTTGATAGGGTTATGGTGTGATTTTGATAATTGCATAATACTTGAGTTGCATGAATTATTTATAAAATGCAAGTATTGTGTAACATTATACAAGCAATATTTATTATGTGATTTATGAAATAAAAAGGCTATATTATTGTATATGAAAAATTATCATATTATGATCTTGTGGATTGAAAATGGATGTCATTGATTTATAATGCATGATTTAAGAATGGTTGCATGTTTTATATTCATGTGATTTAATTTGACAGCTAAGTGGGATTGAACTTGGTACAGGGTACCAATTATGCACATGATATGTTATTTCCATGATTTGACATTAGAAAGGCATATAGCCTCATGATTTTATGATATTCAAGCACGGAGGCATGAGGGTTTTGTTTTAGATAGGCATATGCCTGATGATGCTATGCTAGGAGGGATATGAGGTTGGCCACCCACCCTTTGACTTTGCAAGATGATTAGACACTTGCCCCATAGAAGGGCAAATGCGTAGGGAGTGGTATCATGGCCCAATCATTCTATGCATCTGATTAGTCCCCCATGGATGATAGACACTTAGTCTCTCATTCTAGTATTAGCGGGGAGTGGTAGTCGATAGACTCAAGAGTTGGCTATCACTGCAGCATAGCAGTCCTTTGTTTATTCAACACAATGCTGTGAGCATGACTGAGTGACAACATGTGTGCTTGGTTTTCTTTTGAGATCTGGGTACTGCAATCCCAACTGAGTGATAGTACCATAACTATGTGGCATGATAATATGCCTAGCATGAGCTCATGACCATTATGTATGCCCAATATTGACTGGATAATTATAGGCCCCATACAACCAATTATGTGACCACTAATGACATTATTCATTGATTTCACGAGTTTAACATCATTTACCTCGTTTGACCATTCAATATCTTTATTCATGATTTGGATGGCGATTTTGTGCATAACCTTGCATTGTTGGATCTATTTATGATGTTTACAATTATTCATAAAGTTTACTTGAGATCCTGATTATAATTTAAACATAATATTTTTCTGTTGGATTTATTCATAATATTCACATGAAATGCCTTAAAAATTGATATTTTAAAGTTTTAGATTATATTAAATGTAATCATGCAAATGATTGATTATTGATACAAAATGTTTTATGCATTGCAATGATTATTATATTCTAAAAGGAAACATTTTATTTCAATTTTCATAAGCATCTTATTCTAGTACCAAGCATAGCTTGCAAAGGCATTGCATTATTATTGCAATGCCTGAGATGTTGAGCCGCATACTGGACTTATTACGAGTTAGATGAGTAGTTGCTCGAGGTATTGTCGTTTGAGGGTATGCTTTTGTTGATTGTTTACCCGCAAGTGCACGGACTATTGTAGTGTAGCTTATGCAAGTACAAGTCGATCTTACAAGGACTTAATTTAAAATGATGGAGTGTTTAATAAAATTTAATTAATAAAAGAATAAAAACAAAGACTATACTAAAAATAAACTAAAATCCAAATTTATTCAATTTCTACAGTTTGCATAATTATTTATTCAAAAGACAACAGAAAATAAAACTAAAAGGCATCCTGGATAAGCTTGTCCTTGGATTGCACTGTCCTTGAATAGTCAAAATGTGAATAAAATAAAACTGGGACATAGATGTAATTAAAGTGAGGACACAATTGAAATTAAATCGGGGACATGGATAGAATTCTTTTAGGGACACAAATGGAATTTCTGACAAAGGACAGAAGAGGAATTAAACTAGGGACATGTTGGTAATTCTTGAGATTTAACAGGGGCAGAAGTGGAATTTTCTCAGATTCCTGGTTTTAATCGAAAACTAGGAAAACCCGTTTGAGAGGGAAAATCGGAGAAGGGGGTATGCCGGGCTGCCTCCTACCGGTTAGCCAAGGGAGATTTAGAAGAGAAGAGAATGGGAGTAAAGAGAAGAGGAAGTAGGCAATGTGAGATAGAGGAGAGGAGAGGAAAGAAGAAGGGAGAAAAGAGGGAGTGAGGGAAAGAGAGGAGAGGGAGAAAGTCAGCCAGCCCAACCCTCCTAAGAGGGGAAAAACTGTTTTTCAAGAGAGAGGGGAAGGGAAATATAAAGGAGAATGAGAGAGACGTGAAAGAGAGAGGAGGATAAGAGGGAACGAGATAAAAGAGATAGAAGAGAGAGATAATAGAAAAGAGAAGATAAGAGAGAAGGAAAAGAGAGATAAGAGATAGAGTGGGGTCCACTAGAAGTCTAGACTTGCTAGAACTCTGCAAGCCTTCAAATTTGTCCTGTCTTAGGATTCTTCAAAATCCTCTTTTTTTCCATGAAACTTCATCTGATCTCTATCTAATATCCTTGATTCGATCTGGAGCGTCCACGCTTGAGTTGACTGATCTACAATGCACAAGACCCAATTAGAATCATCTAAACCATTCAGTATTCATCTAAGTAGCTTTAATGATCATCTAATCGTTAATTTTGCAATTTAACGGTTAGATGGTCAATCAAAGCTAAAATGAAATATTTTATGTAAAATCTTAAAATTAATGACCTAGATGCTCTAATTGAACACTAAATTAGGCATATTTTGACCAAAATTGAACACTTAACACACCCCCCAACCAGCATTTTGCTAGTCCCTAGCAAAAGATGCAAAAAAATCAACTCAAATTTTTTTATTTTTCAGGTCATCTCCACTTTTTTTTTCCAGAGAATTATTTTAAATAAATCCATCAACTTTAGCAAACTAATAAAGATGATTGAATAATTCAAAACCCTACCCATATGCTAAAAATATTCCACTTAAGCTCAGATCTCAGAGTGATTGTGTGCATATACAGTCTAAGATGCATATATAGAATAATCTTTATCTCTAAGTAGACTTCCAACTTTTGAACTCCATCTGAAATATGTTTTGACCTCAATCCTTACTAATGGCATACACTCAGAAATAAAATCTCTCAGATAGAAGGTTCAAATCATATCTCTCTTTTAATTATGTAAGAAGAGTCAATAAAAGCAAATATATCTCACATATACTCATGAAGAACAGGAGTTACTAAGGAATTTACTTGTTTTGATCCCTTTGGAATAGATGCCATTACCTTAGAATATTTAGAAATACCACTCTTTTAGATCCTATCCATTCATTTCCTCATCAAGATTATATTCTTCCTAGAATCAATAGGTCTTTAACTAGGACGAAACATAGGCTTAGGACAGGGTACAAAAGAAAGGGTATAAGGATATTCAAAGTTTCTTCAAAAAATAAGTAGAGGTCTTCTATTGTTGACAATTCTTCTTTCCTTTTCTTTGCTGAAGTGAATATTTCTTTTTCAATTTTTCTTTGTATTCTTCAAACCTTTTTTTTTCACTTTTTTCTTTATATTTTAGTACTTTTGACTCACTTTGAAGAATATTTCTTTTCTTCATATCCACTTTTCTACTTTCATTGCAACGAAAGGGTATTCTTTCATTCATCTCTACCTTATTTTTCAAAGAAAATGGATAATGGATAATCTATAGTGGTTTAATATGGGTAAAAGGGTAAATTGGGTGACAAAAGAAAAGGCTTATATTAAAAGGCTCAAGTTGGCTAACTAGTGGTAAAAATACTTTATGGGTAGGCTTTATGTCTCTAAGTTAACAACAAGGATGGCCTAAATCATTTTCTAGGTTTCCTATAATCTATCAAATTCAATGAACTTCCAGAATTTTAAAGGTAGTATTCTAATTATTCAGGTAATTAGCCAAATTTAAGATTTTGGGATCAATTTTCTTTAAGCACACTGAAGAAAATTAAGAACATTTATAACCTCTCAAAAAGGATGAATAGCTCTAAAACTCACTCAGGTTATAGGTCTCCACTGAATTTCTTCAGGATTTCTAAGTTATAGTCACTTATCAATCTAGACTATCTATATGCAATTGCTATGTACAAATGTGATCTGAGACTTTGCTTTCATAGAATACTTTAGAAAATGAGTAAAATGATGAATTAATCATATTCAATTCCATTGATAAGCTAAAGTTATCTAGATTATACTTCAGAAAATCCAATTCTCATCACAGTATGGGAAATGACCTAAAATTTTTCATTTCATTTCATTTTATTTTTTAAAAAGCAAGGAAAACAACTAAAAATCCTTAAAAAAAACTAGAATTTGCTAGAATTCTACACCCCCCAACCTAAGAGAAACATTGTCCTCAATGTTTAAAAAGTATGATGATGATAATGCATTGAGAAACGCAAAAAAATTGAGAGATATAGAAAAAAATCTGAAAAAGAAAAATAAGAAAGTAAAAACTACACTACATACTTTATTTTCAAATGAAAATTTTCAGAGGAAAAACATTACTGAGTTCGAAACTTCCCTCGGTCCCACACGAAATAAGCTGGATGGGCCTTTGAAAAGGAATGATGAATAAATTTATCTTGCAATTAAAAAATTTTCATTTTATCACAAGGCAAGATAAATTTATCTTCGGGCTGCTTCTCAGAATTAGAGAAAATTGTGGGAGTTTGATGCAGCCTTTTTGGAAATGGAGCAAGTATGTCATATTGATCAGTGGGCATGACATTTTCCTGAGTAATAAATTCATCTCTTTTTTTTACCAGTTTAGATACTATTTTAGCCTTTTTAGGTCCGGATTGCTTAATTATGTTACCATTATGAATAATGGTAACTGCCTTTGTTTGTTCCATGTCTGTAAATGAAGAATTAATCTTGTCTCCTACATCCATATTATCAACATATTCATTTGGTGGAATAGGACATTCCTCTTTGTTAATAGTATGTAGCATTTGAGACATCATGTCCTTCAATTCAGTCATTGAATTTGTGTTCTCTTTTAATTGGGCTTTAATTTGAGCAATTTTCTTCTCCTAGTATTGCATGACTTGATGGAAATTATCCTCCACTTTCCTCTTATGTGGAGGAAGGTAAGGTCCATGAGCAAAGGGTCCTTTGTGGTGATAGGATTGATGTTGGGACTTCTGTGAGACGTTAGCCTTATATTCATTTCTAAAAGTGGAATGATTACTCCATTTAGAATTATATGTCTCTAAAGATGGGGGAAAATGTTGCTCATAAGAATGTGTCAATTCATGAAGAGCATCTTGAAATGCAGGAGCAATAAGACATTCCTGAGTGGGGTGTGTATTACTTTCACAAATATCACACAATTGTTCGACTTTCTTAGAGGGACATTTCTTCATTTCCATGGCCTCAATTGTTCTATCTAGGGATGCTATTTTTATATCATCTTTTTTAGTCATAGCATATATTTCTCCCCTAGAGGATGTGGTGGTAGTCTTAGGCTCACTTGAAAAACCTACTTTTTCTGAATCAGCCCAAGTTTGTGCACTCTCTGCCAACCATTCCAAATACTCTTGTGCTTCTTCAGGTTGTTTATATAAGAAATTACCAGTGCACATTGTTAAGTGTTTAATTTTGGTCAAAATAACCCTAATTTAGCATTCAATTAAATCATCTAACCGTTCAATTTTACAAAACTTAGCTTGATTTTGAATTTAAATCCAATTAACCATCCAAATCTTAATTTTTCAAAATCAACGGTCAGATGATCATCAAAACTCATTAGATGACTAATGTATGGTTCAGATGATTCTAATTTAGTCTTTTCTTTTGTGATCAACCAAAGGACGCACGGACGGCTGTGATTAAAAGATAACAGTGCAAATCATCTTAAAGGGCAATGGATAGACCAGATCATCCATGAAGATGGATGTGATAGTTTCCTAGAAGATAATGGAGCTAAATTTGAAATCATGGAGAAAAAGGCAACCCTTTCCCCCACTTCTTTCTTTCCTTTTCTTTTTCTTTCTTTCCTTTCTTTTCTTTTTCCTCCTCTTCCTTTTTTCCTTCCTTTTCTCTTTTCTTTCTTTTTTCCTTCTTTCCTTTTCCTTCTTTCTTTCTTTTTTTTTTCCTTCCTCATTCTCACGTACCCACTTTCCTTATTTTCTTTTTTGGCCTTCCTTCTTAACATACCCAACTTCCCAATCTCAACCACCTCTTCTTCTCCTTTCTCACCATCCAATTCTTCTCCTCTCTTCCCATCTTCCTCTCTTTCCCAACCGCACACAGCCCCTTCCTCTTCCTCTTCCCCTCCATTCTCTCCTCTTCTCTCCATTCTCTCATCTCTTCTTTTTCTCCTGGATCCATTTCTCTCCATCTGCATTGCACTACAGCACAAGCTACGTCACACCCTCTAGTTTCCCGATTCTCTTCCATTCCCTATTCCTTGTTTCAATTCCAAATTTTCCATCTCTATTGTTTGTCCCAATTCCCTGGCAGTCTGCCTCTACCTTTATTTCTTTATCTCTGCACTACAGAATCCTCCGGCCGGCACCTCTCTTCTTCTCACCCAATTCCAGCTCCCATCCTTGCTCCCTCTCATTCCACTGCAGACACCCGATCAAGGAAACCTAACAGAGACAGCTGGTACACACCTCTCTTTCCCAAATACTCTATCCACCACCTTACTTGGTCCAATTTCTCATCACAACTCAGACTGCCCAATTTCCTCTTTGCTACAGAAATCAGACGACGCCCCATCTTTCCATTTGCTCCATGCCATTCCCCTCTCATCTCTATTCAATCGTCTCCAGTCCTCTCCTCTACTCACCTTCCTTTCCATCCTATCAGCGCCTAGACAAGGAGCTCCCTCATCAATGGCTTCCCCATCACCATCCAGCACCGGGCGTCATTTTTCCTCTGCCTTTGTTGCACCCAGTGTCTCTGACTGGCCCAGAGGTGAAAACCCAAGTCAGATTTTTCTCCTATGCCTTCTCCTTTTCCCCTCCTCTCTTCTTCTCTCTTCCTCTCCTCTTCCTTTTCCCCCTTCTTCCTCCTCCGTTTCTCCCTTTCTCCATCGGGTTTTCCTGGTTTTTTCTTAAAAAACCAGATTTTTAGATTAATTCCAGTTTTGCCCCTCTCTCTTAAAATTCAATTCCATTTCTGTCCTTTTTTAGAAATTACATCTGTGTCCTGCTTTATTCCAGTTTTGTTTTATCCGTCTTTTGACTATCCAAGAACAGACTAATTCCAAACAGATCAATTAAGGCATAACCCATCAACGGGTTAGCCTTAATCAAAACCAAATCTTCAATTTCTCCTTCTTTTCTCATATGATTTCAAATTAATTTTACAGGTTCATTCTTAGGACATCCCTAGAGATAATCAACGTCTCTGATCTTCAATATGAGATCTAGAAACCAATCTGAACCGTCCAAATCTTGAAATTACAATTTAGCCCAGATCTCTTTGATTTTAAGGAATCTGTCAAATCCAACCGGTGGATCACTAATCAAGAATGTGTTGAAGATATCTCTAAAGGTGGATTAGAGTTTAGAAGACCAGAAGTGAAGATTTTGGTGAAGATTGATCTAGGGAAGTAGTTGTTTCTCATTATTTGATTTTGTTTGTTTTCTTTAGGAACTGGAAATTTTGTATTTTTGAGAATTTGGTTAGATCTGAACATTGATTCTCATTTCAATAATTCCAATAATTTTGAGTGATTTCTTTTTAATTTTTCATAATTAAATTTTATTCAAACTCCATCATTTTAAATCAAGTCCTTGTGGGATCGACCCATACTTGCATAAGTTACACTACAATAACCCGTGCACTTGCGGTAAAACAATCAACACACATCATTTCAACAAATTGACGCATATTAGATTTAAGTCCTTCATAAAAGAAGCTAATGATATGCCAAAGTTTGTATCCATGATGTGGACAAGTTAACAATAATTCCTGAAATCTTTCCCAGCATTGATAGAAAGTTTCATTATTCATCTAGGTAAAATTCGCTATATTTTGACGAAGAGCAATTGTCTTATGTCTAGGAAAGAACTTATTCAAGAACTTCCTAGTCATATCTTTCCATGTTCGTATGGAACCTGATGGCAGTGAATGAAACCACATCTTAGCTTTTTCTTTTAAGGAAAAAGAAAATAGTTTAAGCCTTACCATATCTAATTCGATGTTTTGTGTATGTTAAGTCATGCATACTTCATCGAATTCTTTTAAATGCATGTAAGGACTCTCACTATCCAACCCATAGAATTTGGGAAGTAAATGAATTACTCCCACCTTTAAGTCAATCATACTAGCATTTGGAGGTAAAATATACATGAAAGTGTGCTGGTATAATTAGGCTGCAAATAATCTCTTAATGTCTTCCCACAAGAATTTTGGTTATTCTCATGTGTTTTATGTTGGTCCTTTCTCCTATTTCCATGTGGTTGAGAATGATTCCTCCATTGACGCATATCATCATGAAATAGAGGTGGAGGATCATCAGCATTAAAGAGAGGATTGCTCGTCCATGAGGAAACATCATAATTATCAAAGATGAAAGGTGGTTCATCATCATTAAAGAGTTGATTATTTCTCCATGGGGAAATATCTTCTCTATTAATGCTAGGGTGTAAATTACCCTTTTGATTAGTGTTTAAATTATTCATTAGATGCAACTGATCATGTCTTTTCTTCTTCTTCTTCTTCTTCTTCTTCTTCTTCTTCTTCTTCTTCTTCTTCTTTTTAAGAAGAGGACTATCCTAAATAATGCAACCTAAATGCCTAGAATGATGGATAATCAAGAACACAATCAAGCAATCCCCTAAAGCTAATGTTGATTGTTTAACCGCAAGTGCAAGGGCTATTGTAGTGTAGCTTATGCAAGTATGGGTCGATCCCATGAGGACTTGATTTAAAATAATGGAGTTTTAAATAAAATTCAACTAAAAGAATAAAAACAAAGAATATAGCAAAATTCAAATAACAATAAAATAAAGTTCATGTTTATTCAATTGTTGTAATGCACACAATTATTTATTCCAAAAACACAGAAAATGCAACAAAATAATCAGTCATGGATTGCACTGTCCTTGGATAGTCAAAATGAGTATAAAATAGAACCGGAACATAGATGTAAATAGAATAGGGACCTAGTTGGAATTAAATTGGGGACATGGATGGAATTAAACTGGGGACACAAATGGGATTACTGAGATCTGCCAGGGGCAGATGTGGAATTTTGGGGGTTTCTGGTTTTTAACAAAAAAAACCAGGAAAACAATGATGGAAACCGGAAGAGGGGAAGAAGGAAGAAGGAAGAGAAGAAGGAACGCGGGAGGAAACCCGACTTGGGTTTCCTTCCCCAGGACGTCCGATGCTTGGCAGGGAAGCAGAGGAGGAAGAGGAAAAGAGGAGAAAGGAAGAGGAAAGGAGAAAACAGAGATGCTGGATCATCTAGTGCAGAACTGAACGATCTGGATCTTCTGGGCCTTCCTCTGGTGTCGTCCTGGGCCGGAGGTGATCTGGGAGTCCCACGGTCAGGCTAGACTTGCCTGGCTTTTCCTAGGCTTTTTCGGTGAGATAAAAAAGACGCCCCTTTTGGGTGTCATATGGTTCAGGGCCGGGGAAGATGACTTGGCCTGGTGATGAAGTGGGCTCCTGGTCTGGGCGTGCTACAGTTCTGGGTTTGTGCCTGTAGAGGTGCGGCTTGGCTGGTGGAAACGATGGTGAAAAGAAAACTGGGATGGCTAGCCTTAACAAGCAGCAGAACCTGGGGCGTGTCTGGCAGGGGAGAGGATGGCAGATAAAGAGATGTTGGGCGGTAAAGGAGAAACCAGGGGAGGGCTCGTTTGATGAATCAGAGAAGGGAAAAATGCTGGCTGGTGATGGGAAGAGTTGGGAAAAGGAAGTGTAAATAGAGGAGTGGAGAATAGAGGGAGAAACGGTGAAAGATACGGAGATTGAGTGCTGGGAGATGAAGCAGAGAGAGGAGAATAAGAGAGGGAGTGAGCATAGGAGAGAAGTGGAAGATGGTGATTAAGAGATGGGTAAGGAATTGATGCTGGGCTGGGTCAAGGAGAAGAGGTGCTGAAAAAATTGATGCAGTACTGGGTTCCAACCTCGAAGGGGAGAGATGGAGAGTGGCATAGAGATAGTTGAGATAGGAGAAGGAGATAGCAAAAGGAGAGTATGAGAGAGGGAGAGATAGAAAGAGAGCTTGGGATGAGAAGAGAGAAAGAGGAGGAGAAGGGAGAAGTGGGAGAGAGAGTAGAGGAAGAGGGAGAGAAGGAGGGAAGAAGAGAGAAGTGGCCAGTGGGATGGTGCGGTTGAGAAAGAGAGAGGAGAAGGAAACCATGGGAAAGAGAGTAGAAGAAGAGGGAGAGAAGGTAGAATGGAGAGAGATGAGAAGAAGAATAGAAGAGAGAGTTGGGTACAGTTAAGAAGGAAGACAAAAAGATAATAAGGAAAGTGGGTATGTGAGAATGAGGAAGGGAAAAAGAAAAGGAAAGAAAGAAGGAAAAGGAGGAAAAAGGAAAGAAAGAAAAAGAAAAAGGAAAGAAAGAAAGAAAGAAAAAGAAAAAGGAAAGGAAAGGAAAGGAAAGGAAAGGAAAGAAAGAAGTGAGGGAAGGGGTTGCCTTTTGCTCCTTGCTAATTTGGGTTCCCTCTCTTGACTTTGGAAACTCCTACAGATTTGCAAGTTGCCCTTTTTTTCCATGATTTTCACTTGAGCTCAATTATCGCTTAGGAAAATATCACATCCATCTTCATGGGTGATCTGGTCCATCCAATCCTCTTTAAGATGATCTGCACCATTAACTTTTAATCGTAGTAGCCCGTGTGTCCTTTGGTTGATCTGCAAAAGAAAATACTAAATTAGAATTATCTGAACCGTACATTAGTCATCTAATGAACTCTAATGATCATTTGACCGTTGATTTTGACAAATTATAGTTTGGATGGTCAATTGGATTTAAATTCAAAATCAAGCTAAGTTTTGCAAAATTGAACGGTTAGATGATCTAATTGAACGCTAAATTAGGGGTATTTTGACCAAAATTGAACACTTAACAGCTAACAAGCATAAATATTTTGATTTTCTTGATTTTCTGTGGGGACAACACTTTTAATTAGCCTGAGCTAACGCTCCTACTCTCTTTAGGAGTTGCCTACTACTTACCAGTTAGGTTCTAATCAAAGCGGTTAATACAACCCTCGTGTAAGGAGGCGTTTAGACCTCAACAAATGTCGACAGGAGTTGGGGGAAGAGCGAGGCTCTATTAGATAACCTCCAATAACCATAGTGATCAAAAGCAACCAGAGTGACAGTAATTCGTGTCCTATTAAGAGGGTCCTACGAGCATGTGCTGACCCTATAGGTCTCTTCTAATTGATTTTAACTTAAAGTGTATGGTGGGATTGCACGCTTGAGGTGATTATCCTAGGTGGGCCAAGGAGTGGTGATGAAATCCACCCTTGAACTTGTGGGGTCGGGTGCCCTTACTAATTAATTTTCACACAACATGGCAATTCGATCAACATATAATCCACCTTAAAGAGTTAAACGTGTCCTAAAATGCAATTAAAAGCAATAAACTAATGCAAAACCCTAAAATGCAACAATTATAACAGATGCTTTCTATATGCAATTTAACTACTAAACAATGTAAATTATTCTAAATGCAAACTCTAATCTATAAAATAAATGAGTGAGAAGACTTACAGTGAGGTTTCTGATGAAGATCAAGTGTGGGCCACCTTGTCTCACACTTGCCCTGTATTATTACAACCCTTTAAAATTGAAATTGAAAATGCAAATTACAAGGGGCCTCACTACAAGATTCACTAAAAAATAATAAAAAATTCCTAATCTAGGAAAGCAAGTAAAATTTATCTAATTGATCATGCTCCACTCTAATTTCCTAAAAAAGAAAAATAATGATTAGTACCAAATTCAGGAAATAAAGTAGTTATGCAACTAAAAATGCCTAAAGATGCACCTAAGAATGCCTAAAATGGAATTCCTAATTTTTTGTATTTTTTGTATTTTTCTAAATTTTTTTATTTTTTTGGATTTTTAATTAAATTTTATAAAAACTCCATTGCAAGTCCCCGGCAACGGTGTTAAAAACTTGTTGATTGTTTAACCGCAAGTGCACAGGCTATTGTAGTGTAGCTTATGCAAGTACAGGTCAATCCCATAAGGACTTAATTTAAAATGATGGAGTGTTCAATAAAATTTAATTAATAAAAGAATAAAAACAAAGACTATACTAAAAATAAACTAAGAATAAACTAAAATCTAAATTTATTCAATTTCTGCAGTTTGCACAATTATTTATTTAAAAGACAACATAAAATAAAACTAAAAGGCATCTTGGATAAGCTTGTCCTTGGATTGCACTGTCCCTGAATAGTCAAAATGTGAATAAAACAAAACTGGGACATACATGTAATTAAAGTGAGGACACAGTTGAAATTAAATCGGGGACATGGATAGAATTCTTCTAGGGACACAGATGGAATTTCTGACAAGGGACAGAAGAGGAATTAAATTGGGGACATGTTGGTAATTCCTGAGATTTAACGGGGGTAGAAGTGGAATTTTCTCAGATTCCTAGTTTTAATCAAAAACCAGGAAAATCCGTTTGAGGGGGAAAACTGGAGAAGGGGGTATGCCGGGCTGCCTCCTACCGGTCAGCCAAGGGAGATTTAGAAGAGAAGAGAATGGGAGTAAAGAGAAGAGGAAGTAGGCAACGTGAGATAGAGGTGAGGAGAGGAAAGAAGAAGGGAGAAAAGAGGGAGTGAGGGAAAGAGAGGAGAGGGAGAAAGTCAGCCAGCCCAACCCTCCTAAGAGGGGAAAAACTGTTTTTCAAGAGAGAGGGGAAGGGGAATATAAAGGAGAATGAGAGAGATGTGAAAGAGAGAGGAGGATAAGAGGGAAAGAGACAAAAGAGAGAGAAAAAAGAGGAGAGAGATAAGAGAAAAGATAAGATAAGAGACAGGGAAAAGAGAGATAAGAGATAGAGTGGAGTCCACTAGAAGACTAGACTTGCTAGAACTCTGTAAGCCTTCAAATTTGTCCTGTCTTAGGACTCTTCAAAATCCTCTTTTTTTTCATGAAACTTCATCTGATCTCCATCTAATATCCTTGATTCGATCTAGAGCGTCCACACCTGAGTTGATTGATCTGCAATGCACAGGACCCAATAAGAATCATCTAAACCGTTCAGTATTCATCTAATTAGCTTTAATGATCATCTGACCGTTAATTTTCAATTTAACGGTTAGATGGTCAATTAAAGCTAAAATAAAATATTTTATGTAAAATCTTGAAATTAATGACCTAGATGCTCTAATTGAACACTAAATTAGGCATATTTTGACCAAAATTGAACACTTAACAGCTTTAATGTTACTTGGACTGTATATGTACATTTGCAATAGTTGGATTTGATTCATAATCATGCAAGGACCATGGTTGTCAATTGGATGGGTCCTAATGGAGTAAACTTATTTTTGAAAAGGTTTGCTAGAAAAAATGAAGAATTTACTTGGATTTTCAAATTTTAAATATCAAACTAAATCATATATAATTAAGTAATGAGTCGATGGTTGACACTCAGGATTTTAAATGAATTTTCTTGAAAATATTTTTCATTGTTTTGTTTGTAAAACTATTTTTAAAAATTAGGGCTCCATCTTTCGAAAGGATTTGTAAAAAAAAATGTTTAAAAAAAAAAAACAGGTTGTCACAATTGGTATCAAAGTAGGTTCATCCATTCACAGCCAGTCCCAAAAGTCCAAGATGAGATGATAGTCCAGGGTGGAAATTAAAGAGGGTATGAGTTGACTAATTAAATCATTTTGAAATTTTTGAAATTTTAATAAACACCACTTGGAGGAGTTGGCAGAGGAGCTAGAATTTACAAAGATAGAGTGAAAATTATATCTGAATTAGATTTATAACTTTAATAGAAAATAACTCATTTAGAAGTCATGAACAATCAAGGAAAAAGGAAATGATTAAATAAAAGAAAGGCAAATTTCTTATGAGGAGGGTAATGTTCTTGAGGTTAGAAATTAGAGTATAGTGTATATGATTTAGTGTTTGTAATTGAAAATATTATTATTGTTGGATGATTTATTAATGGAGACAAATTACCCCAAGTACAAGTTCTAGAGTGAGGATAGTACGTGTAGAGCCTTGAGAGTACATGAATTATTTATGAGAAAAGATCATAAGATGGTCTTAGTGAATGAACAAAATTAAAAATTAAAAATTAAAAGATTATGAGAATGAGTTTGGTCAAATAGTAGACATCTTTTATGAAAATTTATGGCATGATGAAATGATTGATAGAGATATTGAGATAAAGAGGATCTAAATGCTATTATAAAGAGTTCTTATTTGTAGAAATGATTTGATTCTTGGACCATGAAATTGGATATGATTAGGAATAAGTCGTTGAGATGGAAGATTACAATGTAGAAATAGTATATGATAAGTAAGTATTTGATATAGAGAAATACAATATAGATGTTGTATATATATTGACTAAGAATGGTGGATTACTTTAAAAAAAATTGTTACGAGGATCTTCTAGTAAATTTAATAAACACATATGTGCCCTAAGGAGATAGGCTATACTTTGAATACAAACTAAAAGTATTCCATTAATCATCAAAAAGTGTGCATACAATCCGTTAAATGAAAGGTGCGTTCCACTTTTGATGAGTATGCACCATGCTTTCTCCCAACTTAGATTCAAAAGAAAATCTTAACAATGATTCCTCCTCCCACAACCTTGAGATTCAAGGGAAATTTAATGGAATAACAAGGAAAAACTCAAAGGAAACTAAAGAAAATAATGCTAGAACTCAAGGAAAATTAAGAGAGCTCTAAATGGAAATGGAAAGCATAGGGAAGGACTAGATTCATGGTGACTTCCCTTCGTTGTCACTTCATGGGAAAAATTGGCCTTGAATCTTAGTCTTTAGGCAAGGAAACGGAAAAGGGAAGCAAAGCAACAATTAGCACCAAAGTAATTAAGATCAAACAAGAGAAACAAGGGAAGATTAGCTAACCTTTGAAGGATGAATCAACCTCCAAAAACCAGGCATGGAACACTTTAGAAGATGCCAACACACCTTGGGAAAGATTAACATCAACCCAAAAGGAGAGAAAATTCAAGCAAAACAATGGAAGAAGGAAGGTTAAGAAGAAGATGTCCTCCAAGTGTAGGAGTTGTCTGTTTAGAGAAAGAGACTTTAACTTATGTTTTTCCTGGAGTTTTATAATTTTTTGCCTATTTTTTCAATAGTGTCCAAATATTCAAGTGTAGTGGGGATGAAAACTACAAGTCATTTGAATGGCTAGGATGGGTGGACAAGTTAGGATTTTTAAAGAGGAACCAAAGTTGCATGGTGGCTGCCCTTTTGAGGTGAAGTAGGTGGGAGACGCCACCTTGTTAGCTTGTGGTTAATTCATATAGTAGCTTTCTTTCAAGGTAAAAATATATGTCAAAATTGAACACAATGTTAAGTGTTCAATTTTAGTCAAAATACCCCTAATTTAGCATCCAATTAGATCATTTAGCTGATCAAATTTGTAATTTTTAGCTTAATTTTGAATTTAGCTCTAATTGATCATCAAGTTATTAATTTTTCAAAATCCACGGTCAAATGATCTTTAGAGCTTATCAAATGCTTAATGTATAGTTCAGATGACTCTAATTTGGTCTTATATTTTGCAGATTAACTAAAACATGCATGGATGGCTTAGATCAAGATTCAATGGTGCAGATGGAATGATTCCTTAAAAGAAACTTTGTGTTAAAGGAAAGTATGGAAAAGATTTGGAAAGCCCCCATAGTTGGAAGTCTCCATGGAGGAAACTAAGCCAGAAGAGGCAGACCCACGACCTTCTCTCTAAGCTTTCTCCCCCTAGGTTGAACTATAGGAGGAAACCCGTCACCCCCTTTCCCCTTTCTCCTTTATCCCTCCCACTTCTCTTATTCTTCCCCTTCACTACATCCCTCTCCCCCACTCTCTCTCACCCCTTGGTTGGATCGTACAGGGCATACCTATTCTCCTCTTTTCTCTTCTCTTCTTCCCTCTCCATCCCTCTCTCCCTTCCTTTCCCTACACCTTCCCCTTTTCCCATTCTCCCTCTACCCGATGAGCATCCCATCTCTGCCTCCTTGCTCTGTCCTCACCGCACTCCCTTCGCTTCTCAAATCCAACTAGCCTTCCCACTTTTCTCTCTTTTGGGTTTTCCCTACATCACACTCATAGCCTCCCCCCTTGATCATTGTAGCAAACCATCCTCTATCTTCTCCTCTTCTCTCCCTCTCTCTTCCACGTTCTTCTCCTCTCCTCTTCACTGCATCTCTTAGTCTCTCTTTGCTCCACCATCTCCTCTCCACCCATCTATCCCTACTTTTCTCAATCTTCTTTGGTTTCACTCTCGTACCCATCTTCCTCTCTTTCTGCCCAATATGCACCAGACAACATCCTCTCACCCTTACCGCACCATCATCCCTCTTCTTTGCTTCACCAATGATGCACCAGGTACAAGAACCCATCTCCTACTCTCATCCCCCCTCCTTCTCTTACTGATTTATCCCAAGCTCCCATCTCCATCTCTTTCCCTCTGTCCCTCCTCTTGGGTTCGATTCATAGCAACCTCCTCTATCTCTCCCACCTCTCTTCTCTTCTCCCACTCCTTTCTTTCTCTCGTCCTCTCCATTCTCCCTCATCACTCGCACATCCTAGATTCATCACTTCTCTATTCCTCCTCCTTCTCTCTACTTCACCTTCCCATTGCCCGACGTCGGAACCCCACCACCATTTCTCCTTCACCGCTCTGTCATCTGCCTCCCCACCACTGGCCTCATCGCCTAAGTTGGCCGGTCCCTACTCGATACACCCTCCATCCTCCTCTCTGTTTCAGCATGCACAACAATCATCTACCCCAGCATCTCCTCTCCGCTGGAGACAATGGTGAACTCTAGTCGTCGACATAGTCCCTACTCTCTCCCTGCTTCTCATCTATATGTAAAGGAGAAAACCCTTGTCGGGTTTTTCTATTTGTTTCTCCCCCTGTTTTCCTTTCCTTCTCCCCCTTTCCTCCTCTCCCACCTCTCTTCTCTTCTCCTACTCGTTTCTCTCTCTCGTCCTCTCCCTTCTCCCATTCTCCCTCATCACCCGCACAACCTAGATTCATCACCTCTCTATTCTTCTTCCTTCTCTTTGCTTAACCTTCCCACTGCTTGACAACGGAACCCCACCACCGTTTCTCCTTCACCACTCTGTCGTTTGCCTCCCTACCACCGGCGTCATCGCCTGAGCCGACCGATCCCTGCTCGATACACTCTCCATCCTCCTCTATGTTCTGGTGTGCACAACAATCATCGGCCCAACATCTCCTCTCCACCGGCAACATCGGTGAACTCCAGTCGGCGACACAACAACTACTCTCTCCCTGCTTCTCATCTCTATGCAGAGGAGAAAACCCATGTCAGGTTTTTCTCTCTGTTTCTCCTCCTCTTTTCATTTTTCCTTCTCCCCCTCTCCTCCTCCTCTTCACTTCTCACCCATCTCCTCTCCTCCTTGTTGGGTTTCCTTCCTGATTTTCATTTAAAAACAAAAATTAGATAAATTCTAGTTTTGACCTTTGCCTTTTAAATTTAATTCCATTTTAGTCCTCTTTTTAATTCCTTCTATATCCTCGTTCCATTCCAGTTTTGCTTTATATGTATTCTACTAATCCAAGAACTATCCAATCCAAATCAAATTAATTAAGGCTTAACCTAATCAATGGGTTAGCCTTAACCATAAAAAACTCTCAATTTCTCATATATTTCTTATTTGATTTTCAATTAACTTTTAGATTTCATTTTTAAGACATCCCTGAACTTAATTAATGTCTCTGATATTTAATATAAAATCCAAAAAAGTGATCTAGACAGTCCAAATCCCAAAATCACCATTTACACCGGATCTTTACAATTTTGAGGAATCTGACCAATCCAACTAGCAGAGCTTTAATGAAGGACATGATGAAGACATTTATGAAGGTTGATCAACTTACAAAAGACTATATTTGAAGAAATTGATAGTGATTAAACTAGGAAATTAGATTTTTCTTCTTATTTAGTTTAATTTTCTTTATTCTGGAATTGAAAATTCTGTAATTTTTAATAATTGAATTGATCTGAATTCTGATTCCAATTCTAGTAATATTTGTTATTTATTTTTAATTTTTGTTAATTAAATTTTATTTCAACTCCCACTTTTTATGTCAAGTCCCCGTGAGATCGACCTGTACTTGCATTAGTTATACCACAATAGCCCGTGCACTTGTGGTAAAACACATCAACACACAATAATTGTCTATTTTTGAAGTCTAAATCTCGCCATTCATTAGTCATAAAAACTTGCCATATAGCAGTTTGTCAAGTTTTGAAACCATAATTTACAAGTATAGCAACTTGCTAATCAACTTTTTAAAACTCAACTTTGAGTTATTAAAAAGTCTTTTATATAACATGATTTGTAGGTCAAAATCTGTGTTCTACAAATGAAGTTTGCAACTCACTAACTATCCTTTACATGGCATTTCATTAAGTCAAAAACATGAATGGAAAATTTCATTTTTAATGTGGTGAAAATTGTGCGTCCATGCAACCTTTTGGAATACAATAAACATATTTTTCAAAAAAAAAAAAAAATTCATGCTAAAACAAACCATTCAAGAGATCCTTTTTAAGCTACAAGAAAAATAAATTCTTTACAAGAGTAGGATAACCTACTAAAATTGTTCATCCATGCCTTAGATGAACAAAAAAAAAAAACATTGATTTCACAACATCTAATCAAGAATCTAAACATTTAAGCAATATAATTACATGAGAAAATTGTTCCCAAGAGAACATGAAATGGAACATAATAAAGTACATGTTATGTGAAATCTAATCATCAAACCACTATTAGGAGATCAATTCAAATTGTTAATTATAAAAGAGAAATAACATGTTCAAATCGAATAATTAATCATTATTGCATAATGAAATTGTCATTCACAATAGGACAATAGCATGGGAGAATCAATAATAGGAAAAAGGTTGAGTTGATCATGCTAAAAAAAATGCATCTTTTCAAGTTTTAGAACATATAGAACTCATAGAAAACATGGTAGTCCCAAATCTACCTACGCCTGTGATGATTTTAGGTAGACATCTCAGCATTTTTCCTAGCTTTCATAGGTCACTTATTAGCCCAGGGGAAAGGCGTCACCTTTCTTTCTTCTCTTCTTCTCTTCTTCTTCTTCTTCCTCTGTTTCTCTCATTCCTTCCCTAAAATGTTTCCTAAACACTTCCATCTCCTAAACATGTTTTTTTTTTTTTTACAAGTCTTACCTAAATCATATTTCTCTAGCTAGTATCTTTTCTAACTAATGCATCTTTTAATCCTATCAAGCATCTTTGTTTGACTTTCAGTTTTCTTCCACGTTTTAATTTCAAGAAATTTGCAAAACAAAATTTTCTAATACTTCTCCCATACATGTGTCCTAAACACAATATATTTCCTATCTAACATAAGGTTCCTAGTTTGTTTCCACTTCATAACCTAGCTTGCTTAATCATGTTTCTTGCTAGCTAGCTTCAGCATCTTTTTTTTCTAAGCTTTCCATCTTTGTTTGACTTACAGTCTTCTTCCACCTTTTGATTTCAACAACTTTGCAAAACAAAAATTTCTAATACTTTCTCCCATACATGTGTCCTAAACACAACATAGTTCCTATCTAACACAAGGTTCCTAGTTTGTTTCCACTTCACAATCTAGCTTGCTTAATCATGTTTCCTACTAGCTAGCTTCAGCATCTTTTTTTCCAAGCTTTCCTAAATCAACCACTTTCCTAGATTAATGTCCTTCCTTGGTTGACTTGATTGCCAAGTCATGGTAGCTATGTGGGTCTCATTAATTCAATGAACTAAATACAAATTATAAAAGGGTCTCATTAATTCAATGAACTAAATACAAATTATAAAAGGGTGCCCTTATATAATTTAAAACTTGATTTGTTTATCGCATGGATCTCCAACATTGGATTTCTGCCATCTTTGTGTCTCTTAAAAGCTTCTCTAAGATCTATCCATTCATTAATGTTTCATTATCAATTTGTTGAGTTTTTGAGTTTTAAAAAAATATCCAATTTCACACTTAAAGTGAAATTGATTTTCATTAATCATAAAAATAGTTACAATGATTTGGGTCATTACACATATCTTCAACTAGATGAATAAATTCCTCCCATGGCAAGATCACTACTCATTCAATCAAGGACTTGATTACAAGAACTACATAGTTTACAGAGAGAATGGGGATTTGTAGATTGTTAATCAAACCATAGAATCTAATGCAACAGAAAAAAGTGTTGAAACCCAACCCTTTTTTCTATAGAGAGAGGGAGAAGGAATTGAAGGCATATCCACCTTGACAAATCCCTTTCCATGATTTTGGAACAATGCTTATCCCTTTATCTCTGAAGCTCTTTGACACGGTCGTATACTTGAAATATGCAGTGTTTCTCTAATTCTCTTCTAGAACTAGAAAAGTGAAAGATATAATATGCTATAATGAAAAGGTATTTCATACCAAAATCAAATAATCTAACATGACATCTAGTCCATATTTCTCTCTACATAACAAACCCTTTACTTGCTTTTAGGTAATCCTTCCCCTAAAACTACACATTTGCATGGACCTAGTTGTATGGAGGCCAAACTTGTTTAATTGGTTTGAAAATGTCCAAACCAGTTAACTCTCAAAAGGAAAAGTCAAAATCATTTCCTCCACATCTCTCTCTCTCTCTCTCTCTCTCTCTCTCTCTCTCTGATGAGAAGGATTTCAACCCCTTTTTTTATTGCAAAATTTGACAACAAAAAAGAGCAATGACCCTTCTCACCCTTTTTCCTTTTTCAAAATTTTATTTTGATAACTATAAAAATAAAAATATATTAAAATAATGAGAGGTAGGGCCCAAATGAAAATTCCATATGGTGGAAACTTAACAAAAGTATATAAGCACAACAAAAATAGTAGTTCTAAGGACTAAACTATTGTTTTAGAACTTTAGGGATCAAAGTATTATAATTGAATAGTTTTTCATCGTCTAAAATACAGTTTTTCCCTCCATTTATATATTGAATAGTTTAATGGACTTAAGTATAGTTTTTTCCTCCATTTATATGCACTTGTCTTTTATTAAGTTTCTATACTTTAGATGCCTTTTAAAACAGGAAAAGTTATGACAACTATCTAAATATAACCATAATATGAGTGTTTGATACCATTTCTACTACAACAAGAAAGAACTTTCAAAAGAACTTGTTTAACTACTAGACACATGGCCCCTTGAGACTTCGTAGAGAAACCCTTACATCCTAGAAAATTTGGATGATCATTGTAGAAGTGGACTCAATAAGAGCCCCAACGATATCTTTTCTATTGAGGAAAAGATTCATCGCCTTTAGCATTTTGGAGTTTTCTACCATTCGAGATGAAAAGAAGAAGTGTGAAGTGAATTTTAGGACCACTAAATCTTAGGATTGGAGCTTTTCCTTGTTTGAAAGCTTCCTTTGAACATGTTTTAGCTGGATCCATAGCTCTGGCATTATAATGGGATCATAGCCACGCCCCCCTCCCCCGCCCCCAACACACACACACATAAAAGGTAGAGAGAAAATTGAGGTACATACCCCACTTTTTTAAGTTTTTTGTTTCATCAATTCAAACTGGTCATTTGATTCAGTGTCAATCAGATGCCCTATGTACCAAAAATCAGATAAAAAAAATGAAACTTCTACAAGCTTCTTCTATGGACTTTTTGTAAATGGAAAGGCATTGGTGTTTGAAGGTAGAAAATAGAAGAAACTCTCTCTCATTAAAAACTATTCATTTTCCAATCACAAGAAGTCCTTGATAGAAGCATGTAGTCTCCATTTGATCTAATTTTGGTATGTAGGATATTTGATTGAGGCCCAATCACATAACCGGTTTCAATTGTTGAAAGGAAATCCCAAAAAGTGGACTTGTGCTTCAATTTTCTCTTTGGTACTCTTCTGTGCCTCTTGCTGCCTACTGAAGCATTGAATAATTTCCTCTCTCCTTATAAGTTATTCAATGCATTTTTGATACGCACGGGACCTCTAAGGAGGCCTCTAGTGGTTTGAAAAATGGTTGGTGAAAACAAAAAATTCTCTCCTTAAAACACTGTTCCACCACATAATGTTTAAGGAAGGCCCCTTGGAGGTCCCTAGAAAATGAGACTTTTGGTAGCCTCTTATCTCAAGGGGCTGTGAACACAATGAATGGAATGGATAGGTCAAATGATAGGGACAAGAGGGCCGCACACATGAGAGAGAGGGTATCTATCATATGAAATGAATAGCATCTCTCTATGTGTCTGTACCACGGAAAGCTTTCCATGGCTTTCTATTGGAAAATAATGCACCCCAAGGCCTCTCTTTTTACATTTTCAAAGATTTAAGCGTTCATCTAATTCATCCTGTACCATATGCCATATACCTTTGATATCAAACGTCTCATCTTTTAGATACCTCTGAGATCTTTTCCTCAAAAAGTTTGTGGTTGTAAAATAGATAGTTTTAACCTTTTATGTAACACCTATTTTACAACCACAAAACATCCAACACATAAGGTCCTAGAGAATTGTTTGGTATACCTAAACTATCTTGGGTAGGTGGTATAGATGAACAGCTTGGATCAATAGTGAATTAAAGGGGCGAGCCTGGCTATGCATTCTTTAGAATGAAAAGCCATGAAAAAAATACCCACCCCCAACCCGTCCGATTTTTTATAAGTCGTGGGAGGAGACAATGCACGGAGTTCATACTACTTTGCATCCAAAGTACAAACGAGAACCATAGTTTTTGGTGATCCAAACCATTAATTGGACGGCCCTTAGATTAATTGGTTGTGTCCCTGGAATCTTATGCCCGCTAATAATCAAGTGTTGTATGATATAAATTTTGGGCTTTCTGATCATCCGTTTGGCACCTTGAAACATTAAAGGCTAGAACGTTTACTGGAGAAGATTTTGGAACATGTCATATCTAAGAGATGTCCCCAAAGATGAATGATTTGGATCACACAAAATCCTCAAACCCCACCCCTGCACGACCCAAATCTTCTATTTTTGGTCTGCAACAAAGAAGCCCAAATGAAAAAGGAAAAAATCTTCCATTCGAGTGGCACATATTGTCCTCTCCAGAAAAGAGACAAAAGATAAGAGCATTAACTAGAAAAACAATTTCATGTTCTACAAACAGAAAAAAATGATAGTAGGTCCGAATAGTGCTTTGTGCCTCATTACATGCAACACATGTTACTTGTCATATTCCTTGCATACAAGGACAAAAAATGTCTGTCCAATAACAAGAATCTGCCTAACCTTTGGCCACAACAAGAGCATGCGTTTGCTTTTCCCCTTGTGACTCTTGGCGATTCGTTAAGGTCGCAGTCTCCAAGTCTTTACCAGAAGAAACTAGTGAGAGTGCTTGAATAAATCCACTCTTTTTAAGTAGAATTTGTTGATTTGAGCTTTCTAGGAAAGTTAAAAATCCTTTTCATGCCGGCCCTTTTCGTATCTCCCTAACAAAATCAACCGGAAAAGTTCGGAAACAATATATAACCAAATGTGATAACCAGAAAGGTTCGGAAACAATGTATAAAAACATGTGATGCTACAGAGAAGCATCTCGATCAGGTGAAGGCGATTGGCAGTTTTAGCGCCCTTTCGAGCTTTGTATGATCGAGTCCTGGTGGAAGATCTGACACTTTGTTTGTTTATTTATATGTTGAAGAATGAGCTAAGGACTGTTCTTATGGCATCTTTCATGATACCAGTCAAGTTGTAATATGAGCGTTAATTGTTCTTTTAACTTGATTGGACGCTTAATAAGACAATTGTATTCTAGCAAGATGTTCCATTGGATGTTATTTTGAGATTTTTATGATACATATGCAAAGAACTACTTATACAAGCATACGTACATACCATATTATATTCATACAGGACATCGGCATATTGAAGAATATTCAATTATTTTCCTATATAACATCATATGCTTCAATTGTTTTAGGTTCTGGAAGGGTTGATGATCTTTTTGCTTTTATTTATTTACCCTTTTGTTGGTAGTTGAGCGATGTTTTTTTGGTTTTTTGACGACCAGAAAGCCAGCCCATAGAGACAACCATGAGTGCAACTCGAACCTATGACCTTGTACAGGAAAGTCCCTTCTTGAACTGCTGCACTAGAAGGCCATTGCTCAGTTGGTGATCATAATGGACCTTAAACTCAGCCCCAAGCCAATAAGAGGTGTCAGATTTTGCTACAGTGAGAGTTGGTTTGGTTTTGAGACTAAAAATGGAGATTAGATATGTGGAAACAAAGATAAGAAACTAACCCATCAACCAACTAGAATCATTGAACTAAATTCCAAATTAACACCAAACAGAAAGACTTGTTAATGCAGGCCTAAGTCTCATAGGATCTTGCTATGAGCTATTGTCGTATCAGATTCTCACAGGGAGTGCGATATGGATAGATGGCTCCGAAACTTCAATAATAGTAGCCAAATCACAACCAATAAGAGAGAGTTAGTATGATCCAGTAGAAATTTTTTTCTAAAAATGCTTCTACATATAGTGTTTTCGAGCACTCGAATTATATTTTTTACTTGCATAATATCAGCATTTAAAAAAAATTAATACTAATTTTCTTTGAATGCTTATATTCTATTTTTTTTATAGGTCTTTTGTGATATTTAGTTAGAAAAAGGCTGATTTACAAATTAATAGCCATACCCAGCCTTAATTCATAGACTAAGTGAAGCATCGATGATTTGTTGGCCCACACATCATCACCAGATTTGGATTTTGTGCCAAGTAGACGAAACTGTCCAGCCAACATCATCTTATTGGCCTCTCAATTCACACAAAACCATGATATCTGGTAAGAGAATTTTGTGGGTCTCTTATTACAACGCCGTGCAGGTCAAATATCATATCATTTTGCAGCCAAACCGCTAAAACTAACGGTTGAAAAACAAAGTTTCTTTGGATCAAGGGTGAAAGATCATGCACAGTGGGCCCCAGAAACTGTTACAGCATGGCTGACTGACTGTTGTAGGATTTGATTGCCAGAATTTCATGCCGGAAAGAAAGAAAGACGTCGTCAGAGCCTGCGCGAGTCACGGGCCTTTCACCACACTTACTCTACCAGGTGGCAGTAGAATATCTAATCCGTCGCCGCGATGTTGGCAGAGTTCGTGCGGAAACCGGCACCAGCTCTCGCACCAAGACCAAACCTCTCTTTTTCCTCGGCCTTCTCCTCCCTTTTCCCTCGAGTCGCCGCGTAAATCTCTCTCTTTCTTTGATAAGGTTAGCTGTTTGGTTTCAGTTCATACTGAAGCGTCATTGAACGTCGGATTTCTCAAAGCTTCCTCTCTCTCTCTTTCTGCCTCTCTGCAAGTTCGCTTTTGGACTCTTGTAAGTAAATTCAGCTACCTATGATTGGTAAAGATCTTATTTTCCGTTTGTTTCTCTTGTTTCCTGGTGCAGGAGATGTTATACTATTACTGGTTCACTAGTTTGTTGTTGAAATAATCTTTTCTGCTTTTTTCCTAGTGTTTAGAGTACTATTCCAGGAGCTTTGCTGCTTTTTGTGGGTTTCCAGTATTTCTGTTTGTGGTTTAAACACAATTTTTTTTTCATTGATCAATGACTTATAGAGAATAATTGAAATCAGATGAAGCTTTTCCCTTTCCTCACTAATGGAAATTTTCTGCATGAAGCATGTAACTAAAAATCGCGGAGTGGTGTATTGGTTTCTTGGAGCTTTTGATGTATCTAATTCATTTCAAATATACATGATGCGTTTTATTTGGAGCCAGTGTGAGATGATATTTGGTAAATTGATCTACATGATAAGGACGAGTAGATAGTGATAATTACAATAATAATTTGTTAAGTAATATTGAGGCAATTTAATGCATTGCTGATTGGGTTAATTTTTTGGTTATGCTATTAAGGTATGTAATCTTTTTTTGTGTTTAGCATTTCAGAAGATCTGAGTGGAAGTCTTGCAGCCTTGCTAAGTGGCTTTGGTAGTTTCCCATAAAGGCCTTTGTTAATCCGTACTTAGGTGTTAAAACGGATAAAATTCACTGCATATTATTTGCATCCTTTCTTATTGAAATAGATTCTTGTTCATTCATTTCTATTCACTCAACTGGTGCAAAATATTTGGTGAAAGAGATTTAAACAATCCTGCATGAAGCCCCTTCAGAGACAGGGCAAAGGTGCTCTTTGAGGTGAAATAAGAGCGAACTGAGATATTCTAGATACACACTAAAGTCTAAATTGGACTTCTCTGTTATAGATATGGATCAGGCCAATTACTGCTTGATATCATAGATTGGGTATTCACATGTAATGATGATCTACTCCATCAGGTGTGTTCCTTATATAAGAAGCAGAAAGAGTTAGAGTAAATTGACTTATTGCTTTGGATCAAAATGGTATAGATAGAAACTACTTGTGATATGTCCTATTACTTGCTTCAGATAAGCCACTATGAGAAGGCAGTATTGCTAGTGTTTCTAGCTAGCCTTTTCCTCAATCTCAAACAAGAATATCATGGAAGGTTGAGGAAACATGCAGCTGCACATGACCTGATAGGACTTGTATATGGATGAAAAAGTGGTGTTCTTCCTGTCTGACATCTGGGTGGTCTTCCTTCTGCATGCTTTATTTTATAACACATTGCCATATTTATTTGTGTTGGCAGAAAAATGAATCTGCTTGACAACATCAAATTTCCCTCAATACATTCTTTTCATGAGTTCATTTCTTAAGGAGAAGACCACCATTTCATAGGAGGAGTGCAATGCTTTGGGTGTTTCTTAATTTTTTCTGTAACTGAAAAACATAAATATTTGGGTTGGTACTGTTAAAAGTTATCAATTGCTATGACTAGTGCAGTTTATTCCTTTTCTCTGTTATTTGTACTGTTGGTTTCCAGACCATTAGTTTTCTGTTTCTCTTATTGATTTTCATTGTTTATTAGTTTTCATAATCATATGTACCTAATAATGATATCTGAATTTCAATATTTCACATTATTGATTCTGTCATATTCTTTCTAGTGCTCTGATGGTGACAAATACACTTGAACCTCAATTTGGCTGGATTATTATCCATTGTTTGTCAATTTGTCTTTCATTTTAAAGGAAGTATAAGAAAAATGTTGGATATTCTTGTCAAATGTAGGAACTCTGTGATTTACTTCTTCCTTGGGAAGTGAGTTGTAAACTTTCATGGAACTGTATTGAAATCTTTATTTGATTAAGTGCCCAGTTCACTCTATGTAGTGGAAGAAGTTTGTTTCTAGAATTGGGTGCTTAATTCAGTGACAGCTTTGGGAATCTGGCATGGTAATGTGGATTTTAAGGTGCATTTGAAGGGTGCTTTCCTAATCTTGCTAAACAGCTTAGAACCAATAATTAAGAGGTCGCAATGAACCAAATCCATTAGTTTCTTAGATGCTTAAGTTCAGTATTTCTTAAATCAGCATTTTTCTCCTTTATAAATTTAGCAGATCTGCCAGGAAAAGAGACAATAGCATCCAGTTTTGAGAATTTCCATACCAATCATGGTAGATTCTAGAAGGAAAGAAAAGAAGCTGAGAAAGGAAGTCAGGAGACACAGAAAACAGAAAGTTGAAAGAAGTTGGAGAAATGGGAAAGAAGAAGAAAGAAGTTCAGAGAAAGAAGATAAAGTGATTTGAAGAGATCATAATTCTATTTCAAATATTAGGTTTCCTGAACCAATCTCCTTGGATGTTAGAAGATAAATTTGATAAGGCTACTCAACCTCTACTAAAAATCAAGATTTCATGAGCCTTCTGTAACTTACTTATCTTACTTCACATTTAAAATATAACCATGGTTGCGGCCTTAAACATAGGACTGGTTGCTTGCTGCATATATAGAATAGATGATTAATGGTTGAGGGTGGTTACAGTTTTAAAAGCTATCACATCCAATCCAAGCAGTGTCAATAAACTATGGAGACATCACTTCATATACACCCATATTTGAGCATGTCTCTGGTGTGTAACAAAATGGATGCGTATGTTCGGAGTTAAAATACGAGCAGCTAAAAATTAGAGTCAGACTAGTCGCTGTCCCTAGGACTTGTTATGATTGGATCAAACACAAAAATTCTTCCTCTAGGATGATTCTAGGATTTTGATTTTGGAGGGTTTGGTAGTGAATATAGACTCTTGAGTTTCAATATTCCAACCATTCATTGAGAAGCTATTAAGGCTTAAAAATGTCAAAATGGGTTGAGTTTGGTGCTTGTGATTTATAGCGTTTTCCAGCAGAAAAGATTCCCTTGACAAAATTATGCTTGGGAAAAGGTACAAGTGGGGAAATTTGTTCGCTGATCAAAACCATTTTATCTGGAGGGCCTTGCTAGCCATTGCACCCAGATTCAGCTTCATTGGACAATTACAAGTTTATTTGCAGCTTTTAGTGGCATGGAATATGATATACTTCTATCTAGGGTTGAGCAAATGTCCTGCTACTTTGGGAAAACCCAAATTTTTATCCTGAACCTGGGGTTCTGGGATAGGATACTTTGTCCCAAGTAAAATCTGTGATGGGAATGGAGCAAAGATCCTATCCCAATCAGTACTGTATGGGACACGGGACTGGATCTTTGACAATTCCAGTTCCCTTTCCCCTCCCGAGGTTATTTATTCTACACACACAAAAACCCGTATACACATTCTTTTAGGAACTTTTACCTTACTAAAATTCCTCTCTTAATTACAATTTTAGGTGTTTGCTTAACTAAGCTTTGAAGTTCTCATAACCTTAACCCCTGAAAGATCTCCACAAAAGAAAATAAATGCAACACAATGTGAACTGCACAGATACGACAACAATAAGCTTCAAGTAGTACTTCTTGACCAAACAAATATGTAAATAGGGAACACTACGTAGCTAATTGGTCTGATCTTTAATTTTGATATTTTGGAAATTAATGACCAGATTGGATTAAAATTTTTTGAAAAGGTCATGAATTGATGATTCCAAGTTGCCTAGGTTTTGTGTTGGCCGAATTCCCATCCAAATCATAGCTTATCCCTATTGAGTCAGTGGAAATTTCTTTCATATGCTGGATTGGTGAAAAAGAAACAATTTCAACCACTGAATACTGCATAAAATCAGTGTTACCTTGCAACCTTGCCTCTGTATCCCTCTATTTAAGTAATATCTGTAGACTCCATAGTACAAATTAGATATTTATAGAAGTTAAAAACTCATGCTAGAGATCCTATTGGATTTTTCATGATCTTGCTCCCAAGAAAGGGAAGAGTATATATTTATTCATTGAACGCAATCATAAGGTTGCAATGTAAGCCAGATATATAGTATCTTAGGCACAAAAACAAAAGAAGAAGGAGAAGAAGTTCTTATGCATACGACACTTTTACCTAAACATTCTCTTTATAGCGTGCAAGGAACTGCAAGGTGGAAGAAGAAGTTTTTATGCATCTGACACTTACCTAAATGTTCTCTTTACAGTGTGCAAAAAACTGCAAGGTGGATGAAGAACTTCAAAATGTATAAGAGTTAGTTTAGATTATATACATCATTAATCATCATAAGATTTCGGATTTTGCAGGTGCGACTTCTGTCTCTAAATGCCTCAAACTCTGGCTTTTAGTCTGGTATGGGATTGAAGCAGTCTATTGAAGAAAGAGCAACCATTGGTCATTGCAGAGTGAAACTCTGTAATTTCCATGCCAGAAAGGATGCAAGGATCTGAAGATATCTCTGATCCTTCTGGTGAACTATGTGTTAGTTTCGGTTATCAGTGCAATACATGTTCTCTGATTCCTCATGACATTGAGTTTTCTTCAGGAACACGGATCAAAAACACCAACATCAGGACAAGGAGCAGCTCTTTTTCTTGTTTGTCTGGTGCTGCCATCAGTGCGAATGCTACCTTGGCAAACACAAATATTTGCAATGGTCTCATTGGAGAAGAAATACTTCCTGGCCTTGATTCTCCAAAATCATTTAGAAGACTGTCTTCTTCTCCCTCACTTTCAAGGTTGGACCCTGTATCTTCATCTTCTCAGAGCAGCCTGATTACCTTTGGTGGCAGTACCTCACCAGATAATGACCTGCTTGAAAGCGGAAGAAGTTTCCTGAAGCCCATGAGTGCTCCTACAAGTTTTGAATCGTCAAGCTTTCTCAATGCTGTGGACGTTCAGATGGCTGGCGGTGCTGCAGGAGAAGACAGAGTCCAAGCTGTATGCTCAGAAGAAAATGGTTGGTTATTTTGTGGCATATATGACGGATTTAATGGACGTGATGCTGCTGATTTTCTGGCTGGAACCTTGTATGAAAATATTAGTTTTTACCTTCATTTATTGGAATGGCGTACAAAGCAGCAAGGGACGTCATCAAGTAGATCTCCTAAAGGATCATCAGAAGAGGGTACCATGGAAAGCAATTTATCTTTTTCCAATGAAATTGTGCCTTTAGGCACTGAAGGCAAAGTAACTGTCTTTCCACATTCTTTGGATGGTGAATCCTCATTTGAATCTTTTTGTCTTGGTGTATTAGATTGTCTCTGTCGTGCTCTTGCGCAAGCGGAGAGTGATTTTATGTGTATGGTCGAACAGGAAATGGAAGATAGACCTGATTTAGTGTCTGTTGGTTCCTGTGTCCTGGTTGTGCTTCTTCATGGAAAGGACTTGTACATCCTAAATCTGGGGGACAGCAGAGCTGTACTGGCAACACGACTTTCTTGTGAAAATGATTTATTGAAAGCCATCCAACTCACAGAAACTCATACAGTTGATGATAAGAAAGAATGCCAGCAACTTTTGGCTGATCATCCTGGTGATCCTTCATTAATTGTGGGGGGGAAAGTGAAAGGAAAGCTGAAATTAACTCGTGTATTTGGAGTTGGCTACTTGAAAAAGGTACATATTATTTTTATATATCATATTTAATGTTTCTGGAACTTCCTATCATCTAACAAATTTTCTTGTAAACCTTATTTTCTTAGAGCAAAATGAATGATGCACTGATGGGCATTCTTCAAGTTCGCAATTTATGCAGTCCACCTTATGTTTATACTTATCCGTTCACTGTGAGCCATAGAGTGTCTGAGACTGACCTGTTTGTTATTTTGGGCAGCGATGGACTGTTTGATTTCTTCGGCAATGATGAAATTGTGGAGCTTATTCATCTGTTTATCCAGGAGAACCCATTTGGTGATCCAGCAAAATATCTAGTCGAGCAGCTTGTCCTGAGAGCTGCTGAAAATGCAGGTATGCTGCAGTACTTGTTTTCTTCTTTATTTGTATTTTTTCTTTGTTCAGTTTTTTTTTGCTTTTTGTGAGGTTCTTTATATTGGAAGGCTATAGGAAGAGTAATTTTGACACTGAAACAAGCGACCACTAGATGCTAAGGGACCTTGGAAAGGTTGCTATTTAGACAATTTATGGAATGACATGTATTGGAAAAGGTTAAATTAATATTAATTTATAGATTCATTTTATATAGAAAATCAATTACTGACGTAATCAGAAAAGACCAATCAGTCACATGAGGAGAGATCAGATACTTCCATTAATCTGTTGTAAAATGACATTGCCAATTTGTGGAAGGTGCCTCTCATTGTGTTTCTCTTGCTTTATGCCTGCAGTATTATGGTGATCTCAAGAACCATTGGGTAACAAAACACAAGTGGGAAGATTGTCATAAACCGTACATCTGCTGAATTTGTCAGCCGTCTGAAACATTTAGATTGCATGAATTTCAGAACTCATGATTTCAAATCTTCATGCAACTTCAGGCCCCTGAATTTTTCAGCACTGTAATATTTTGATCCTCACTAAATCTAAGCCTTTTGATAGTCTTTGCATGATCAGACTGCTGGGATTTTTCATAAGAGAACAAGCAGCCCAATCACTGAATGCAGGACCATTAGGAAATGTTATGCTTGGATTCTCATTGATTTCCAACAAGAAGTGATGGTGTTGTTCTTCTATTTCAATTGTAGAGAGTATCTCTATGGACTTTTAGCTAGTGAGGCTGTGTTATTCTTCAATTTCAATTGTATGGAGTATATCTATGGACTTTTAGCTTCAGGGGCTGTGTTATTCTTTGATTTCAATTGTATAGAGTATCTCTATGGACTTCTAGCTAGTGGGGCTGTTTGGATAAGGTAGGAATTCTATTCACGGTACCAGGTCCTATTTCCTGTGGGAAGAGGAATGTCAGTTCATTGTAAGATATATAGCATTTTTCCTTCTTAAGTTGGTAAAAGGAGGGTTCAATTAAATTTACGATTACCAAAGTTGAGCTTGGTCGCTTTTTTCCCTTGGCGACTGTTAACTGAACTTCTTTCCACATGAATCCAATTGGTGATCCTCGAGCTTGGTGATGGAATTTTGCCTTGTTATTTGGAAATCCCAGGGGTACGGCTCCTATAAATGTATCTTCCTTCTGTTTTTCTTAGTCTCTGTTCCTTTTTAGTTCTCTAACACTATAATACCTTTGATTATAGTTCCTAATTTTCTTTCCAAATTATAAAGCCAAATTTTGATAGTGTAATACAATCAAGGTTTTATTCTTCATTGGAGCAAATTTTGCTATCTAATTTTGGTCAACTAAAACTTTCTTGCAATATAGTTTATGCATTTGGATTTCATGGTTGTATTCCATATCCTGGAAATATTCATGATGTTGAAGTTTCAGTTTGCTGGTAGGTTCTTTTCGTGAACCTGCAAGTCATATGAAATCAGGGTCAACTGTCTTATAAAAAGAAAATCTGTATTCACTTCAGTTTTGAATTTACTGTTGCCGTTAATGTCATTACCGTCAACATCCTGGAAATATGTGTCAGTGTTTCCTTGACTGTTCCTTTCCCTTCCTTAACTGCAATTATTTGCATCCATCTTTTCCTTAAATATTTTATGTGTTTTTCAAGAAATGAATCCAGTTGGAACTGCTGACTATTTTATCTCCATAGCCTTCATTTGGAAAATGGCAAGGTTCTTTAGCTTCTTGGTCTCCTTCTCACCCCTTTGCTCTTCCTTCTAGAATAAGCTGCTGCATCGGTTTCCTGTTTCCAAATGTTATCAATTTATTAAGAAAGGGGACAGAGACATTTCAGGTTCAAGTCAACTGTTCATATAATGATTTGTCGTACATTAGCTTCATAGTCCAGGCTGCCTTTTTTAGTTTCTTTATATATATAAGGCTGCGTACTATTGACCCTTGTGGTCCACCCCTTCACCAGAGCCTGCATACCCGAGAGCTTCTTGGACCGGGGCTGCCCTTTTAATTGATTGACAAGGCGACATTAGAGATTTACATCTTGGGACCAAGAATGTCCTTCAGATAACAATTTGTACCAATTTCTGGTTTAGGTGATCTATCCAAATGCTCATTTGTATGTCTAGGATCCTAACTGATAAAATGACAAAATTTTCTATAGAAGCTACACCTCATTGATATATCATTCTTGCCATTGTCTCACACTTGTAGCAACCATCCATCAAATAACATTTGAAAGGCATCTTCAATACAAGTTTCCTACGCCATCTCTCTTAAAAAATATATAAGCTGCTCTGTAATGCCTAATCTCAATCTCATAAGAACCAGCCGTAACAATTGCACTCAAGTAAGAATTTAACTCTAAAAAGAATCCACGTAATAGTTCTTTTGTTCCAGTATAAAGATGACCCGTTTAATGTCCTATAACAATCAGCAAAGCACATCTCGAAAGTTGTACAACTTCCTCTGAACCATAATTACAGCTTTAACACGCCCAGAGCCTTCGTCTAAATGCTTCTACCTGAATTGCCAAGATGATGGCAGGAGTCTCCTGTAGTAGTTCCACCCAGCAGATTCAGAACCTCCAAGAACACCCTAATTCAGGAGAAATACTTTGTCTTACGTATCCATCTTAAAGGGAAGAAATAAGTGACACTGGACCCTGCTTGTATAAGCTGCGTTTGATAGCAAGGTTGATATCTTATTTATAATCTGTGCAAATTTTTAATAAAGAAGCTAGCAGTATGCATCTCTTATTCTATGTGAATATTAGCTACAAGTTCCTTGATGCTTAAAATATGACCTGACCCCCTCTCTGCTCAATTAGGCTTCAGTGCTGAAGAGTTGTTGAGAGTTCCTGCTGGACGGAGGAGAAAGTATCATGATGATGTGACGGTACTTGTAATCATCCTTGGAAATAAGCAGCGGACAGCAACAGCATCAACACTACTATAGTGTTTTGTATGCATCCCATCATTCTCATTATATATCAGATTTTAGCTCTTTAGTAAATGAAGTACTAGTATTCTACGCAAGGAAAAGAAAGGCAGGAGCTAGTACAATGTTATGTCTTAAATATTTAGTTTATGCTGAAGCTTTGGGATTGTATAGTACAGTTTCATAATAGTGCCTTCTCATTTGATTGGTAAAATTTGAGGCTTCTGTTGTACTTTGTCTGCTAGTTCATTTGCAATCAATTAACTTCAATTTCATGAATATCTGCCCTATTTCTAAGCGCACATTCTAGGTCTTTAGCTTTCCGACTTGGTTGAATTGAGGTTGAATGTTTCTTTTAACTTGGAATGGTTAGGAAAACCTGGCCAAACCAAGCAAGTTTGTTCATAGTGGACAGCTGATGGAATTTCAAACACCAATTACTATTCAATATTCATGAGTACGAGTCTTCATTGGGGATTTTAACCATTATCTTCTAAGAGGATATTCCTAGACAAGTGTATTTGGAATGGGAGCTTTGCTAGACAAAGTGCAACTGTTAGGAAAACTTCATCTCCAATCAGAAGCACAAATTGCAAATGCATTTATCTTAGCTATGACCTAGCTACAAATGTATTCCTGTTAAATGTTTTACTGCAAGTGCACGAGTTATTGTAGTGTAACTGGTGCAAGTACGAGTTGATGTCATTGGGACTCAACTTGAAAAGATAGAGTTTAAATAAAATTTAATTATTTAAAAATTAAAAGAAATGACAGAAATTAATTGACGGTGGAATCAAAATTCAAATCTATTTGACTGATGAACAAAATCTAAAGATTAATTTGAATTTTGATGTGAAACAAATCATGATATAGAGAGATCTTGTTTGTTAAGGCTAAACCATTGATTATGTTAAGCCTTAATTAAACCTGTTTAAATTGTAAAGTTTTTGATAGGCTGACGAGTGATAAACAAAACTGGAATAAAGAAAAAGACAAAACTAAGGACAGATTGGAAATTTAGGAAAAGATACCTAGGGCAAAAATGAAATTAAAGAAAAAAAAAATCTGATTTTTAACGGAAACAGGAAACTACCAGTCGGAGACGATGAAGCAGGGGTATGAGAAGGAGGAAAAAGGGGAGGAGGAAGGGAAGAACAAGGGAAACAGGGAAAACCTGGAATGGGTTTTCTTTGTTTGAGCTCGTGAGGGTCTGCCAATGATAGAGAGGATGAGATGGCGTGTGGTGCGTGTCAAACAGAGAACCAATGGGAGCCTGCCGTGCGGGGGAAACAGAAAAAGAGGGAGAGGCAGAGGCAGAGGAGAAGCTGGGACTCCGATGCGGACAGAGGAGGTAAGAAGTGCTGTTCGGCAAGGAAGGTGTTGGGTTTTCCGACAAAGAGGAGAGGAGCAGGGAGAGTGCAGAGAAGAGGGGAGGAGACGAGATGGTGCTGGTATTTCGGACGGAGGGAGGTGGTGCATTATGGCGAAGGTTCTCGACAGAGGGAGAAGCTGGGAGGTGTGCGATAGAGATGGTAGAGAGAATCAGAGGAGGAACTAGGAAGAAGGGAGAAATGGGTGACTGGTGAGACAAGAAGGAAGGAGTAAGACGAGAAGGGGGGTGAGAAGGTGTGGTGAAGGGGGAAAGGTAGATGCGGGTGAGCTGGGCTCGTGAAACCGTGAGGAACAACGAGATGAGGAGGAATGGTGCTGGCTGGTGTGCCCGACTTGCTCAGAGGAGTTGGGGCGATGACAGAGAGAGAAAGAGTAGAGGAGAGTGAGAAGCAGAGAAAGAGGGTTGGTGCAGTTCCCTATGGTGGAGAAGAAGGTGCGGGTGCCGGACTCGGGAAGTGACTGAGGGAAGAGGTGCGACTGAGAGAAGCTCTGGAAAAGAGAAATAAGGGAAAGAGAGATGGATTAGAGAGAAAGAGAAGGGGAAGAGGGAGAGTGCAATGAAGAATGGGAAATGGTGGGAGAAAGAGGGGAGGCGCTGAGCGGGAAGAAGAGAGAAGAGGAGAACAGAAGCGGCATGTCGGTTTGCCCAATACGGTCGAGGGAGATGGAGGGAGAAAGAGTGGGGTTGGTTGGTTGTGTCATACGGTGGAGAGACGAGAGAGTCTTAACTGCCTTCTTCCTCTTATAAACTATATATAGCTTCTCTTTGGCTCTTCACTTATAATTTTGGTTCCCTTTCCCCACTTTCTTTCTAGTAGCTTTCTCACTTTTAGAAACTCACCAATTTGACTCTTTCTATTCCCATGTTAATTCCCTTAAAATCTTCTCCATGATTTGATTTAAAACCAATTTGATTTTAAGAAACTATCCCATCTCGCTTTAATGTTCTTTAAGATGATCTGTCACTGTTGATTTTTTATCTAAGCGATTTAAGCTACAATTTGGTTGATTTGCAAAACAAAAGACCATATTAGAGTTATCTAAACCATATATCACACCTTGATTAGCTGTGATGATCATTTCACTATTAAATTTTACAAATTAACAGTTAGATAATTAATTATAACTAAAATAAAATTAAGCTAAAAATTATAAATTTAAATAGTTAAATGATTTAATTAAATATTAAATTAGAAATATTTTGACCAAAATTAAATACTTAATGATTACTTTTGCATCTCAGGGTAGATGTGACAGTCCTTTTTCTCAATTCTTTTTGAAAAGCAAAGCCCCTAGTTAAAAATTCTTTTTGGAAAACAAATATCAGAATTAGTGAGAAGTCTTTTTTTTTAAACAAAAACCTGAATGTCATTACTACTTTACAAAAAATGATTTGATTGTAAAATAATCATTTCATTTTTACCAAAAATCCTGAAGAGTTTTCTCTATTTCTTGGATGCACATTTTTCACATGCGATATGGTATCCCTGATGGACATCAATCATGTGTGTGTGTGTGAACAACAAAGTACATTATCAATTTGAAAAATAAAACATTTTTCTTTTAAGGAAATATTTTGAAACTCAAATTTGTCACAATCAAAATCTATTCAGTCACACCATCATTTCATATATTTCTCATACATGTCCACAAAATATATATTGAAGTGAAGGTCCAATTCATCATATCCAGAAATAACATTCACAAGTCTTTATACTTACTTTGGCATTAATGTCTTTGATCTCTCTTGCAACTCTTCTTTCTATCTTTTGCTTTCCTTCTTCTTTTCTATTTATCAAATTTGAGATATTGTAAACATATACAATATATTAGCAAGCTCGTGCTTGTATAGGTGGAACACGATGGATAAATAGTGAAACACAATTTATTATTTATGAGAAATCAATGTTTTTAACAATATATCATATCTAATAAAGATCAGTATATTTCAAAACATGGTGTTCAAGTCAACTCTACCAATTTATAAATCACGCATTCATATCTAAACTATTTGATTCTCAATTCATATGTTCACTAAGAACTGAACTCAATCTTATTCAATCATAATACAAATACGAAGCATAATTTTAAGAAAATCACATACACACATGTCCAAAACATACATGTCTTCCATATTTACATTACTCATTATTCAATCTCAAATACTATAAACTCATAAAACACCTTCATATAACAATGTACAATCCAGAATTGGTTTTTAGTATGTAAAATGAAGGTATAAAACCTCAAGGAGTCAACATTCATACATTTCGTTTCAATCACAAAATCATGTTCAATATCAAATTCTCAACTCAATGAGAAACACAAAACATACTAAAAAATGTACAAAACATCAACTGTCATATAGACAATACTATTGAATCTTGATAACAAAACACTCAACACAAATCCTCGAGAATTCATCAAGGGATCATATAAAAATAAAATAAAAAAATCATCAAATTCGAGTACCTATAAGGATGCCAGTGTTACACTACACCCACCCTCATCAGTTACTCTCACTAGTATAACGATGAGGGTCTTATAACTAACACCAAGCTAAGCTAACTTTCATAAGTTTCTTGATTTTAACTCTACCTGTAAATCACATAGATCATAGTTTTACAACTCTTGCCATTTATTCTGTCTTACATGTAATTCACTATCTTACAATTGTAACGAGTCGTTTGTCTTACTTGTGGTTCATATGGTCTTCAACTCTTATGAGTTGTCTGATATTACATGTGTAATATAGTCTTCAACTCTTGCAAGTCATCTAATATTACTGGTATACCACAGTCTTCAACTCTTACAAGTTGTTTAATATTACATAGATACAATAGTCTTCAACTCTTACGAATCATCTGAGATTACCTAGGTGCATAGTCTTCAACTCTTACGAGTCGTCTGATTTTCATACCTGTGAATCATGGTCTTTAGCCCTTACAAGTTGTGCAGCCTTAATGATATCCAAAAATCAATATTTTGTGGCAAAAGAGGTCAACACAAATCATCAAATGTACCAGTATCATCTAAAACGAATCTATGAAAAGTATATATACCAAATATAGATTATCTGACATTGAAAATATTGTTGGACAGTCTTGTACACTTTTCTTACAAAACAAATCATGGATAACATGCACATTTGCATGAATAGCTCAAATCATAATTCAAAACACCCCATGTATGTTTAATTTCATTATCTCATACTCTATCAAAGCTTACTATGAAATAATAATGCAAATATACATGAAACATAGCAATCTCAATTCCACTTACCTCATATGATATTTACCCTTTCCACTAGCTTCATAATCATCAAATACACTTACTAATTAATAGTTATGATTGACTATTTGAGTTTTTATCCTTAATTACTTACAAATCTATAAAACACACACACACACACACACACACACACACACACACACACTCCTATTGAAATTCTTCATCGTTTGCAATCTAGGATTTACAAATCTTCCATGGTGTAGTTCTCTAAGTTAGTCCCTCACACTGATTGGTACAAGGCAAAAAGATCGTGCTCATCCATGGCACTAATCACGTTTCATTAACTGTTGATTATTAATTGAATGATCAATGGTTATTAGATTACCAATTCCCTACCGTTGATCATTGATTAGCTATAAACATCTACTTTTAAGCACTTGGAGTTTCTAACCTGCGAGATTGTAAGTTATCCTAGCAGATTAGTGGCCATAAAATCTTGATTCACGAGTAGATCCAATCTTGGACAGTTGGATCTAGGGTCCAACACTCCCAATAGTCATAAGTGGCGAGCATGAAGAAATTAACGATACTTCTTTATCTTTTGAGTTGTTTTGCTAGATTGGTCGCCCAAGATCTTTGGTCTCCATTCGGACTCAATGAAAAAAATTGAATCACTTCTTATGGATTTGTTGAGAATGATTTTGATCTAATTCATGGCCTATTAGAAGTCGAAGGCGCTCTAGTTAAATTATACATTTTCAATCAATTTAACCATTGGATCGAGTTTTATAGCATGGTAATGGTGATTAATAGATTTAATTTATGTGTATCTAATAAAAATCTGACAATTCACAGGTGTCGAGATCTTAAAGTGCTGAATTAACCATTAGATATAAGGTTACATGTCTAATTTGGTTGATCAAACAATCTAAGTCACTAGATTTAACGTACAAGATATTAATTATGTCCAATTATCCATAAAATTTATAGCAATTATAGGGTATACAGTGCGTGTTATGCCAAAATTTTGATCTCCAATAAATTAGAGAAGATCGATCATATTCTTACCTACAATCACATTAGTCCTCATCTAACTAATTGTTACGAGCATCAGATCATTGTTGGATAGTCATAGATCTATGTGATCTTGGATGTACAATATTGTTGCATTTGGATCTCCGTTGGATCAACCCCAATTGTCAATTTTCTTGAGGAGTTCTGTCCTCAATGTTGAGGGGAACATGATGAATGGTTCAAATTGTCAATTCGAGTTGTTTTCAGCTCTATTGAGACTGTACTGACAACCATTAATGGTCACTAGGAGTCCATTGCTGGTGGCAGAGAAGAAGGGGGAAAGTAAGGCCGATGGAAGAGGAGAGGAAGAAGGGAGGATGGGTTGACTCCAACTGGTTTTAGGTACATGCTTCGCATGCTCCCTATCTAACCCAAAAAAGACCTACTTTCGTTGGTTGTTGCTAGAAACTAGTGAAATCGTGTAGTGGCTACCTGGTGTGGAGGGGAGGTAGATGACAATGGTGACCAGTAGTGGTGTCCCAATCACTGCCCATCATTCGATCAGAGAGGGAGAGAAAACAGAAGGGAATGTGGAAAAATGGGAAAACATTGGAATGTAGGTTGCATTCTGGCACTGTTGAATGAAGGGGAGGACAATGGGGAGAACGGTTTTGGGTGTGCAAGCGGGCTCTGGTGTTCCATTCTTGGCCAGCAAATGGAGCTTCATGTCCGGCTAATGAAGGAAAGGTTTGTATGTGGGGTAGGGGGGTGTTTGTCAAAGGATGTTGTTATCAATTTTAGGCCCTCTTATTAAGTAAAAATTTTGCTTTTTTTCTTTTTTAAAATGGGGCCCACTATGCAAAATTATTAAATTGCCCTCATTTGCAAACTATATAACTCTTTCATTCTGACTTCAAGTTTAGTATATTTACTATCCTTGGAATCATTTTTCCTAGCACAATCCAATTATTGAGGTTTCAAAAGTCAATCAAGTGTCCATCAAAATGTCAATTCCCTGAAATGCAAGACATGAGAGTTCAAATTTGAATTTTCTTCAAAAATAGCTAAAAAATTATGTAAAATGCAATTTAAAAATTGGGTTGTTACAATAGAAGACCATTAATTACACAATCTATATCTAGTTATAACTATTATTATACAAATGGAGAAAGCAGACAGAAGACATTGTCCAATGTAGAGTTCATGGAGAAAAAAGCTAAGGTTGTAGTGAATATGGATTTATCATAAATTTTAGTCTTTGAAAAATATTCTTCCTTAGTAACCAATTGAAATTTTTGTTATACTTTTGCCTCTTAAGTTAAGACCCTTTTCTCCCAAAAGCTTTTCTTTGTCTCATTTTGAAAACTTACCTTGTTAAATGCATTAATCTTCAACAAAGACACAGCATAGAAGATGGGAAGAGGCTCCTTACGCTACTAGCGTTAGAAGGACTTACCTCAAGCATCAATAAGTCATAAATAGTAAAGATCACAAGTCGAGAATTGTTTAATTGCAAGTCCATAATAAAAAATTTTGATTCATTATTTAGGGACCCTTGATCAATTCAATGTTGCCATACTAGGTCAATTCCTATGAGTGAATAACGAACTGGTTAGTTTCTTAACATTGGCTTCATTTTGAGTTACCAAGTCAAGCACCTTATAGCTCTAATAGTTGAATGATCCATTTTGTTCATTAGATTTGCCCTTTACAAAACCAGATATAAAAAAATATAATCAACTAGTATTCTTAAGGTTAGTCTAGTGCAATTGGCCATAAACAACATGCACCTCTCATTATTATGTGTGGTAGGAGATTCGAGGTGGCATTTTCCTTTGTTGGGGAGATTTCAAGTAGATTTAGGAATTAAATTATATGTTCTAGGTAGTTTTCTTCATAACTCTTTATTGCAAAAAAAATTAAAAAAAAAGGAAGTAGAAGTTGGTTCCTCACTTGGAAGTGTAAATGATACTCATCAAATATTTCATTTTTTGCTAACACCATCCACATAGGGGCTCACCTTGGAGGTGCTTGTTGCATAAGATTGTGGTATCTCCTCGTCTTGGGAGAGGGCAAATCTGATGAATAGAATAAATCACTCAACCAATGGAGGGAGGGGGCACCCAATAAATATTTTAATTTTTGTTAATACCTACCACACTTCAAGGGAGGGACTGACATTAGAGGTACCCATTGCATGAAATTTTTGGTATCTCCCCATCCTGGGAGAGGGTGAATCCGACGACAGAATGGATCACTCAACCAATGGAGGGCCACATGAGATTTTTGGTATCTCCCCATCTTGGGAGAAGGCGAATCCAATGAACTCTATTTTGTGCCTCCACCATATAGGAAGCCAACAAGCATATCACATTTGGTAGGTCGTGTAGTGCCACTCGCAAGAAATTGTATCTTTGACTTTTTGAATTGAAATTAATTGTACGTGTGTAAGAGTCCAAAACTCCTTGAACGTGACTCTTAATGGGATTCATTCATTTGCTGTACCAGAAAGAGTTCTGACTGAATAGTGTACCAAAAAGTCTCCTAATTTTTTTCATGCATGGTGAATTTTTTTTTGAGATCTTAGTTGTTCATCATGTGAACAATTGAGGGACTAATCTGCAAAAATACGACTAAAATGTGGCAAAACGATAAATCAAAGGTGATAAACTCTCAATATGAAGAGTTTCAATTCAAAAGCTACAAACCATAGATTCTGTCCACAATTATTTACCGATGTGCGAACACGGTTGTAGCCTTCTTGAGCCACACAAAGTTGGAGCTTTCCATGGCATCCTCGAGATTGAAGTAGCTCTTGTATGATTACAGGAACTATTGGATGAAATGTTAGCACCTGACCGTAAATGTGAAATATCATCTCTAGTGTTGATTTGGTTGCAATATATTTTTTCGGGTGGGTTGGAAGTTGGTCATCACAGTTTAAGTTATGTGGATGCAAGAGTACATATAATTCTTTCAGAGATGATATACCTAGGTTGATCCAACAGTGGTGGATGTCATGGATCTATATCTATATTAGTCGCGGATATAGATATGATCTGCATTCGTTGACTATCAGAATGTTAGCCTGAGAAATAGAGGTGCTATTAAACACTTCCTCTGATGCTTGGCGGGATGGACAAGTGGGTCTACATATGTCATGCTGGCTTATTCTCTCAGTTCTTGTTTTGTCGTGGCCGATGGCAATTAACTCCCTATCACACATCTCGTTGCGTGCACCGTCTTCTGCCCTTATACCTTCATCCAATATTTCTGATGTCCGTAGTCGCAGAACCCAATTCTTTATACTCGGCAATTTCTTTGCATGCCCATTTGTAATTGTATGACTTGAGGTATGTACCCTCTAGTTATCTTGATTTCTAAGTTCTCGCAAACAGTTGGAGAATTAAATGGTAATTTGGCATCGGGGTTAATTAAAAACTTACGACCTGTCACAGGCGCATCAGATTGTCCAATTGATTGACCTGCTTGTAGAATACTAATATAAAACTAGTAAGAAGCCTGGGCCATGACCAGGATTTGAACACAAAATAAGATTTAGAGAGAGAGAGAGAGAGAGAGAGAGAGAGAGAGAGAGAGAGAGAGAGATCAAAGTTTGTATTAGAAGTCTTATTCTTTAGCCAATATGTACAGTAATAAAATCGAAAGAGTTTATAGAAAAAAATAGAAGAAAACATAATGACTCTTAAATAAACTCACTTATTTAACCAATAGTAATGATTAGGAATAAAACTTACTTATTTGCATATCATATTTATATCTAACACAGTCTTTAGGGGGCCAAATAAATTATTTGTTCATGTATATTTAAAACTAAAGAGTCTTAATTGTTTTTGTACTATATGTTCGAATTGGAAAAATATATCAGAATCATCCAAGTGTCGCACACTGAAGTAGCAAGTAATGTTGATAATCATCATTCGAGTATTTCATCATATCAATCATAATGTAGGTTGAAGTGAAAAATAAAAGTAAGAAAGAAATGAAATTTCCACAGACAGAGTAATGAACTTAAGAAGGCTTACATTGTATTCGATTTTTCCGGTATTTTTCTTTTACATCAGATGACCTAATTTTAAGTTATAAATTACAAATGTTTGAATTTGTTAGAAGGACAAGGCATTTAGTTTTTAACCTATCTAAGCCATCCACAACACTTTTAAATCTACAAAATTTTCAATGGCTAGAGATTTCTTTTGACGTTTGAACCACTGGTTTCCGTAATGTTCTTGAAAATAGGAGGAATTGTTTACCAACAAAGTAAAGTTGATATGGCCACCTAGTTAATTGGATTCCTGGACTGACCTACTTAATTCCTACATAAACTTTTACGTAAAATCTACAGCCAAGTGGCTATAGAATGTCGATCGTGAAACATCTAGTATGGTCTACGCTTATCTCCTACTATCCCAGTTCATCCACACGGCAAGTCTTTGCGTATTGGTGATAGTGTTAGTGCCATTTACAAGCTCTTAATTCGGAAAATGAGGAGCATCAATTATGTGCCTTACTGGTCATCTTATCTTCCCATTAAGGCTCTTAGACAAGAATTTAGATCATACTATTAACATCCAGATAAAGTAAGCAATCAAGGATGAGGATCAAATACAATAGCAGAGCCTTCCAACCAAGTAAGCGTGCCATAACTTATTTCATTAGTTTCGAGCAAGTCTCATACAACACATCTTCAGGCAAGGCAATCAATGTGTTGATCTCAAAGCCTCATCCAAGCAATAGTCAGATTTTTGGCTTCACCATCGGCCTCCTTTTTGTCGTTGCTACTGATGAATGATGTTCAACGAAGTGCGTACACTCTTCAAGTTGGACTGCATATGTTGTTTTCCTTGGGTCTTGTTTATGCTTGTGTTTAATCTGGCTTTTGTTTTGTTCTGCAATGGTATTGTATATGTAAATGAAGAGATCCATATATAAAACGGGTTAGAAAAACTCCAACCCCTTACCAAAGTCATATTTAATACTTGGTTGATTTTAGTAAAGAATAATCTATAAAGAGATTTTAGAGATCTTAGGAACTAAAATGTAAGGCAATACTAGATATTTTTTTGAAAAGACAGGAAGAAATTCCTTAAATAAAAGTGACTTAGATGAGAGAGTTGGATGGGAACCCAACTGCCAGGTGCAAAATAATAGAAAGTACCACATGGCAAATAATAGAGAGTTGCAGTTGGGTGAAAACTATACTGCTTTCTTATATAGTAGATAAGACCTGGTAGGAGTAGACACTTTTGAGCGTGTGAAGAAGCCAACTCGCTTTCTTGTCATCCATGATGAAACTTTTAGAACATGTAAACCATTCATCATGTTGGAATGTGCTAGATCGAATTTGATGCCATTGTTCATAACAAATTCAATGCCCATTGTGTTATTTTAGCCTATGTTTCTTTGGGTGAAAAATCTCAACCATTAATTATTCATAGCCATTCATCATGGCAAGCATGGTGGAATTCTTTTTGTAAATGTAAGTCATTCATCATGTTTGAAATGGCTATGATAGGCTATAGATCAAATTTTATGCCCGTTGAATGCTTTAAGCCTATGTTTCTTTGACAAAAAAACATGCTTATCTATTTTTATTAATTTTTTAGAGGGCCAAGTAGCTAGGATCATCCAAATACATTGATTTCTAGTGGCTTGTCCCTATTTTACAATCCATGAGTTGCAACCACATTGTTGAAGAGCATATCAAACTTATCCCTTGAATTGCATACATATCTTAGACCAACTTGAGGGGTGGTAATGTTCAATGAGCCAAACAGCAGTTGCTTCATTCAACTTTCCTATGTCCTTCGTAACTGCTTCATACTATCTCTCTGTGGTTGCTTTGGCAGCATTCTAGATCATTTTTTGGAAGACCTCCATCGAATTTCTTCTTTAAGCTAGCATATAAATGCCTTATACAACACCTTACATTCATTGAGACTTTGAACCAAACCATTCAAAAAGATAATCAAATGCAATGCCATAAATGAAAATTAGTTACTAAAAATGAAAAATAAATAGTGCAAAAGGATTTGAAAGTTATCTTTTGTCAGTAAAAAACAATGTTCAAGCAATTTCCTAGGGCACTCCACAATGATAGCAAGGAGTGTGTCAAAAACCAGTTGCGATGATCTTTGTTCTCAACCTCACATATAGCATAAGCTATAGGTAAGATGTCAGCATTAACATCTTTCCCTATAGTAGCCCAAGTTTAATACTAGAGTCATCTTCCTCAACGGTTGTTCCAGAATAGGTCCTCATCATTGTCTAGGTTAGATACTTGAAAATAAAAATGTGAAATACTTTTATACGTTTGTCATCTATCTTGAACTTGTAACAGATCACTTTCTAATTCGAACTTAGTTCTTTTAGCATGGGGGTGTAAATTGGTCCTCTCCTATTGTATGTTTGTGGTTCAAGACTGCTCACTGTCATCTGTGTCCAATATTTAAGAAAAAGAAAAACCTTTCTAAATATGTTGAGAGTTAATGTCGAGTTCTAGTAAGAATAAATGCTCAAGGAACTATTTTTTCTCATGCATGTTAATCTAATCAGTTCATCTTGTTATTTATACAGGAATAAGGGAACCCACAAGAAATTAATGCATTTGACAATCCAAACCTCCTACTTTTGCTATTTGAAGAAAGAAATAAAACTCAATGGTTGAAATTTTTAACTAAAAGAAACATATGCTAGAAGTATCCAATGGCTCGAAGTTTGGTCTCTAGCCTATCTTAGCCATTCCAAACTTGATGAACGGCTTATATCTACGAAAGAAATAACCATCCAATGAAAACTTGTATGTTAACTTCTTCACACAAACCTTGAGCATTTACTGCTACTAGAGTCCTAATAGAAATGGTAGTTTAGTGTGCCACATTAAAACAAGTTGCTTTATCTCTTTCTTTAAGCATGACCTGGTAGTGTTGTGCATTAAATTGTCATTCCTCATGCTTTAATATGAAACCTAACCACAAGTTCATCTTACTTTTCTTTATGGATACAAGTCACATACATAACTTGGAGAGAGAGAGAGTGTGTGTAATACCCCTAATTTTTAATTCATTTTATGTGAACGAATTGAATTGAAAAGGAGAAAATGCAAAATTTAATTTTTAAGATTTTGATTTTTAAAAATAACTAATGAAAGATACATAATTGACCATTGAAACATAAATATTGGCAATCTACTTAGAAAAATGAATCCAACAAATCCGGTTCAGACAAAAATTTTATAATTTTTTTAATTAAATTAAATAAGTGGATAAAATGGTAAATTAACTTTAAATGAGACCCACAATTATATACCATACATGATAGTCATAAATGCATTACCCACAATTATGACATATAATGATTACAAAAATAATAATAATGATTACTAGTAGTATCAATGCCATTTCCCCTAGTCTTTCTTCTTCTTCCATTCCCCTCGACAATCTCTTCTCCTCCTTTGGCACGGTCTGACCACTTTGTAGACTGGAGCCTCCTCCATCTCTCCCTCTTTCATGTCAGGCTTGGGTAGTGACCAAACCAATAGCTACCGCCCGCCACCGACCACTGTTGCCCCCACTCTCTCTACTGAATTGGAACATGTGGGCCCCACTACTATCACCCACCCTTGAGATTGGATCTCTTCTACTGCTCAATCCAAGAGGGCTTTCACAAATATGAGATAGCCATCACAATACTTGCAATGTGGGAGACAAGATCGATATTTTTGTTCATTGATAAAAGAAGATCCGGCCATCAATTGTGACCAAATCTTCGATCAGACATTAGATCATCTGATTTGTGACCGATCTGATAATTCATCATGATTTGAACCATTCATCATGATCCTTGTGATGCTTAGATCAAGATCGATAGCAGATAACTTTGATCCAGAGCATTATTGAAGTGATCTGAGAGGTCTTGATCAACGTTTAAGATCAATCAAGGGTACAAGTATTAAATTGGATCCAATGCAATGAGCCTCACTATTCCAAATGATTGATTAAAATTATTTAGTCAAACTTGCTAACATATTCTTCAATCTGGTATGATTAGGTGGCGAATTATGGCCAGATCATTAAAATAACTTAGATCAGGCACCTTTGCGATTATCAATCAATGATCTTATGACATATGCAATCTAATATCATTCAGATTGACCTACATGAGATAGGATTACCACCCTAACTCTTCAATTTCATTGATTTGACTGTAATAGGTATAGTTGATTATGATTAGACCTTGTACAGCCTAGATCTACCAATAATAAGTATCCAAACCCTAATAAATGATTAAATTGATGATATAACATGGTAGATGAAATGATCAAATGATTAGATTGTCCAAGTAAACCAAAATTTATAAATTTAGATTATAGAATAAGACAAGAAACATAAATCTGATTGATCAATGTAGGATATGACTATTAGATTTAAACATGAGTTGGCCAAGGACAAGTGGACCATAAGGAAACTAGAAAATACATGCAATCAAGTTAATTTAAACATCAAAATTGATGATTAAACTAATCTAGAGGTTAGATCATCTTAGTAACATCAAATTTAGTAAGATCAAATCTTGGAAGTGACCAAAAACCATCAATCTGACTGATCAAAATCTGATCTAATTGTCAAATCAATGAATCAACCCATTTAAAATAAATATTTGAAAATTACAATGGTGCCTCACTACAAGTCCTCTCAAAAGAATAAAAACCCTAATCTAGGAAAGCAATAAGATCCTAACTAGTCTGATGAAGCTTTGGTTCATAGCATTACCACTGCTCCTTTTTGCCAAATTCCCCTCCCACAAAATAAAGAAATATGTCAATTTCTGAGAGAATTAGCAAAATATGCAAAAATGAATGTAAAACCTTAATCTATTGCAACCTAGATCAATGACTAGAAATAAACAATCTAAATAAAAATTCAATCACAAATCCATTACAATTTTCCAACAATGGCAGCAAAAAATTGGTGTTTGTTTTAAAATTACTTGCAAGTGCACAAATCAATGTAGTAGTTGTACACGAGTGAGGTCAATACTACAAGAAATATCACAATTTTTTTTTTTTTATATGTAATTGGATCTTATTTAAATTACCTATCCTAGCCAAAGAGAGATTGTATTTGATTAAAATAAGAATTTAAATAACATGGAAATGAAAAAATGCTTGGAATTAGAAACCACAACTAATGAAACTTTCTAGAAACAAAACTTTTTAAATACTAACATAGAAACTTTCTAAAGCTAAACTAACATGCAACTAAACATAGTAATGAAGAACAAAATCTAACCATTAACTAAACCTAGCATGCAAACTAAGGAACAACAAATAACAGGGTGTGTGCAGAGCAAAGAAAGATGCGCATGAACCCTAAGAAGAAATTTATGCGTGAAAATACTATGATATGCAATGGAAATTAGAGAGACAAGTGTGTATGGAAACTAAGCATGGATCATGGTAAGGTGTGCATGGATCTAGAACCCATGAACCAAAGAAATTTGCATAAAACAATCATAGGTTATCGAATGAATATTACTACAAGTATGGTGCACATCCTCGATTAAGATATTATAAGTGATATGTGTACTTCCAAACATATAAAAATAACCAAAGAAACTATCTTCAACCTGCTTCAATGTAATCCAACAATCAAATCCCAAGCTAGCATGTGTGTGAATCCAAGAGAAAATCAAAGAGCAAGAGAGTGAAAGAAAGATGGAATGGAATTAAAAGATAAGCAAGGACTGACAAGCAATGGAAAGCTAAGTAATTAAAGAACTTCAACATATACATAACTTGATCCAAAGGCTACTATCTCTTGGCTGTCACTACAATAGATTAGTGGCCCTTGAATACAAGGATCTAAGGCACTAAACTAGAATCAAACTACAAGCAAGACAAGCAAGGAAAGAAACGCATGAAACAAGGAATCAAATCAATAAGAAAAAGACTCAGGAAAGGAAAGAAAATAACAAGAACACCAACCTAGAACTTGAAGGATAAAGGCTTGGACAGCTGAAAAGGAGGAACGAGGCAAGGTGGCGCTGGAAATAGACATGAAGAACTAGCCTCCAAGGGGGGAGGAGCAAAAGTCCTTTCTAAGGAGATGGTGAAGATGATTTTCTATTTATATATGATTTCCTCCTTCGAAGTGATAAGATTTTTTAAGATTCTATCATAGAAAGATAGGACAAAGAGATAAGAATGGGAGAGGGATAAGATAGGATAAGGGAATTAAAAGTAGCACTCTAGGAAAGTGAAAAAGAAAAGTGGACAATTAAGAAGGTGAGTGGAAGGAAATTAGAAGGAGAGAGAAAAAGAAAGTCTAATGAATGTGGTTTCTTCTCTAATTGGTCTACATATGCATGCCACCTACGCTTGTTGATAAGTCAACCTTTCTTCCTATTTTTTTTATCTTTAAAACACATTTTCTTTAAATGGGAAATTGCTTAGAAAGGTCCTAAAATGTATAGACCCGTAGTGACTTGGCTTAAATGGTTTCCATGGCTTCCTATGTGGCTTTTAGCTTGGTGGCTTTCCAGCTTGCTTCTTTTACTTTATGGTTTATTTGACTTCATTTCTTCTAGCATGGCTTATGTGGCTCAAGTGGGTTGCATGGCACTAGCTATCATTCAAAGGTGGTGGAATTGCATGGATTTTACACAGCCCATTCTAGTCACCTTTGAATCTTTTAATTGCTTTCTTGAACTCATTTGCTTGCCTTAGGATGATCTTAACACTTACTTGATCTTTGAAATGATGAAAAATGGGTCCTTGCTTTCTAAGTTGATTTGGATCATCAACTCCCATATGAAGTGATTTTGACCATTGTATTATTCTTCGAATACCTACAAAAATTAAAAACCCTAATTAATTCCTAAACAATTATAACAATTCACAAACTCACTCTAGATTAGTTCTTGAACCTGTAAAATATCAAACTTTTGGATCATTGACTTAGAAATGCATATGTCATGAATTTTGAATTTTTTTCATAATAATGCCCTATAATTTATAACACATGGACTACTAATTGGGTACTTTTTATGTAAAATCAACATCTTATTAATATGAGTAAAGAAAAATTAAATTCTTATGAGAATGGTAATGTTCTTAAGGTAAGAAATTAGAGTATGGTATATATGAGTTAGTGTTTCTAACTAAGAATATTATTATTGATCAATGAATTACTAATGGAGACAACCTATAGTGAGTACAAATTCCAATGTTAGAACAAAACATGTAAGCCTTGAAGAGTACAATGACTAATTTATTATAAGTAGTCTGATAAAAATGAGAAAAGATCTAAAGTTGGTTTTAGTGAATAAGTATTATAAAAATTTAGAGGATTATGAGAATGAGTTTTGTCAAATAGTAGATACCTCCAATTGATAATGTATGGCATGATGAAAAATCAATGGAAATATTGAGATAAAGAGGATTTGAATACTACTATAGAAGAAATGATTATTTATTGAAATAATTGATCCTAAATTATGAATTTGGATACAATTATGAATAAGTCATTGAGATAGAAGATCACAATGTGGAAATAGTATAAGAGAAGTAAATATTTGATATAGAGAAATATGATATGGATGTTGTATATATTACAAAAGAGAATGAAGGATTCCTTAAAATGTATTATGAGGATCTTGTAGGAGTGTAGGAGACTTTGATATTGTTATGATGAAAGGATCTAATATATGATGTATTATTCAACTTAGTTGATGGAATTAGATATAAGCAGGCTATTTCATATAGCAATATAAAGTAGAAATGCAAAATAATTAATTGGTGGCTTAAGTATACAATTTGAAGAGAGTTACAAAACCATCACATGGAAGTACATCTATTGTTTAAGATAGGATTGTCAAATATCTCTAGACTCAAGTTCTATGTAATCAAATGCATAGTGATCACACTGTGCATAAATAATCCCAAACTAGTGCAAAGAGATATTTCTTAATACATGATCAATGAGAAAATATTTGAAGGTACTAAACATTTCTGTTATAGCAATAGAAGCATACTTAAATTATGGATGATATGATTTCTGAAAGGTGAATGAGAATCTAAGTAGGAATACAAACAGGTTGATAAATAAATACTGTAAAAGGACTTGTATGAATGTGTATAGTTTATAAAGTATAACCAACCTTAGTGTATAAGTGAGGATATAGTATTGATCACATTTTGTGAACTAAACCAGGAGATTGAGATAATAAATAGAATAAACTCTATGATTGAAAGTGATTAATGGTTGAAATATTGGAATAAATGGAACTTTTTGAATAATTATTAGGATCAATCAATGAGAAAGGAAGTCATAGTGAAAGTAAATGTGAGGATTAGTTCTATCCTAAGAAGTTCACATTCATGACAAGTACAATATTGAATAATCCTTAGAAATAAGTAAATGGATCAACGATGCTAAAATCTATTAGAGACCATGATTTACTAAGGTCCATCAACAATTATAGTTAGAAGAAGACAAATAAATGATTCCGGATAGATCTTCCCTAGGACAAATGACATACATGATCAATTTTAGCCAACTAAAAACTTTTCAAGGATCAATCATAGTTAAAAACACCTCAAGGGTGATATTAAGGGTTTTATACAAACATGGTTACAAAATAATAATGGTTAAATGGATAAGTATTTAATCAAAGTCATGAACAATCAAACACTTAAACCATCATCCTATGGACTTGTGATTATAATTGCAAATATCATCCTATGATATGTTAGAAAATGCTTATGCATATGTTTTGGTTAAAAGAAGTCAACATTATGAGCACATTATTTTAAAGAATATCATTATAGTGAAGCTAGTAAAAAGCAGAGATAGTGATAATGTACAAGCCAAATCTAGATATTATTTAGTGGATAAAAAGTAGTATTCCTATAAAAAAATTTATTCAAACATAGTAATAGAAAATGACCACATATTACAAATTAAAAATGTGATAAGGAAAATAAGGAGGATCATGCTTAATCAATTATGAACAGCAAGGTGACTACAAGACCTAATAATTATAGAGCAAGCGACTTTTACTACTTGAAGTAGATAGAAAAGCTCCATAATAAATGCTGTGAGTATTAAGAGTTTGCATATGGGAATCCTATGAGTATTATGAGCTATGAGAACTCAAATCTACAAGGAGATTATAAGCATTTGGAATTATCTGAAAGATGACATGGAAAGAACTTCAAAAACGTGATTAAAATATTATTGCAAAATTGATTTGACAAGTAAGCACTTGGGAGACCAAAGATAAAATGAGTAAGGCACAACTTGAGATAATTATATAAAGATGTACTAAAAAATTTTGAGGAAGAAATTTCAATAAGGAGGGAAGGACGGTATACCCCTAATTTTTAATTATTTTAGGTAAAAGAATTCAATTGAAAGGGAGAAATGCAAATTTTAATTTTTAAGATTTTAATTGTTAAAGATAACTAATGAAAGATATGAAATTGACCATCGAAATATCAATATTGGTAGTCTACCAAAAAATAAAATAAAATCCAACGGCACTAAGTATGTCGAAATCGAGGTTCGAAGGAAAATTTTGTAATAATTTGAATTAAAGTATTTAATTAAGTTAAATAAGTGTAAAAGAGTTAATTAACTTTACATGGGACCCACATAATGTGAGACACAATTATATACCATTCATAACAGCCATAAATGCACTACCTGTAATTATGACCTGTAAAGATTACAAAATTTTTTAATAATAATAATAATAATAAATAAATAAATGAGTTTTTTTTTCTTTCAAAAAATCAGCATCTAATGCTGAACTATAGCATTCACTCCTCCACTCCCCCTCTCTCTCAGTTAGCTGCCGGTCACCTTGTCTGACCTCAGGTAGCCTTGAGACTCGAGCTGCATGACGACCTAAGGTCTTGTTGCAGCCCACGATAGCTAGCCGTCGGTGGCTCCTCCTCCCCCTCCAGCAATGCAACTGCCAGTGACCTTCCACTTTTGTTTTCCAATCTCCTTATCTGGCACGACAAACCAGAGAAGACAACCAAAAAACTCGAGCTTTCCCCCCCTCTAATCGGACCTCCCCACTGGCACAACGAGCTACCTTTTTGCTCGAATTTCCACCAATGCAGCGACTAAATTGTCATGGTCAGTTGGCAAGCATAAAACTCCTCCTCTAGTAACGTATCCCCGCCGTCGGATCTCCCATTGTCGTTCCCTGCTCAGATTCCTCTTTCGACAATGAGCATAGGGGTTTTCCTCTTTTCTTGTTCACCATTTTGGTCCCAAGCGGTAGTCATGTCAGGGATGGGCAGCCACTATCGAAAACCTTTTCTCTTCTCTCCTCCTCCTCCCCCTAGTTAGGTTTTCCCTCTCTCATGTGTAGAACCAGCCAAGTGACACCAAAGCATTGCACCCCCTTCTGCCTTGATCTCCAGTGTCGACATCCCCTCTTCCTTCCTCATCTTCCCCATGTCGCTCTTCCCTTTAGAGCAACTAGTCTGACATGCCATTTCCCACAATCTTTCCTCTTCCCCAAACACCACCCCCCTCTCTCTCTCTCTCTCTCTCTCTCTCTCTCTCTCTCTCTCTCTCTCTCTCTCTCTCTCTCTCTCTCTCTCTCGGGCTCAGGTGGTGCCCGAATCAGCAACTGTTGGCCACCACCAACCGCTGCTGCCCCCACTCTCTCATTCTCTCTCTACTAAATTAGCACGGGTGAGCCCCACTACTAACACCCACCCTTAAGATCGGATTCTTTCTACTGCTAGCCATCATGGTTCTTGCAATGTAGGGAACAAGACTCATCTTTCCATTGATTGGAGAAGATCTGATAGCCAATCATGACCAAACCCTCAATAGTATTGAGGGCATCAAATCATCTGATTTGTGAATGGATCGACCATTCATCATGATTTGAACTATTCATCATGATTTTCATGATATATAGATCGAGATCGATATCAAAGACCTTAGATTCGGAGCATTGTTGAGGTAATATCTTCGATCTTGATCAACAACTAAGATCAATTGAGGGTACATGTATAAAATTGGATCCAAATCAAAGGTTCTCACTATTCCAAATGATTCATTAAGTTTATCTAATCAAATTTATTGACATATTCCTTGATCTAGGATGATTAGAAGGTGAATTATGCTAGATCATTATGGATAGCTTAGATCAGACACCTTTGTGATGATCAGTCAATGACCCAGTGACACAGGCAGTTGGATGTAACTCAAATTGACCTATGTGAGGTAGGATTACCATCCTAACTCTTTAATTTCATTGATTTGACTATAATTATTTATAATTGACTACGATTAGACCTTGTACAGCCTAGATCTACCGATCATAAGTATCCAAACCTTAATAATCAATTAAACTAATGATCTAACATAGTAGATAACATGATCAAATGATTAGATTGTCCAAATAAATTAAAAATTTATAAATTTGGATTGTCAGATAAGATAAGAAATATAGGTTTGATGGTTCAGAGTAGGATCTGACTGTTAGATCTAAATATGAGCTAGCAAAGGACAAATTGACGACAAGAAAACTAAAAAAATACATGCACTCAAGTTAATTTAAATCTCAAAATTGATGATTAAACCAATCTAAGGGTTAGATAATCTCAATAACATCAAATTTAGTAAGATCAAATCTTGGAAGTGACTAGAAACCATCAATTTGATTGATCAAAATCTGATTAGATTGTTAGATCAACCATTGAAATGAGAGGACTGCGTTCAAGACTTAAGATTAGTGCAGATAATGTGAAATCTAGTGATCTAGATCGTTGAACTTCAATCTAAGGCTAGGATCTAATGTCTAGACATGACATGGAGAGATAGATCTATGATTAGTGATGGGTAAATCCATAATCATCTAATTAAGATGATCAAAATAAGAAATGAGATAGAGTAGTAAGTGATGATATATGAGGTGTGTGTGTGTGTGTGTGTATGTGTGTGTGTGTGTGATTTAACAGGTACGCCAAACTGTACGAACTAGAGAGGTTGTGTGTTCTTAGAGGATTTTATCTAGTTTGAGGTAGGTGATGACATCTAATACTAGCATATTTTTTTATTAAAATCATATATTTCATCGCACTTTTTCTATGCTTATAATAGATATTATATATATGTATTGTTACCCTATGACCTTGATGATTATCCAACTTTTATACATTTCACTCTTGCATAAGTACTTTGATCTTCGTTTCCACAGATGTGTGACTTTTATTACATAAATATAATTATTTCACAAGCAATAGTGGGAATATATGATTTCTCTGTACATAGTGGTTTTTGATGATATTGCTATAATGTATTAAGACATTTGATAAATTGCTTTATCGTTTATGTTTGTCTGCAGATTCGCTGTGCAGGCTAGTCCTTGAGAGACTGATTCAATGATAGGGGTAGTGCTCTGAGATGGTGAACCACAAGTACTCCTATATTTTGTGCTTTAGATATTTTCTCTTCATCTCTTGATTTCAAGATATTGTATGATTTTTGAGATTTTATAAATTTTGATGGGTGTTTCTACCCAATAGACACTATGCTAGGAGGAATTTAAGACTGGCCACACCTGCCCCATAGATGGGCGAACATCATAGAGTGGTATCATGGGTAGCCATCTAACATGGTTGAAAAAAATCAGATTGATGGCTTGGATTGGAAAAATACAAGACCCGTTATCCTTTTTCTTCTCATGGAGAGATGAATGGCATGGATCAATAAAAATTACAAAAAAGGGGCAATAATCTATTTTGAAATTGACATATGGCACATTTCCCATTTTTGCTTCTTTAATATTTACTTTATCCAAAATGCCCTTAATTTATGTATAGATATAGATAATTACATTGGTCCTCCAATGTTTGTTATTGTCTACTAGGGGAAGTTTCCTTTATATATAGTAAAGGTTGTTAGTGGTGCTTGACATGAGATAATGTGACTTGTGATGGGATGGTATTTGCCATATCACTAATAGTGGTGCTTACTCTATGTTGAGAAGATATCCCAACTCACACTTATTGCTGCTTAAGGTGAGAATTTGTTGATGTTTAACCGCAAGTGCACTAGCTATTGCAGTATAGTTATGCAAATACAGGTTGATCCCATAGGGACTCACCTTAAATAACGGAGCTTTAAAAAAAAAAAAACTAATAATTAAAAAGGAATAACAGAAAATTACTAGAATTAGAATCAGAGTTCAAATCAGTTCAATTTCTAACTATTACAAAATTTTAGTTCAAATAGAAATAAAATAAACCAAATAAAATAAAAAACTACTTTCCTAGCTTAATCATCATCAATATCTTCAAATATGGTTTTATGAAAGTTGATCAGCCTTCATCACTATCCTCAAAACATCCTTGATTATAGATCTATTAATCGAATTTGTCAGATTCCTCAAAATGGTCAAGATATGAGGTAATTTGTGATTTTGATCACAAATCAGAAATAATGGATAAGTTAAGGAATGTCCTAAAAATGATTCCTAAAAATTAATTTAAAAAAAAAACATAGGAGAAATTGAGGATTTTTGTTTGGTTAAGGCTAACCCGTTAATTGGGTTAGACCTTAATTAATGTGGCTTGATTGGATTGTTCCTAGATAAGTAGAATGCAGATAACTTAAAACTGGAATAAAACGAGACATATATGTAAATAAAACAAAAGGATAGAAATGAGATTTTAATTAAAGACCTAATGGAAAAACTGGAATTAACAACAAAATTCTAATTGAAACAAAAAAACATAGAGAACTCGACGGAAAGAGGGAAGCTAGAGGAGAAGGGGGAAAGGGAGAGGAGAAGAGAGGAAAGGATGGGGAAACAGGAGTAGAAGAGGAGGGAGAAAAGAAGAAAGGAGAAGAAACCCGTGTTGGGTTTCCTCCTTAGATATGTCCCATGTCAGAGTGGAAGCTGGAGACAAGAGTAGGCTGGAGGCGATGGGGTTGCTTGGGTGCAACCGTCTGGTTCGTCTGGAGTAGAAGATGCTTGTGAAGAGGGGAAATCGACTGGCTGGGTTGTGCGAAAGGAAGGGGAAACCAGCTATGCTGGAGTGGTGATAGTTGGCAAACAGGGGAGCTTGGGACGTCATCTAGTTGAGGGAGACAGAGCAGAGGGAACGGCATTTGGGCGGTGGAGGATTGCCGTGGAGCGTGGCAGACAAGATGATCTGAGCAGGACTGGTGCGTGGAAGCCAATGCGGGGTAGGTTCCAGTACGGTGGAAGCTATAGGTGTGGTGGAGAGTGAGAGAGGAGCGGGAGAGAAGAGGGGATAGAAAGAAAGAGGGCGGTGAAGGGCTGGGTCATGCTGGGTTGCTGGTGGAAGATGGAGAGAGGAGCTAGAGATGAGAGAAGAAAAGAGGAGTGGTGTGGCCGGAGATGAGGAAGAGGAGACGCTAGTTGGGAAAGAAAGTGGAGAAGAGGGGAAGACGAGGATGAGAAAGAGATCAGGGGAGAGAGAAGAAGAGGGGGGCTGTCGTGCGTTGAAGGGGATAGATGGGTTAAGCTGAGATGGTTTAAGAGAGGAGGAGAGCTGGGCAATCCAGTCGGAGGAGAAGAAAAGTTGGTGAACAGAAAATGGGGTGAGAGAGGAAGAGAGATGAGTGCAGTAGTGTGGCTAGGGTGTTGAAGGAGAAGCAGGGAAGGCGTCTGGGTTGCCATGAGAAACAAGGAGGATGAGAAGGAAGATACGGAGAGAGAGATGTAAGAGAGAGACGCTGCCTCTTCTAACCAGCCTAAGAGAGGAAGTTGGAGAGAGAGACGTAAGAAGAGGAGAATGGTTTTTGAAGGGAAGAAGAGATGTGAGAGAGAAAGAGAGATAGAAGAGAAAGCTGTGAGAGGTGGAGGTGAGAGAGATATAGAGGGAGTGGGGTCCACTAGCAGCCCAACTTTGCCACAACTCTACAAATTTGTTTTGATTCTCCAAGAGTGTTTGTGTTTGATTTCACCTCCAATTCCTCCCCATTACCCAAAATTTTACAATTAATGTCCTGATTATCTTCAATTTGCCCTTTTTCTAGGAAGCTTCCTCATCCTTGATCTGGATCATTCAATCTGACTTGATTGATATGCAATGCATAGGACCCAATTAGAATCATCTAAACCATTCCTTACTCTTCTGAGTAGCTCCAATGATCATCTGACCATTAAATTTTGCAACTCAATGGTTCGATGGCCAATTAAAGCTAAAATAAAATATTTTATGCAAAATCTTAAAATTGATGGCCTAGATGCTCTAATTGAATACTAAATTAGGGAAATTTTGACCAAAATTGAACACTTAACTCATCCCTCAACTAGCATTTTGCTAGTCCTTAGCAAAAGATGTAAAAAATCAAATCACAAAATTTCAAAATTTTTATTTTTCAGGTCATTTCCACTTTTTCTCAGAGAATTATCTTCAATAAATCTATCAACTTTAGCAAACTAATAAAGATAACTAAAGAATTCAAAGCCTTGCCCATATGCTAAAAACATTACTTAAGCTCAAATCTTAGAGTAATGTGTCTATGTAGAGTCTATACACAAAATAATCTTTATCTCTACGTAGACTTCTAACTTTTGAACTCCATCTGAAATATGCTTTGACCTCAATCCTTACTAATGACATATGCTCAGAAATAAAATCTCTCAGATAGAGGGTTCAAATAATATCTCTCTTTTAATTATGTAAGAAGAGTCAATAAAATCAAATTTATCTCACATATACTCACAAAGAACAGAAGTTACTAAGGAATTTAATTGTTTTGATCCCTTTGGAATGGATGACATTACCTTTGAATATTTAAAAATACCACTCTTTTAATCCTATCTATTCATTTTCTTATCATGACTATATTCCTTCTAAAATCAATAGGCCTTTAACTGAGATGAAACATAGGCTTAGGATAAGGTATCAAAGAAAGGGTATAAGGGTATTCAAAGTTTCTTTAAAAATAAGTAGAGGTCTTATGTTAAAGTTGATAATTCTTCTTTTCTTTGCTTTGTTCTAAAGTGAATATTTCTTTTTCTATTTTTCTTTGCATTTTTCAAAAAAATTTTTACACTTTTGAATCACTTTGAAGAATATTTCTTTTCTTGATATCCACTTTCTACTTTCATTGCAACTAAAAGGTATTTCATCATTCATCTCAAACTTATTTTCAAAGAAAATGGGTAATGGATAATTTATATTGGGTTGATATGGGTAAAGGGTAATTTGGGTGTTGAAAGAAAAGGCTTATATTGAAAGCTCAAGTTGGCTGACTAATGGTAAAATACTTTTGGGTTGGCTTTATGTCTCTAGGTTTACAATTAGGATGACCTAAATCATTTTCTAGGTTTATTATAATCTATCAAATTCAATGAACTTTCAGAATTTTAAAGGTAATATTCTAATTATTCAGGTAATTAGCCAAATTTAAGAGTTTGGGATCAATTTTCTCAAAGCACGCTGAAGAAAATTAGGAACATTTATAACCTCTCAAAATGAATGAATGACTCTAAAACTCACTTAGGTTATACGTCTCCACTAAATTTCTTCAAAATTTCTAAGTTATAGCCACTTATCAACCTAGATTATCTATACGCAACTACGTGTACAGATGTGATCTGAGACTCTGCTTTCATAGAATACTTTAAAAAATGAGTAAAATAATAAATTAATCATATTCAATTCCATTAATAAGCAAAAGTTATCTAGATTATGTTTCAGAGAATCTAATTCTCATCATAGTATAGGAAATGACCTAAAATTTTTCATTAATTTTTTTTTATATCAAGGAAATCACCTAAAAATCTAAAAAAGAACTAGAATTTGCTAGAATTCTATACCCTAACCTAGCAGAAACATTGTCCTCAATGTTTAAAAAGTAGGACCTAAAATAAATATGGGTGATGCAGAGAAAAAAATACAAAACATGGTATAGGGGGATCAGATCCACTCAATCCTAGTAAACAAGATCCTCCAGACTTGTGGACTCAACTTCTGGATTCTTATATTCTCGGAAAGACTTTAAATGTTGACCATTCACTTTAAAAGTATGACCAATCCTAGCATCCTCAATCTCGATGGTCTCATATGGAAAAACTTCTTTCACTATATATGGACTAGTCCATCGAGATCTAAGCTTATTTGGGAATAGGTTGAGCTAAGAATTGTAAAGAAGAACCTTTTAGTTTAAAGTAAAGGATTTTTTCATTATGTTTTTATCATGAAAAACTTTCATCTTTTCTTTATATATCCTATTACTCTCATAAGCTTCTTGCTTGATCTCTTCCAACTCATTAAGCTGGAGTTTCCTATGTGAGCCTACTTTATTCATGTTGAAATTAAATGTCTTTATTGCCTAGCAGGCTCTATGTTCTAATTCCATAGGCAAGTGACATGCCTTAACATATACAATACAATAAGGAGACATACTAATTGGGGTTCTATGTGTAGTCCTATAAGCCCAAAGCGCATCAGTTAGTCTAAGAGACCAATCCTTATGATCTAGATTTAGAGTCTTTTGAAGAATTTGTTTAATAGCCCAATTAGATACTTCTACTTGTCCACTTGCTTGTGGGTGATACAGTGTTGCAATTTTATGGGTGATATTATATTTTTTCATGAGTACTTCAAATGGTTTGTTGAAAAGGTGTGCACCATTATCACTTATAATAGCTCAAGGTGTCCCAAATCTAGAAAAAATGTTTTCTTTTAAGAATTTCACAACTATTTTATGATCATTATACCTACATGGTATAGCCTCAATCCATTTTGAAACATAGCCTACAGCCAATAAGATATAGATGTAGCTAAAAGAAGGTGAGAATGGTCTCATGAAATCAATACCCCAGCAATCAAAAACTTCAATAACAAGGATAGGGTTTAGAGGCATCATGTTCCTACGGGTTATTCCTCCTAACTTTTGACATCTCTCACATGATTTATAGAATACATCTGTCTCTACACAATGACAGCCAATAGAAACCACATTGTAAAATCTTTGTAGCAATTTTCTATGCAAAAAAATGTCCGCCACAGGCTTCTAAATGGCAAAAGGAGATGACACTATGGTGCTCAAAGTCAAGGACACATCTCCTAATGATTTGATCTAGCAGTACTTAAACAAATATGGGTCATCCCAGAAGTAGTGCTTAATATTAGAAAAGAATTTTTGCTTTTGTAATTTATTCCAATGATTAGGAATCTTCCCTGTGACTAAATAATTTGCAATATTAGCAAATCAGGGAGGATAGGAGACATGAAGAAGTTGTTCGTCAAGGAAAGTATCCATGATTAGCAACTCATCCAAAGGTTCTAATAGGACTAGATGAGATAAGTGGTGAGCTACAACATTCTCTACTCCTTTTTTTATCTTTTATCTTAATGTCAAGCTCTTGAAGTAAAAGAATCCATCTAAGTAGTTTAGGCTTAGCATCTTTCTTAGAGAGAAGATACTTAAGGGCCAAATGATCAGTGAAGATGACTAATTTAGATCCAACCAAGTAAGACTTGAATTTATCCAACGCGAAGACAACTATTAACAATTCTTTCTACGTAGTGGAATAGTTAATTTGTGTGCTATTTAGGGTCCTACTAGCTAGTAGATGACATATGACTTTTTCTCTTTTCTCTATCATAGTACAACTCCTACTGTATAATCACTAGCATCACACATGATTTCAAAGGGTAAGCTCTAATCAGGTGGCTGCATAATGGGTGTAGTGGTTAACTTATCCTTCATCTTTATAAAAGCTTTTTGACAATCATCAGTCAACTCGAAAGGGGTTTCCTTTATAACGAGGTGACACAATGATCTAGATATAGCACTAAAATCTTTAATGAATCTCCTATAGAATCCTTCATGACCTAGGAATAAGTGAGTATTCCTAATAGATTTGGGAATAGGTAGTTTGGTAATTAGGTCAACTTTGGCTATGTCTACCTCTACACCTTTGGATGACACAATGTAGCTAAGGACAATTCCCTTCGGAACCATGAAATGATATTTCTCTCGATTAAGCACTAGGCTCTTTTCTTCACAACGATTTAAGACTTTTCTTAAATTTTTAAGGCATGTGTCAAAAGAATCACCAAAAAACAGAAAAGTCATCCATGATAACCTCTAAAATTCTCTCTACCATATCACTAAAAATGCTTAACATACAGCCTTGAAATGTAGTAGGAGCATTACATAATCCAAATGGCATTCTTTTACAAGCAAAAGTGCCAAAAGGACATGTGAATGTGGTCTTTTCCTGATCCTCGGGTGCGATTTGTATTTGGTTATGTCCTAAATAACCATATAGAAAATAATAGTACTGGTGTCCTCTAACCCTTTCTAACATTTGGTCAACAAAAGGCAAAGGAAATGGTCCTTCCTAGCGACAACATTCAATTTTCTATAGTCAATACACATACGCCCACCAGTGGTAACTCTAGTTGGAATTAGTTCATTATTGACATTAGTGGTCATTGTCACTCTAGATTTTTCGGAACGACCTAAGTAGGACTCGCCCATTTGCTGTCACTTATGGGGTAGATGATTCCCACATCGAGCAATTTAAGGACTTCTACCCTGACCATATTTTTCATATTAGGGTTTAACCTTCTTTGCATTTGATGATATGGTTTAGCATTATCCTCTAGGTAGATTCAATAGGTGAATATTAAAGGGCTAATACCTTTAATGTCCACTAAGGTCCATCCTATTGCACTTTTATGTTCCTTGAGAATTTTAACCAATTGTTCTTCTTGATATTTTTCCAATTGAGAGGCAATTATAACAGGAAAAGTTTCTTCATCTCCTAAATAGGCATATTTGAGTTCAGAAGGTAGAGGTTTCAAATCTAGCTTAGGAGGTTCAATTGAGGATGGAATGGGAGTGGGCTCTGTCGATGGAAGTTCCTTGAACTAAGGTTTCCATTCTTCTATATCCATAGGGGGCACAGAATCAAGGAGGGCATTAGCTTCCTTTATTAATGCGTCCTTATTAAACTCGTTAAAATGGGCTAAGCAGGCCTCAAGTGGGTCCGACAAGGAAGAAGATTGAAAATGATCTTGCACCATTGAATTTATCATATTGACATAGTGCAAGTCATTTGTGGGTTCTCCAGGTTACTTACAGATATCGAAGATGTTCAAATCTAGTGTCAAGTTGCCAAATGAAAGCTTCATGACACCATTTCTATAGTTTATCAGGGCATTGGATGTAGCCAAGAATGAACGTCTAAGGATGATAGGAATTTCTCGCTGCTCATTCAGCACTGGTTGTGTGTCCAAAACTAAGAAATTGACTGGGAAAAAAGAATTTCTCTATTTGGACTAACACATCCTCTATTATTGTAATGAGTCCAATTTTGTAATATTGAAATTCCAAGTTTAGCAATGAAAAGTTCAGTTTTTAAAGAAAAGGGCATTTTAGACATTTCACTATTCACCTTGACTGAACCCAGAAATTTGGTCCTAAAAATGGTTCCATTAGATGCGTCTCGAAAAAAGGAACCCAACGAGACCAAAATCACCCAAAACGGAGTTAAAATGATCAAGATATGACCCTTTGAAGTTAGGGGCAAAATTGTAAATTTTACAAAAACGGTTTAACCTGCAAAACACAGGGGTCCGTTTTGATACGGGCACCCCTTCATCTTCAACCTCTAGAGGGTTCTAGAACGGCAGTGATTGGAGGAGAAATCACCGCCATTCTGGAGGTTTCTCCACCGCCATTCAAAGGCGGTGAGAGCCCCCTCTAGAACCCTCTCTTAGCTCTATAAATGAGCTCTTGGGCGCCTCTAATGGCAGCCCAAAATATTGAAGAAAAACTGTTGAAGAGCAGTGACCAAGAGGAGAAAACGTGGAGAGAAAACCAGCCACGAAGCAGGTACGCCCAAAAACTCCACAAACCCATCTCACCCATAGTCCTAAGCTCAGTTTCCCTAGGTTTTTGCATGAAAATCCATGGGGAATAGGCCTCTAGGGAGTCACCAAGGACCCTGGGACGTCCCCAGGGCCGCACTGGTTCCTCAAGGATGAACCAGGGCATCCCAAGGATGCCCCGGTCCCCCAACGACTGAAACGCCTCGGTCCCCCAACGCATCTGAGAGGAAACCAATGGGCGCATCCGTAGACGCGCCCGCTAAAGAGGAAGACGGGTGGAGAATACCGCGCGTCTGCAGATGCGCCCACTGAGGTGCATGCCGCAGACGCGTAGCGCATTAGCAGTGTGTCATTTTTTTGGTTCCTTAAGGAAGCCAGGGCGCATGTCACAGACATGTAGCGCCCTAGCATTCCGTCTTTTTATTTTTAAGACTCCTATGTATGTACGACACTGAAATGCTTATAACTTGAGATCTAGAGCTCCGATTGAGGTGCCGCAAAAGGCGTTGTGTCCGTGTTGACAAAACAGACAATCCAAACTATAAAATTCCTGATCAAGGCCCAATCAAAGGTGGGCATGAACCTTAGAATAGGATGGTGGAGTGTGGCCACTAGAACTTTGGAAAACTAAGGACACCAAGGCCCAATTAGGACCTTAGGACACCCATAGGCATAGGGATGGACCCCTAATTCCTAAGTAATAAGACCAATTACTCTAAAACCCATAAAAGATAGGCCAAACTAACCTTAATTCCCCAAACCATGATCAGGAGCATCCGAGGATAAACGGGTTAGTGCGACCTAGCTAGGTAGGTGCTCTATCACTATTAGATTCTTTTAAAAGAACTATTATTGTTTTGAGAACATATGTTTTAAATATATGACTTGATTTGCATGACTTAATTCAGCATGCATGATAAATGCTTTATACATAGCCATGTTTTGTAAATGATTGCATATACATTATGCACCTATATGTTTTGCAAACAAGTGCATACTTTGCATGATTTAAGTACTTGTAAAGATTGCATGTCCTTGAGGGTTGCCAAAAGACGGTGGAGTGCCGAGGGCCAGGCAGTTGTGAGGGACCCAAAGAGAACAGGTTTTTAAAAAGAGGTTTTGGCTTATTTAATCTTATGTGATTTGGGCAAGTAAGCCCGTGGGTGCTATGCCAAGGGGTCTGGGTTGGCCACCCGGCCTCTACCACTGTTAGGTGGATGAGTACAGCGCCCAAAAAGAGGCAAGTCCCTACGTCGACTACATGTCGTACAGGGGGCTACCACTGGTGTCACGGCACTGGGTCGACGTGTCATAGGCCCCGTGGAGGCTATGACCAAGTGTCCTCAAGTACCTGGGGACCACACAGCGAGGAGGTCGTGGGCATAGTGGACCCTATGGTTTGATGATTTATGTGCATTGCATATGGCATAATATGAGGTTGGTCGACCATACCATACTAGAGATCCATGAGTTGGACTCCATGAAGCATTTATTGCATATCATGATGTTATCATATATATGTATATGATACTTTCAATTTTGGATTATGCGATCCTTTAAGTCATTAGTATTTCAGTTTGATAACAGATTCTTATACTAATATTGTGCTTGAGTATTTAGACATGCACATGTTTTGAATGAGCATATGATTTTGAAACATCTCATGCATTATAAAACTAGTAGTGATAGGCTCCTACTGAGTATAGTATATACTCACCCAATCCTCAACATTTTTCAGATACCAAGTAAATACTTAAGAGCCAAGGAACGCTTGTGCTAGGAACCATCCAAACTAAGTACAAGTAAGTAAAACCCCTACCTTATCTTTCAATGTTACTTGATTGTAGTTACTCTCTAATAGTCAAATTTGTGACTAACACTTTCTTGGGAATAATGTTGATTCAAAAACTTTGCCATGGCTAAATAAATTGATAATGTGTTTTGACACTCGGGGTTTTTATGAAAGATTGTTTTCCAAAAGAAAAAGATTTTCATGCATCTCATACTTATAAAACAAGAGATCTCGCCTTTTATCAAAATTGCATCATATAAAAACCCGGGTCGTGACAATTATACCCCTAGGTATTACTACTGATCTATCAGCTAGTTGGAGTGTAGTGGATGTTGGCTTGAGGTCTCCTAGTCCTAGCTGAACATAGCATGTATATGGTAATAGATTAACACTGGATCCAAGATCTAATAAGCCTTAGTTAATCTTATGGTTGCCAATGATGCAAGTAAGAGTGGGGCAACCTGAATCCTTATATTTCTGGGGTGTATGATGCTGAAGAATTGAACTCACTTATTTAGTCACAAATGCCTTCTTTTGCACATTCAATTTCCTTTTGATTGTGCATAAATCCTTTAAAATTTTGGCATATAATAGGATTTGTTTTATTACATCTAAGATTAGTATGTTGATCTTGACTTGCTTGAATATCTCCATAATCTCATCATTAGTGGTACTCTTTGTGACTTGACGCAACCTTTGAGGGAATGGAGCAGGAAATGGACATGGCTCAACAGGTGGAGTGGGATCCTTTTCTTTAGATTTTTTCTTTGAGTTTTTCTACCTTTTCAATCTTTTGGGGCTCATCTTTCTCAATTATTTTACCACTCGTAAGAATGGTAATAGCTTTAGTCTCTTCTATGGTAGAGCTTGATGATGCATTGGGTGTAGTTTTGCTAACCACATGCACACCTTTAGGGTTTGCTAGTGGTTGAGCTAGAAACTTTCCTTTTTCCAAACTTTGCATCATTTGACTCATCATATTCTTTATTTTATTAACAGACTGGTTGGTTTGCTTCAATTGGACTTCTAATTGAGAAATTTTCTTCTCCTGATTTTGAGCAAGTTGATTATCTTCTACATTCCTTTTGGGTGGGGCAAGTAAGGTCCAGAATAATGTAGTTGATGAGCTTAGTATGGGGGTGGAGCAAGTAGTCCTTGGTTTGGTTGTTGATGATTCTGGTATGGACCTAGTTGTGAGACATTAGCATATGGTCCATTTCTCCAATTGAATTTTGGATGGTTTCTCTAGTTGGGATTATATGTCTCTGAATATGGGGAGAAAGGTCATTTATAATTATTAAGTGCATTAGCTTGATCATGAAGTACATCTTGAAATGTAGGGATAGTAGGACATTCTTGAGTAAGATGGGCAGTACTTTTACAAATGCTACACACTTGTTCATCATTATTTGAGTTTTTCTTTCCCATTTCTTTGGCTTCTACTTTTCTAGTTAGGGTTGATACTCTAGCATTGATTTCATCTTTTTCAGACATGGCATACATGCCTCCCTTAGTAGATGTGGTAGTGGGCTTAGGTCTATCTAGATGTGTTTTACTCTTTTTGAGTTAGCCCAAGTCTGTACACTTTCAGCTAGCCATTCCAAATACTCCTCCACCTCATCTGGTTGTTTATTCAAATAGTTACCATTGCACATAATCTCTACAAACTGGTGCATGTCAGAATTAAGTCCTTAGTTCGTAGCCATGATGTAGGCAAATAAGCAATAGATCTTTAAACCTTTCCCAGCATTGGTAGAATGATTCTTTATCTTTTTGGGTAAAGTTCATTATCTTATGATGAAATGTATTTGTTTTATGTGTAAGGAAAAACTTTTTCAAGAATTCCCTAGTCATTTCATTCCAGGTCCTTATGGAACCTGATGACAGTGCATTAAACCATAATTTTGCCTTTTCCTTTAAAGAGAAAGGAAATAGCTTAAGCTTGACAATGTCTAGACCTACATTTTGTGTCCTTTGGGTATTACATACCTCATCAAATTCATTAAGGTGCAAATAAAGACTCTCACTATCTAATCCATAGAATTTGGGAAGCAATTGGATTACTCCCGTTTTTAATTCTAACATACCAGCATTTTAAGGAAGATTGACACAAGATGGTGTATTTGTGCTTGTAGGTTGAAGATAGTCTCTTAAGGTTCTTCTATGAACATTCTGATAAGCATCATTGTCTCCATGGTCACTCTGTTAGTGTCATTCCTTATTTCCATTCATTCTCTAATTTCTTTGTTGATGATTATTCTTCTTTGGTGGAGGTTGATATTTATCATCAATTAGAGGGGTAGGTCGTCATTCATGATGAGTGGAGGGCCTCTATCACATTTGATACTACCATGGGGTGAGTTACCTCTTGATTGTTGATCAGTCATTGGTGGTATATCTTTTTGGTCGCACTTGACTAACCTACCAGTTTTGTCGCATATCCAAAAGGGCATAAATGAAAGATCTTATATTTTTTATATGTGTTTTTTTTAAGAGGACTATCCTAAATAATGCAACCTAAATGCCTAGAATGATGCACAATCAAGGACATAATCAAGCAATCCCTTAAGGCCAACAAGCACATATATTTTGATTTTCTTAATTTTCTATAGGGATGATGCTTTTAATTAGCCTAATTTAACGCTCCTCTTTTTAAGAGTTTACTACTGCTTACCAGTTAGGGTCTGCCTAAAGTGGTTAATACAACCCTCATGAAAGGAGGAATTTAGACCTCAACATGAGGTGGGGGAAGAGCGAGGTTCTATTAGATAACTCCCAATAACCACAATGATTAAAAGCCACTGGAGTGACAATAAATCATATCCTATTAAGAGGGTCATACGAGCATATGATGACCTTATAGGTTTAACTTAATATGAATGGCAGGGCTACACACTTGAGGTGATTATCCTAGGTGGGCCAAGGAGTGGTGATAAAATCTACCCTTGATCTTGTGGGGTTGGGTGCCTTTACTAATTAATTTTCACACACCATGGCAATTCGATCAGCATATAAATCACCTTAAAGAATTAGACATGTCCTAAGATGCAATTAAAAGCAATAAACTAATGCAAACCTTAAAATGCAACAAATATAAATTATGCTTTTTATATGCAATTAAACTACCAACCAATGCAAAATTACTCTAAATACAAACCCTAATCTAGAAAATAAATGAGTGAGAAAACTTACAGTGAGGTTTCTAATGAAGATCAAGTGTGGGCCAACTTATCCCACACTTTTCCTGTATTATACAACCCTTTAAAATTAAAATTGAAAGTGCAAATTACAAAGGGGCCTTACTACAAGATTCACCAAAAAAAAATGGAAATTTCCTAATTAGGAAAGGAAAGAAAATCTATTTAATTGATGATGCTCCATTTGCCAATTTCTTGAAAAAGAAAGTTAGAAATTAGCATCAAATTCAAGAAATAAAGTGGTTATGCATCAAAAAAATTAAAAATGCACCTAAAAATGCCTAAAATGTTAAAAGAAAAAAATTGCAATTCCTATTATTTATTTATTTTTTTGGATTTTAATTAAAATTTATAAAAACTCCATTGCAACTCGCTATTGTAGTATAGCTATGCAAATATAGGTTGATCCCACAAGGACTCTCTTTAAAAGATAGAACTTTAAATAAAATTTAATTGATAATTGAAAAGAAATAATAAAAAATTACTAAAATTACTGGAGTTAGAATTAGAGTTCAAATCAGTTCAATTTTTAACTATTACAGAATTTCTAGTTCAAACAGAAATAAAATAAACCAAATAACATAAAAAACTACTTCCCTAGCTTAATAATCATCAAATCCTCAAATATGGTCTTTTGAAAGTTGATCATCCTTCATCACTATTTTCAAAACATCCTTGATTATAGATCCGTTGGTCGGATTTGTCAATTTCCTCAAAATGGTCAATATCTGGAGTAATTTGTGATTTTGGGATTTGGACGGATCAGATTGATTTTTGGATTATAGATCAAAGATCATAAATAATGGATAAGTTAAGGGATGTCCTAATAATGATTCCTAAAAATTAATTAAAAATCAAAAAAGAAACAGAGGAGAAATTGAGAATTTTTGTTTGATTAAGGCTAACCCGTTGATTGGGTTAGATCTTAATTAATCTGGCTTGATTGAATTGTTCCTAGATAAGCAGAATGTAGATAACTCAAAACTGAAATAAAACGGGACACACATGTAAATAAAATAAAAGGATAGAAATGAGATTTTAATTAAAAACCTAATGGAAAAATTGGAATTAACAAAAAAATTCTAATTGAAACGAAAAAACATAGAGAACCCACGGAAAGAGGGAAGCCCGAGGAGAAAGGGGAAAGGGAGAGGAGAAGACAGGAAAGGATGGGGGAACAGGAGGAGAAGAGGAGGGAGAAAAGAAGAAAGGAGTAGAAACTCGTGTTGGGTTTCCTCCTTGGATCTGTCTCGTGCCGGAGTGCAAGCTGGAGATAGGAGTAGGTCAGAGGCGATGGGGTTGCCTGGGTGCAACCATCTAGTTTATTTAGAGCAGAAGACGCCAGTGAACAGGGGAAATTGACCAGCTAGGTTGTGCGGAAGGAAGGGGAAATCGGCTATGCTAGAGTGGTGATGGTTGGCAAATAGGGGAGCTTGGGGCGTTGTTTAGCTGAGGGAGACAAAGCAGAGGGAACGACATCTAGGCGGTTGAGGATTGTCGTGGAGCGTGGCAAAGAAGACGATCTGAGTAGGACGGTGTGACTTGGCTTGGTGTTGGTGCATGGAAGCCGATTGTAGGTGTAATATTCTTATATTTTTAAGAAAAAGAAAATAATTAATTAATTAATTAAAATAATAAAATATAATGAAATAAAGTAAAAACATATAATAAGGTAGGAGAAGAGAGAGTGTGCTCAAAACGCACTCTCCTCTCTCTTAGATTTTCTCTGCCATCACGTGGATAGTGACGCACCGTGGAGACGGATTTCTCCACCCTTGAACAGCCGAGAACGAGGTAGGATCACTCCACCCTTCCCTTTTCCATTAAATTTTAAGATTTTTAACTTGTAAATGCTGAAAAATGGCATGACCATGCAGATTTTTCAAAAAATCCATGCTTACTGTTTTTCATAAAAAAATGGATAAAATGGTGTCAGATTTAGATCTGGACTGTTCACATTGTGTATGATGAGGAGAGGAAAGGACCCACAAAATTTCGTGATGATCGGATGGCTAGGGAGGCCAAAAATCACAAAAAAAAAACCATAGTATGGGAGTTTTTGAAAACGTGACAAAAATCATGAAAAAGTGGTAGATTTAGGAGAAATTTGTGAAAATGGAAGGTGGAAATGGAATGTACGTGAAAAACCGGACTCAGGGGTGTAAAAATCACAAAAAAGGAGCACTTGGGGTCGCTAGTGACGGCTAACCAGTCTGGTCGTCGTCTCCGGCAACGGTGACTGGAACAGGGGGAAAACGCATAGACGAGGGAGAACCACGTGGCGTGCCACACGCAAGGCACGTGGTGCGACTCGTGCACGCCACGCGGAGGGGCTGGAATGCGCCACGTATGCTACTCATGTTGGGCGGTCTGGTCCGTCCCCCATGCGCAGAGCGCGTCCACAGAAGCGCCCGCTACCTTGGAGCGGGTTTTGACGTGAAGTGCTTCCACAGAAGTGCCCACCACACGTAGTGCGCACACATGCGGTGGGCCCATTTTCGAGATTTTGGTCTTTTTGATCCTTTATTTCTTTAAACCTTGATTTTATGAGCTACGGAGGTCCAAATCACGATCCGAAAGAGGCGTTGTGATCGTCTCAACAAGGCGGACCTAGATTTAAGATAAAAATCTAGTTTGGAGTAACTTTTTAATAGAAAAACTACTAAATGCTATTAGATGATTCAGATCAAGATGATCAATAGATGATCATGCTTTAGATTTTGGTTATATGCGTTAACCATGACATGATTTATGGCATGACAGGTACATCAGGGCATACCCCTTGATATTGGTTACGTGTTGTTTGGGGATATTGGGATATTGAGGTAGGTGATTTCATTCACCATTTTTCCATGATTTTTAAATGTTGATTTGGTGATTTGAGTTTTTGAGGTAAGTGATTTATGCCTTACCATATGCATGAGATTGATTTTAGAATGTAACTTCTCATGTGCGTGCTATCTTTCTGGTGGTTATTACATGCACTGTTTTTGATATCTTTCGTGATATTCATTTGATTGTTGGTCTTCTTGACATGTGGGAGTCGCTCTGGCTTGATATTTGAGACTATTACTCTTGTGGTAGGATACGAATTTTCACACTGTGAGTGCTTAAGTGCCTGTGAGGGTGAAAGGGTGAAAGCGAAAGTAGTGCGCGTAGTTCCCGTGAGTGCTTGAGTGCTTGAGTACCTGTGAGGGTGCAAGGGTGAAAGGGTGAAAGAGGATGGTACAGAGACTTGACCCCACATTGCCGTGAGTGTATGTGAGACACTCATAGGACGTGACTGTGTATGATGTTGATGCTTTTGACATGCATTCATGTGTTTTTGGATTTTCTCGGATTGTGCATGTCCTGATATCATGGTTGATGATATCTTCTTTATTTCATAGACTTGGTATGTCCTTCATCGTGTGATTTAAAGCTTTGTATATATTGTCGATCATCTTTCGATCTTTATGCCTTGCGCCATGTGATTTGTTTTTATTGAGTTATTTTGAATGTATATCACCTGCACAAGCATGGCTTGCTGAGGCATTTCTTTGTTTTGCAATGCCTCAGAATTAGAGCGCGATAGTCAGAAAGGGAAGAAGGTGGACTAGCATGGAGTTGGAGGGGGGCTTGAGGACAGAGATTGTCAGATACCAACAGAGTGGTGTACTTTTGGTTAGATTGGTATTTGCTTTTTGGCATTCTCCTTAGTCATTGTATATATATTGATAGATTAGACCCATATCACTTTATAGTGGTTATGTGTTTATTCATGGATGATGTGGTGATCTTGGACAAACTTTGGAGCTTCGGAACTTTCACTATTACATATCTTTGTAGTTGCCAAAATTTCATCGTGGTTTTAATTTGTGAGCATGCTCAAAATGTTATTTTTGATTTTATTCTTCAGTGTGGTTTTGAGGTGAAATGATGTGACGACCCAGGTTTTATATGATGCAAATTTGATAAAAAGGCGAGATCTCTTATTTTAGAAATATGAAATGCATGAAAATATTTTTGTTTTGGAAAACAATTTTTCTTATAAAACCCCGAGCATCAAAACACATTTTCAAATTATATAGCCATGGCATAGTTTTAAATTGACTCTATTCCCAAGAAAGTGTTAGTCACAGCCTTAGTTATAGAGAGTAACTACAATCAAGTAACATTGAAAGATAAGGTAGGGGTTTACTTACTGGCACTTAGTTTGGACATCCTCTATCACGGGTCTGTCGCCGTATATCTTGTCCTTAAGTGTTTACTTTGTGTCTGAAAAATGTTGAGGATTGGGTGAGTATATACTATGCTCAGTAGGAGTCTATTATTACTAGTTTTACAATGCATGCCACGTTTAAAATCATATGCCCTTTAAAACATGTGCATGTTTGAACACTCAGATTCAATATCGATATTAAAAACCATTGTCGAATTGAAATACTGACGACTTAAAGAATCGCATAATCCAAGTCGAAAGTATCATATATATATCATAAACATAATGATATGCATAAGATGCTCAACTGAATCCAACTCATGGATATATGGTATGGTCGAATAACCTCATGTCATGTCCTATGCAATGCAAGTAAATCCTCAAAACATAGGGCCCACTATGCCCATAATCTCACCGCCATGTGGTCCCTGAGTACCTAGGGACACAGGGTCATAGCCTCCACGGGGCATATGACACTTCGACCCAATGTCGTAACACCAGTGGTAGCCCCCTGTACCATACACAGTCGAAGCAGGGACATGCCTTTTTGGCATAGTACCCTTTCCGCCTAATAGTGGTAGAGGCTGGGAGGCCACCCCAAACCTCTCGGCATAGCGCCCACGAGCTTACTATCCCAAATCATATACGATCAATCAAGCAAAAACCTCTATTTCAAAACTTGTCCTCTTTGGGTCCCTCACAACTGCCTGGCCCTCACAACTGCCTACCCAGTGTCTTTTGGGCACTCCAGCATCTTTTGGTAACCCTCAAGGACATGCAATTTACCAAAACTCAATACTCACAAATCATGCAATTTATGCAATCGTTTGCAAACATGTCTATGCATAATGTATTTGTCATATGCATGCTGAATTCATTTATGAGCTTACTTCATGCTAAACAAGTCATGTAACTTAAAACTTAAAACATGCAATCTCAAAGCAATCGTGGGTTCTTTTTAAAAGTCTAGTAGCGATAGAGCACCTACATCAAAACATCATGGGTTCTTTTAAAAAAATCTAGTAGCGATAGAACACCTACATCAAAACATCATGGGTTCTTTTAAAAAGTCTAGTAGCGATAGAGCACCTACCCGGTTTGGTCACGCAAGCCCCCTTGTCCTCGTATGCTCCTACTCATAGTTTAGGGGAACAAGGTTAGTTTGGCCTATTTCTATAGGTTTTAGAATGGTTGATCTCACTACTTAGGCATTAAGGGTTCATTCCCATGCCTATGGGTGTCCTAAGGTCCTAACTGGGCCTTGGTATCATCAAGTTCACAATGATTTAGTGGCCCCATGCCACTATCATAGTTTACGGGTCATGCCTACATTAGATTGGGCCTTGATTAGGTATTTTATGGTTTAGGTGTGTCTGCGTCATCGACACGGACACAACACCTTTTCCGGCGCCTCAATCGGAGCCTTAGAACTCAAGTTATGGGCAAATTAATATCAAGTGTACATAGAGGGTCAAACGAGGTGGAAGCTCCAGATGCTAACGCGTCCCGCGTTAGCGGAACGTGCCCCAGCGGGCGCGTTTGTAGACGCACCTGAGCTTCCGCCCGACTTTTTCATTTGCGGGCGGACGCATTCGCTGGTTTCTCTCTAACGTGGTCGACGCGTTTCGTCCTGTGGGGTACTGGGGCGTCCTCAGGACGCCCTGGTTCGACCCTGTCGAACCAGTGCGCCCCAGGCACTGTCCCTGGGTCCTTTGTGACTCCTTAGAGGCCAGTTTTGCATGTTTTTTCATGCAGAAACTTGGGGAAATCCACCCTAAGTGTAAGAGGGAGATGGGTTTGGAGGGGTTTTGGGCATAACTGGTTCGTGACCAGGTTTTTCTCTATGTTTTCTCCTCTTGTCTGCCTCTCCACTATGGGTTTTTCCCAAGCTTTTGGGCTTCCATTGGAGGCACCCAAAAGCTCTATTCATAGAGCTCGAAGAGGGTTCTGGAGGGGGTTCTTACCGCCATGGAATGGCGGTGGAGAAACCTCCAGAATGGCGGTGGTTTCTCCCCTAAACACCATCGTTCTAAAACCCTCTAGGAGGTTGAAGAAGAGGGGTGCCTGTATCAAAACGGGCCCCTGTGTTTCTCAGGCTAAATCCATTTTTAATGTAAATTACACTTTTGCCCTTGAACTTCAAAGGGTCATAACTTGCTCATTTTGACTCCGTTTTGAGTAATTTTGGTCTTGTTGGATTTCTTTTTCTGAGACAAACCTAAGGGTACTACTCTTAGGACCAAATTTCTGGGTCCAGTTAGGGTGAATAGTGAAATGACCAAAATACCCTTATCCCCAAAAAGTGGACTTTTCATTACTAATTTGGGATTTCAATATTACAAAAATGGGGTCATTACATTCTTACCCCCTTAGGGAAATTTCGCCCCCAAAATTCTACACTATATGCAGTTAAAAGATCTCGGGGTACTTTTCTCGCATTTCTGACTCCGGTTCCCAAGTCTCTTCTTCTATGTGCGCATTTCTCCACAAAACTTTGACTATCTGGATCGTGCGCTCTGACTGTCCATTGGTCTGTAGATGGAAGGCTGTACTATAGTTCAAGGAAGATCCTAAGGATTTTTGGACGGACTTCCAGAGTTACGAAGTGAAGCGGCTATCCCTATCTGAAATGATACTAAGGGGTATGCCATGTAAGCTCACTATCTCCTTAATGTATAGCTGAGATAGGGTGTCAGTGGATTGGGTATGGCGTATAGGAAGGAAATGAGCTGTCTTAGTCAATCTATCAACAATTACCCAGATCATGTCATGACCTTTAGAGGTCCTGGGTAACCCTATGATGAAGTCCATGGTAATATGGTCCCATTTCCATTCGAGTAACTCAAGGGGTTTTAACAATCCCGCAGGTCTTTGATGTTCAGCCTTTACTTGTTGACATGTTAGACACTTTGCCACAAATTTCCCTATGTCTCTTTAAGTCTTGATGCATCTTAGACCGATGAGCCTCTTTTAAGATTTCTTGTCTTAATTCTTCATTAGTCGGTACCATTAATCTTCCTTGTATGTAAACGCTACCATCTTCCCCTTTAGTAAACCCTGGTTTTCCTATGAAAGCTTGTATATCCGGATCTCCTTTCTGTTCTTGCTTAACCTTTTCATTAACAGCCGACTTTATCGTTAGTCCTACCATAATGATCTTGCGCTTACTTATGTCTGGTTTCCACGTTATTACTTCTTGTAATAGCTTCCATCTCTTAGTCAGTAAACTTGCACACATCCCTTGGGTTTTTTCTACTAAATGCATCAGCTACCACATTAGCTTTTCCAGGGTGATAATGAATGGAGAAGTCATAGTCTTTTAAGTATTCCATCCATCTTGTTTGTCGCATGTTTAAGTCTTGTTGGGAAAAAATATATTTAAGACTCTTATGATCTGTAAAAACTTCAAACTTTTCCCCATATAAATAATGTCTTTAGATTCGCAAGGCAAAGACTATGGCCGCTAATTCCAAGTCATGGGTCAGGTAATTGACTTCATGCTTCTTGAGTTACCGAGAAGCATGAGCAATTACCTTCCCATGTTGCATAAGTACGCAGCCTAGTCCTTGTTACGAGGCATCGCTGTATATCTCAAATTCGCCACTTCCTGAAGGTAAGGTAAGAATAGGTGCTGTAGTTAACCTTCTCTTTAGGTCCTGGAAGCTTTCTTCACATTTATCAGTCCATTCAAATCTTGTGTCTTTCCTGGTTAGCTTAGTTAGAGGTAAAGCAATTCGTGAAAAACCCTCAATAAATCTCCTGTAATATCCGGCAAGCCCTAAGAAGCTTCTTATTTCTGTGACTGTCTTAGGTCTTTCCCATTTCTGTACTGATTCAACCTTAGCAGGGTCGACTACTATTCCATCTTGAGAAATAATATGTCCTAAGAAATTAACCCTTTCAGCCAAAACTCACACTTACTGAATTTTGCATATAACTTGTGTGCTCGTAGGGTGCTTAATGTTATCCTTAGATGTTCCTTATGGTCTTCAGGAGTTTCTGAATATATTAAGATATCATCCACAAACACTATGATGAATTTATCTAAGTACTCCTTGAACAACCTATTCATGAGGTCCATAAACGCGGCTGGAGCATTAGTTAAACCAAAGGATATCACTCTAAATTCATAATGGTCGTATCGAGTCCTAAAGGCTGTCTTGGGGATATCTTCTTCTCTAACTCGAAGTTGATGGTACCTGGATTGTAGATCAATTTTAGAAAAGACTCTGCCTGACTGAAGTTGATCGAAAAGATCATAAATTCGGGGAACAGGATACTTATTCTTAATGGTGACCCTATTTAGCATTCCATAGTCTACGTACAATCTCATGGAGCCATCCTTTTTCTTAACAAAAAGGACTGGAGCTCCCCACGGAGATACGCTAGGTCGTATGAACCCTTTGTCAAGTAGTTCCTGTAACTGGGTCTTCAATTCTTTTAGTTCTGCAGGAGCCATTCGGTAAGGAGCTTTGGAAATGGGGGAAGTACTGGGTATAAGGTCGATGATAAACTCAATTTCTCTTGGCGGGGCTAGACCTGGTAAATCCTCAGGGAATATGTCAGGAAATTCTCGGACTACCTTGACATCCTCTAGCTTTAGTTGGGGACTCTCGATAGATTCAATCTTGGCCAAGAAGAAGGGGCATCCCTGAGCAATGTGCTTAACTGCTTTCATGGCAGAAATAACACATGCTCCAGAATAATCCTTTCTTCCTTGGAGGGTGAAAGTGTCTCCATTAGGTAGGGTAAAAGTGACACGTTTCTGGCGGCAATCAACAAAGGCTTAATGAAGGGGTAACCAATCCATACCTAGGATGACATCGAAGTCATTCATATCTAAGTGAATAAGAATGGTAGGTAGCAAATGATCTTTGACCAAAACGGGAACATCCTGGAGAGACGAATAGGTGGGAAGTGCCTAGCCTACATGAGTCATGACTTCTAGAGTGAAGTCCAGGTCCTGTGGTATAATGTCCAAGGTTGATGCGAACTCCCGAGATATGAAAGAATGAGCGGAGCTTGTATTGAATAGAACTTTAGCAGGTGTATCATAAATAGAAAGAATACCTTCAACTACTGCTTTTGAAGCTTGGGCTTGACTGGAAGTGAGGGCAAAGACACGTCCTTGGCTCTTTGGAACTTGATCTCCTTTACGCTCTTCAACTTTCCTTTTAGAACAACCCCTAGCAAAATGTCCTAATTCTCCACAAAGATAGCAAGTGATGTTGAAAATGGGACATGGTTTGCCTGAATGATTCCTGTTACACTTCGGGCATGTCTTCCAGTCTAGTCTTCTTCCTTTGTTTTCAAACAGCTTCTTGAAAGGTGGCCTCGGTCTAGATGACTGAAATGTCTCTTTCCTTTATTTCTCATGGTGTTGATGTTCTTAGTTTCCCTCATTGCCTGGTTCCTTTGATAATCTTTTTCGTATAGGGAGGCCATCTCTACGGCTTTGGCTACTGTGGAAGGTTGGAAACCTAGAACTCTGTTCCTGAGTCCTGGGTTGAGCCCATCTACAAATCTTTCTGCCGCATCTTCCTCATCAGCACAAGCACGTGGTGTAAATCTTCGGAGGCTGATGAATCTATTTTCATACTGTTGGATAGTCATATTTCCTTGTTCTAAGTCCATAAATTCCTTTTCCTTCTGTTTTCTTACGTGTTTAGGATAATATTTGTCATTAAAGACCTTTTTAAACTCTTCCCATCCTATTGTTTCTTGCTGGTCAAAATAAGTCCTTTCTACTGTTTCCCACCAAAAGGTAGCCTCTCCCCTAAACACAAATGTGGCCATGGGTACCTTTCTTTCTTCAGCTATGTTCATGGCTTTAAATATCTTTTGAATATCAATTAACCATTTTTCAGCTGTAGATGCTTCTTCTTCTCCTGTGAATGAGGGAGCTAATTTCTGAAACCTTTCTAACTGAACTTCAGTCCTATCTATTACTTTATTAGGGGAAGGATCTCGGGTGGTAGGGGTTTGGCTTTGACTATTCATGCATTATCCCATATGCTGTAGGAATTGCTAGAACAATTCAGCCATCGCATTGCCCGACCCAGTGGAGTCCACTAGTGGGGCTTCAAGTCTTGGAGCATTGCTTCCTTTCTTTTTAGGCAAATGTAATCACAAGGTAATTTACCAGACCTTAGTATGTATTATCCTATTACCCCTTACCCTTTCATGGATGAAACTTGATTATAAGTTATTCTCCTCATAACTGGGCTGTGAGTAACGTCAAACCGTGCTCTGATAACAACTGTGACGACCCGGGTTTTATATGATGCAAATTTGATAAAAAGGCGAGATCTCTTATTTTAGAAATATGAAATGCATGAAAATCTTTTTGTTTTGGAAAACAATTTTTTGTATAAAACCCCGATTGTCAAAACACATTTTCAAATTATATAGCCATGGCATAGTTTTAAATTGACTCTATTCCCACGAAAGTGTTAGTCACAGCCTCAGTTACAAAGAGTAACTACAATCAAGTAACATTGAAAGATAAGGTAGGGGTTTACTTACTGGCACTTAGTTTGGACGTCCTCTATCACGGGTCTGTCGCCGTATATCCTGTCCTTAAGTGTTTACTCTATGTCTGAAAAATGTTGAGGATTGGGTGAGTATATACTATGCTCAGTAGGAGTCTATCACTACTAGTTTTACAATGCATGCCACGTTTAAAATCATATGCTCTTTAAAACATGTGCATGTTTGAACACTCAGGTTCAATATCAATATTAAAAACCATTGTCGAATTGAAATACTGACGACTTAAAGAATCACATAATCTAAGTCGAAAGTATCATATATATATCATAAACATAATGATATGCATAAGATGCTCAACTGAATCCAACTCATAGATATATAGTATGGTCGACCAACCTCATGTCATGCCATATGCAATGCAAGTAAATCCTCAAAATATAGGGCCCACTATGCCCATAATCTCACCACCATGTGGTTCCTGAGTACCTAGGGACACAAGGTCATAGCCTCCACGGGGCATATGACACTTCGACCCAATGTCGTAACACCAGTGGTAGCCCCCTGTACCATACACAGTCGAAGTAGGGACATGCCTTTTGGCATAGTACCCTTTCCGCCTAATAGTGGTAGAGGCTGGGAGGCCACCCCAGACCTCTCGGCATAGCGCCCACGAGCTTACTATCCCAAATCATATACGATCAATCAAGCAAAAACCTCTTTTTCAAAACCTGTCCTCTTTGGGTCCCTCACAACTGCCTGGCCCTCACAACTGCCTACCCAGCTTCTTTTGGGCACTCCATCGTCTTTTGGTAACCCTCAAGGACATGCAATTTTTCAAAACACAATACTCACAAATCATGCAATTTATACAATCGTTTGCAAAACATGTCTATGCATAATGTATTTGTCATATGCATGCTGAATTCATTTATGAGCTTACTTCATGCTAAACAAGTCATGTAACTTAAAACTTAAAACAACAATCTCAAAGCAATTGTGGGTTCTTTTGAAAAGTCTAGTAGCAATAGAGCACCTACATCAAAACATCATGGGTTCTTTTAAAAAAATCTAGTAGCGATAGAACACCTACATCAAAACATCATGGGTTCTTTTAAAAAGTCTAGTAGCGATAGAGCACCTACCCGGTTTGGTCACGCTAGCTCCCTTGTCCTCGTACGCTCCTGCTCATAGTTTAGGGGAACAAGGTTAGTTTGGCCTATTTCTATAGGTTTTAGAATGGTTGATCTCACTACTTAGGCATTAAGGGTTCATTCCCATGCCTATGGGTGTCCTAAGGTCCTAACTGGGCCTTGGTATCATCAAGTTTACAAAGATTTAGTGTCCCCGTGCCACTATCATAGTTTAAGGGTCATGCCTACATTATATTGGGCCTTGATTAGGTATTTTATGGTTTGGGTGTGTCTGCATCGTCGACACAGACACAACGCCTTTTCCGGCGCCTCAATCGGAGCCTTAGAACTCAAGTTATGGGCAAATTAATATCAAGTGTACATAGAGGGTCAAACGAGGTGGAAGCTCAGGACGCTAACGTGTCCCACGTCAGCGGCACGCGCCCCAGTGGGCACGTCTACAGATGCACCTGGGCTTCTGCTCGACTTTTTCATTTGCGGGCGGACGAGCCCAGTGGTTTCTCCCTAACGCGGTTGATGCGTTTCGTCCTGTGGGGGATCGGGGCGTCCTCGGGACGCCCTGGTTCGACCCTGTCAAACCAGTGCGCCCCAGGCATCGTCCCTGGGTCCTTTGTGGCTCCTTAGAGGCCCGTTTTGCATGGTTTTTTATGCAGAAACTTGGGAAAATCCACCCTAAGTCTAAGAGGGAGATGGGTTTGGAAGGGTTTTGGGCATACCTAGTTCGTGGCCGGGGTTTTCTCCAAGTTTTCTCCTCTTGTTTGCCTCTCCATGATGGGATTTTCCCAAGCTTTTGGGCTGCCATTGGAGGTGCCCAAGAGCTCTATTTATAGAGCTCGAAGAGGGTTCTGGAGGGGGTTCTTATCGCCATGGAATGGTGGTGGAGAAACCTCCAGAATGGCGGTGGTTTCTCCCCTAAACACCGTCATTCTAGAACCCTCTAGGAGGTTGAAGAAGAGGGGTGCCCGTATCAAAACGGGCCCCTGTGTTTCTTAGGCTAAATCCATTTTTAATGTAAATTACACTTTTGCCCTTGAACTTCAAAGGGCCATAACTTGCTTATTTTAACTCCGTTTTGAGTGATTTTAGTCTTGTTGGACTCCTTTTTCTGAGATGCACCTAAGGGTACTACTCTTAGGACCAAATTTCTGGGTTCAGTTAGGGTGAATAGTGAAATGACCAAAATACCCTTATCTCCAAAAAGTGAACTTTTCATTACTAATTTGGGATTTCAATGTTACAAAAATGGGGTCATTACAAATGACCCTCGGGGTTTTCTTTAATGGTATTTTCTTGACGCTGCGAAAAGTTTTAAATTATGAGTTTTAAGTTCTGGAATCCGATCTATTTTCTATCAATAAACTATATTACTATTTTCGTAAAAATATGGTAAACAATTTGTCGAAAACCCAGGGTGTCATAGTAGGGTAGGTTCCAGTGCGGTGGAGGCTATAGGTGTGATGGAGAGTGAGAGAGGAGTGGGAGTGGCAATTTGGTTGGAAAGAAGAAAAAACGAAGGAGGTGCAGAGAGAAGGGGGGGTGGCACGGTGATGTAGGCTGAGGAGAGAGGAAGTGGGGTGCCAGAATGGGGTGTCTGGTTCAATACAGAAGAGTGGAAAGAGATAGAGATGGGAGGGATGGAGATTGATGGGAGATATTGGTAGTGCTGGGAAAGTGGAGAACAAACGGGTGGAGCAGTGGTTCTGGGGCGGTCCGGTGCTGTCGGTTCTGACAGAGAGAAAAGAGTAGAGAGAGATGGAGAGATAGGGGGTGACGGGCAGTGGCCGATAGAATGGGGTTGAGATAGATGAGGAGAAGGAGAAGAAGAAAGAGATGGGAAAGGAAGAAATGTTGGGAGAGAAGAGGGGATAGAAAGACAAAGGGCGGTGAAGCACTGGGTTGTGCTGGGTTGCCAGTGGAAGATGGAGAGAGGAGCTAGAGACGAGAGAAGCAAAAAGGAGTGGTGTGGCCAGAGATGAGGAAGAGGCGATGCAGTTGGGAAAGAAAGTGGGGAAGAGAGGGGAAGAAGAGGATGAGAAAGAGATCAGGAGAGAGAGAGAAGAAGAGGGGGGTTGTCGTGCGTTGAAGGGGGTAGACGGGTTAAGTAGAGATGGTTCAGGATAGAGGAGGAGAGCTAGGCAATCCAACCGGAGGAGAAGAAAAGCCGGTGAACATAAAATAGGGTGAGAGAGGAAGAGAGATGAGTGCAGTAGTGTGGTTGGGGCATTGAAGGAGAAGCAAGGAAGGGGTTTGGGTTGCCGTGAGAAACAAGGAGGAAGAGAAGAAGGTATGGAGAGAGAGACGTAAGAGAGAGGGGCTGCCTTCTCTAACCAGCCAAAGAGAGGAAGTTGTAGAGATGTGTAAGAAGAGGAGAATGGTTTTTTAAGGGAAGAAGAGATGTGAGAGAGAAAGAGCGATAGAAGAGAGAGCTGTGAGAGGTGGAGAGGTGAGAGAGATAAAGAGGGAGTGGGGTCCACTAGCAGCCCAACTTTGCCACAACTCTGCAAATTTGTTTTGATTCTCCAAGAGTATTGTTTTGATTTTACCTCCAATACCTCTCCATTACTCAAATTTTTGCAATTAATGTCTTGATTATCTTCAATTTGCTCTTTTTCCAAGAAGCTTCTTGATCCTTAATATGAATCATTTAATCTGACTTGATTGATCTGCAATGCACATAACCCAATTAGAATCATCTAAACCATTCATTACTCTTCTGAGTAGCTTTGATAATCTTTTGACAATTAAATTTTGCAATTTAATAGTTGGATGATCAATTAAAGGTAAAATAAAATATTTTATATAAAATCTTAAAATTGATGGCCTAGATGATCTAATTGAATACTAAATTAGAGATATTTTTACCAAAATTGAATACTTAACAAAATTTCATCTTAGCTCACTGTTTGTAGTCTGCATGTCACTTTCATCTCAAGCAATCTCATCTCATTCCCAAGGTAAATGTGGCTCATTTCTTATTTCCCAAAATTCTTCAACCCCACCCTATATTTTGCTTCAGAAACAAAAGAGTGATAAAGCCATCTCCTCCAACCTACCTCATCTCTATCTACCTCCTCCAACTCATCTAAACCTTGCTTAAGTGATATTTTTAGTCAACTTATTTTATCTCATGCCAAATTTAGATTATTTGAAGCCAAATCTCATATAATATTAGTAAGTGCGTAGAAGATCAACAGTATTTTTATTTTATTTTAATTCTGAAAGGTAAGATCGAAAGTATTGTAATCGTAGATACTCCCACACTCATCCAAGATACTGCAATGTAAATCTAATGGGACGGAAGAATATGGGAGTCTACTAAAAAACTGTAGGAAATCTCCCAAGACGCTCTAACTACCGAGCAGAAGCAAGGAACCCGTTACAAACCAAGCGAGCGAAGATATTAATTTGGGTTTCTAGATTTACGCCACCTAATCTCCCCCTTTTGGGCCTACGAAACCAACGCGGTCTTGCCCTCGCCGCCATCTCAAGTCGATACGCGTTGCCGTCTCAAGTCAATACGCGTTGCCACCTGCAATTAGTTCTCTTCTAATTGGGAATTCTAAAGGAAGATGCGATTGGTAAGTTTCCATGTGGCGTCCCCCGCTTACAAGATGTGGCCCACATTTTTGTCAAAGCGTTGTCCATCTTATCTCCCGACTTGGATATCTGCTAGTCTAACTGCAGTGAGGATTAAATCAGTTTACCATCTGAGGAAGTCTACTTCGGATCACTAGAAATGGATGGTTAATGATTTTGTACAAATAACGGTTAGCATTATCCAATTGTTGTAATTCTTAGATGCTCGATGGTCGGATGAACAGGCCAGATCAACCAAGGCGAGCCCGTCAGGCATAAGGGGGTTGGGTTGGGTAGCGGGACATCAAACTTATCATGTAATGGCGTCCTACGGTAGCATTCGTTTCTTTTGGCATTCTCCCTTTCTAATTGAACACAAAGGGAACCAACAAAAGTCGAAACTTCCCAAGAAATTGCAGAGAAACAGAACACAACCTCAATTGCTTCTTATAATCCCCACAAACCAACTTCACACAGTGTTCCTCCCAGGCCATTTTTTCCCCAAAAAACGGCCATGGCTTCTTCAGCTCCAGAGCAAACAACGGTATCCTCAATCATTGACATCGAAAGGCTCAACTGTATGAGCAGATCTAACGATGCAGATAAATGGATGAAACACTCCATTTACAGGGTCCCTCCACACATGTCTGATCCCAACACCAAAGCATACAAACCCACTCTTGTTTCAATTGGCCCTTTTCACCATGGTCAACCACACTTGAAGCCTATGGAAGAACACAAGCATAGAGCTCTTTATCATCTACTGAAGAGATCGAAGAAGCCGATCGAAGATTATCGGGAGATGTTAGAAGATGTGGCTCAGGAGCTCATGGATTCCTATGAACAGCTTGATAATGAGTGGAGAGATCAGATCAAGTTCCTGGATTTGATGATTTTAGATGGGTTTTTCTTGCTGGAGTTGCTGTGCACTTACCGTGGGATTGTGAAGGATTATGGGGATGATGATCCGGTTTTCAGCTTCCATGGATCGGTTAACATTTTGAATTATATTGTTTCTGATATGCTCATTGTTGAAAACCAATTGCCCTTGCTGGTTCTTGAGAAGCTGGTGGCTGTTGAAAGTGGGACGGCTTTAGAGAAGGTCAGAATTTCATCTAACCCATGATTCAATTCCTTGTTTTCTGTTTCTAAGATACAGAAAAAAAAGACGCACCAAAACTGATGTCCGCCAATCTAGTCCCTTCATCTAGCTGGAGCCATCGGAGAAAATGAAATGATCCAAAGTGATACTTGTTGGATGATTGCAAGCATTATTCAGTATCCGATGAACTGAACGATTGCCATCGTCCAGATTCGAGTTGTCCGATCGACTGATCGCGATTGCTTATCTGGAACGATTTTGGAACTGAGTCATCTACTAGATGGTGCAGCAGATGAAGGGGTTGGATTGCAATTTAGATTTACATCATGTTGGAGAGCCCTCGTGAATTTTTTCATACTCCTTTCACGCTAATACTAGCTTCGAGGTGCCATTTATGCAAGAGTTGCTTCTTTTGTGATGCTTTATCGTTTGATAGATAAATTTGGATCATTGAAGCCCGCTGATTGGCAGCATTATGCCCTCGTTTAGTGGCTGACAAGAACATGGTATCTTTATTGACGATAGAGACAAGACCCTTGTCCCCCTCAACTCATGCTTTATATCTTCAATTGTGACCTAGCTTTTACTTTCAAAGTCATACATTTACACTTCGTGGGCGATCTGGATCGTTCATCTGCTTGTACATCTTAAAGCCAAATGGAAACCTCTGGGAATCACCCTACCTAAGTGTACACAATGATGTATTCAAACCACAACACCAGGAGAACAAACAAAATGCAAGAAAATAGAGAATACAGAGAAAGCACGAAAGAATAGATCCCCCAACAAGATATAGCTTTACAAGAATAAATCTAACCTCTTTCTTCTTCTTCTTCTATCCGAAGCCCAAGAGCACATTGAATTCAACCTCTTATTTTTTCTTCTTTTCTACCTTTAGAAAATATTTTATTAAGGAAGAACCCAAAACCACCCAACACTTATCTTAGTATAGGTCAAAAGCCCCCTTATGAAAGATAATGTAAGTTTGTCTCTTGGATTCAAGTTACACGTCACTTAGTGGTGTGGGCCTACCCATATAATGTTGAGTAAAGAATGCAAGACACATCCCTTACTCAAGATCTCTGGGACTTCATAGATAGGCTCTTAACTCAAAAACTGACTACACTTAATGATGGAAATGTTTTTCGAATGTTAAAGATGCCATAAAGTTCGAAAAATAAAGGTATAAAAATCTCAAGCAATCACAAGATAGTTTTCGATCCAATGCATCAATTTTGAGGTTGATCCTTGTCTAATCTGCCCAGCATGGATGGATCCTTGGCCTAGTAATAACAATGGTATGGCATTTTATATACCCATTCAATTAGAGGACTATAAACAAATTGCTTTTAGATTCGTTGCAGTGGTGTTTTTGAAAAAGAGACGAAAAATGAAATTTAATGTGCAATTGGTATTAGTTTTGAAGTTCTGACTGGATTAGCCAGGATAAATTTATGAATGGTTGTCATCATTATGACTAAAGTATAGAATAGAGTCATACGACATTAGTAGTGGAAGAAATATAGAAAGTAATGAAACTAGTATAAAGGGCTAGGGGCAGTAGGAAAATTTACCTTTTATTAGAAAAAAAGAAAAAGAAAAAGAGAAACATAGTGGCATGTGGTTTGGAGGATCCTTGCGTGTAATTGTAATTGGAAATCAACCGCTCAACGAACAAATGGGTCCATTTTTAGCCACTAACATATATGCAACTTCGGAGAGTATAAATCAATGACAATACTTGTCCAAAGGAAATCCCACTTGAAAAGCCATCTTTGACTGGTCCTTGCATCACGCACACCAACTTAGTAACGCACCGGTGCGATGCGAATGCCTTAATTTCTACGTGATCCCACATGAGAAGTATATAGGCTGTTACCTTCTGTATTGATGTGACCTCTTAGTATTTATTTCCTCCATTATTAGACTTTCTTCCTACCGACCCAATTGATCTCACTTGTCTTTATTATGAGGTTTGCCATCCTTATTATCTACCTGTCAATCATATTATACTATAAGAGAACTCCCTCTGTTTTAAGGGTTATTGATTTGTCAAGTTTGAAGTTGGATTAGGATATCTAGGTGCTGGGCTCCAGAGGTCTCACCAAATCTTCCTTGAAGACTTTGGCAATCTTACGAAATATATTTTGTTTTGAATGAACACCGTTTTCTTTGCAACCTTCCCTTCTCTCTCAATAATGCCCCCCATCTCCTCTCTCTCTCTCTCTCTCTCTCTCTCTCTCTCTCTCTCTCTCTCTCTCTCACGCGCGTGTGGGCATGCACACATTTAATATCTCCCCTCGTGCAAAGAAAGCGTGCCCTACGTCTGTTTATCAGACTAATTCAGCTCTATGATGTGAATTGTAAAATGGATGGTTAAGAAATTAAAGCTTACTTTAGTAATCAGGTATTTACAAAGCAGATTTTTAAGATTGTCTAGGCAGGCGGCCATAGGTCACAAAGCACTCTTCACACAACAGATTCACTTTGAAGTTGTGACTTGAGAGGAATGTTTCCCAATATTCATAGTAGAAAGTCGGCATTACATCAAGGGGAAAAAAAAAGAGACGAGCGTTTTGGATCATGATAGAAGGTCTGGATTAGAATAGTGTTTTTTGTGGCTATAAATCTAACTACAGATGTACATCTCCACAAGCAAAAAGACCATATAACATCTTTTGTAACTTGTGTTGTGTCTGTTCATCCCTCATGCTCCATGATGCAAGTGCCAGATCCCTTTTGTGTTCTGGTCAAAAACAGAAAGTTGATTTGACCTGCGTAAAGTGCTGATTAATTGCAAAATCATGTCGCCGTAGCGCTTTATTTGTTTTCAAAGAATTCAACACTTCCATCTATAATTGCACATTTTTTTATTTGATTATTATTGGAAAAGAAAAATAGGCATTCGTTTTAATATAACCAAAAGTGAGTATCTAGAAGGGAGAAATACTATATTTGCAAATAAAATTAAAGTTTGCTGGTGAAACAATCTTTTCTTCGAATAGAAGAAAAAGAAATTACCTTTTCCATGGTAGTTATTTAGCTTCACCTTTCTATTTTTTATTTTTTTTTCTGTTTTTTAATGGTGACGAATTCTTCTTTGATCAGTCTTTTTCCTCTTCAGTAACTAGCCAAATCTCTCTCTCTCTCTCTCTGATGCACTCACACATTCTCTTTTCACTTGTGTGCCCTACTTATTTTATTTTTATTCATTAAAAATAACAAGCATTCTCTTGCATTCCTTGCAGAATTTCAAGTTCTTAAACAATCTTGTAGTTGGATTCTTTGTTCCCTCCATGAAGTCAGTGCCAGAAATAGGGGAAGGTCTACACATGCTAGACTTGGTCAGAAAAGCCATGACTATGGGCCCACCACCAAACCCTCAAAGAAATCTACCTTTTGCAGTCATGCGATCTGCATCGACCCTTCATGAGGCTGGAGTTGAGTTCAGTAAGAGCAAAACAGAGAGTATCAGAGACATTAAGTTTAGCAATGGTATTCTAAGTCTTCCTGTGTTTATCGTTGAAGGTGGGACTGAGTCATTCTACCTTAATATCATCGCCTTTGAGCGACTTCACCCTAGCACAGGACGTGAAGTGAGTACATTCGTTGCATTCATGTATGGTCTGATCAACTCGGAGAAGGATGCTAGCTTGCTTCGGGCACGAGGGCTTATCCAAAGCTCACTTGGGAGTGATGAAGCTGTTGCCAATCTTACTAAAGAGCTTGCGAGGGACATGTACTTTGATCCTTATAGTTCGTTATGTGAGGTTCGCGATTTGATGGACGAGCATTATGTGAAAAGCATGAAGAGGTGGATCCGGCGGTTCCGCGAATGGCGTCACAATTTCAAGCAGACCTACTTTAGGAATCCCTGGACTTTCGCTTCTTTAGTGGCTGCTGCTTTCCTTCTAGGACTCACTTTTACTCAAACGTGCTACTCAACCTTGCAATACTATAAAAGGGCATGACAGACTGTTCCCGACATTCCCCAACTTCAGCTACTAGTGCCCTTTGTATTTGGATCTCTTACAATGGAGTGATTAGTACCAATTCTTTTGTTTCTTGTGCATGTGGATACATATATTTTGTAGTAATGTGACGTATATACAATGACAGTAAACTACGAAAGTGCAAAAGATAATAAGATACTAACGTGTGTCATCTTTGGGGTCTAGGAGTAGACTCTGCCTAATCTAGTCCCTATGCTTTGTAACCAACTAGATAGTAGTCCCTATAATCATTATTAATCCTATTAGTGCAATAATGCCTGCATGCATGGCTCAACTCGAAAAAGAGGTGGCCCAACTAGAAAAAGAGGTATGTGTGTGAGTATGCGTCTAATCAGAACCTTCATTGAAAGGTAATTTTTCTATTTGATGTGGATACCAAATTGAGAATAGATGGTGACATGATCCTTTGTCTCCCACTTAGACATCTAGCTCAAGATGAATCGAACAGTTAACTGGTTAATTAATTAGTTAGCATGTCAATCAATCAACATAAGAAAAACCATCACTCACCTCTTAAGCCCCTGAAATATAGGTGCCACTTATAATTTTCTATTTGAAGTGGTTCAGTTAATGGGTTAACAATCATCTGCTTGGAAGGATAATATCCCACTTTACTCTCTTTCTTATCTCATACATAATCTCACAATTCTTTGTAGCGGCTATTACCAATTGATTATCACAATAAATGTGAATAGGATCATTGGGTATTTGTCCTAGCTTAAAGCCTCTAAGAAGCATCTTATCCGTATAGCTTTCAATGATGCAACATTATAGCTTTCAATCAACATCTAAATAACCTCATACTAAAATATTATCTCTTGATATGTTAACCTACAATGTTTTATACTGTTCAAATATCTAAAAGTTCTTTTAATTGGCACCAATGTGCTATACCTTGATTACTCTGAAATCTATTGACAAGACTCAGGACAAAAGTTAGTCATGCCTTGTATACAATATGTCATACATTAAACTCGCCATTGCTTGAGCATAGAGTTTGTTTTCCATTTCTTTTATTTTATCCTCACCTTTTGGATCTATTTTTTAGATAACTAGACCTTTGCAAGTGAGAGAATCCATAGCTTGATGTAGGTCCATTTTAAACTTCTTAAGTACTTTATTTATATAGCTTTCTTCTGATAGGTTTAGAAGTTTACTTTATTTATATAGCTTTCTTCTTATAGGTTTAGTGGAACCACTATATACACTATGATCTTCGCCTAGTACTATAGCTTTTCCTATCCAATGCATTCTTGTAAAATTGTAGTTTCTAGAAATGAGATTGTTTGGTGCTTCTTGGACAACTAATGCCTCAAGTATGCAAGTTTTCAAAGTGCGTAGCTACTATGAAATCCCAAATTTAAAATTGTTTTGATCTATGTTGAAGTGGGTTGTTACAGTTAATCTACGTTTTTAAATTGGTGGGAGATAGATGCTTTTTGGACCAATTAGTTTTCTTTAACTTCTGTTGAGTGTTGGAGTGATAAAATAGATAGAAAATTGGTTGGAATATAGATGCTTTTGGAATGGTTGGAAAAAATGATGTGGTTAGAGTTATAAAGAATGATGTATTTTTATTTTGGATTTAGGTGATAAAATGATGTTGTTGGAAATAAGATGTTGGAGTGATAAAAATGTTTGCCTTTACCTATTAAAAATTCTTATTTGGAGTGATAGTTTTGTACTTCATTAACGTAGGTTTGTCTTTAGGAAATTCATGTGAGAATACTCGGAAAAGAGTTTTCTAATGATGCACTATACATGTGGTTAATCTTCTACTTTGGAATGTCTTAAACTATTTAATATGTAAAATCATCTTATAAGTCCATGAAAGAAGTAATGAAAATTATTTGGCATTGGTAGCCACTTAAGTACAAAGAAGAATTAATGAAATAGGTTTCCTTCCATATGTCATTATTTTTGGTTCATGAGTACGATGTTATTGTATTTCATGGGATAATAGAGATTGTTCATAAGTAACATGCCTAATATAGCTTATTGAATTATATGTTATTGTTCTAGCTATCTTTGAATGTCATGTGTATTGATATGCTGTCTCTTTTGTTGTTTGGTTTCAGTTAATGATAATGATTTATTTACCATCATACCCTTGTATGGTGGAAGATTCACACTTATATCCCAGAGGTCTTATGTACCATGTCAAGTATCATATGTAGCTGACGTGGATGTGGACTAGTTTAGCTTCTTGGAACTTGGGTATATGGCTAAGACAAAAAATAGAAGACTATCCCAATTCACAGGTGGTCCAAGATAATTTACTTGGGGGACATTGTAGATATATAGAAATATGATAGATACAAGCTAGAGTAGGAGCAGCAAAGATGTATGATATTAGGGAATGTTTAAAAAAGGGAAAGAGATTGAAAAGATCTTTTTCCTAAGATTCCTAATTGATCCATTTATGTCATACCTCTACAATCAATATTCTATTTCTACTTCCTCAGTCAATTATGGTGTTAGAATTCATAATTTGAATATATATATATATATATATCTTATCTCTTTTCAACATGTGCCTAAAAAAAAAACTATGTTCCAAAGAACTGTTCCCATTTCATTTGATTTCATTCAATTTAATAGTCAATAAAACTGTCTGCATTTGGATCAATCCAATTTTGATATTGATATGGAATGATTCAGACTAATTAATCCCTTCGAGATAATGATAATAAAAGGCAGAGAAGAGTTTACAAACAAATAAGATTCAAAAAAGTCGGTTAGGGATGTTGGGCTGGGTATATGTAATGTCTCTTAAGTCAATTCTTGTATATGTTTTTGCAGAATGATTTTAGAAGCCAATTCAATATAAGATATAAATGATTAATGTTATAAAAGAAAAACATGTATATGAGATATTAGAGATTGACTAGTTATATATGGACTCTCATATATATTATTTCCCATCCTGTTGAAGTTACATGATTCTAGTGGAAGCCCTTCCATTTCATCTTGGATACAATGGGTACACAAACTTTTACTATATAGGACAAGACAAGAGCTTCAAAGATGGCTTAGTTCACATGCAAAATGATTTGGAAGCCCTAACCTTATGCAAACATATAGGAAAGAGCAGGGTAGTTGATGTGTTCTTGGGTGCGACGATAATAGATGATGTTGAAAGACAAGGGCCCAACATTATTAATAGTCTTCAAACAAAGGATGGCATCATTCAAAAGTAGATATCCTAGTAGTGAAGGCTGATGTTCATTGCCTTGGTTTTCCTATGACATAAGCATCTAAAGCATGCCAAGAGGCAACAAATGAGGTATGTGAAGGTAATGGAGATGGTAATGAAGATAAGGTATATGATGGTGACGAAGATGAAGATGATTCATCCTACTGTAGGGTTTTTAGATAGTGCATATGACAAAGTAGGATCTGATGAGAGACTATTTGAATAGAATGTTGATGATCAGGAAGAGTGCCCAGGGCCATCATGACATATTTATATTGAAGCAAATAAAGATAAGGAGGTAATAATAGAAAATGATGATGGTTATAAAGATGCAATTTAGCAAAAGTTCCTATCATTTAAGGATGAGTTTGAGAGAGAGAACTTTCCTGAATACCATGCAAATGAAAGTAATTGAGGCCTAGTATTTGAGTTGGGCATGAAATTCATGACTACTTCAAAGATGCAATTAGAATGCATTCTACCAATGAGGAAAATAATAAGGTTTTGTTAGAAGTGAAACATAGAGTGAGAGTCAAATGTAGACATGAAGGTTGTAAATGGAATATATATGCTTCAAAAATGCACAATGAAGTAAGCGTATATATTAAGATATATGTAGCACAACATAGACATATTAGACAGTTTAGGAACACCTTGATGACCTCTCAAAGGCTTAGTTCTAAGTATGTTGATAAGTTTAGATTGAAACCAAGGTGGATTTCAATGCTTTCAAGACACAAGTAATAGACGATTGCAGTTTGAACTTATCTAAAAATTTTGCATGTAGGACAAAGAAGAAGATGAAAACTGCTATATAGGGAAGTCTTTAGACATAATATGGCAAGTTGAATGATTTTTTGGTTGAACTCATGAGAGTTAACCCATAAGCTAGTGATGTGTTGAAGTGTGATGAAAATAGTGTCATTTAGGGGAGGCCTAGTTTTTGAAGCCTCTAAATATACGTAAGACAACTTAAAGAGAAGTTCAAGTGGTATAGGCAAGTAATTGGGCTGAATGGGTGCCACTTAAAGTGGGTATACAACATGCCAGATGCTAAGTGCTATAAGGGTTGATGGGAATAATGGTTACTTTTGTTAATAGTGGATTTATAATGTTATGAGACATGATCTAGTTTCTAATGTATTTGGTAGTTGATTTTGGGATTCAAAATGATTAATATACATGGACCTCCATTACTGATAAGCAAAAAGGATTGTTTAGGTGTCTAGAAGGGATTGTGCCATATATTGATCATTGGTATTGTTTCATTCATCTACCCGCTAACTTTACAGATGCAGGATTCCCTAGATTCACATTAAGATATTATTGTGGAATGTAAATAAAGCTCTATTGTTGCCCCCTTCATTAAAGCTATAGAGAATTTGGCTAAGGAAAATGCAGACATAATCAAGTGGCTTGCTAATAAGCCCCCAACTTATAATGGTCATGGAGTCACTTCAACTACTTTCCAAAGTGTGACATCCTTTGCAACAACTTGTGTGAGAGCTTCAATGTCCAGATCAGGGTGCATAGAGAAAAATGTGTACTAACAATCTTGGATGTTATGAGAGATATAGTAATGGACCAATCCACTACAAGGAAAGAAATGACACATGAAAAGTGGAATGAGACATTTGTCCAAGAATAGCATGGTTGTTGGAAAAATATAAGAAATAGAGTGAAAAATGGTTCCCATCACATGCAAGAGATGAAAGGTTTCAAGTAAGATGCACCAACGAAAATCAATTAACAATTTTATTCCTCGAAGAACATTGCTCTTATAGGAGATGGGATATCATTTTCGATCCTTGCCCACATTTGTATCTCATGTATTTGGCCCAGAAAGGAATCACCAAATATGTATGTCTCTCATTGGTATAATAGAGAGACATATATCAAGTTATATGAACCAATCATAATCTCCATGGATGGTTAGAATATGACAATTTAAACATGTTGGTAATTTGACCAATCACAAACCCCAACTAGGACATCTTTGAGAAAGAAAAATGATGTTATTCATCAAGTACTTATAGGAACTAATGGTTATGCTTAGAATCCAATACCTACTAATTATAAGAGCTATTGATAACTCATCTATAAAGGAGGTCCTCAGGAGATCCTTAAGGAAGAATATGAACAACATGAGCTATTCTTCATTTGCAAGTGCCCCACTTTCAACATCTAGTATAAGTAGTGCTAGGCTATCCTCTTTGATGACACTACAACTTCTTCTACTAATAAGAAAACACATAGAAATTGAGGAGAAGAAGAAGAAGGATGATAGAAGTGGCGTACTTTTTGTTGTTAAGACAAAACTTGATGTTAGAGAACATAATAAATTGGTGATGGATGTACTCATAGTTCTACTTTTATTATGGGTGAAAGATGTATCGAGAGCCCAAGAAATATTTTCCTTGCACTTGGACTAGGGATTTTTAGTTGGAATATGCAATGAAGTCACCTATGTTTACTATATTGAGGTGCTAATGCAACTTTTGTGTGACAACCCAATTTTTCAAATACATTTTTATGAATATTTCAAAAGGCACGGCCTTTATTTGTGAAATTTTTTGAAAATAAAACAGCAAAAAAATGTTTCCTTTGAAATTGATTTTTCAAAAACCCGAATGTCACTTGAACTCTCTTACTATATATAAATTTTTGTATAAAATAAATTTGTACTAAATAACAATAGAAATACATTTATTTAGAATAGGATCCATCTAGTGGGTCACATACACAGTCCTAGTATTTATTACATCAAATGTCCAATGTACACAATCCAAATAAACTAACTACTTAATACAAATTTCTAAAGGTAAATACCCTAAATCATTAGTAAGGTGGTTGATATCCTCAAGTTGTAATCTTACACTACTGTTTATCTGTATCTGAGATATTGTAAACATGCAAACATTTATAATATTTCAGCAAGCTATGCTTGGTAGGGGATTTAAGAAGCATATGAAATTAACATGGTAACTCATTGTTTAATACTTCTTTAATAATTCCAATGTTCATATCCATCCTATTCTACTTCCATAAAGTAATTCAATTTCCATGAATTATATTATTCATAATAGTTTTATCATTTAGCTTCTCATGTGAAACCTTTTATGAATAATTCATATATACTGTATATGAGTAGATTAGTTAAAATTGTGAAAATATTTAATAATGTCAAAAGTAATATAATAATATTCATTCGTAGACTATACTAGTTTCATTATTGCCACCTTTTACTAGGGGTCAATATTCATCCATCAACATCTTCTACTATAGGGGGTCAATATTCATCCACTCTCTAATAGGAATTATCGTTTCGTGGGAATATTATTAATGAGCTCATACTAGGCATCTCATTATGCCATCACATAGGGCATCTCATCATGCCATCTCATATGCACCATAGTGCAAAATATATAAAGGACTACTATGCTAGAGTCTCAATCCATACCAGCTGTAATATCCTCAAAATTTAATCCTAATTTAGTAATAAAATAAAAAAAATAAATTAAAAATTCTATGAATATAATTTGGTTTTGAAACTACTAAATTTAGAAAGTACACATTGATAGGAATTGAACAGTATAAGGACCATAAAAAACGGAGTTTGGATGAGGGAGATATGAACATGTTAAGATCAAAGCTTGATCTATTCTATCATAATCCTTACAAAGGTCCACTTATATGTAGATGGCAGTCCATAAATTGTAGTTAAAGAAGAACTAAGAGAGAGGAACTTACACTTGGTGATATTTGAATCCTTAATAGATAGCTCCTCAAAGAAGGACGAGGTTGACCCTGCTACACTAGTTGCCCCACCTACTGAGTCCTATAATCAAGGGGATTGCGATGCTAAGTTGGTGAATAGGACAATGCTAAGGTTGATACCCCTCATACATCAACAGATTAGTGCTGCAGATCAGGTTGTGAACCCTAACCCTGCAACACCGCCTCTAGTGGCACCAGTGAATTCGTCTGTTCATTCTACCCACTAGGTACAGGCTACACCAGCACCTAAGACCACTGAGGGTGATGCTATGATTGACTCTAAGAAGACAGATAAACTATTAAAGTAATTTTAAAAGATGGTGGCACCCTTCTATGGTGACAGTGATACTGAGGAGGCTGAGCGATGGTTATTTGAGGCAGAGAGGACATTTGAAGTGATGAAGATTGCGTTAGAGGATTAGGTTAGGGTAGCTGCCTACCTACTAAAGGGTGAGGCAGGCTTTTGGTGGTAGACTTTTACATGTACGTGACCAGACCCTATAGAGACGATGACATGGGAGGCCTTTAAGTAGGCTTTCAATACTCAGTTCTTTCAACCTCATGCATTGCAATCACTAAAGAACGAATTTTCCACTGTGGAGCACAAAGATATGATGATTCAGCAGTACTTGAACCGATTTACCCGACTGAGGAGGTTTGCTGCTGATGTGCGTGCCTTGGATAAGGAGGCAACAGACAGATTTGTGGATGGATTGACACCTTGGTTGAGAGATTGAGTGATTACTTGACCACCCATGACTGTGCGAGATGTAGCTGACATGGCCTCCCTGTTGGAGAAGAATCCTCTTAGGACTAGAGGGAGCACATACCAACCCATTAAGGGCAAGAGACCTTTTAGTGCCATGTAAGCACATAGAGCACCAGGTTATCAGCCATAGACCAAGCCTAAGAGAGACATAGAGAAGAAGAGATGTGACAGGTGCAAGGGTTGGCTCCTTAGGTGAGGGTGTAATATATTTGATAGACTACAGCATCAGAGGCAGCCCCAACAGCAACAACAGGGTGTTTGCCATCACATTAGGGTAGGCACAAGCCTCGAACTAGGTCATTGAAGGTACTCTTCTAGTCTCAGTCTGACATGCCAGGGCCCTTTTTGACATAGGGTCCACTCCTTCTTTGATTTCATGCATTTTTGCATCTTGCCTTGATGTATGCATGAATAAATTAGCATTTGGGTTGGATATTTTGACACCTGTGGGAGAGACAGTAGAGGCTACTGAGTATCTTCGAGAGATACCCATGAAGATATCAGATGTGAGGATGAACTCAGACTTCATTTTATTAGACATAGTCACTTACGATGTTATATTAGGAATGAATTGGTTAGCTAACTACTAGGCTACCATAGACTTTCATAAGAAGTGGATTATTTTTTATATACTTGGGCAACTAGAAATTTTGTTCCATGGAAGGAAAAGTTTGACAAGTAAATGCATCATCTCTACTATGAGAGTGGCATGGTTTTATTCATGAGGGTGCAGAGTGTTCCTCTCTTATGTGACCATTGAGGACAAAAGGCAACCATAGATTGAAGATATTGATGTTGTCCGTGAGTTTGCAGATGACTTTCCTGAGGAACTATCAGGATTGCCTCTGAGTAGAGAGATTGAGTTTACTAATGACCTGGTGCCAGGTACCTCACCTATCTCCAAGGCACCATACAGAGTAACCCCATCAGAGTTAAGAGAGCTTAAAGTACAGTTGTAGTAGTTACTTGATAGGGGCCTCATCAGGCCGAGTGGGTTTCCATGGGGAGTACCAATCCTTTTTGTGAAGAAAAAGGACAAGTTGCTGAGGCTATGCATTGACTAGCGATTGCTGAATAGTGTCATTGTAAAGAACCGATACCCTTTGCCACACATAGATGATTTATTTAATCAGCTTCAATTAGCATGAGTATTCTCCAAGATAGACTCAAGATCATGATACCATCAGTTGAGAGTTAGAGAAGAGGACATCTTGAAGATTGCTTTTAGGAGTCGCTATGGCCACTATGAGTTTTTAGTGATGCCGTTTGGGTTGACCAACTCACTTGTAGTGTTCATGTACCTAATGAACTATGTCTTTCGAGCTTAGATAAGTTCATGATTGTCTTTGTCGAGGACATCTTAGTTTACTCGCTTAGTCATGAGGCACACATGGAGCATCTCCACACAGTATTGGACACACTTTGTCGACATCGTTTGTATGCCAAGTTCAATAAATATGATTTTTGGTTAGATTAGGTGTAGTTTTTAGGCCATGTGGTATTTAAAGATGGAGTGGCTGTAAACCTGACCAAAGTTGAGGCAGTGCTACATTGGGAGAGGCCCAAAACAGTGACAGAGATACGTAGTTTTCTCGATTTGGCAGGATATTATCGTTGGTTCATTGAGGGATTCTCAAAGATTGTGTTACGTTTAACTACCCCAACCAGTAAAGACACTAAGTTTGTTTGGACCGACGCCTACGAGGAGAGCTTCCAGGAGCTCAAGAGGAAGCTTACTATTGCAATGGTGTTGACATTACCATCAGGTGTAGGCGGTTATGTAGTTTATGTCTATGCCTCGGGTAAAGGATTAGGAGCAGTGTTGATGTAGCATCGAGACAGCTTAAGACACATAAGGTGAATTACCCGACACATGATTTGGAGTTAGTAGTAGTGGTATTTGCACTGAAGTCCTAGAGATATTATCTATATGGCTAGAAGTTTGGGGTATTCACTGATCATAAGAGCCTCAAGTACTTCTTTACTCAGAGTGATTTGAACATGAGGCAGTGTAGATGGATGGAATATCTTAAGGACTTTGATTTCACCATACAATACCACCCAGGAAAGATAAGGTTGTGGAGGGAAAATGATAGCAGTGGTAACCATTTTGATTTGGCTGATAGATAGCTCGATGTGAGTAATTAGATGGACTACAATTTGAGCCTATTTTATGGACTATATACCTTCATTAGATGGATTTGATTATGACATTATATATATTATGAACATGTCCAGTATGGTATAATATTATGATGGATATACCTTGGGTCGCATTATTATGCTTTTTGGATATTTATTGTTTTAAAAATAAAGGTGCAGTTGATTTGACGTTGGAATTGATATTAGTATTATCTTAAAATTATTAATGCGTACTTATATTTATCTTTTAATCGTGGTCGTGGTGTTTTTGAAAAAAGGAGATAACTATTAGAGGTTTTTAAGTAAATGCTCTAATACAATAATTCATAAAATCTTTGATTTTGGGATCCCGACTATAATAATAATAATTATTATTATTAAAAAAATGTTATAAAAACCTGGGGTGTTAGACCAGCGTACTTGGATGACTGCCTAAATATTCCACTAATACCACAGTGAAAATACATTATGTCATTGCTTATATGGGGAGATAGTACTTTCATAGTGGTAACTTTTCCATAATCGCCCCACCCAACTTTTAGCTTCTTATTGGGCATGGTATCCACATATCATCACTTTCGTAGAGCGGGTAGCCAAACCCTCATAACTCTCCTAACATATTATCCCCAGGCTTATGCCTGTTGAAAACAAAATCACAAGCCTCCTACTTGCATGGAAAATAATAATTGTATTACTAGGCTTTTTGCCTGTTCATGTAAAAGTTGTAATAACATCATCATCCTTATTAATTTAGCACTCAAGTACTAAGGATGGAATTTCACAATCTACATTCATGGATAAAGTAATTCCTTATTATGCTTAAACAATAATTGCATAATTCTAAGCATAATATCATTATATGTTGCATTATAAACAATTTAAGGTGTCATTTAAATTTTACAAGTTTCATAATAAGATAATTTTTAGAACATAGATATTTAAAGAAATGCATTCTTAAGGGTCCACCTGCCTCAAACGCAATAATCCCAATACTTAAGATAATCAATGATCTTGATCGGTGTATAAATATTTGTATTTGTCACATCACATGTGTATATAATGTCATTCTTTAATCACAATTTCATATGTACTTCTTGTTTAATATTTGATCATCCTTAAATATGATGACCTTGATCTATATGGATCTCTTTACTTTCAATACATTAATCAATGGTTTAGATCTTCTAACTTCTAATTTTCATTTATCTCAGTTTGATCTATGATCTATGTCATTTTTCAAGGTTTAATCTATTAATCTTAGATCTACCTTTGATTATCCTTGATCTTCATGATCTTATATTTGATCTTCCTTGATCATAGTCATCTTACTTAAAGGCTTGTCTAATTATAAGATTCTAGCCTTTGATTGTCAATTTATGGTCTAAATAATATTTCTAAGTTACATGATGAATAGTCTTAGTATGTTGCTAATTGAGCAATGTCTTGATTATCTTTCCTAAATTTAGACAGCTCCTTATTTCTAAATTTGACTACTTCTTACTAGTTAGGTTTCGTTCTAAAACTTGTTAGTACAATCCTCATATTAAGAAGCATTTAGACCTCATCTAATGTCAATGGAATGCATGGGAAAATCACTTGGATCTTAAGACACCCGCTATAACCACAATGTTCAGAAGCCAATGGAGTGGCCATAGATCACATCCTTCTAAAAGGGTCCTACAAGCTTGATATCCTAAGTCTCTTTCTACTTATTTTAAATTTATGTTCAAGGATTGGAATGACATACAAGGATATAGATTGACTCTTGGGTGGGCTATGGATCTGGTGATGAAAACTAATCCTTATCTTATGAGGGTTCCTGTGCGTCCTTACTAATGTTAATTCAATTGCACCATATATTTGTAAATATGCAGAATGAAAATCTACTTTAGATTAGTCAGATCTTAAGTTTCTGACTATTTTCTAAGTTACCTTCCAATTATTTCATACCTTGTTAAATTAACCGTTGATTAAGTTTAATTGTTCAATCTACAAATAGATTAGATGCAATTATACTAAAATGTAATGAATTCAATGATCTTAATACATATCTAAAGTTTCTATGTTGATCTAATGGTCAGATCTAATTTTGATCTCTTAGATGTGGGGTTTTGATCTTAATTAATGGTTTAGAGCATGATTTGTTACATGTATGGAAGATCTGACCAGTTGATTAGTTTTATCTCACCAATATATCACTTATTCAATCATTTCAAATAATCTGATCGTCTTTGATCTCGCAAATAAAAGACATTTGCATGGTTTTTCACTTTTGATCTACAGAAACAATACACAAATCCTAAATTTTAGCATTCCATTAGATTCTACTTGTCAATACAATTTTAGTGGACGTTTCATATCTAAATTTGGAGTTGTATTGACGTTTGAATTGAATTTCTAAGTTTTTGATAAATTCAACGGTTTAGATTTAAATTTGGATTGAAAACGTGTCAACGACAATACCGGGATGCACTGGAGCTGAACGTGTCCTCCAAATGTAATGGTGTGTCCTGGACTCCAGAACACATCAGGGGTGTGTTTTTGTTATTGAGATGCTGCAACGTCACGGTCGACTCGCGACAGTGTCGCACATGCAGCAGACGCTCAGAGATGCGCATAGAGGGTGGGTTTCCATTTGTGTCCGCTTCATGCATCTTGGTCTCAAATACCGGAGGTCAATGAGACAGTTTGATCTAGACCGTCCAATCATCCACGTCCAAACCAACATTTTAGATCTCTCCAAAGTTTATTATTTTCATCCGTTCTAGGGTTTTCGGGTTCCACAATTTCATCTAATGGCTCAAACCATCCATTTAAGCTGTCTATGTTGTGGGTCTCAGCCCGTGCCACTAGATCTGTCTCTCTGACAGGTCACTGGCTAGGGAGACTAGGAGGAAGTCAAAAATGGAGGAAAAGCAATGGAAAAGAAAGAGGGATAAGAGGGCAAGCCCACCTGGATCACCAGAGAGGAGAATAACATCAGAGGGAGGTGATTGTTGCCGGAGAAATGCATTATGTCAGAACCGAATGAACAGTGGAGAAAACATGGTAATTTTGCCGAAAAACTTAGAGGGATTAGAGGGGAACTATGTAGGAGGTTGTGCTAGAGGAGATGATCAATTTTGATCACCTAAGTAATAAGGAGATCAGTTGATTCTTTGGAATTTCTCCATCGAGCATAAACCCTAGGTCAGGTTGGGGAAAACGCATCTGTGGATGCACTGTCTTCAATACGGTCTCTGGTTTGTATTGCACATCAGCAAATATGCCAACAACTAATAAGAGAGAGGAGAGAGATAAAGAGAGGGAAAGGGAGAAGAAAGAGAGGGAAAGAGAGAGGAGGAGAAGGAGAGAGAAGGGAAAGTGGCTGGGGAGACTTGGGGAAACCTTGGAATTTTGTGGAAAATATTTGGGGTATTTATAATCTAATTTTTATTATTTTAATTAATTAATTATTTTACAATTTATTTCACTTTCCTTAATCAATTGAAAGTGGATTCTCCATTATTTTTACTTTCATCATTTCATATTCCTTGTGCTGGTTGACTCACCACTCACCTAATTTTTGTAGACCCTGCACAAAAGTAAAATTATCATTTTACCCTTGTAGGTAAAACTAAATTTTAAAAATCAAGAAAATATGGATTTTTCATCCAAACTCTGATTTTAGCATGCTTATAGTTGTTGGACTCAAATTTTTAAGTACATTCCAAATATATATGTTTCAATCCTTGATTCTATTTCTATAAAAAGTTAATTTCTTGGAATCTAATATTTTAGTTTAATTTTCAAAATTTTTTTAATTTATATCATAAATAAATAAAATATAACTACAAAAATTGGGGTTATTACATTCTTCCCCCTTAGAAATTTTTTTTCCTTGAAATTTACTACACTACAATTACTCAAACAATTCAGGGTGTGTTTTCCTCATTTCATCTTTAGTTTTCCATGTGGCATCCTCAACTAGGTGATGTTGGCACTAAACTTTGACTAAAGGAATTATTTTAGTTCCTAATTTCTATTCTTCTCAGTCCAAGATTCATATTGCATTCTCCTGAAAGGTTAGGTCTAGTTTCAATTCTTCTAGCATCTTCTGAAGTACATGTGTATCATCTAGTATATATTTCCATAACATGGAGATGTGAAACACATTATGTAATTCAGATAGTTGTGGTGGTAAGGCTAATCTGTAAGCCATTATAGCAATCCTTTCTAATATTTCATTGGGATCGATAAATTTATCACCGAGTTTTCCTTTTGTTCCAAACCTGATAATTCTTTGATGAGAGTTTTAAGAATACATGATCCCCAATTTCAAATTCTATGTCTTTGTGCCTTTTATTTGCATAACTCTTTTGATGACTGTGAATTGTTAACAACCGCTTCTTAATTATTCTGACCTTTTCTGCACACTATTCGACAAGTTTAGACTTCATCAACCTTCTTTCTCCACCTCACTTCAACAAGTCATGGATTGACAAGGTCGCCCATACAATGCTTCATATGGTGCCAGATCAATACTTGCATGAAAATTGTTGTTATATGCAAATTCAATCAGTGAAAGATGTTCATCCTTGTTTCCTTTCTAATCTAATGTACATGCTCTTAACATATCTTATAAGGTTTGAATGGTTCTTTTTGACTAGCCATCTATTTGGGGATGAAATGTTGTACTGAATCTAAGTGATGTACCTAATGCTTGTTGTACACTCTTCTAACATCTTGAAGTAAATCTTCTATCTCAGTCTGAGATGATGGATAATGGAACTCCATAAAGACTTACAATTTCTTTCACATATAGTTTAGCTAAACTGTGCTAACTTTGTCAATCTATCTACTATTATGCAAATCATGTCATGACCTTCACGTGTTTTAGGGAATCCTATCACAAAGTCCATAGTGATATGGTTCAATTTCCCCTCAGGGATTTCTAATATTTGTAACATTCTAGCAAGTATTTTATGTTTAGCTTTTACTTATTGACAAGTTAAACATTGATTGCAAATTCAACTATATCTCTTTTCATACCTTCCCACAAAAAATTCTTTTTGGGTCCTGGTACAATTTTATACCTTCAAGGTGGATAGAAAATATTGACTAATAGGCTTGTAATAATTATTTTCTTAAGTCTACACTTGATGGAACCACCAGTCTTTCTTGGAAATGGACACCTCCGTCTAGACCTTTGGAAAAACCATTCTTTTTTCAAAATGCCTTAGTCATGGTATCCTCCTCTTGAGCCTTTATTATTTGATCTACAAAGGTTGATTTGATGGTGATATTTACAAGCACTGTTCTTGTCTTTCTACTTAATGCATCAGCAACTATGTTCGCCTTCCTAGTATCATATTGGATGGTGAAATCATAGTCTTTGATGTACTCCATCCATCTATGTTGTCTCATATTTAGGCCAACTTGTGTGTAAATTTATTTAAGGCTTTTGTGATCGATGAAGACATTGAATTTTTCACCATACAGGTAATGTTACTAAAGACTACAGATGTAAGTTCTAGGTTATATACTAAGTAATTCATTTCATGCTTCTTTAATTGTTGTGAAGCATAAGCAATTTGTTTCCCATATTGCATTAGTACACTTCCTAAGCCTTTCCCTGAAGTTTTACAGTAAATCTCATAACCTCCACTCCCTTATGGAAGAGTCAAAACTAGTGCTATAATCAATCTCTTCTTCAACTCTTGGAAACTATTCTCCTATTCAACTGTCCAAGTGAATTGTACAACCTTTCTAGTTATTCTAGTCAAAAGTAGAGCTATATGTGAAACCCTTCAATGAACCTACAGTAGTACCCTGCAAGACTGGGAAAACTACAAATTTCTATGATTCTTTAAGGTCTTTCCCAATTCATCATTGCCTCTACTTTTGTTGGGTCCACCTCAACCCCATTTTTGAAAATCACATGACCTGAGAAATTGAATTTCTTTAACCAGAAGTCACACTTACTAAATTTGGCAAATAGTTTATGGTTTTTGAGTGTGTTTAGTACAATTTATAAGTGTTCTTGGTGTTCTTTGATTTTGGCTGAGTAAATCAATATATCATCGATGAAGACAATCACAAATTTATTTAGGAAGAATTTAAAGACTCGATTCATCAAATCCACAAACACTGCAGGCACATTTGTTAGACCGAATGGCATGACCAAAAATTCATAATCTCCATAACAAATCTTGAATATTGTCTTTGATATATCCTCATCTCTAATTTGCAATTGATGATATCCTTATCTAAGGTCAATTTTGGAAAAGACCTTAGTAGAGTGAAGTTGATCAAAGAGGTCATCTATGCGTGGTAGAGGGTACTTATTCTTTATAGTCACATTATTCAACATTTTGTAGTCAATGCACAATCACATTAGTCCATCCTTCTTCTTCCCAAAGATGACTGGTGCTCCTCAAGGTGAACTACTTGGTTGAATATACCCTCTGTCCAACAATTCTTGTAAGTGACTCTTCAATTCTTTTAGTTCTGCTGTGCCCATCTTATAAGGTGTTTTAGAAATTGAAGTTGTACCAGGTAACAATTCATTAGTAAACTTAATTTCTCTTTGGGGTGGTAACCCTATAAGTTCTTCTGGGAAGACATCTTGGAATTCTTTAACTACATATATTTCCTCAATCTTGGGTTGTTAAACATCCAAAGCAACCACTATTACTAGAAATACTTAACAACCTTTAGAGAGGTGTATGGCAGCCTTCACAGCCAATATGATACATGTGCCTATGTTGTTTTGTTTCCATACAAGACAATTGACGTGAAGCATAAGCAATGACTTTATTGTTTTGCATTAATACACTACTTAGACCCTTTCCTGAAGCATCATAGTAAATCTCATAACCTTCACTTCGAGATGGTAATGTCAATACTAGTGATGTAGTCAACCTCTTTTTCAATTCTTGAAAACTACTTTCACATTCAACTATGCAAGTAAATTGTACACCCTTTCTAGTCAATGTAGTTAAAGCTAGAGCTATACAGGAAAATCCTTCAATGAATCTTAGATAATATCCCACAAGTCCAAGAAAACTACAAATTTTTGTTACTATCTTAGGTCTTTCCCAATTCAATATTGCTTCAACTTTTGTTGGGTCCACCTCAACCCCATTCTCAAAAATTACATGACCAAAGAATTTGACTTTCTTTAACAAGAATTCACACTTACTAAATTTTGCAAATAATGTGTTTTCTAAATATGTTTATCATAATTTGTAAGTGTTCTTGGTGTTTCGTGCTACTGGTAGTGTAAATCAATGTGTCATGAACAAAAACAATCACAAATTTATCAAGGAAATCCCTAAAGACTCTATTCATCAAATCCATAAAAATAGCTGGTGCATTTGTCAATCCAAAAGGCATGACTAGAAACTCATAATGTCCATATCGAGTCCTAAATACTATGTTTGATATATCCTCATTTCTGATTCATAGTTGATGATATCCTGATCTAAGGTCAATCTTTGAAAAGACCTTAGAAGATTTGAGTTGATCGAAGAGATCATCAATGTAGGGTAAAGGATATTTATTCTTTATGGTCACATTATTCAACATTTATAATCCATACACAACCTCATTAAACTATCTTTCTTCTTCACAAAGATAACTTGTGCTCCTCAAGGTGAATTACTTGGTCGTACAAACCCTCTGTCTTACAACTCTTGTAACTGACTCCTCAACTCATTCAAAAATATCTCAAGGACTACCATGCTATAATCTGATCCATACTAACATGCTCAGATAACTAATTTTTATACTCCACTGATACCATGGTGGAAAATCATCTACGTCATGTCTATATGGGGAGAGAGACCGTCACAATGGTTGGCCTTCCCATAATTGTCCCACTCGATATTTTGCCTCTCTTTGGGCATGGTATCCATATAATCAAAATTTTTGAAGAGTAGTTGGCCAAACCCTAGTAACCCTCCAAGCATAGGCATCCCTAGGCATAAGCCTATTTAAAACAAAAACCTCAAGTCTCCTTGCCTGTATGAAAAATAATAGTTTGTACTTACAAACTACGTGTCTGGTTATATAAGGAGTCTTCTATACTTCTTTTCCTAAGTTTTGGGGGGTCCAACTATTTAGTTTTGTAACACCCGGGGTTCCAACAGTCACAATATTGTTTACTTTGGGGTGCCCATACTCTCCTCATGACATTATTCTTCCTTAGTTTCTGAGAAAAAGTGCATTGTGACCGCTAGAGTTCCCCAAACTCTTATAAATAGACTAGTTTTCTCTCTCCAGGCAATGTGGGATTAACTCTCTGTCCTTCAACCCAGCCTAGAAGCCTACCAGCCTTCTTTTGGCCTGCCCTCATTGGCCCAAGGCTTCACATCTTCTCCCTTAGGAAACACTTTACATGAGATGATCTATACTTATTTAAGTACTATCCTGATCAAGTCATTAAGCGATGTACACCTGATAATGAACATTATAAAATTATTTCTTTTGTCATGACAATACATATAATAGGAAATAAAAGAATTTGTGAGAAATCTTTATGTCATTAAATTCTACACTCAAAATGGAATCCAAAGCCTCAAAGAACGCCAAAAACAGAGTTCATATGAAGAAGTTATAAGAGTTTAAAGATAGAGGGCAGAACTGTAATTTGACAGCAAAACGACTAAGACCCAAAAACACAGGGGGCCGTTTTACTAACGACACCCCCAGGTCGTCCCCTACCTCCAGCACCGCCTCTATAAGGCGGCAACAATGGCAGCACCGCCTTTGGGCAGCATTGCCTTCGACAGGCTATAAAGCCCACATTCCCCTCCTCCCCAGTCATCCTCTTCTCCTCATTCTCCTCTTCTTCTCCGGCTATTCAAGCTAAGGTTCCCATTTTAGTTCTAAAAAGACAGTTGCAAAGATTTTGTAGTGTGGTTTTTATTGGCCCACCATTGTCAAGGACTTACATGCTTACTGTATAGCATGTGCTAGATGTCAATAGTTAGGGAGCATAGGAAAAAGAAATATAATGCCTTAAATGCCATTCTTATCATAAAGCCTTTTAATGTTTGGGGTATTGATTTTATGGGACCCTTTCCTAACTCTTTTGGTTACCTACACATCCTTGTGGGAGTGGACTATGTGTCCAAATGAGTGGAAGCCATACCTTGCAAGACTAATGACAACAGGGTGGTGGTCAAGTTTTAAAAGATAACATATTTGCACATGTTGGTACTCCTAGGACCATAATTAATGATGGGGGAAAAGACTTTTGTAATAAAGCATTTTAGAATTTAATGAAAAATATGGTATTACTCATAAGATAACTACCCCTTATCATCCTCAGATGAATGGATAGGTAGAAGTGTCAAATAGGGAGATGAACAAACTTTAGAAAAGACAATCAACCCAAATAGGAAAGATTGGCCTTTGAGACTTAGTGATGCTTTATGGGCCTATTGTACAACATATAAGACTCCTATAGGCATGTTGCCCTATGACCTAGTGTGTTGAAAAGCCTTCCACCTCTTAGTAGAACTTGAGCATAAAGCATATGGGCCATTAAAAGATCAATTTTGACCTAGTTACTCTGGAACTCAGAGGAAGCTCCAACTCAATGAGTTTGATGAGCTTAGGAAAGATGCATATGAGTCAACTAAGCTACACAAAGCTCACATGGAAAGTAATCATGATATATGCATACCGCAAAAGTCCTTTGTCCCAGGACAAAAGGTCCTCTTGCATAATTCTAGATTGCATCTATTTCCTAGAAAACTTCTATCTTGATGGATTGGACACTATGTAGTATGTACTATTTATCCTCATGGGGCCATTGAGATAGAAAAAGATGATGAGATATCCAAAGTCAATGGGAAAAAGTTGAAACACTATTTAGAGTTGGTCAACCCTTAAATAGAGGAGATATTGCTAGAGGAACATGTATACCAGGACGTACATTAACATATCCCTTGATACCTGCATCAATCATAAGATAAGCAATCATCATCAAAATTGCATTCATTATAGCATTATATGTCTGGCTGAAGATATTAAACTTAGTGCTCACTAGGAGGCAATCCGAGATTTTTAGCAAGTCTTATTATTCTTCATTACCCAATTTTCATATAGGAGGCTTATGTTTTTAGACACTAAGGACAATGTTTAGTTAAGGTTGGGGGTGTAGATATGCATGGGATTTCAAGTTTTTCTAAAAAAAGAAGTTTTTTTTTTTTGAGTTTTTCAAAAGTTTTAAGGTCAAAGTTCCTTTACTAAAATTTTTATAAGCTTAGTATTTCTACTACTTTAACTTCTTATAGAAATTCATATGATTAGTTGTGCATTTATTCATGTCTTAAAGTGTTCTATGAAAGTAAAATCTTGGAACATGCTTATGTACAATGCATAAGTCTAGACAAATAGATGGTTATAACTTAGAGATCTCTTTCAACTTGCTTCTTGTTTTTATCGAGCCAAATTTTCCATGATACAATGATAGGAAGAAAAGTGATGTCAGCGTGGATTTGACTCTTTTTCAAGGAAAAAATTAGTGGAGACCTATATACTTAGTGAGTATTAGAGACTATCATCTTTTTTGAGGATTATATTTAATTTCTAGTTTATTTAGTGTACATAATTTAGAAAGATCCTAGTGTCTTTGTTTTAGTTAAAATGCCAAGAACTAAAAATACTTTCTTTCCTAAACATTTAGTTTATCTGATAGATTTTAAGAAACCTAAAAAATAATGTAGGCCTTCCTTGTATTAACCTAGAGACATAAAGCCTACCCATTATATTATACCACTAGTTATACCCTTTGAGCCTTGGGTAAGCCTTTTCTTTCAAAACCCCGTTTACCTTTACCTAAAAACCTAGTTAAAATATTCATTACATATCTTTCAAAAATAAGTAGTGATAAGTGTTTAACTTTTCATAAAAACTACCCAATTAGCTACTCATGTGTTATAACTTATAGTAGTAAAATAGGATTTTTGACTAAAATTTGTAACACATGCATTTCTAACCTAAAAGATTAAAATTTTGATATTTTGTAGGTCTAGAGGCTAATCCAAGGTTAGTATATGATTAATCATATTTTTCTAGAATTTAGTTAGAGTTTATCACTTTTTGTAGGAAGTGAGATGATGATCCAACAACTAAGATCGATTGAGAAGAAAATGGAAGATCAAGATTGAAAGATTAAGTCAAGATCTTAAAATCATCAATCCAAATTGAGGTTAAAGGTCAAGATAATTTTGGACAGGCAATGGATGCAACTAAAGGAGTCAAAGGTGGGAAAAGTGAGCCCATGCACAAGCCATGCAAAGTCCACCCCCTTTGCATGAGTTTCACTTCAGTTAGCCATATTCAAGCCATGAACAAGAGTACAAGATAAGTAGTCTAGCTAGCCATCAAAACCAATGATTTGAGCTATCAAGCTAACTCAAGAAAGCCCATCTAAGCCAGCCATGAAACCAAGCCAATGGAGCTCTCAAAGTTAGCCATCAAGGTACATAAGCTAAGCTACATAAAAGTCCATGATTGGCGGAAAACTCCATGAATTATTCTTGGGATATATGGGGATATTTTAAAGATAATTGAGGAAAAATTCACTAGGATAAGGTAGCATGTGGACCAATAGGAAGATACGTCTTCAATTTTAGTGTTTTATTATTTTTTCCCACTTTTTTCTTGCCTTCCACTTCACCACTAAATGTCACTACGAATTCCACTTTCCATTCAAGAGTACTATCTTTCTAAGACTCCTCACCTTGCTAAACTTCCATTCTAAGCATCCAATAAATCCGCATTTCATAGGAAACTACTTATCAAATCACTTTTCCCCACCTCACCTTTCTTTCTTATCTTTTTCTATCCTTCTCTCTGTCTCACCTCATCCATACCAACCAACTTGCCATATTCTAAGGGTATTCAATGATTTTTGTAAGGGGAAGATGCCCCCTCCTAAAAAAGAGGTGTCTCCTACCTTAATACTTTCTAAAGTCTCCCACTTGATGCCTCCTTAAGAAAACCCTAGGTAGCCTCCATCCTAATCATCCAATCCCCATTCTAGTTCATCCCCACCCTACCCTTAACTTAGGACACCTTAGAAAACTTAGAAAACAAAACATAAAAGGGCCAAAAGGGATTCAACAAAAGGAACTTTTGTAAGGAAGAAGACAATGCCTCCTCCAAAGAGAGGATGCGTCCTCTTCCTTCACTTATTCTCTTACCTTTTTTCATTTAAGGCTATTCTCTTTGGGGTGGCTGCCATTTTCTCCTAAGTTTCCATGCATCATTCCAAGCTTTTATTCCTTAGTTTTTTAAGTAAAGGTTAGATGGTTCCTTTATGATCTTCTTCTCTTCGTTGTTCTTAACTTCCATTGTTGATTTGAATGAATGCTTTTAGTGTCTTTTTGCTTGTTGATTCAAGATCCAAGGTTGCTTTTCCCTTCAAGTGACAGCCAAGGGAAAAGTCACCTTGAATCTATTACTTTTCCCTACTTTTCATTGACTATAGATCTCATTTATTTTCATTGAAATCCCTTCTTGCTTTCCTTAATGTTCTTCTAGCATGCCTTTATTTTCTAGTGGATTTTTCCTTGATTTCAAAGCATGCTTATTCATGATTGATTTTGGTCCATTGAAGAAGGTATTGCTTATAGTTTTGGGCTCATTAAGATCAAGTAGTATTCATTACAATAGGACATAATTTTCATATTTGGATTACATGTATTGTAGACATTATGTTGATGGAAATGTAATTCAATGAAGTCAATTGGTGTTTTCAATTCATACTCGTTTCCAGCATTAGTGATCTTCATTAGTGAATGTTTGATTTCATTAGAAGTGATTAATTCCACATTTTCCATGTTTCATTACGTGAATGATCAAAAGAGCATGCTGCTGGAATTTTTCTTTATGGATTGCTATGTTTAATTTCCAACACCATACACTTCATGTTTGCTTGATTTTTCAAAGATCCAATTAGATTGTTAGATTGGTTATTTAATGCTTGAGTAAGATTGCATGTTCTAGGTTTTTAAAGTAGTTAAGTAGATCCATTCCTACCCATGAATCATGCATATCATTCCATAGTCACACACATGATACTTGGGTAGTTCTTCTTTCTTTGCTTGATTAGTGATTGCTTTCATTAGTTTATTATTTATTTGTAGTTTAGTTTAGATTCCATTTTAAATTAGTTTACATCTTAGTTAGTTTCTAATTTTTAATTTAGGAAAGTAATTGATTTTGTTATAGTTGCTAAATTTCATGTTAGCAAGTTAGATTTCTGAAAGTAATGAATTTGTTGCTTGGTTTCCTTAGAATTGCATGATTTAAGAAAGTTGCTAAATTTCATTCTGAGAGGTTCTTAAATTAGGAAAAATATTATTGATTTGGCTTGGTTAGATAATTTAAGTAGGGACCACTAATATCACATTTATTTGATTCCTCGTGGATTGGCCTCCTCGCATGAATTACTATATTTGATTTGTGTGCTTGCGAGTTTTAACTTAAAGTCACAACAAGTTTTTGGTGCTGGTGCTGGGGAATCGCAATGGTTGGTGTAGTAGACCATACCTTATATTATCTACCTCTAGTCTAGGTTTAGGGTATATTAGTTTAGGATTCTGGATTTATTTTTTATTTTCCTCATATTGACCATTATTGTTTAATTTTTGTGTGACAAAAATTGGCAAAGGAGGGGCTATGATCCTGTGGGCCATGGCTTCATCAACATAGATTATGTTTTTATTGCTTTCCTAGATTAGAATTTGAGGGAAAATTGTAGTGAGGCCATTATAATTATAATTATAATTTCTTTAATTTTTAAATGATTCACCCAAATTTTAATTTTTAGGATAAAGTGCATGGAATGTAGAATTGCATTTGTGATGGTAGTATAAATCATATATATTAGGGTCATGCATTGATTAATGTTGCATAATACTTAGGATAGCTGCATTAGTTCAAGCACCTATTTAACAAAGGTTAGCCTGAGCTTGGCTATAACCAAAGCATAGGATGTATGGTTATAGTGTTCCATTTATTAAGGTGCCTCACCTTTTGTTAAGTAGCATATAGGTAGGCATAAGTTTATTTTTTGTTTTACATTGCATGTTTACACCTTTGTGGTGGAATGGAACTTAATGCTAGCAAGGGCTCCACAGGAATCCTTAGAAGATAAGGATAAGATTTCATCACTAGATCCTTAGCTCACCAAGGAATCAATCAACACCCTTGTATGTCGAGCTTATAGGACTCTTTTATAAGGTTAGGATCTATTGCTAACCCAGTGGCTTCTGAGCACTGTAGTTATAGTAGGAGTCTTAAAATCCAAATGATTTTCTTATGCCTTGCATTAATGTTAGTTGAGGCCTCAACACCTCCTGACACAAGGATTGTATTAGCCACTTAAGAGAAGAACCCAATTAGTAAGTCGTAGTCAAATCTAGATAAAAGGAGAAGCTGTCAAGATTTAGATCTAAGAAGCTACCACCCTATGTAATAACAAAGATAAATCAATTTAGCTCATTAGCAACATATGATAATTGGTTATGCATCGTTTAGTTTAGGACTAGTAATTAGGTTGCATCATATAGTTAGTTATTTTTTTCCATTGTTAAAAAAAAGAAGTACTCATTTGTTTATACAAAGATTTGTTTCATTGTATATAAAGACTGATTACCATGGCTTATCAAGAAGGGAATAGATATAGGATGACTAGTACATTGGTTTGGTTATTTGCCTCAAGGAAAGATACTAAGTCAGATCCACAACCTTAGTACGACAATTACTATGCTTATTTTGAACCATAATATCCCACTTTTGCATGGCCATATAGCTCCACATAAAATGATTATTATCAGGAGCTAGTGAATGCAACTGCTGCATTCACACACCCTAGAAACTTTTATCTTGTGACAAATTACCAAGACTGTAACGGATGAGCTAAGTATCATGAATAACCATGGACTCTAGATTATCCACCATACTAGGAAGAACCATCATGGCCCTACCCCGATTCACCCTATCATGATTATTAAGAATTTTAGGGTCAACCATCATAGGTTCAACCTGCTCAGCCCTTTTTCAATACACTAATGCCAGGGTAATACCTACCCTACAAGTTGTTTCCTCTATAGCATGAAGAACCACCATTAGAAGGGATTGTGTGGCAAGTTTGTGAGAGAATGGATCAAACCACGGCTACCATTAAAAAGGAGAATGAGGAAATGAAATAGGAGAGGGAGGAATGGGAGAGAAAATGAAACCATTAAGGGAATCTACTGAAAGAAAGATTGTTGCATTTATGAAAAGGACCAAGGAATTCAAACCAATTGAGGATAATAAAGAGCCATTTATTACTGATAAGAGGATGGAAGTTTCTATGATGACCTGGGTTTTTATGATGCAAATTTTATGATAAACAGCGAGATCGATCTCTATTTTAAAATAATTTATGGAAAAGAATGCAAAGACATTTTTTTCTTTTAATCAAAATCTTTGTATAAAAAACCTGAGTGTCATGACCTAATCTCAATGAGCAAATGATGCATAGTGCCATGGAAATTTTTTTAAACCAAATAGAAACAAGTACTACTCTCAGGATTGTTAGTCACAGCCACAGTTATAAACAAATACTTACAACCAAGTTTATGTACAAAAAAAAGATTACTAGTTATGTCCTTATTCAGCCTTACCTGTGCTTACTTGCTTGTTGCCCTAATGCTCTTTATTGCTCCTTCTAACTATACTTTATTTGATCTGGAAAAAAATGATGGATTGGGTTGAGTATTCATCATACTCAGTAGGTAACCTGCTACCACTAGTTTGAAAACACGACATGCAAGAGGGTTTATACTGAACACATTTAGAAAGACATGCACTTTTATTCTTGGTAAACTACGTAAACTCAAAAATTAGCAAGAATTTAGAATATAACATGCAAACATAGTAAATCAATTTATGCATGCATATATGTCGGCAAACACATCAAGCGAACCAATGAATGATAACCGTAGCTATGAAATTCTTAAAATACTAATCAATCAAAAACAGATAAGGAGATTTCCATGAATATCATGCATTTGGATCTTTCAGTAAATCACTCAACTGACTAGTCACGAGAACTTGTATGTGACCATCTCAATGCTATATGCATATCGATTAAAACTGAAATCATAAGGTCAACTATGCTCCTCCGCAGGCTGCCTCATTCGGTGATTTACCCACTTAGAACTCAGGGTTTTATTCCCACCATAGGTTGCCTCATTCGGCGATCTACTCACTTGGACCTCAAGATTTTGTTCCCACCGCAGGCTGCCTCATTCGGTGATCTACCTGCTTGGAAGATTTGTTCCTACTATAGGTTGCCTCCTTCAGTGATCTACCTACTTAGCATAGTGACCACCAACCTCTTTAACTCAAAAAATATAGACACATGTAACCCTGTAACAATCATTGTAAAAGCAATTATTGGAAACATGCAAGCATTGCATTCATAAAATCAGTTCCATGCAAGTAATTGCATTCAAGATCATAAGTAAACATTTGCATACTCATTATGCAAATATGATATCTCAAAAGGCATACTAAACACGGTTATCAGGAATAAATAAATCATTTAGATTTTTGGAAATGCATTTGAAAACTTAGTAGTAGCAGACTACCTACCTTGAACGTCATTTACTTAGCTCGTGCCTTTCCTCAATTCAAACCCTAGAGTGCCTTGGTGAAGTCCTGAAGCCTTGGATGTTGTTCAAACATAAGATCCCAACATTATTTCTAATTCATAGCCCAATGGTAGATCTATATGATTTATGGGTTTCTAGGGGTTGATCCACGACATTCTTGGTCTAAGAATGTCCTAAGTGCTCTTTTAGATCAAATCATGAGGTTTGATCATAGTTGATCTCGTGGGTTCATGAGATCTCTATGGTTTTTAGGCTATACTTTTTCTAAATAGTCTCTTGATCCTAAATGTTATTGTATAATTATGTTTGTGTTGAAATTTCGGATGCAACAGTTCTTTCGGATCTCTAATTGGAGTTATATGCCCTCCGTAAATACAGTTTTTGTGTGTCGCCTTAATGAGCGAACCAGATTTGTTCATTAGGGTTCGTGCGTCACAGTTCCCAGGACGTGTGTGCATTCCAGTCGAACCATGACCACATTCGCATGCAGGCGTATGCTCGAGTGATGCGCTATAGCGTCACAAACGGTGTCGCGCAGAAGCGTCTTCGACGCTGGCAACCGTGCATCTCAGTTCCCAAGACGTCCCATGCGTCCCGGTCTAGCCGGACCCGTGCTCGCATGCAGCGCGCGGGAAGACCGCCCCCACAGAGTGTGTCTAGGGTGCGTGACATGCACAATGTCTGTGGGATGCATCATCTACGATGGGTTTCAGCCCGTCTGGTTTTATTCCAGAAATCCAGCGATTTCAAGCTAGAAAAATGCCCAGATTTGATTGAGATCTAGGGGAAAAGGAAGAGGGAAGAGAGAGGAGTATTGTGGGGAGGAGAACTGCACCTGGAAAGCTCTCCTCATCGCCCGATCAAAGTTTCAAATGGATCTGCAACCCTAGTTGCCGGATCCATTTTTGGGTGTGATTGGAGTGGAGAAAACTTGGTTTGGAGGAGGGGGATGAAGGGTTTTTATAGAGGGAGTAAGCCAGTGCTGTTCCATGGAGGTGCCGCATTTTTTCCTGCACCGTAGTACAAAAATAGTGCAGTGCGATAGATGGAATGGCAAGGCGGTGGGAGGGTCGGTGGAGAAGAAGAGGGGTGTCATTATCAAAACGACCCCCTATGTTTTCAGCCTATTTTCGTTTTTAAAAGTGAATTCCAAAAATGCCTTGATCTTTAAACGCCCATAACTTTGTCATATGATCTCCGTTTTTGGCATTCTTTGAGGCCTTGGATTCCATTTCGACTATAGAATCTAATTGTATGTTTCCTATTTTAATTAAGATAAAACATCCAATCACCTATTAATACTCTTAAACATAAATTAAACATATATTGATTCCGAAAATAGACAAGTTACAACTCGTTGGCTAGTGGCAAACATCACAGTTGATCTTCATACAAGATGTCTTCCAAATTGGAGTCATTACAGTTTCTCACAATTATTTTGAGCCACAAAGCCCACAACCATCCATAGAAACCTCCCACTCATCTCTACTCAAGCCATGTCCTACTCCTTGTTACAATTATGATAAAGAGACTTCCACTGATGTAGAGAATGAAACTGTAGAAACATCTAAACTAGATCTTCTAAATTTGTGTCCTACTTATTTTTATGAATTTGATGAAGATACATCCATTATGGAGGTGAATGAGTGGTTGAATATTATGCCATTAATGAACACTTCTTAATGGCAAGTTAGAATAGAATCCTCCATAGAGCCTAAAATTCTAATTGAGCCTTGCAATGTAGAAGATGTATCTGATTGGGAGCTACAAATCTTATTTGAACATTCACAACATAGTCATATAGACCCAATTGAAACCTTACCTATGCTAGCTAAATAAGAAGAAAAAGAGTCAGATGATGTACTGGTCTAGGAGAAATTAGTTTAACTAGTTAGTTCTAGGAGAAATTAGGTTAGTTATAAGCTTTATTAGGTTGATGATGTTAAACTTCGCTCTCACTAGGAAGCAACCTAGAATTTTTTTTGAAAGTCTCATTAGTCTACATTACCTATTCATCATCCCGGTGTCCAATATTTCAAAACATTGAAGACAATATTTAGTTTAGGTTGGGGGTGTAGAAATGAGATTTCTAAGTTTTCTTGCATTCTTGAAAATTTTTGAAAAAAAGTGATAAGTTCCTTTATAAACATGAGAATTTAAAAATTTTAATTATTTAGTTATATTTGAACTTTAGCTTATTAATGGAGGTGTATGCAATTAGTTTACTATTTTTTTCTTTTTCTAATGTGTCTCATAAAAAATTAAATGTGAAACATTAATTGCAAAAAATAGTTATATATAGTTTAAGTTAAAGAGAAAAATATAACTTTGAGATCCTAAAGAAGATTTATGGAGATTTATAACCCAAGTGAGTTTAGAGCTATTCTTCCTTTCTGAGGGTTATACATAAATTCAAAAACTTCTTTAGTGGACATTAATTTTTAGTTGGCCTCATTATTCTTCATCTTGGTCAACTATCTAGAAATTACAAAAAGACTATACCATATATCTCTTAAGTTTATCATCATTTTAAAGTCATATGAAACCTAAGAAAAGATAGAGGTCATCTTGTTTAATCCAGAGCCTTTAAACTTCTCTATATTATTTTTCTCTAGTTAAACTATTGAGCCTTTTCTTTGTTAACCAAATAACCTTTACCTGTATTAAACCCCTATAATATATTTATTAACCATTTGTTTTGGAAATATGTAGAGAAGATTGAAGAATACCTTAAAAAAAGTATGAACAATACAATTCAAGAGATGAACTTAAAAAAGGTTAAAGAGAAAAAAGTTTGAAAAGGCTATATAAAGTTAATTGATAATTAAAATAAAAAGATAGCTAATGAAAAAGAAGAATGTTCACTCCTGCGAGGAAAAGTGAAAAAGTTGTGAATACACTAATGGAAGACTTTTACATATTTTCTAAACAACCTTTATTTACCTCTATACCAATTCTTTTGATAACCCTTTTCTGAGTTACTTTTTTCTGAGTGATAAGTATATCATGTGAGAATTGAAGTCAAGGCATACATTTGGATGGTAATTTAAGTTATATTTGACTTGAAGATTATAATTATATATTAGTTAGAACACACTCATCTTCCAAAGTTTAATAGAATAATGCAATATCTTTAGCATGAGGTTAGGGTTTTGAATGTTTTTGTTCATATTTATTAGCAAGCTAAAGTTAAGAATTTAAATATAAGTTGGATAAGAGAAATTTTTTTTTGATGAACAAAGGACTTGCATAAAAAATTTGGGAATTTTGTGGGTATAAGGGGTGACCCTGGTGCATGAATCTCCTACCTATGCGGAGTCCAAGAAAGGAGCAAATCACAAGGGTTTATAATAAGTACCTTAACCTTGTATTTGTGCAAGAAGCTATTTCCATGACTTGAACCCGTGACCTCAAGGTCACACGATGAGAACTTTTACCATTGGGCCAAGGCTTCCCTTTAGAATTTTGTGGGTATATTCACTATAAACCCTCACAAGGCTTAACGCGTCCACTAGGGCAACCTAGTGGATTAAGGAATTGTTACATGTGCTAAATGCAATCATGAGTACCTATGAAAATGATAAGTACTTTTGTTTTCATGATTTTTTTTTGTATGTTTTGCTCAGGACTAGCAAAGTGCTGGTTGGGGGTGTGATAAGTGTTCAATATTATATAAAAAGTACTAGTGATCGATACATCTTATTTGCTTGATTACTTAGAAACCCATTTAGATTTTTAGATTGTTTAGTTAGTGCTTTTATTCTATCTCATGTTGGCAAGCTTTTGATTCATGAATTTTAGCCATTTTCTAACTCATGAACCATGCACACAACTCTATGAGTTATTCACATGGTACTGGGGTGACTTGCCGCTAATATTTGCTTAGTTTATTGTTTCATATTAGTTTAGCATTAGTTAATTAGTTGTTCACATCTTAGTTTAGTTTAGAGTGTTTCCTTATTAGTAAGTTTCTAATTTTAGTTTTAGAAAAGTGTTAATTTATGAAAGTTTTTTTTAGCAAGTTTCCTTAGTTGAAGTTTCCTAAATTCATTCATGCAAGTTTTACATTATTTTCTTTTATTGAATGCATGTTAGTTAGGAAAATTTTCTAATTTCATTATATCTTTATTTTTAAAAAGTTTTCTTTGGTTGTAGTTTCTAATTTGATGCATATTTCCAATTCCATGTTGTTTAAATTCCTAATTTAATCAAAACCCTCTTTCTTTGACTAAGATAAGTAACTTAAATATGATCTAATCAATTAAAAATTTTATGGGAGTCCTTGTGGGATTGACCTCTCTCGTTTGCAAATTACTATATTAATTTGTGCAATTGTAAGCAATTTTAAAGCCACACCACACCACACCACAACTCATTGAAATTGTATTTCTAGTATCTAGAGATAAGCTACTACAGCCTCCATGATGACTTTGGATATATCTTGAAAAGGGCACTATGAACACCTCTAGTGGTCATTTCTCTACCACAACAATTGAGAAGAATATACGTCTCTTTGGGCATGGATACCTATCACCTTTGGGGGATGGAGGCTAGGGGGCTAAACCCATATAACCTCTTAGCATAGTGCTCACCAAGCTCACTAGCCTGAACAAACATATATCTCAGTAAATATTCTTTATCATATAATATATTCTTCATGCAAACCATGTATCTAAAATTCATTTCAAAACATGGGGTTGTTACATTTTACATTTCTCATGAGTTACAAATAAAATGCCTAACCATATTAATAGAATGAAGAACACTATCTATCTTTCAAGATTAAAAGTATGCATTATGAGATTAAAGCCATTCATCAACTTTTATGCCTCATTTACAAGTGTCTACATACCTTTAAAAAACAAAAATAACATAACATGGTAAGATATCAATTTTTATGAGTCATGTAATTCAAATATAATGCTCGATGATCAAATAATCAGTATTGATTCAATTATTTAAAATTCACATTTTTTAATAGAGTGGATGACATGTTCAAAATCTCGATGGCAAATAGATGTTAAAACTACATACCCCTTATGGCGATTTCTACAAATTCCTCAAGGTTTTCCCTTGGCTCTCACCATGATTTAACAATGAGTCCATCCTTTTGTGTCTTAATCTATAGTGTGCATAAAATTTTTATTTTTAATATACCTACACCCACTTAGATATTTAACTTTAGTTATGATCTAATAGTTCAAATCATCCTAGATCATTGAATATGTTAAATTTCTATGATCTTTTCCTAGACACATCTTTATGTCTCACTATCTTAGTGATCTTAAGCTTAGATTAAAGGTCTAGGATTGTATTAGTTTAGAAATCTAGATTCTAATGTGCATAAAGTAGATCTAGCTAAAATAGATCAAAATCAAAGGTGGATTTACCAAGTCCTACCTTGTTGCACATGATTCCTTTCTTAGATCATCTCAAGAGATTGTGGATTGTAGATGGATCACAGTGCTAAAGTTTGATCATGGTCATGGGTCCTTGCCTTCTCTAGATCTCTAGCTAGACTCAGCTGATTGTTGAATAATTGGAGGGCTTTAACTATTCCAGTTGCATTGGATAAAATGGTTGGTTTAGATCAAATGTTTTAGACCATTGATCAATGAACTAAGGTGTTTGATCCCATAATTTAAGCATCTAACCACTATCCAATGCTCAGATCATGGAAAGGTCTATATATATATATATATATATATATCCCTTTTCTAAGGTTTTTGGTGATGACCTATGATTAAGATTAAGGTGAACACTTGGATCGATCATAAATCTAGGCATCTAATCAGTAATTTATGGTCAGATCAATGTGTGGGACTAGATCAATTGCATATTAGATTTTTTGGTGTTAAATCTATGGCCAAATCCAATTGAAAGCTCAAAGTTGATCATGAATCTAGGTTCTAAGTAACTGATCAAAGTTTAGATAATTTAAAGTGGTAGATCAATTGTAGATCTAGCATTTGGTGACTAATCAATGGTTGGATGGTGATGAAAGGTCAGATCCATTATAAATTAGGGTGTTGGTGACTAATTAACATTTGGATCATGTGAAGGTTTGCTAATTTGCTCTTAGATTTAATATTTGGTGATGGATGGTCGGATCAGTCATAAAGCAACATGATCATATCGTACTTCATTGTCATCCTTAGATCACCAATGAATCTTCATTGATGACCAAGTTAATAAATGGTTATTATTCCTTGTGTTGGGAGGATCGCGGTGAATGTCTTGGATCTTCAATCACAGGTTTCCTCTCCTTGAGTGAGATGGAGATAGGATACCCTTTGTTGTGACCATTACCACTCAAATCCAATGGCCAACCTACCTCCAATTGTTGCTATTTCAAAATGGTATGGTCATTTGATGGTGTTGGAGGTGATGGATGGTTCAGATCTCAGATCTGAGATGTTACCTCATTTGTGTGTGACGGAGATCAGTGGGTCTGTTCACCATCACAGAGCAGCCGTCCATGGTGGATTACAAACAGAATGGGGTGGAGGAAAGTAATCAAAGGAAAGAAGAGAAATAAGGAGGCATTGGTTTGGCACATTGAGTTGCCCGCAGTAGAGATAGAAAAAGAGAAGTTGACAGCTAAAGAGGGGAAAGTTAGTAGGTCTGCCTGTGATTGAAGAGGGAGATAGCTTGATATGGGCAAGGTTGGCTCAGCTATTGCCAATGGAGCGCAGAAGAGGGGAGAGATGAGTAGATGTGGCTGGCACGCTAGTTGTGCTACTTTAGCCAAAGGAGAGCTAAGGAGAGAGAGGGAGGGGAAGATGGGGGCTTGCATGACACGGCTGGCCTGCTCGTGCTAGCATGTCAGACCAAGCTGTTTTGGAGGGGGGGCAGCATGTCGGGCCATTTGTCATCATTCCTTTCAAACTATGCTCAAATAATTTCATGCATATGAAAAGAGCTCAATGAATAATCAAACTCATAATTAGGCTCATTTAATCATAAGTCATATCTTTGTATAGACTAGACTTCATATCATTTAATAATTAGCTCAAGTTCATAGTGTCATGTTGAATAAGGATCATATACCAAATGCTCTTGCTCAGAGTAGCGATTAGTCTTTCATTAATGACATTTTCATAACATCCTTCCATCATAATAAGAATCGAGTGAATCCAGTCACTACATAGTCTGTACTCAAGTTATGACGCTCTACTCCTATACAGGTCATCATCATCATTTCTAATTTCCAATGATTCATGAAACAACATCCTCTAATTCATGAAATGACATTTTATATGCAGTCATTCATTGGAAATTTTCTTTTCATACACTTGTCAAAACTCTCATAAACAATCTCTCCTCATAAGAGGTACAAAGTGATATTAATCACTCATTAAGTCACTTAGATGAACCATGGTGTGATAATAACCATCAAAGGCTATGTGCAAAGCTATGCATGTTTGTAGGGAAATTTGATGGTGAATCTCGTAGTGGATCTACAATCATAAAGCACATCTCTACATCACCAATGAACTCAATCATGGTGGATCAGAGGCTAAACCTGATAACCCAAAAGGTTAAAATAAAATATGCCTCAATTTCTCAACCCAAGATCTTGATTCAATGAACATTGCCTATGAGCCAAGTCATTCTTTTGCTGAGTACACAACCATACTTTTCCAAAAGTATCAATCTCCTGTGTCCTGCACCTTAGTATAAGCTTATCAAAATAAGCCTTCTAAATATAACTATCAACATTGCTATATTTTACATACCCTAGAAACCATTCTCTTGTTGAGTACCATTTTCCACAATCTTTACCATGTTATGTTTTCCCTTTAGTGTCCCACTTGGGAGCCTTAATTGCCTTCATTCATGTACTTTCTATTTTAGAGAATTATGTGTCGTATCTTCTCCATTACCATCCTTTTCACCAGTTTGTAGGCCAACTTGATATTTTATTTAGATGAACAAATTTTGTTCTTCTGCACAAGGACAATAATCCTCTTTCTTTGGATCCTTTTTGCTTGGCCACTTTACTAAAGTAGATTATACAATGTTGTCAAACTATCATCCTTTGAAACACTATCCTCCCAATTATCTAAAACCTATTTTTCCTTCTCATCATCCTTGGACCATTGTTGCATAATAATTATTATGCTTCACAAAGATCTATACACATCATCAACCTTAGTTTTTGAACCGTCAAGTGAGCATTCATGTCAAAAGGTACCCCTTCGGAGATAAGTTATCATTTAGGGATGCCAATTTTTGTAAATTTATAATCCCATTCTTTACCTTATTATCAATACTAATCCCATGTGGATTCTTTTCCTTTAATTTCAACATTCAATCACTTTCAATTTCAAAATATGGTCTAATCTTCTCTGTTATTTCCATTAGCTTGAGAATCTTTAGCCTTTCGAAAACAATTGGATCAACTTTCACAAACATATAGCTAGCGTAATAATGATAAATGGACAATTTAAAGTTAAACACTTGGATTTTCACTTTACAATTCACAACATCACATCAAAAGCCAACTCTTGGCTAGTTAGACATTGTTAGTCTCTAATGTCAATTTTATTTGTTAGCAGCACTTTCATTCTCATTACAATCTTAAAAAGGATCATTTACTTTCAATACATTCTCCTTGCGAGTTTTATCTATAACTTATATCATAGTACAAACTCTTCAATCATTAATTCAAATGTTAAGAGCCAAACTCAATCTCATTATATCATAGTACAAATATGAAAGATAGTTTTGATAAACTATAAATACATATCCAAAACATATGTCTTCCAAATTTTCATTACTCACAAATCAACCTCAAATACCATAAACTCACGAGCATATTCATATAGTAATATCCAATTAGAATTGGATTTTAGTATTCAAAATGAAGGTATGAAACCTTAAAGACCTCAGCCAAAGTTCCATATTACATAAATCACAGAAGTGGACTGCATTGCTGGAATCAAATAAGTGTATGTTGTACATGATATTCATTTATTCATAGATGCTTCTTCCATGAAATTTTTGTGTTTCTTTGGACTTGTAGACTTGCATTTATGCATTTTTTTATGTGACTGCTCAAGATAACCTTTTCATGTGATTAAGAAGTGAATTATGAGAGTGTCCATTAGTAAGTTTACCTGATCAAGTCCCTGCATGTCAAACACAAGTAATGTGGATGATTGTGGATGCCAATGAATAAGTGAATAGAAGATGCACTCTACTGATAGTTCTTCTAATATGCATAAATGTTCACATGGATTTGAACTTGTGGTTGCAAAGTTAAGGTAAGCAAAAAGTCCTGGTAGGTATTACTATTGTTGTCCAGCAAGGAGGTGTGACTGCTTTTCTTGGTATGAAGAATTTCACTCGTTATCTTCACCAACACCATCAAGCATGACCAATCTCATCACCAACTATAGTCGCTAAAGGTTGATCTATAGTCACTTAAGGCTGATCTTCAAGTGATGAAGATCTTATTGTGGTCATTATATGTATGCTTTTTGTTTCATTTGTATTTAAATGAATGTTTTTTATGTCTTGAAATGGGATTATAATGTGATTGTAAACATTATTTGTAATGAAATCAATATGCCCAACTTAATTTTGGGTGCATTTGGGTCCTTAGTTCAAATGTGGTAGAGCTCTTGGGAATTAATCTCAAGAGAATGGTGGTTCAAATCCACCAAGATCCAATTACTATTGTTTCAATGGAGAATTATATGTCATTGGTTATTATAAAGAGAAGTATATGTTGTTGTTAGCATGCATCTCAATTTCCCTTGTTTAGCCAATACAAATGTGAACATCTGGGTGTAACTGATGCTTTTTGCTAAAGTTGTAATCATTTCCTCTCTTTACTGATCTCCATTGGAAATTGCCTAAGTTACTTCCAATTGGTTGAAGAAGTCTCATTATTATTTTTGCTCACTTCAGCCCTAAAAATTCAACATGCTTGGAATCAATAAGCAAATGTTGTTTGATGTTGCTTCGTGATGCCTTTAAGTGACCATATCTATTCTACACTTTGAAAGGGAGCCTTGGCTAACAATTCCATTAATGTTTCCATTCTCTTATTTATATCCTTGTATTGTTTAACATGCATTTAAGCATCCATAACCATAATCAGCCTTCAAAATTATTTTGCTTCCATTCAAGATTACTTGTCAAGTTTCATTCTGTTCAAGTGGTTTGGTTCTTCCTCCTGTTGTGTATGGCGCCTCTCTAGCACTGCAGATGATGAACTTCCCTATGTGGAAAAGTTTAGGAAACAAATACATAATGGTGAACATAATGACTGTGCATAATGAAAGAGTAGAAGAAAAGAAACAATCACTAAGGTTTAACAATAAAGGTTACAAATCATGCTTTCTTTTATTATAGAAAATTGTTCATATACATTTTGCCACCATTATGAAACCTCAAAGGGCAATACTATTTATGGGTTATTTCATCAAAAATTCATTCTGTTACATTTGAGAAAGAGCCTCCTACAATCTTTAGTCATTTGCAACATAGAACAGAAAAAACCAAATAAGAGTCCTATTAATAAAATGTAGGTCTAGAAAAGACATAGAGGGGCAAACTAACAAAACAAATGAAGCGCAACAAACATATTCACCTTCATGAAGGAATTCTCCCACTACCTCCTCTTCAAATGATACACCCTTTACTTCTAATTGATTGTGCATTCTCATGTCCACGTACATACATTGTCAAACACTTGTAAAAGGCATAATGATAAATTCTAACTATGTGTAGTGTTTATCAATTTTGTACTTTGCCTTGTAAAGGAGCCTTGCATGATCTTCGATTGTGTCCATATTGACCACATCGTTGGCATTGTTTAGTTCCTCTATTTGTTTGGCTGCTACCACTAGCTTCCACTTCACCTCGAGTTTTGTTCTTTTTTGGTTGGCTAGGTGGTCTCTGAGAATAAGGGGGTAGTGGCTGAGGTAGATCAACAATAGGCCACATTGAAAGGCATGGTATCCCTAATATGGGTGTACAATAGGCCTTCCTCAACATGTTGGCATGGAAGAAGGGACTATAGTAGTTGACAAGACTCAATTTTAGATTCCTTATGCAAAGAAGTGCATGCATATTAGGAATGTTAGATACATCCCATTAACGACACATACATTTAAATTGGTTAACATGGCCTACATGTCTTGCTGTCATCCATGAATTATGCTCTAGAACTTCCCATTCAAAGTAAGATGATCTCAATGGTGTGCAATTTCTTCCTTTTGGTAGCAAAACTTGTATTTTTTTAATACATATGGCACAATACCATCCTATAGCTCACTTTCATCTTTGTACTTGCCTTTCAAGTGGCAACCATCCAAACTGAGAGAAGGTGAACATCCACTAACAAACCCCACCCTTGAAGCATGTAAGGATATAAACACCCTCTTGAAACATTATTGTTCTCCTTCTAACTGATGTGTTGCTATACTACCAGGGTTAAAGTTATGTACTGCATGACAGTACCTTGGTACAATGCTGAAGAAGAATTCACATGATCCTTGTATACGGTTTAATGCCATCTCACTAGCATACCAAGCTTTGTGATATTTCAAGTTCAACCCATGCAAAGAGTGCACTCTTTCATTAATGACGTGACTGACTTATCCATGTCATGCATCATAACTCTGTACAACCATTTTGCAAGCCATTTCAAAAATGCTAACTGATTAGCATTGCTACTTCTACAAGTACACTAACCACTAACCTTCTTAACTTGAAAACTTACATTATGATTGGTTTTGAAACAATGCCACCTCCCCCACTCCCTTCTTCTCAGTTAACCACTTAACCTTCTAAAATAAAAAAATTAAAATTTTTCTAAAAATTAGCATTTAATGCCAAACTAGCATAACTCCCCCACTCCCTCCCTCTCAGTTAGCTATTCGGTCACCTCATTTGACTCAAGATAGCCTCGAGACTTGAGCTACATGGCAACCTAAGCCCTTGTTGGACCCCATGACAACTAACCATTGGCACTCCTCCTCCTCCTCCCCCTCATTCTCTTTTAGCAATGAAACCATTGGTGACCTTCCACTTTTGTTTTCCCATCTCCTTCTTCGGCATGACAAACCATAGAAGACAACAAAAAAACCTACGCATTTGTCCCCTCTGATCGAACCTTCCCTCTAGCACAGCGAGGCACCTTTTTGCTTGACTTCCACCGATGCGGCAATTAAATTCTCACTTTTAGTCATCAAATGCAAAACTCCTCCTCTAGTAATGTTTCGAATAGGAAACCCCACCATCAACTCTCCCATTGTTGTTCCCTGCTCAGATTCCTCTTTTGATGATGCACACAGGGGTTTTCCCCTTTTCTCATTCATTGTTTTGATCTGAGGTGGTAGTCATGTTAGGGACGGTCGACTACTGTCAAAAACCCTTTCTCTTCTCTCCTCCTCCATCCTCATAGGGTTTTCCTCTCTCCTGTGTAGAACCAGCCAAGTGACATTGAAGTATCCCACCTCCCTCTGCCAATATATCTAGTCCTGGCATCCCCTCTTCCCTTCATCTCTCTCTCTCTCTCTCTCTCTCTCTCTCTCTCTCTCTCTCTCTCTCTCTCTCTCTCTCTCTCTCTCTCTCTCTCTCTCTCTCTCTCTCTCTCTCTCTCTCTCTCTCTCTCTCTCTGGCTCAAGTGGTGACCAAATAGGCAGCTGTTGGCCACCACCAACTACTACTGCACCCACTCTCTCATTCTTTCTATCTACTGAATTGGCATAGGTGAGCCCCACTACCAACACCCACCCTAGAGATTGGATCCTATCCATTGCTCAATCTAGGAGGGTTCTCGTAGATCTTGAATAGCCATCACAATCCTTGCAATGTGTCACACCCTTGCCCCAAATAGTGCATTAAAATGTGAATTGGCACACTGATCTTCACAACTACAGTGAAACAGGACAATAGAGAAAATTGTGTGAAAATTCAAGTAATTAAAATGTAAAAATTAAGAACATTGAAAATTAATGATGAAAGGTCATTCATTAGACTGTACTCGGAGAGAGCTTTTCAACAACACTAAGAACGCACGAAATGGAGATCGGGAGCAAAAGATCAAAGAATTTTACTATTGATTTGGAGGGGGTCCAAATTGATAATGGCACCCCCCCCTCTAATGAGCGTGACCCAAAGAGCCATGTGGGAGCGACTCTACACACGGGAGTGGAACTCACTACATGGAGCTCCACTCCCATGCGTCTACAACGAGAAGGAGGAAGCCAAAGCCCACAACCCCCCTCCCCTTTCACTTCTCGTCGGAGTCCTCCAATCCCCATTTCCCTAGACCTCCCCATCTTTTGATCAAGCCCCACCTACAGAGGAACTAGGCTGTTTCTATTTCTCAAGCAAAATAGAACCACCTCGCCTACAACCTTCTCCCCTTCACCGGATCTTCGCTTAGTCGACGACATCTCACACCACAGAGGTCGAGTAAGTCCCCTCCTCCACTGCCCTTTTCCCCTTGTTTCCTTTTTCCTCTCCATTCTCCATTTCTCTTCCGTTTTTTCGATGAGCTGGGATGGTGAGAAATTCGTCGGATTCAGGAAATACAATGGAGGAATGGTATTGGATCGAAAATCCAACCGTTCATATTGTTCCTTAGATGTTTCTGAGTGAAACCACTTTAGTTTCATGAAGATCCGTTAAGAAACGACGCGAAAATTAGCAAAAACCAGTAACTAGAGTTAGTTCCAAAAATGATTGAAAATTCCAGCAAAAATTGATAGTTTGAGCAAAAATCAAAAGGGAAAAATACTGAAAAACAAAAATTTAGGAAATTTTGAGCATTCTCTTGAAATTTCTCTAAAAAATAAGGTCGCCGGTGACGACTAGAATCCGGTCACCTTCTTGGGCGATGGCAACATTTTCCGACGACCCTTAAAAATGTGAAAAAGGAAAAATTTTCAAACATGGACAAATCACACATGACCTCTTCATCCACGAAGATGGATTGTCAATCTGGAATCGATTGGTCCATGAAATTGTGATAAAAAACTTGTTAGTGCATAGGAAAAACTTGAGATCTTAGTATCTGACTGTTAAAAAGATGATCGGAAGGTAGATCTAGGTGGAATGTAACTCCAATTACCCTTCCTTAATGAATTATCACAAAAATGACTAACCAAATATGGATAAATTGATGGGAGATCCCATCTAACCGTCCAATACTCGATTAGCGAATATCGAAGGTTAGGAAAGGAGATCAGACCATGAATTATGGCTGAAAGCATCGAATTGTGGAATAACTTACCTAAAATGTTGGAAATTCAAACTTCTAAATGTACGCACTCTATCTAAACCATCGATGTAAGACCAATGGTGCTGATCTAATTAGATAGCAACCAATTGGTGTACAAATCCTTGATCTAGATATATGAGGTTAGATCAAGAACATTGTGAATAAAGAGCTAGAAGTGATTATAGAAAATTGCATGGAATTATGAAATTTACTTAGAACTTGTATTCGTTGCAGAGATTTGAGCACAGCATGAACGACGATGATAGTTAAATTTTGAGTTGTACCTTGAGAGCAGGTAAGGACCCAAAACCCTTCTTTTCCTTAAATTCTTGTTGATATATTCTCTTGAAATTAACATTAAAAATGTGTAGAATAAATATGTTATCACCTTGGCTGAATGGATGATAGAAATTGTAATTACTCATTGAAATTGTCATGTAATGGTCAGATTTAGTACGCTTAATTGTTATGATGATGCAAACTGTATACAAGGGTCAAGCCCAAGATAGTAAGCCCCAAGGGCCGCCCAGTAAGCTGTAATGACGCCTTCTAAGATGGTAAACCTTGAGGAAAAGGGCTACTTGGTTGATTGCAACTAAGGTGAAGCCGCCCAAGATGGTAAATCTTGAGGAATGGATTGTCAGGTATTGAGCCTCCCAAGATGGTAAACCCTGAGGAAAAGGGCTGTCTAGTTCCTTGGAATCATGGTGGAGCAACCCAAGATGGTAAACCCTGAGGGATGAGCTATCAGGTATTGAGCCTCCTAAGATGGTAAATCCTGAGGGAAAGGGATGCCTGGTCTTTTAGGATCATGGTGGAGCCACGCAAGATGGTAAACCCTGAGGGATGAGTTGGCATATTTGAGTTACCCAAGATGGGAAACCCTAAGGGAAAGGGCTGCCTGGTTGATTTCGACTAAGGTGGAGCTGCCCAAGAAGGTAAATCTTAAGGGAACCTAACTTTGGCGTTGCCCAAGAGGGTCAACCTTGAGGGTCTGTTTGCCTTGTTGATGATACTCATAGTGGGCCGCCCAAGATGGTAAACCTTACGGGAGATGACTACTGGATTATGGTGGTAATGTTATGCCTATTTAATATTGCTGAGGGAGCCATCAAACAAGTATGGAACTTTGTTGAATGTTATGCTTATGGTTTGCATTTTAACTTTAGCACGAGGTTCATAACTTAGTTACTCATCTATTGAATGTCCTGTGGTTGGAAATGAATGGAAAATTCTTATGGGGTGTGCTTGTTTGCATGCTATGGCTATTGCGTCCCATCTTAATTTAGAATAAATTGCAATTTTGTTCTAATACCCATATGCCTTGCTTGATAGTACAGGCTAACTACTTTGTAGATGAACGGTTAAAATGGAAATGAATGTTCTAGTGTTGGGTTTGAATGTTCTTTTGAGCGTAACTCAACAAGAATGATTGGATATACAAGGGTTTAGTTCTTTTGCCTTACTGGGCTTCACAGCTCACCTTATTATTTTGCAGGTACCAGTCAAGCTGAGAAGAGAAAGTTGGTTGAATGAAATGAAGAAAGACTGATTGGAGATGCAAAATTTTGTATTGTATATATATACGTGTGTGTGTGTGTGTGTGCTGACGCTGAGTATGAGTTATATCTCTTTTTTGACAATTAGCCTTATGCATCCTATATGTTTTATTTTGATAGGGCATGTATGAGGCTTACTTGAACTCCTAGTTATCAAGCATGTGTTAATGAAGTGTTCTGATGAATAGTATGGAGACTAAGTCTCCTTTAAGGTTTTATAACTATCATGTTGTTTATCAGGTAAACTGCACTGCATGCGTTAAATGCATAAGTCTGAAAAATAGGGGAGCCTCTGCCAAAATTTCAGTAGTACTCAGTTGTTAAAAGAGAGAAAATTTTTATTAGTTAAATGCATAAGTGCATAGGATAAGAGTGCTTAGCTCTCTCAATACTTCCGTTGTGATATGTATTATGAAAAAGAAAAAAAAATAGCAAGGCCACGTAGGCCTTGCTCAGCCCAATCATGATGCTTGATTAAGTCAAATTGCACCCTCGAGGATTGGGGTCGTGATAGCTTGGTACCAGAGTAAGGCGGTAGATCACTGTGGAGAACTTCTTTTATTATTGCTTGTGATCATTAAAGTTTGAATGTTTAGTGGCTTCTGAACTAACCTTGTTGATTGTTGACTACTTTCAACATGATTGATAAGTGACTAACCCTTATTGTTTGATGTTGTGAAGGGTATAGTCATGGTTGAGACCAAGAGTGATGGCTAGAGTGCTGGAGGGTCAGCGTTATGTGCTCGTGACCCAGTCCAGGATGCCATAGGACATATGGCCTAGGCAATCGTCGATGCTATAGGCAGGGGAGCAGGAGGTCATCCCTCAATTGCACTCATCCCTAAAGCTCCTAAAGAGGGCATAAGGAGGGAAACACCCACCCAAGTTTGATGGGATGTCAGATTCCATTGAAGCAGAGGATTAGTTAGAGCAAATACAAAGGATCTTCGAGGTACAAAAAATCAACAAAGATCTGAAGGTAAGGGTGGCCACGTTTCAGTTCACTGGTGAGGTTATTCACTAGTGGCAGGCGGCAAGAGGTGTTAGAGCTAATGAGGAGTGGACTTTGGAGCTTTCCAAAGAGGCCTATTTAGCAAAGTACTTTCCTAATGCTCAGAGAGATGCTAAAGTGGTTGAGTTTTTGAGGCTCATGCAATGTGACATGACTGTAGGATATTACGCTGCTAGATTTGATCAGTTGTCACGATATGCATCATTGATGATCCCCACAGCTAGGGATAAGGCCTATCGCTTCATCTAGGGCCTAAGCTCCTCTATCTAATAGTGCTTGGTACCTTTCAAGTTGGAAGGCTATGCTGAGGCCGTAGATAGAGCACAATTAATTGAGTAGGATTAGGGCAGAGAAACCAATGCATCTAAGTTTAGGAAGAGAAGTTTTGGGAAATCTCACTCACATGGTAGCAAGGATAAGAGGAGGAAGGGGTATCCTCCTCGAGCATAGACCCCACGACTCGTTCTCTATCCCTTGGAATGGCCAGTAAGACTTGTTATGGTTGTGGACACGAGGGCCATTTCAAGAGAAATTGTCCTAAGCAGAAAGCCACGCAAGGCAGTGTACAGAGTAGCAATAGACCACATCTTTAGGGTTGGCCACCAGCACAGAGGGTAGATGCACCATTTAAAGGAGTACCTCCTATTTCTAAGCAGAGGACACAGGGTAGAGTTTATGCATTGACACAGCTAGACACCCCCTTGACTGCACAATTATAGAAGGTACATTTTTGTTGTTTCATACTTGGGTCAGAGTGTTGTTTGATTCGGGTGCAACACATTCTTTTATTTTATCTTCAATTGTTTGCGACTTAAGCATGAAAACAAAACCATTAGACTCAACATTGCAAGTTGAGTTGCCTATAAGGATGAGCATCACCTCCAGCAGAGTGTGTCGAAATTGTGATATTGACATGGTAGGTCATAGGATGAGGTTTGATCTGGTGGTAATGGACATTACTCCTTATGATGTGATTATGGGCATGGATTTCCTGTCTGAGTACCGTGCCATTATTGATTGTAGTCAAAGGAGGGTTAACTTTGTCCTACCGAGTGGAGTCCATTTTTATTTCTCCTCCATAGAGGATTATGACTACCCACAAGTTCATGTTGGTTACAAATGCGAGAAAGACTATGGTGGGTGGATGGCGAGCATGGTGGGTCATGATGATGTTGATGCTGGCATTAAATCTATGCCAATAGTAAGGGAATTTGTAGATGTTTTCCCCGATGAGTTGTTAGAATTACCTCTAAGGAGGGAGGTCAACTTCGTTTTTGAGCTTTTACCTGGCTTTTCTTCAATTTCAATTGCTCCACATCGCATGGCGCCTGTTAAATTACAGGAGTTGAAGGTATAGTTGGAGGAGTTGCAAGGCAAAGGTTTCATTCCCCCTAGCACGTCACCATGGGGAGCCCCAATGTTGTTTGCAAGAAAGAAGGATGTCACACTACGGCTATGTATAAACTACTAGCAATTGAATAGGGTGACAATTAAGAACAAATACCAATTGCCAAGGATTGATGACCTGTTTGATCAGTTGAGGGGATCTAGGTGGTTTTCCAGGATTAACTTGTGATCTGGATACCATTAGCTACGGGTGAGAGACGAAGATGTCCCTAAGACTGCATTCAGGACTAGATATGGTCACTTTGAGTTTGTCGCGATGCCTTTTGGGCTGACGAATGCTGCAACAGCTTTTATGAGCCTAATGAATCGAATCTTTCTCCCTTATTTGGATCAATTCATTGTCATGTTTGTGGATGATGTGTTGATATACTCAAAGTCTAAGAAGGAGCATCAATAACACTTGTCTATTGTGTTGTAGTTGTTGAGGGAAGACCAGTTGTATGCGAAACTTAGCAAGTGTGAGTTTTGGGGAAACCAAGGTGAATTTTCTTGGGCATGTAGTTTCTGGTGATGGGATTTCAGTCGACTCATCAAAAATAGAAGCTGTGTTGAGTTGGGAAAGAACGTGGAACATAACTGAGATCAGGAGTTTTCTCAGGCTAGCAGGTTATTATAGGAGGTTTGTGAAGGACTTCTCATGCATTGCAGCATCCATGACAAGACTTACAAAAAAGGGTGTGGTATTTGAATGGAATGATTCATGTGAGCAGTCATTTCATGAGTTAAAGAAATGATTAACCTCAGCACATGTGCTTGTCATTCCTAAGCGAGGTGTGGGTTATGCTATGTACTGTGATGCCTCACACTTAGGAAGAAGGAAGAGTAGTGGCTTATGGCTCTCATCAATTGAAGCCAAATGAGAAGAAATACCCTACTCATGACTTAGAGCTGGCAACGATGGTGTTTGCATTGAAACTTTGGAAGCATTATTTGTATGGTGAAAGGTTTGATGTCTTTACTAACTATAAAAGCTTAAAGTATATCTTCACTTAAAAGGATTTAAATCTGAGGCAAATTAGATGGGTTGAATACTTGGAGAACTTTGATTTCACACTTTAGTATCACCTAGGAAAAGCAAACGTTGTTGTAGATGCATTAAGTAGGAAGTCTAGAGGTTTGATGGTTGAACTTTAAGGTTTCAAATGGAAGGTGCATGAGTCATTGACCGAGTATGACTTGCACATCAATTCATCTAAAAGTGGTGCATTTTTGTGTCAAATGATTGCTCAACCTTCTATAATACAAGAAGTCTTATAGGCACAGAAGGATGATGAAGAGGCTAAAAGGATTAGAGCCCGAATAGAAGAATGTGAGAACATTGAGCATTGGACCGTGGACTCTTTTCGTGGGGTACAATATTTGAGTAGATTGATGGTCCCTCCAATTGAAGAGGTTAGGAGAGGATTGTTGAGTGAGGCACACCAGTCTAAATTTTTCATACATCCCGGTAGTACAAAGATGTATCATGACCTTAGGAGACACTTTTGGTGGAAGGGCATGAAGAAGGACATTGCTGAATATGTTGCTCAATGTTTAACTTGTTAATAGGTTAAAGTAGAACATCAAAAACCTGCGGGGTTACTACAGCCATTGCCAGTGGCGGAATGGATGTGGAAGCACATTACCATGGATTTTGTGGTAGGTCTTCCACATAGTAAGCAAGGTTGGAACAACACATGGGTGATTGTGGATAGGCTGACCAAGTCAGCACACTTCCTATCAGTGAAGGTTACTAATTCACTTGAGAGATTGAGTCAGTTGTACATACATGAGATTGTAAGGTTACATGGGGTACCTATATCCATTATGTTAGATAGAGATTCGAGGTTTACTTCTCTGTTTTGGAAGAGTTTATAACAAGCGATGGGTACAAGGTTGACTTTTAGCACTGCATTTCATCGCCAGATAGATAGGCAGTCTAAGAGAGCGATCCAGGTGCTCCAAGATATGTTGAGAGCTTGTGTGTTAGACTTCCAAGAGAAGTAGGCAGAGTATTTACCTTTGGTGAAATCCTCATACAACAACAGTTTCCAATCTAGCATAGGGATGGCACCATTTGAGGCGCTATATGGTAGGCCGTGCCAATCCCCAATTTTTTGGGCAGAGGTTGGTGAGACATCATTATTAGTCCCTGAGGTAGTAAGAGAAACCACAGAAAAGGTAAAGCAAATCAGGTAGCAATTATTGACAGCTCAAAGTAGGACTAAGAGCTATGCTGACTGAAGGAGGTGACCTTTGGAGTTTGAGATAGGAGATTATGTGTTCCTAAAGGCTCGGACAAGACCAAGAGTGATGCGTTTACGTAAACATGGGAAGTTATCTCCTTGATTTATTGTACTGTTAGAGATTCTAGAGCGTGTTGGCAAAGTTGCTTATTGGTTGGCCTTGCCTCTATAATTATCATTGATTCACAATGCTTTTCATGTGTGGATATTGCAGAATATGAATGGGACCCTTCTCATGTTCTTGATTGGACAGACTTTGCTATTCAAGAGGATGTCTCTTATGAGGAGAAACCAATACAGATGGCTGACTAGAGAGAACAAGTGTTGCGTCGAAGAGTGATACCACTTGTAAAGGTGATATGGCAATATCATGGGATAGAAGAAGCCACGTGGGAGCTAGAGTCTGAAGTCCAGCAAAAATACCCAGAATTATTTGAGAACTCAGGTATTTATTTAATTTCGAGGACAAAATTTCTTTAAGTGGGGGAGTGTTGTCACAGCCCTACCCTAAATAGTCGATTAAAATGTGAATTGGAACACTGATCTTCACAACTATGGTGAAATAGGACAACAGTGAAAATTGTGTGAAAATTCAAGTAATTAAAATGTAAAAATCAAGAACATTGAAAATTAATGATGAAAGGTCATTCATTAGACTGTGCTTGACTAGAGCTTTCCAACGACACTAAGAACGCACAAAACGGAGATCGGGAGCAAAAGATCAAAGAATTTTACCATCGATGTGGAGGGGATCCAAATTGATAATGCCACCCCCCCCTCTAATGAGCATGACCCAAAGAGCCACGTGGGAGCAACTCTACACGCGGGAGTGGAACTCACGCGTGGAGCTCTACTCCCACGTGTCTGCAAATGGGAAGGAGGAAGCCAAAGCCGACAATCGTCGTCCCCTTTCACTTCTCCTTGCAGTCCTCCGTTCCCCATTTCCTTAGATCTCCCCATCTTCTGATCAAGCCCCACTTGTAGAGGAACCAGGCAGTTCCTATTTCTCAGGAGAAATGGAACCACCTCGCCTACAACCTTCTCCTCTTTGTTGGATCTTCGCTCAATCGGCGGCATCTCTCACCACAAAGGTCGGGTAAGTCCCCTCCTCCACTCCCCTTCTCCCCTTATTTCTTTTTTCCTCTCCATTCTCCATTTCTCTTCTATATTTTCGATGAGCTAAATGGTGAGAAATTCATTGGATTCAGGAAATATGACGAGTAGAATGATATTGGATAAAAAATCCAACTATTCATATTGTTCCTTTGACGTTTTTGAGTGAAACTCCTTTGGTTTCATGAAGATCCGTCAAGAAATGACACCAAAATCTGTAAAAACCAACAACTAGGGTTGGTTCCAAAAATCATTCAAAAATCCAGCAAAAATTGATAGTTTAAGTAGAAATCAAAAGGGAAAAACACGGGAAAACAAAAATTCAAGAAATTCTGACCATTCTCATGAAATTTAGATAAAAAATGAAGTCACCTATGTCGCCGACAACGACAGAAATCCGATCACCTTCTCCAACAACGGTGACATTTTTCGGCTACCCCTAAAAATGTGAAAAAGGGAAAATTTTCAAATATGGACAAATCACACATGACCTCTTCATCTGCAAAGACGGATTGTCGATCCGGAATCGATTGTTCTATGAAATTGTGATAAAAAACTTGTTAGTGCATAGGAAAAACTTGAGATCTTATCATCCGACCATTAAAAAGATGATTGGAAGGCAGATCTGGGTAGAATGTAACTTCAATTACCCTTCCGTAATGAATTATGACAAAAATGACTAACCAATTATCAATAAATTGATGGGAGATCCCATCTGAATGTCCAATACTTGATCAGCAAATATCGAAGGTCAGAAAAGGAGATCAGACCATGAATTATAGCTAAAAGCATTGAATTGTGGAATAACTTACCTAAAATGTTGGAAATTGAAACTTCTAAATGTACGCGCTGGATCTAAACCAACAATGTAAGACCAATGGTGCTGATCTAATTAGATAGTGACCAATTGGTGTACAAATCCTTGATCTAGATATATGAGGTTAGATAAAAAAACATTGTGAATAAAGAGCTAGAAGTGATTATAGAAAATTGCATGGAATTATGAAATTTACTTAACGCTTGTATTCATTGTAGAGATTTGAGCGCAGCGTGAACAATGTTGGTAGTTAAATTTTGAGTTGTACCTTGAGAGCAAGTAAGAACCCTAAACCCTTCTATTCCTTAAATTCTTGTTGATATATTCTCTTGAAATTAACATTAAAAATGCGTAGAATAAATATGTTATCACCTTGGTTGAATGGATGATAGAAATTGTAATTACCTATTAAAATTGTTATGTAATGGTCTAATTTACTACGCTTAACTATTATGATGATGCAAACTACTGTACAAGGGTCAAGCCCAAGATAGTAAGCCCTGAGGGCTGCCTGGTAAGCTATGATGATGCCTTCCAAGATGGTAAACCCTGAGGTAAAGGGCTACCTGGTTGATTGCAACTAAGGTGAAGTCGCCCAAGATGCTAAATCCTGAGGAATGGATTGTCAAGTATTAAGCCTCCTAAGATGGTAAACCCTGAGGGAAAGGGCTACCTGGTTCCTTGGAATCATGGTGGAGCTGGTCAGGTATTGAGCCTCACAAGATGGTAAATCCTGAGGGAAAGGGCTGCCTGGTCTTTTGGGATCACAATGGAGGAACCCAAGATGGTAAACTTTGAGGGATGAGCTAGCATATTTGAGTTACCCAAGATGGTAAACCCTAAGGGAAAGGGCTGCCTGGTTGATTTTGACTAAGGTAGAGTTGCCCAAGACGATAAATCCTGAGGGAACCTGACTTTGGCGCGGCCCAAGATGGTAAACCCTCAGGATCTGGTTGCCTTATTGATTATACTCATAGTGGACTGCCCAAGATGGTAAACCTTGAGGGGGATGACTACTGGATCATGATGGTAATGTTGCGCCTGTTTAATATTGCTGAGGAAACCATTAAACGAGTATGCAACTTTGTTTAATGTTATGCTTATGGTTTGCATTTTAACTTTAGTATGAGGTCCATAACTTAGTTACTCATCAGTTGAATGTCCTGTGGTTGGAAATGAATGGGAAATTCTTATGGGGTGTGCTTGTTTGCATGCTATGGCTATTACGTCATATCTTAATTTGGAATAAACTGCAATTCTGTTTTAATACCCATATGCCTTACTTGATAGTACATGCTAACTACTTTGTAGATGAATGGTTAAAATGGAAATGAATGTTCTGGTGTTGGGTTTGAATGTTCTTTTGAGCGTAGCTTAACAAGAATGATTGGATATACATGGGTTTAGTTCTTTTCCCATATTGGGCTTCGCAGCTCACCTTATTATTTTGCAGGCACCAATTAAGCCGAGAAGAGAAAGGTGGTTGAATGAAATGAAGAAAGCCTTATTGGAGATGCAAAATTTTGTATTGTGTGTGAGTGTGTGAGTGAGTGAGTGAGTGTTGACGCCGAGTATGAGTTGTATCTCATTTTTGCCAATTAGCCTTATGCATCCTACATGTTTTATATTAATAAGGCATGTATGAGGCTTACTTTGACTCCTAGTTATTAAGCAAGTGTTAATGATGTGTTGTGATGCATAGTATGGAGACTGAGTCTCCTTTATGGTTTTATAACTATCATATTGTTTATCAGTTAAACCGCACTAGCTCTCAATACAATATTTCAAGGGATATACCCTGATTACTTATTCCTCAATAGTTCTTCAAGTCTTGAGCTCCTAAGTCTCCTTCTCTCTATCTGAGATATTGTAAACATTTACAATATCACAGTAAGCTATGCTTGGGAGGAGATAAAAATGTAATATATTGACAGTATAATCTCAATATTCAATTATCCTATGATTCATTATATCATAAACACATTCGTAGAGCAATATTATTTATATAGACATCTCATTACTTTGCCATGTGTGTTCATCTTTATACATACATTTTGTATATGGACAAATCCGCTAAAATTGTGAAAATAGTCAATAATCATTCACATACTAAGCTGATCAACTCCTTTTACTACAGGAGATTAGTATCTCAGCCAGTTACTATACTGGGAATTTCTCTTCTTAGGAAAAAATACTGATAATATACAATTACTTGATATTTCATCATGCTATCACTTAACGCATTTCACTATGCCTCAACATAAGGCATTTCACTATGCCACAACATAAGGCATTTCACTATGCCGATTTCATATGCATCATAATGCAAAGTAATCCAGGACTATCATTCTTGCAGTTTGATCTGTATAACGTGCCCGGATAACTGCTCTATAATCCACTTATACCATTATCAGTGAAAATTACAATATCCATGTTTGCATGGGGGGACCATGGCTGTCACAATAGCAGTGTCCCCATAATTGCCCCACTTGACTTTCAGCCTTTCTAAGGCTTGGTATTCAATATCATTAAGGTTTGGAGTACGGGTGGCCAAACCCTTGTAACTCTCCTAGCGTAGCATCCACAGGCCTACGCCTATTTAAAACAAAACCACAAGCTTCCATGCTTGTATGTAAAATAATACTTATGCATATTAGACTCTTTTGTCTATTTATCTAGGGCTGGAATATTTTCTACTCACCTATTCACTTAAGATTGTTCTCAATTCTCGTCTTAACCATTTCATACTTATTTTTTTTATCATTTGGTTGGATCATATTTATTTTTGAGGTATTTACTACAATATATTGGTATTATATATGTCAATACTTCTAAACATAAGATCATATATTAAACATGTATCTTCATGTAAAGGCATTATTAAAATCTACCTACCTTAATAGGGTATTCTTACTCGAAGTCTGCCATTGTCTTGATCAATGTCTATATGTCAAATCATAAGTATAATGACATCTTTCTGGTCAAGGTACATACTACATGGTCTTTTGATCATCCTTGTGTAGGATTATCTGAATCTTTGTTCCTTGAATCACATATGACTAAGGTTTTAAATCTTCTACACAAGTACTATCTATATCATACATAAACAATTTAATTTATATTGGTATTTCTTTTCTTTTATTATTTTTTATTATTCAAGATCTCATCTTGTTTGATCATCCTTATCTTGCTTGCTATTTTTATTAGAGTTAGATAATTTGCTATCTTTTTATGTTCTTATTATTATTACTAGTCAATAAGTTAATGTCTTACTGGTTAAAGATAATTTATTGCTTCCTAATACTAGCCAGCTCCTCCTTATTTCAGGATGACTTGTGCTTACCAATTAAAGTCTGCTCAAAGATTAGGTAATACAGCCCTCATGTAAGGAGGCATTTAGACCTCAACTTACATCAACAAGAGGAGAAGAAAAAACACTTGGCTCTTGTATACCCCCTATAACCACAATGTTCAGAGTCCACTAGAGTGACATCAGCACAACTTTTAACAAGGTTCGTATGAGCTCTTTACATTAAGTCCCTTCTCTAATTGATTGTAATTAATTTACATGGATATGTACAATGTTATCTATGGATGTTCATTATTCTCCTACTTTGGGCCAAGGAAATGGTAAATCATTCCTTATATTGTCCTACTAACTATAGTCCTTACTAATATTAAGTCAAAGTCATTCATTTATCTTAATTGTCCATGAATCTCTATATTTCATTAGATTACTTTTTTGGTGATTTATGAATATTGAAGCATAACCACTAATTTAACAATTATATCTACTAACTTAAAGACAATTAAGATGCTTATATACTTTGCCAATCAAATAACCATACACTTTAAATAGAATTGTACATCTATATCATTCTAAGGACATTTGTACTCTAATATACTAACATGGATGCTAGGTTATGAAATATATGAAATTTTACTAGTAATCTAATGGAATTATGCTAAAATCTCATGGCCCAATGTAAAAGTGACTCATTTCTTATTTCCCAAAATTCTTCAACCCCGCCCTATATTTTGCTTGAGAAACAAAAGAGCGATAAGAACCATCTCCTCCAACCTACCTCATCTGTATCTACCTCCTCCAACTCATCTAAACCCAGCTTAAGTGATATTTTTAGTCAACTTATTTTATCTCATGCCAAATTTAGATTATTTCAAGCCAAATCTCATATAATATTAGCAAGTGTGTAAAAGATCAACAGTATTTTTATTTTATTTTAATTCTGAAAGGTAAGATCGAAAGTATTGTAATCGTAGATACTCCCACACTCATCCATGATATTGCAATGTAAATCTAATGGGACGGGAGAATATGGGAGTCTACTAAAATACTGTTGGAAATCTCCCAAGACGCTCTAACTACCGAGCAGAAGCAAGGAACCCGTTACAAACCAAGGGAGTGAAGATATTAGTTTGGGTTTCTAGATTTACGCCACCAAATCTCTCCCTTTTGGGCCTACGAAACCAACGCGGACTCTCCTCGTTGCCGCTCTTGCAATTAGTTCTCTTCTAATCTGGAATTCTAAATTACGATGCGATTGCGAGGTAAGTTTCCATGTGGCCTCCCACTCTTACAAGATGTGCCCCACATTTTTGTCAAAGCATTGTCCATCTTATCTCCCGACTTGGATATCTGCTAGTCTAACTGCAGTGAGGATTGGATCAGTTTGCCATCTGAGGAAGTCTACTTCGGATCACTAGAAATGGATGGTAAATGATTTTGTACAAATAACTGTTAGCATTGTCCAATTGTTGTAATTCTTAGATGCTCGACGGTCAGATGAGCAGGCCAGATCAACCAAGGCGAGCCCGTCAGGTACAAGTGGGGTTGGGTTACGTAGCGGGACATCAACTTATCATGTAATGGCGCCCTACGGTAGCATTGGTGTCTTTTGGCATTCTCCCTTTCTTATTGACCACAAAGGGAACCAACAAAAGTGGAACCTTCCCAAGAAATTGCGGAAAAGCAGAACACAACCTCAGTTGCCTCTTATAATTTCCACAAACCAACTTCACTCAGTGTTCCTCCCCGTCCATTTTTTCCCCAAAAACGGCCATGGCTTCAGCTCCAGAGCAAACAACGGTATCCTCAATCATTGACATCGAAAGGCTCAACTGTATGAGCAGATCTAACGATGCAGATCTATGGATGAAACACTCCATTTGCAGGGTCCCTCCATTTATGTCTGATCCCAACACGAAAGCATACAAACCCAATCTTGTTTCAATTGGCCCTTTTCACCATGGTCAACCACACTTGAAGCCTATGGAAGAACACAAGCATAGAGCTCTTCATCATCTGCTGAAGAGATCGAAGAAGCGGATCGAAGATTATCGGAAGATGTTGGAAGATGTGGCTCAGGAGCTCATGGATTCCTATGAACAACTTGATAATGAATGGAGAGATCAGATCAAGTTCCTGGATTTGATGATTTTAGATGGGTTTTTCTTGTTGGAGTTGCTGTGCACTTACCGTGGGATTGTGAAGGATTATGGGGATGATGATCCTGTTTTCAGCTTCCATGGGGTTAACATTTTGAATTATATTGTTTCTGATATGCTCATGGTAGAAAACCAATTGCCCTTGCTGGTTCTTGAGAGGCTGGTGGCTGTTGAAAGTGGGACGGCTTTAGAGAAGGTCAGAATTTCATCTAACCCATGATTCAATTCCTTGTTTTCTGTTTCTAAGATACAGAAGAAAAAGACGCACCAAAACTGATGTCCGCCAATCTAGTCCCTTCATCTAGCTGGAGCCATCGGAGAAAATGAAATGATCCAAAGTGATACTTGTTGGATGATTGCAAGCATTATTCAGTATCCGATGAACTGAACGATTGCCATCGTCCAGATTCGAGTTGTCCGATCGACTGATCGCGATTGCTTATCTGGAACGATTTTGGAACTGAGTCATCTACTAGATGGTGCAGCAGATGGAGGGGTTGGATTGCAATTTAGATTTACATCATGTTGGAGAGCCCTCGTGAATTTTTTCATACTCCTTTCACGCTAATACTAGCTTCGAGGTGCCATTTATGCAAGAGTTGCTTCTTTTGTGATGCTTTATCGTTTGATAGATAAATTTGGATCATTGAAGCCCGCTGATTGGCAGCATTATGCCCTCGTTTAGTGGCTGACAAGAACATGGTATCTTTATTGACGATAGAGACAAGACCCTTGTCCCCCTCAACTCATGCTTTATATCTTCAATTGTGACCTAGCTTTTACTTTCAAAGTCATACATTTACACTTCGTGGGCGGTCTGGATCGTTCATCTGCTTTTACATCTTAAAGCCGAATGGAAACCTCTGGGAATCACCCTAAGGGTACACAATGATGTATGCAAACCACAACACCAGGAGAACAAACAAAATGCAAGAAAATAGAAAATACAGAGAAAGCACAAAAGAATAGATCCCCCAACAAGATATAGCTTTACAAGAATAAATCTAACCTGTTTCTTCTTCTTCTTCTATCCGAAGCCCAAGAGCACATTGAAATCAACTTCTTATTTTTTTCTTCTTTTCTACCTTTAGAAAATAAAACTTTACTCAAGGAAGACCCCAAAACCACCCAACACTTATCTTAGTATAGGTCAAATGCCCCCTTATGAAAGATAATGTAAGTTTGTCTCTTGGCTTCAAGTTACACGTCACTTAGTGGCGTGGGCCTACCCATATAATGTTGAGTAAAGAATGCAAGACACATGCCTTACTCAACAACTGTGGGACTTCATAGATAGGCTCTTAACACAAAATCTGGCTACACTCGATGATGGAAACGTTTTTCGAATGTTAAAGATGCCATAAAGTTCGAAAAATAAAGGTATAAAAATCTCAAGAAATCACAAGATAGTTTTCGATCCAATGCATCAATTTTGAGGTTGATCCTTGTCTAATCTGCCCAGCATGGATGGATCCTTGGTCTAGCAATAACAATGGTACGACATTTTATATACCCATTTAATTAGAGGACTAGAAACAAATTGCTTTTAGATTCGTTGCAGTGGTGTTTTTGAAAAAGAGAAGAAAAATGAAATTTAATGTGCAATTGGTATTAGTTTTGAAGTTCTGACCGGACTGGAGAAGACAAATTAATGAATGGTTGCCATCATTATGACTAAAATACTAGAATAGAGTCATACAACATTAGTAGTGGAAGAAATATAGAAAGTAATGAAACTAGTGTAAAGGGCTAGGGGCAGCAGGAAAAATTACCTTTTATCAGAAAAAAGAAAAAGAAAAACATAGTGGCATGTGGTTTGGAGAATCCTTGCGCGTAATTGTAATTAGAAATGGGCAGGTTAAGAACATTTAAAATCAACAGTAATACTAGAATCATCTACTTAACATGTTGTTTGATTTATTAGATATTTAGAGCTGAAGCAATTACATAAAAGAGTTGAATCATACAAAGGAGGGGTTCAGAAAAAGTGGTACCCAAACACTATCATGTGAAGCACCTATTTAGAAAGTGATTCCAAGCAAATCAACGGCTCAACGAAAAATGGATCCATTTTTAGCCACTCACATATGTGTAACCTCGGAGAGTATGAATGAATGACAATACTTATCTAAAGGAAAACCCATTTGAAAAACCATCTTTGACTAAACCCACTTGAAAAGCCATCTTTGACTGGTCCGTGCATCGCGCACACCTGACTTAGTAAACCACTGATGCGATGCGAATGGCTTAATTTCTACGTGATCCCACAGGAGAAGTATATTGGTTGTTACCGTCTGCATTGATGTGACTTCTTAGTATTTATTTCCTCCATTATTAGACATTCTTCCTACGGACCCAATTGATCTCACCTATCTTTATTATGAACTTTGCCATCCTTAATGTCTACGTGTCAATCATATTATACTATAAGAGAACTTCTCCCTCTGTTTTAAGGGTTATTGATTTGCAAGTTTGAATTTGGATTAGGATATCTAGGTGCTGGGCTCCAGAGGTCTCACCAAATCCTCCTTGACGACTTCGGAAATCTTTCGAAATATATTTTGTTTTGAATGAACACCGTTTTCTCTGCAACCTTCCCTTCTCTCTCTCTCTCTCTCGTGTGTGGGCACGCACACATTTACTATCTCCCCTCGTGCAAAGAAAGCGTGCCCTATGTCTGTTTATCAAACTAATTCAGCTCTATGATGTGGATTGTAAAATGGATGGTTAAGAAATTAAAGATTACCTTAGTAATCAAGTATTTACAAAGTAGATTTTTAAGATTGTCAAGGCAGGCAGCCATGGGTCACAACGCACTCTTCACACAACAGATTTACTTTGAAGTTGTGACTAGTGAGGAATGTTTCCCAATATTCACAGTAGAAAGTCGGCATTACATCAAGGGAAAAAAGAAGAAGAACGAAATGAATTTGGCATGGAGACGAGCGTTTTGGATCATGATAGAAGGTCTGGATTAGAATAGTGTTTTTGTGGCTGTAAATCTAACAACAGATATACATCTCCACAAGCAAAAACACCATATAACATCTTTTGTAACATGTGTTGTCAGTTCATCCCTCATGCTCCATGATGCAAGTGCTAGATCCCTTTTGCGTTCTGGTCAAAAACAGAAAGTTGATTTGACCTGCGTAAAGTAAAATGCTGATTAATTGTAAAATCATGTCGCCGTAGCGCTTTATTTGTTTTCAAAGAATTCAACACTTCCATCTATAATTGCACATTTTTTTATTTGATTATTATTGGAAAAGAAAAATAGGCACTCATTTTACTATAACCAAAAGTGAGTATCTAGAAGGGAGAAATACGATATATGCATATAAAATTAAAGTTTACTAGTGAAACAAAAAGAAATTACCTTTCTCATGGTAGTTATTATATTCAGCTTCACCTTTCTATTTTTATTTTTTTTTCTGTTTTTTAATGGTGATGAATTCTTCTTTGATCTCTCTTTCTTTTTCCTCTTCAATAACTAGCCAAATCTCTCTCTCTCTCTCTCTCTGACGCACTCACACATTCTATTGTGCCCTACTTATTTTATTTTTATTCATTAAAAATAACAGGCATTCTCTTACATTCCATGCAGAATTTCAAGTTCTTGAATAATCTTGTAGTTGGATTCTTTGTTCCCTCCATGAAACCAGTGCCAGAAATAGGGGAAGGTCTTCACATGCTAGACTTGGTCAGAAAAGCCATGACTATGGGCCCACCACCAAACCCTCAAAGAGATCTACCTTTTGCAGTCATGCGATCTGCATCGACCCTTCATGAGGCTGGAGTTGAGTTCCGTAAGAGCACAACAGAGAGTATCAGAGACATTAAGTTTAGCAATGGTATCCTAAGCCTTCCTGTGTTTATCGTTGAAGGTGGGACTGAGTCATTCTACCTTAATATCATCGCCTTTGAGCGACTTCACCCTAGCACAGGACGTGAAGTGAGTACATTCATTGCGTTCATGTATGGTCTGATCAACTCGGAGAAGGATGCTAGCTTGCTTCAGGCACGAGGTCTCATCCAAAGCACACTTGGGAGTGATGCAGCTGTTGCCAATCTTACTAAAGAGCTTGCGAGGGACATGTACTTTGATCCTTATAGTCCATTATGTGAGGTTCGCAATTTGATGAACGAGCATTACGTGAAAAGCATGAAGAAGTGGATCCGGCGGTTCCGCGAATGGCGTCACAATTTCAAGCAGACCTACTTTAGGAATCCCTGGACTTTCACTTCTTTAGTGGCTGCTGCTTTCCTTCTAGGACTCACTTTTACTCAAACGTGCTACTCAGCCTTGCAATACTATAAAAGAACATGATAGACTGTTGCTGACATTGCCCAACTTCAGATACTAGTGGCCTTTGTATTTGGAACTCTTACAATGCAGTGATTAGTACCAATTCTTTTGTTTCTTGTGCATGTGGATACGTATATTTTGTGGTAATGTGACGTATATACAATGACAGTAAACTACAAAAGTTCAAAAGATAATAAGATACTAATATGTCTCATATCTGGGGGCTTGGAGTAGACTCTGCCTAATCTAGTCCCTATGCTTTATAACCAACTAGATAGTAGTCCCTATAATAATTAATTCTACTAGTGCAATAATGCCCGCATGCAATTGACAATGTGTATGTACACACACGCACCTGTTTTTCTTACCTGGAACACCTCTTTCTGTAGAGAGATAGATAGAGAGAGTGAGAGTATAGTAGTGGCTCAAGTAAGAAAAGAGGTATGTGTGTGTGTGTGTCTGATCAGGATTTTCACCTTCATTGAAAGGTGATTTGCCTATTCGATGTGGATATCAAATTGAGAATAGATGGCAACATGATCCTTTGTCTCCCACTTAGAAATCTAGCCCAAGATGAATCGAATAATTAATCGGTTAATTGATTGGTTAGCATGTCAATCAACCAACATAAGAAAAACCATCAATCGCCTCTTAAGCCCATGAAATATACGTGCCACCTATAATTTTCTATTTGAAGTGGTTCAATTAATGGGTCAACAATCATCTCCTTGGAAGGATAATATCCCACTGTAATCTCTTTCTTACCATATATATATTATACATATCACATCGTGCACCTTGACGTACTCTAATTAAGCGTGTAAGTTATATTACATCGTGCGCCTTGACGTACTATGATATCATAAGTTATCAATCACTTGGTGTTCTTACATCTCAAAATAAATAAATCCAAGTGATGACTTCTTTGATCGGCAGTTAATCCTAGATTAACAGCCAAAATCATCTGATTAGCCCTTAATTAGGGCAATCTTGAGCTAGATGTTGGTTTTTCTAACTTTTAGACCATCATTTGTCATGTTTGGTTATCAATCTATGTCATGATTCATCGAATCATGTCTCTTAATCAATAAAGGGTCAGTCTCTTTTATCTTATGAAGAGACTATCTAACCATTGGATAGATCTTTATCACTCATAATTAACATCTAATTGTTAGTTCTAATCATTTTCATTATGATTCTCTTAATCTTTATGTCTAATTAGTTATTTACAAGTAACTTCATGATTACGCATTGATTTGATGGTCATATCGCTCTCTATTCAGCCAATCCTATGGCACCTGATCAAATCGACAGTCAAGATCTAGAATCTTAAATATGTAACTAGTAAGAACAAATAATCCACGAAAGGAAGATCAAACCCTAGAGCATCCCCTTAAGTACCCTGAAAAGAAAACTACTCACTCATGTTCATAGTTTTAAACTAGCTCTGATACCATAAAAATTCGCGGAACGTGAATTTTATGAATTACACACAATAATAGAGACTATGAAAACTCTAGGATATGTGTAAAACATAAACAAAACATCAGAGATTGGAATACCTGAGAATGAAAACTGACATTCAAACTGTGAGAATACAAGACTAATCAAAGCTCAAGACTGAGAAAGCTAGAGATCGATGATCTTACATTGTTACAAACATTGCCTCTTATAGGCAAAGAAAGCAGAAAGCAAAAAGCAAACCGCGTGAAAGGATAAGATTCCTTATCACGATGTAAAATAAAGCAGAAAGGCTGACAGATGCCTTAAATTATTACAAATGACACACCGAAAGTAAAGGCTGACAGATGCCTTAAATTATTGCCAACGACACACCAAAAGCAAAAGGAAGATTCCTTTGCCATTATGTAGTGGTTGGGCCCGCCACAGCTTCTCTAAAGCTGGAGACGTGAGATGTCGCGTTCAATTTCTTGTAGATGGTCCAAGAGCTGTTCCCCAGAAAGCATTGTATTTTCAACTTGATCCAAGATATCTTCCCATGCGTTGTCCCTTGTAGCCATAGTACGGCATAAACCGTATTTGCGTATGAGAATACGCTGTAAGACACGGGCCTTTCCAATGACCTCATCCACGGCTGCCAACTCAGCTTGGTGCATAAGTCGTGCAAGGTTAAAGTGCTCCTCCATGGATATAGAGCCATCTTGTCTTGGAGTAAACTGTTCAGCTCTCCAAGCATAATATTCATCAAGCCAATCCATTGTGCCTCCTGATAAAGGGAGATCTGTTAGCCTTCGTTGAGCATGTTCTAAAGGTGGTAACTCCTGTGGTTGTTGCGGTGATAAAATCAGTTTCTAAGGTCTAATCATCCTTTGATCAGCCTAATTTGGGTCATTGAATAGTATTTAGTAATTTTACTATTTTATAAGTGTTCAAATAAAGGTTTGCATCTCAAATCTAGGTCCAAGTCATTGAGATGATTGCAATGGATGTCTCGGATCATGATTTGGACCTCTGTAGCTCCACAATTTAGCTTTGAATGAATGGACAGCTCAAAATTATCTTAAATCAATTAAAATCAAACAGTGTCACGGGGACGCGCATGACGAGTGCACGAAATGTGCATGTGTGTTCCACCATGTGGTGGCGAGGCTGCATGCACAGCCCCCACATGAGCGCTCGTGCACCGAATGCTCATGTCACCAAGGCACGTTTCCAGTGGCATCTTGGGCGTGACCCAACTAGGTTGCTGTCACTAAGGATGACGACTGAACTAGTCTACCATCGTTGGAGAAGACAACCGGACTTCTGTCACCGTCGACAACACCCACAATGCCCAATTCTCCAACTTTTACACCATTTTGATCAGTTTTTCACATACATTCACTTTATGACCTTCCCATCAATTGATTTTGCATGAATCTAGGGTTTTTACTCAATTTTTACACGTTTATATAATTCTTCTTTTTACTATTTTCATAATTTTTGGCATCCCTAGCCATCAGATCACTAAGAGATTTCATGGGTTTGTTCCTTGTTTCATCATGCACAAGATGAATGGTTTGGACCATCCATTTGACACCGTTTTATTGGTTAATTTTCAAGACAACAGTAATGCTTATACACTCACTAGAAGACGGCAATCCACGTTATTTTCTGGCTTTAAAAATGGTGAAATTCAACTTAAAGTCAACCAAAATGGGGAGGGGGAGAAAGAGCGGCCTACCTTAGGTCAAGCTAGCCAGAGGAGGGAGCATTCCGTCATGCGCACACACATGGGAGGGGGAAAGTGGCATCATCTTCATTGTTGTCAGCATCGGCAGTCGTGGCTGGTGACACAAGGAACGAGGAGAGTAGTTATGGTGGGGCAAATTTCGAAGCAAGCATTAATGGTGGGGGAGGTATATTTAAAGTCCCCATTAATGTGTTTTTAAAATTTTTGTTATTTTAATAAAAAAAATTCATTTATTATTGCAATGATCACTTCCATACCCATTTAATGTTTTTCAGTGTCTTGTTTTAGTGCCCGTCCTCGTGTGCCCCACACATACAATTACATTTCTACCCCATATGCTTATTTATTTAAATATAAAAATTAAAATAATTAACCATTTTTTCTCTGGGCTTTGATTTTAGCATTCTCAATGGCCTTGAATTCTATTTCTCGAGTATAGTTCAAATATTGAGGTTTCAACTCATGATTTCATCTATAAAATTATCAATTCCCTAATTTCCCCAATTTTCACAAAATCCCAAAATTCCACTATATGCATTTTCCAGAATTAAAAATTAATGGGTATTACATCTCCATCGAGTTTTCCTCCTCCTATTCATAGGGTTTTCCTTATGCATTGGGTTCAGGAACAGACCTAATGGTCTATTCTCATTTCTCACTTAAATGGGGTAGGGTGCCCTTATCAAACATGCTCCTTGTTTAAGGCGATTTTTTTTTTTTTTTGGTGGGATGTTACATTCATCCCTCCTTATAGGAATTTCGTCCCTGAAATTCTTTCCATGTTATCCTTCAATAATTTTCAAACATTTATATATCACAAGATATATAGATCATACAAAAAAAATTTCAAAGTCACATGCCAATAACAATTCCTTGCATATCATCCCTCAGGTAGCAACTCATATATATAAACCAATGTATATTTCCAACCATCCTAGATCAAGTAACTCATATTATGGTTAGAATGTGTCATAACACCACATAATGCAATTAGCACAAGTCACACTCTCATCCAAGAGCTAGTATAAGTAAATCACCACCATGATACAACAAGAGTATCTCAGCTCATATATACACAATTTTATGCCAAGTCTATACCAGAGCACACTACCTCACTACTGGGCAATGTATATCAATCACACCATATCATATTAACTCTTGAGCAAGCAATACATGCCAATCAAAGTTGGAGCATATCTGCTCATCAACAAAGAATCCAAGCCTAAACAAAATCAAAGCATACTAGCACAATAACAGGCAATCATATACCAATTAGAATTAGAGCATACTAGCTTAATAATAGGCAACCATAAGCCGATTAGAATTAGAGCATACCAGCTCAATAATAGACAATCATATGTCAATCAGAATCAGAGCATACCAGCTCAATAACAAGCAACCATAAACCAATCAGAATTAGACCATACCAGCTCAATAGCAGGCAATCATATGCCAATCAGAATCATATCTGCAGCACAATCATACTGTGAGTATGTAGAAGCCTACCACCTATAAGCTCGCCCCCTAGAAGCATACCAGTGCCTCTCACACCTGCCCTCATCAGTCGCCTTCTTAGGCTGCCCTCATTGGCCACCCACAAGTATAAGTCATAAATCAATGATGATTATACATAAGAGCATGCTTTCATACTAGAGATACTTACTATCACACCTCTCACCCTCGTGAGAAATCTGGCTCATATACATAATATAAAATAGTATCCATGTCACTGCTATCCTAGATAACTCAATAATCCAGCGATAACAATTCACCAGACTAAGGAGACTATTAACCTTAGTCATCAATTTGTGCTAATCCAAACCTATCGCCATCTCAATGATCTACCTCTCTATCAATACAGGTATTGCTGTCAAGGAGATTCACCCTCTTTGACCATAATTAATATTCACGTACATTTACAGGAAAGATGAGTCCTTCAAATACTTAGCAAAATGCACAAGGGTTTCCTGTGTCCCTCAAAGTCATGGAATATACAAAAACATCATTCACTACATAATCATGACTCGTCTCAGTAACCTTTAGAAATTCAACTCATCATATCCATACATACTATTACTATACGAATTTCATCAATTGATATCTCCCAGAACTTGTGATAATCATAATAAGTTCTAAAAATTGTCTTAAAGACATCTTAGTCACAATCCTCAAATCAATATCCACCAATACCATGCATATCAAAAGTTGATCATATAGATAATCAATATATGATAGAGAATATCTCTATTAGTTCTTCACTGTGGTGCTATCACACAAGTAATAATCTATGCATAGCAATAGGGATTTGTCTCTCTTCTCATAAAGAGTTTTAATTTACCCAATGTAGACCCACCAGGCATGATAAACCCTCATCAAATAACTACTATAGCTGGAACCCTTCCAACTCAGTTGGGAATATCCTATATCGCACCTTAGAAAGTGACGCTATGTCTGATGCCAACCTAATATCAACATGAAAAAACAATCTCTCGTAGTGTAAAATCGTAAAACATCCTTAGGACCATTATGAATTCTTGCACACCATATGTGTGCTAAATCTGTGGCGGCTCTTTGTCATCCATTGTCACAAAAATAACACAAACCTCAGTGATGCTCTTCCTATACAGAAATGAGGTCATTGATTGTTCAAGTAAACTAAAAGTAATCTCTTCCTCAAGGCAACCAACTGTCCCCTAATAAATAGAATCCATCCTAAGGATGGTATCCTAATCAGTCATATCAGGTAAGATTTGATTAATATCCTTCCTTTCACTCATCATTAGCATCATAACATCCAACTTAGAGACTATCGCATATACAAATGTATTCATCAAGGTGCTACTACATAAAGTACAAAAATGACTAAATCTTAGATTAAGGAGGATTCTAACATAGTTACCGGCAATCAAAAAATATTTTCCACCATTTGGTTTGAGGCCTGTACTTGCCTCCAAGTAATGGAAAAATTTATCATTGATTATGTGGGGACATCTCTACCATGTCCTTAATGTCAGATCGTCTGACTCACTATCCAATGGAATAGTCTCTAAAGGAATATTTTGACTCTCCACAGTCAAAACATTTAAAGGATTGCCACTGTGATGGAAGCTATTGATGCTATCACCACTGCTACGGTGGTCTACTTGCTTTAGGACATAATTATCTAAGTGTTTGTCCTTACAACTAGTACTCCTTTTATCTATATCCCAACACCACCTGATCAAATGTCGCTGGCTCAATGGCCTCTGTTGTTGTGTCAATGCAAGATCTCTTACCCTTACTAGGCTGACTCGAACTACCCAGGTTCGAGTTTCTGCGGTCAACCTTGGTCCTAAGAGAATCCCTCTTTACATAGAGGTTATGTCTACAACCTCGCTACAAGTGCAAAACGCGATACAATCACTTGATCCCTCAATATAGGTGTCAACATATAACAATCTATCCACGGTTTCCTTCTTCATGGGGAAGGAGTTAGGGCAAGTCTCTTCAGCTGTGTATACCGGTTCAATACCATTGAACCATCTAATTCTTCACTTAAAGTTGCAAACTCTCTTAGTTTCCTAAAACACTAATTACCACAAGCCTTCCCAAGGGCCTTCTAGATAAAAGTCTCAGCGATAGAGGATTCATCTCCTCAAATAACCATCCTTAGAATCCTTGTAATTATATTTTCAATGTCCTCATCTCCACCAATTCACTTTCTTGAATTAATGAATTATTTCATAGTCATATCAAGCCAAATCATTTACAACTCAATCAATTTCACACCCAATGAAATTTATCCTTTATAATACTTCCTTAGTCATTAGAAACCACACTATAATCTCTATTCACTCCCCACTGATGTCTGATATCAAAAATTTTGTAAGCGCGTGAACTCGTTAGTTTTTATCTCACCTTATTCTCACAGCAATATCCATTCTCTATTCTACTTCAATAAGTATCTCTCCCTACTTGATTCACATCATTATTACTAACTATAATCATAAGGTGGTTGTCATATTCTTCAAGTGCTATGTGTCTCCAATCATAATTGAAATCCTTTGAATGATTTATAAGCATTTACTTTTCATGGATGATTGGCTATCAATATCTCTGTATACACTAAACTCACTAGTTTTTGTCTCATAATCAATTATTTCACCCATAGAAATGCTAGGATCTTACTTTATCTAATTTTCAATGATTTTCACCACATTAGAATTTATTCGTCAAATAAGTCCACTTCAAGTTTAACTTAATATAATACTTCTTTCAATGTTCTCGCATTCTCATTAGTTGTAATCATTTTTGATTCTCAATCATTCTTATCATACTATTATTATTGTAATAACTGTTAGGCTATTTCCAAGAGTTTATACGTACAATCTAAGTTAGAACTTGGACTATTAGAAGCAATCCACATATTAAAGTTAGCACTAAGAGAAACTGCCTTAAAATCTTTATTCTGATTCTTTACTTTGAGGATCATACACTTTTCATGAATGTGTACTTCCTTTACTCATACAAGGATTTAAAGTCTCATATTCTCTAAGAAAATCTGCCAACTTTCATGGTATTATCTATTTCATAATTATCAATATCCTCCATATGAGTTATCTCTATAACTCATATTTAGGAAACCACTTCACCTTATGGATGGTATGTGACCTTTAGATTTGTTGGAATGGCTGTGATGGAATAGATCTAGGCTCTGATACTAAATTGTGATGCCTTGGGTTTTACCAACAATAGAATAACAATTTATAAAATGTGTCAGGATCCCTGCTTTAAAACTTCGATTTTTAGATTGACCAAAAAAAAAAACTCGAATAAAAAGCACTTATTTCAAAATCCTCAAGTCATAAAACCACAAAACAACAAATTTAATGGTGAAATGAAATCCCATTTCTACTTAAAATTTGACAAAGTCTCCACTATATTTTAGACCATTGCACATCATACATGTGATACAAAATCACATGATAAACACAATACATGACACAACAATTGGGAGACTCAGTCTCTATGCTCATCCACCCAAATCAAGCACAATTTTTAATAAAAATTTAGGCTCCAATCATGGATGAGAAAATTAAGTCATGACAAAATACCAGGGTTTGTCCATACAGCCATCACATCTAACATGAATTCATATCCTCACATCCAGGTCACATTGCAATTATATTAATATACAGTCCCTAAACAATTAACCAAAGTGAGGTCTCAAACAAACCTTATCATCTCTGAAATTTCCTCAATATCCATTGAAAATTGTCTTCCCTTTTGTTTACTTTATAGGTGCATCAACTTATTGCAACTCTCTATATTTGAGGCATTGCAAACAAAGCAATGCCTTAGCAAGCTATTGCTTGTGTAGGTGACCACATTTAATATCCATTAAAATCATATGTAGTATATCGTGTGAAGATCTGAGATTCTAATAAAGTTCATGGATATGAAACATACGTATAAAAAGGTTGAATCATCATATAGTAAGAACAACACGATGCATGGATAATACGATGTTAGAATCACTTACGAAAATCAATGAAAATCTAGTTTTGAGCATAAATATCAAAATATAATATCCAAATGTCATAGCAAGTATAACAATGGACAATGCATGCTCATACAACTGATAAAGCTAGTATCAATCAAATCAATCATTATAAGCATGGATGCATATCATAAATAACTGAGCATGTAAGTCAATCACATCACTAGAATGTCCCACCACACTCTCACATCTGGTCATGAGTACTCATACTAATCCTAGGTCTCTCGCTTGTAGCTCACACACCATGTAGCTCGCTCAGCTTGTAGGCCCACCCACATTTGGCTGCCCACATGGACTTCACCTAATATATCCATACCACATGGGTCCCTCATCTGTAGCTCGCACACTAGGTGGCTAGCCCAGCTTGTAGGCCTGCCCTCATCTAGCTACCCACATAGGCTTCACCCAATATATCCATACCACATGGGTCCCTCACTTGCAGCTCAAACACCAGGTAGCTCACCCAACCCATAGGTCCACCCACATAGGCTTCACCCAATGTATCCATGCCACATGAACATGCAGAATAAGATTGTGGACTACTATGTTGTAGTGGCAACCACTCCAGGGTATCCACCACTGCCATTCACCATCAACACCAAAACATGAGACTACTATCCACCATGCATGGGGGCTGGTTAGACATGTGTGAGTGGCCTTCCCATGATTACCACAAATCGCACGCAGTGCCCATCATTAGGGCGGTGTCTATTATCCATAATACTCAGAGGGTGGGTGGCCAACCCTCCGACCCTCCTAACATAGCATCCACCGGGCAAAAACACACTTCATAAATTAGTGAAACCACAAATCAAGTATCAAAATCAATGCACAACTATCCTCTATAAAATCAAATTGAGGGAGTAATTAATATATCAAAATCATGCATTTTAAATTAGTGTATAATATCCTCAAATAATCCAATCGATGCAACATAAAAATGTATCAAGAAACAATGCATACATCATGCACATTAAAAGGTATTATACACCTTTGTAATACACACTAAAAAGTCATCTTAGAAAAATCATGAGTTTGGCATATGCATCCGTTCATCAAATGGTCCATATAAATAAAGTTATCAAGTAAATAATCATGATTTATAAAATCATAGGATAATAAATGTAGTCACCTACCTTAGACTAAGTACCACTTGTATGTATCTTACAATCAGTTGGACCCCACTCTAGGGTGGTTCACCACAAGTCCATCACTTGGATACATAACACATCCAGTCATACTCAGAATCCACTTTATCTAACTTGGATTCCTAATTACACAGCATTAGGTTTTCGTATTTCATTACATTACGTTTGCAACATTCTAATGATTCCCAGTCCTAGAATCTTAAGGAGGGGTCCACTCTAATTGGCTATAATTCAAATCATGCTTAATTAGGCCCACTCATAGCTATTTAGTTCTTCTTCTTAATTATGTCAATGCATATTTAGAGCTATTAGGCTCAGATCATAGCAATTTCAGGTAATTTATCATTTAAATCAATTAATCAGCATTATTATACGAATTTCATACTCAAGCATATTTAATCATAGTCAAACTAATCCATCTAGCAATTAAGACAGTAATCTTACCTTAAACAAGTCAATCTGAATAACCTCTAGCTATCTACTTATTAGGATCATCTACCGGTCGCCTCAATTGTGCCCAATCATCAAACATCCACACTAATCTCGTTAAAGATCTTCACTTGATTGCCCCAGATCACACAAAAATTTAGTAGTTCTGACTAAGTAATCCAATTAAGAATTCTAAATGGTTTGGATCATCAAATTGGACCCAATTTCATACCTGGATCTTCAATTGATATCAACCGTTGATCATGATTGGCTAAATCATCTGTGTAGATGTATTAAATCCAAAATATCTTGATGGATCTTAATCTATACTTTATGAGGATCTTAATGGACCATTTAGATCTGAAAATAATGTTAGATCATCTCATATTAGACGATCTAAAGTTTGATCGAGAGTCTGGTCAAATTGATGGTTAGATCTTCCTTAATCAATGAAATGGAAGATGAGTATTGTTCCTCACGTCACAAGGATCACAAGAGTAATCTCAAATCTCTGAGATCCTTCTTGGATCATCCATAATCAATCGTTGAAGTTTAAGAGTGTAATAGGGTTTATCGAGTCAACTCAGCTCCCTCAAACAAGTTGGGAGCAAGTTGACTCACTCCAACGTGCTAGAGTGAAAATAGGGAAGGGAAAGATGGTGACTAGTATAACCGACCTGTGCATGCTGGTGTGCAAGGTTGGTTGTGCCAGAATGGGAACCCCAAAGGTGGAGACGATCAAGGATAGGGAACAAGGATTCCTAGCTGTGGGGTGCTGGTCAGCCATGGAAGACAGGGGGAAGGTTTCGGATACCCTTCGGACATGCACCTAGATCTAGTCAAAATCTTGTCAGAGGAAAAGGAAAGGGCGGAGGAAATGGTGGTTGAACTGGAGGAAGGTGAAACAATAGTGGGAGGAGGTCGGATAGGGGAAGGAGAAGGGGTCATTGATCATGTGCACTGTTTTCTCTTCGATCAATGGTCCAGATCTCCATGGATCTTGAATAACCATAGCATTTTGGTTCTTGATCATTCACTAAAGAGATTGATTAGTTCAGATCATTGATCTGAGTAGTCGTCTTCTCCAGCAACAGCTTGCAACTCTGGCCACCAAAAAAACCTTGTTTTTCCTTGCTCGTCGATGTAACAGACTTTTTTAGTGAGCTGGGTGCCTGTCCTTCCTCTTTCTTCTCCCTCTTCTCCTCCTCCTTCATCCTCTTCTCCTTCTCCTCCTTCATCCTCTTCTCCTTCTTTTTCTTTTTCTTTTTCTTCTTCTTCTTCTTTCTCTCCATTGAGTTTTCCTCCCTCTATTCATTGGGTTCTCCCTATGCTTCGAGTTTGGGAACAGACCTAATAGTCTGTTCTCATTTCTCACTTAAATAGGGCAAGGTGCCCATATCAAACACGGCCCCCTCCTGTTTAAGGCAGTTTTTCTTTTTTTTTTCGGGGGTGGGGGGGATGTTATAATCTTAATTTAGCATTAGTTAGTTAGTTGTTTGCATCTTAATTTAGTTTTAGAAAATTTTATTTTTAGTTTCTAATTTTAGTTTTAGGAATGTTTTAATTTAGGAATGTTTCATTTTTAGCAAGTTTCCTTAGTTGAAGATTCCTAGATTCATTCATGATATTTTTGCATTAGTTTATTTTATTAAATGCATCTTAATTGGGAAAGTTTCTAATTTCATTGAATACTTTTACTTTTAGAAAGCTTCCTTTAGTTGTAGTTTCTAATTTGATGTATGTTTCCAATTCAGTGTTGTTTGAATTCCTAGCTTAATCAAAACCCTCTTTCTTTGGCTAAGATAAGCAACTTAAATAAGATCCAATCAATTGAAAATTTTATAAGATTCCTCATGGGATCGACCTCTCTAGTGTGCAAATTACTACACTAGTTTGTGAACCTGCAAGTAATTTTAAAGCTACACCAAGTTTTTGGTGCCATTGCTAGGGAATCACAATGGATTTGTGGTTGGTTCTCCATTTAGATTGTTTATCTCTAATTTTAGTTTAGGTTGCATTAGATGAGGGTTTTTGCATCATTCTTACATATTTTGCTAATTCCTCACAAATTGACCGTCTTTCTTTATTTTTGTGTGAGGAGAATTTGGCAAAAGGAGTAGTGGCAATATTCTTGGCCAAAGCTTCATCAACTTAATTAAGATTTTCTTGCTTTTTTATCTTAGGTTTTTGAGTGAACTTGTAATGAGGCCCCATTGTGGTGTGCATTTATTTATTTCATTTTCAATGGGTTGTAATAATACACACACTTGATTTTCACCAAAAACCCCACTGTAAGCTTCTCTCACTCTCTTTTGTTTTCTTCGTGTAGTTTATGTATTGGTTGGTAGTGTAACTCATATAGTTTAGGGTCATTTATTACAACTTGTTGCATCTTATTTATGGTTGTTGAATTATATTGCACCTATTTAACAAAGTTTACTTTGTTGGAGTACATGTAGGTAGGCATTAGTTTCCTTTTCTTGTTTTGCATTGCATGCTTATTGCTTTATGGTGGATGGAACACACTGATAGTAATGGCCCCACATGAATCCACATAAGATAAGGACTGTATTTCATCACTAGATCCTTGGTCCACCAAAGTAATCAAATCAATTTCTTGTATGTTGTGGTCCCAACCCTTGAAAGTTTAATTTAAAATCAAGTAGAAAGAGACTTAGGGTTTCAAGCTTATAGGACCCTTTTGAAAAAGAAGATCTATTGTTACTCTAGTGGCTTTTGAGCATTGTAGTTATAGTGGGTATCCAAAATCCTCCTTCCATGAGAATTGTATTAACCACTTTAGAGTATAACCTAACTGGTAGGGAGTAGTCGAGCCTGGATAAATGAGGAGTTATCTAAATCTAGGTCTAAAAGTTACCACCTTGTAGATTAAAAAAGATTATCAAAATAGCTCTCTAGCATTAGGGGTTGATTGATTGTGTGCCATCGAGAGTTAGGAGTCACATTTAGAGCTAGGTTGCATCATTTAGATAGTTTTGCATTATAGTGCATGTAAGGTTGTCGATCTTAGAACATTGAATTAGTACCATTAGATCCTAAGATTGAACATACCCATAGGCAAGGGGTAAGAAATCAAATTCTTAACCCCATGGCAAACCCACTAGTAGTAGTTGAGCACAAGGCCAATAAAGATTTCTATGCCCCACTCCAATTAAATATCCCATCTTGCATCACATTACCACCCACCCATCATACCACTTTGAACTTAAACCTGGAGTCGTACAGTTACTCCTAATATTTTATGGTGGAGAGAGTGAGGATCCATACCTACATATCAACAAATTCCTTGATATTTGTGCTACATTCTAATTTCAAAATTTCTTAGATGATTCTATAAGACTTATGTTGTTCCCTTTCCCATTAACAGATCATACCAAATCATGGATGAATTCTTTAGAGGTCGGTTCCCATTGCCACATGAGACCAGTTGTTTAAAAAGTTCCTGACAAGTTCTTCCTTGTCCATAGGCCTAATGCTCTTTGTAAGGAGATAACTAATTTTCACCAAAAATATTATAAGCAATATTGTGAATGCTGAGAAATGTGGAATGAATTGCTGTAAAAATGCCCCACCATGGATTTGAAAATTGGTGGCAAGTTTAGTACTTCTATGAGGCACTTACACCTTAAAATAGGTAAATGGTAGATGTAGCTAGTACAGAGGCCCTCATGTTGAAAAATGAAATAAAGGCTTAGGAATTTTTTCAAACTTTGGTTGACAATTCCCAACAATGGGACTATTCCAATAGGAGAGATAGAAATACTCAGCCTCAAAAGAAAGGAGGGTTGTATGAAATAGGAGTGGCCTTAGATATGTCATATAAGCTCGACTCCTTGATTGAAAAAATGGACAAAGTTGACAGTATGTTTCAGAGAATAGATGCCTATATGACTGTTAATGCATCCATTAAGCCTCCACAAGAGGTTGGTGCTATTTGTTTTAGATTGCCCCATTTAACCACAGCATATCCATTTAATAAAGTATGCACAGAATATCTTTTAGAATAGGCAAATGCAATGAATACATATCACAGCAACAATCCTTACTCAGAGACCTATAATCTAGGATGGGTTAGGCACAGTAATTTGTCATGGTCTAAGAACAATTACTAGGGAGGCCCATCTATAAAATCCTTGGACAAAACTTTTCTAAAGCTTCAGTTCCCCTACAGCCACCTAGTTTTCAATTCCCTCAACAACTAATGAAACCAACCTTTGAGGAAACTATACAATCGTTTATGGAAAAACTTTAAAACACTTAGATGAAACTAGATAGGTCATCATTGATAGTAAACATAGATCAATGTTAATTCTCAAGCTATTATCAAATTAGATATGTAAATTGGCTAGATGTTAGCTGCTTTTTGAGTGATAGAGGAAAGGGATAGTTTCTTAGTCAGCCAATTCCAAACCCTAAGGGCCAGTTTGAATTAGGGTCCAACTCACATACCAAAAGATCCTATGAGTAAGCATAGTCTTACCACCCTTAGGATTGGCCTCCAGGTTGATAATAAAGTAGATTAGACTAAGGAAACTATAAAGGAGAATGAACCATCTAAAACACTGGAGAAAGAGTAAAGGGAAAAATCTCCTACTCCATCTAAGCCTATATAGTAGAGGCACCTTATGTGCCTAAAGGCCCATTCCCTCAGCTGCTGAACAAGGCTAAGAAAGGAACCATTTTCCATGAGATAATGGATGTATTCAAGAATGTACAAGTCAATATCCCATTACTCAATGCAATTAAAGGCACTCCTACTTATGCCAAGTTTTTTAAAGAGATCTGCACCACAAAAGCGAAAGCTTAATGTACAAAAGAAAGCCTTTCTCACCGAGGAGGTGAGATCTTTGATCCAACACTAGACCCCTCCCAAGTGTAGAGATCTAGGTTGTCCTACCATCTCTTATGCTATAGGAAACCATGTCATTGATAGGGCACTACTTGATTTATGGGCTAGTGTAAACCTATTGCCATTCTCTATTTATGAGCAACTAGGACTCAATAACTTTAAACTATTCAATACCACTTTGTAGTTAGTAGATAGATCATTGAAGATTCCACATGGTATGTTTGAGGATTTTTTAATACAGGTGGACCAGTTTTACTTTCTTGTAGATCTTTTATTGTCCACAATACCTATCCTATGTCAAATCCCAATAGTTAGACCTCAGTCATTCTTGGACCTCTATTCTTAGCAACATCTAATGTTATTATCAATTGTAGAAATGGTGTGATGAAATTATCTTTTAGCAATATGAAAGTCAAGTTCAATGTTTTTAATGTCGATCATAATTGTCTATACCTTGATGATTCTTGTGTAGTAAATTTAATTGAAGGTCAAATTGAAGTTGCTACAACACTATCGTCTATCTTAGACGCACTTGAAGCATGTCAAGTACATTTTAAATGTGAATAGGATATAGATAAGTCCATTGGCAAGGCAAATAATCTTTTAGATGTTGCACCTATAATGGGGACCTTTAGTGAACCACTTCCTCCTTTTTATTCTTTTCCTATGCCTTTAGTAAAAAAACCACCCACCTAGGTCCTTAAGCCTTTACCAGAAATTTTAAAATATTCTTACTTAGGAATAGATGAAACCTTTCTTGTAATCATAGTCTCATATCTAGATAAAGAATGGGAAGGTAAACTTCTTGATGTTCTCACAAAACATTTAGGGTGGACCATAACAGACATCAAAGGGATTAGCCCTACTGTGTGTATGCATAGAATTCACTTGGCAGAAAATGCTAAACCATTTAGGAAGACACAAAGGAGGCTAAACACTAATATGAAAGGGGTAGTGAGAGACAAAGTACGTAAACTCTTAGATGTTAGTGTCATCTACCCCGTATTTGACAGCACTTAGGTCAGCCCAGTTCAGGTTGTCCTCAAGAAGTCCAGAGTCATAGTAATACAAAATGAGGATAATGAGTTAGTTCCCACTCGAATGACCACTAAGTGGAGAGTTTGTATAGATTATTGAAAACTAAACTCAGTCACAAGGAAAGACCACTTTCCTCTTCCCTTCATAGACCAAATGTTAGAAAGGTTAATCGGTCATAATTATTACTACTTTCTTGATGGATACTCTGGCAATAACTAAATCCCCATATCACTTGAGGACCAGGAGAAGACTACCTTCACCTACCACTTTGGGACCTTCACTACCGTTGTATGCCTCATGAACTTTGTAATGCCTTGGCTACTTTTCAAAGGTGTATGTTGAGCATATTTTCTGATATGGAGGAGAGGTGTCTAGAGGTATTTATGGATGATTTTTTAGTGTTTGTTTCTTCATTTGATGAATGCTTGCACCATTTAAAACTTATCCTTACTACGTGTTAGAAAAAATATTTAGTGTTAAAATGGGAAAGATGTCATTACATAGTTCAAAATGGCATTATTTTAGGCCACATCATATCACATAATGTCATAGAAGTAGACAAAGTGGATTTAATCTTTAACCTTTCTCCGCCAAGGACAGTATAGGAAATTTGCTCATTTTTAGTCCATGCTGGTTTCTATACATCATTCATCAAGGAGGCAACTTTTGACTTTGATGAAAATTGTATGACAACATTTGAGCTCCTAAAGGTTGAACTCACTTCCGTACCTATAATTTGACCACCAAATTGGAGTGCACCATTTGAAATAATGTGTGACGCTTTAGGCTATGTGATCAGGGTTGTGTTGGGGTAGCATATTGACAAACCTTACCACGCGATATATTATGCTAGTAAGACACTTAACAATGCCCAACTCAATTATTCCATTAGAGAAAAAGAGTTGTTGGAAGTTGTATTTGCTTTGCATAAGTTTAGATCTTACTTGTTAGGATCTAATGTCATTATCTATTTGAACCATGTAGCTTTAAAATAAGTATTTTCTAATTAGGATGCTAACCTTAGCTGATCTGATGGATCTTATTATTATGGGAGTTTGATTTATAAATTTGGGATAAGAAAGGTTCCAAATATGTTGTAGCATGCTACTTACCTAGATTAGTTGTGGAGTCTACTAGCAATAATTTGCCTATAATAGAAAATTTTCCAAATGAATAATTGTTGCACATTTCCCTGTTGCCTTGGTAAGTAGATATAGTTAATTATCTTGTCATAGGTCAAATGCCAAGTCATTGGACTAAACAAGATTGAAAAAGATTCATTGCTAAGGTTATACACTTTACATGGGATGATCCATACTTATTTAAGTACTATCTTGATCAAGTCATTAAGAGGTGTATACCTAATAATGAACATTATATAATCATTTCTTTTGTCATGACCATGCATGCTAGGGCCATTTTAGTTTTAGAAAGATAGTTGTGAAGATTTTGCAGTGTTGTTTTTATTGGCCCACCATTTTCAAGGACTTACATGCTTACTGCATAACATGTGCTAAATGTCAATAGTTAGAGAGCATAGGAAAAAGAAATATAATTCCATTAAACCCCATTCTTATAATAGAGCCTTTTGATGTTTGGGGCATTTATTTTATAGGACCCTTTCCTCATTCTTTTGATTACCTGTACATACGTGTGGGAGTGGACTATGTGTCCAAATGAGTGGAAGCCATGCCTTGTGAGGCCAATGACCACAGGGTGGTAGTCAAGTTTTTGAAAGAAAATATATTTGCACATTTTAGTATTCATAGGGCCATAATTAGTGATGGGGGAAACCACTTTTGTAATAAGGCATTTGAGAATTTAATGAAGAAATATGGTGTTACCCATAAGATAGCTATCCCTTATCATCCTCAGGCGAGTGGACAAGTAGCAGTGTCAAATAGTGAGATAAAACAAACTTTAGAAAAGATAGTCAATTTAAATAAGAAAGACTAGTCTTTGAGACTTAGTGATGCTTTATGGGCATACCATACTACATATAAGATTCCTATAGGCATGTTACCCTATCACCTAGTCTGTGGAAAAGCCTGCCACCTCTCAGTAGAACTTGAGCGTAAGGCATATGAGCAATTAACAAGCTTATTTTTGACCTAGATACTATTGCGACCCCTAAGAAGCTCCAACTCATTGAGTTGGATGAACTTAGAAAAGATGCATACGAGTCAGCTAAGCTATACAAAGGTAGCATTGTGACGACCCGGGTTTTCACATGCATTTTTAAATGCAAACCTAATTCCTAATGCGGGATCGATTTCTATTTGAAAACAATTTTATAAAAACAATGCAATGCAGTAGAAAAATCTTTTGTTTTAAATTCAATTTGAAAATCCCGAGTGTCATTTGATTTCAAAACAAACAAAGTAGTTTTGAAAATTATTGTAATCATAAATGTGACACCCCAAGTTTTAAAAAATCATTTTCCAATAGATATATTAATGGTAAAAAGTTTATTATTATAAAGTAGGCAAGATCCCTAAAATGAAACTCAAATAATTAAAAAATTTACCCGGCATCAAAGAAAATACCCAATAAGGAAAACCCCGAGGGTCATCTACACCCCAAAACCACAAGGCTAAACCAAAAGCACTTTTTGACACTCTAAGCATGCTCAATTACAAAACCATGAGAAATTCTACATTTGCAAAGAGACGAAGATAATAATAAAAATCCCAAAGCTCCAGGGTCCATCCAAGATCGCCACATCATCTATGTGTGAGTGTATGCACACTATACAGTAGTACGGGTCTAATCTATTAAAATATACAATGTTTAGATAGAGTACCAAAAGTCTGATACCAATCTAAAAACGTACACTACTATCTTCGACGACAAGAAGTATGGGATCCTCAGGTCCGCGTCTAGATCCACGCTAGTCCACCTTCTTCCCTTTTTGGTTGTCACGCTCCAACTCTAAGGCATTGCAAAACAAGGCAATGCCTCAGCAAGCTAGGCTTGTGTAGGTGATTAACATTCAATATAAAGTGATAAGAAATAACATGGTATAAAAACCTCATATTCATACAATACAGAGTACACCAATTCCATGATATAAATACGGCAACATAATTCATAGTGTTAGGACATAATAAATCCAAAAAGATATGCAGACACAAGTAAGCCATAACCACGTGAGTCAATATCCAAAGAACCACATGAATGCATCCCAAAAGCATCGAAACATCATACATAATTAAGCCCTACGAGTGCCTCAAGCACACTCAGGGCAACGTAGGTCAACTCTCAATATCATCTGCTTTCACCCTTTCATCCATAATGGGCACTCAAGCACTCACAGAAAAGTGCATTCTAGTTCCTCTTTCACCTTTCACCCTTTCACCCACACGGGCACTCAGGCACTCAGCACTCACGAAATGATGCATTTCACGCCCGCTTTCACCCTTTCACCTACAAGGGGCACTCAGGCACTCACGGGGGGAGGGGAATGCACCCTTTGCCAAGCTCCATGTCTCAATCATCAAGGCATAGAGACTCCCACGTGTCAAACATCTCAAGAGTTAGACAATGTAATTGAAATATGACAAAAATAGTGCATAAGACATAAACAAGGATAGTAGTAAACATCTTGGTAATACATGCTGAAATGGTCCCATGTAGCATGATAGGGCATACAACCTATGCCTTAAAGTTTCAATCACTCAATCATTATTTGAAAAATCATGGGAAATCGTGAATGAAATCACCTACCTCGATAATGCTGCACTCCAATCAAGCACGTAGGCAACATCAAGTCGTATGCCCTGATGTACCTGTCACACCATAAGTCATTATTGATTGTTAAACCTCTCATTTTCATCATGACTCTTAAAAATTTCTATTGTGTTTAGTGATTCACACGCATCTTTATGATCACTTGTCAATCTAACGATTAAATCACTCTTGATCAGCACATCCTAAGGTAGTTGCCTAATTTGATCGTCAGGATCATTTTTCTTGGCAATTCCATGAGATATGCCCTTCAAATATCTTAGATCATCTCACGTTTGATGTGTACAACCAAAATGTAAGGCCTGATCATCCACTGATTAGCTTGATCTAAATCATCTAATAGTATTTAGTAGTTTGGCTATTAAAAAGTTTCTTTAAACTAGATTTTTATCTTAAATCTAGGTTCGCCTTATTGAGACGATCACAAAGCCTCTTTCGGATCGTGATTTTGACCTCTATAGCTCCCAAAATCACGTTTTTTATGAACATGCGATCAAAAAAATCTCAAAATTGAGAAAAAGGGCTCGCCGCACGACGTGCGGCGCATTGCATGGCACGCGCATGTAGCATAGCAAGTCGCACACATGGCGCAACTCGTGGTGTGCGCGTCCTACACGTGGCGCTCTCAGGGCACTCTCAGGCCGCACCGCATGGCCCACGCATGTTGCACCACGTGTCCCACGTGTGGCTCATGCATGTCACACCGCGTGGCGAGCGCATGTCGCGTTGCATGTGCCATCTTGTGTCCCTTGTTTGGCACGCGCCTACAGCGCCGTCGGCGCGCATGTCATGCCTGGCCATGACACGTGTCAACGCGGGGGCCACGTGTCCCGTGCATGTTGCGAGTGTGCTTCCTACCCCGCGCGCTCGCCGTCCTATCGCGGGTCACCGTTGCTGGGGACGGTGACCAGACTGGTTCACCATCGCCGGAGATGACCGCCGGAATCCATCTCCAGTGACTATAAGTGCTCCATTTTTTTGTTGTTGTGATTTTTACACCTATTTGTCTAGTTTTTCACGTACATTCCATTTCCACCCTCCATTTTCACAAATTCATTCATTATCTATTGTTTTTTCATGATTTTTGCTACATTTCTAAAAACCCTCACCTATGTTTTTTGGGTTTGTTAGCATCTCTACCCGTCTGATCACACTCAGATTTTATAGGTGTGTTCCTTTCATTGTTACGTTCAAGATGAACGGTTTAGATCCTCATCTGACACCGTTATATCGAATTTTTCCTAGGGCAATAGTAACGCCTAAACTCACTAAAAAACGGTAGTCCGTGCCATTTTTTGGCGCTAAACAAGGAATAGGAATGGGAACAACAAACATGGACGGCTTACCTTAGGCGGTTCGTCACCAATGCCCGTAGGGTTCTGGCTTCTCATTGTAGGTTGTCGCAGGGAACGTGCCTTCCGGTGGCCTGTCATGGGGGGTGGTGGTGTGAAAACGAGAGAATGGGGGAGGGAAGTGCATTTATGGCACTCCCCCCCTCTTAATCACATACCTATATACCTTTATTATTTTCATTATTATTATTATTATCATTATTCTCAAAATAATTTTTTTTTTCCTAAAATTCTAAAATGGTGAATGTTACATCCTACCCACCTTATAGAAAATTTCGCCATAAAAATGTAAAATGTACATGCCTCATGAGAAAAGCTCTGGATAAGTATGCCTCATCTCATCCTCCAACTCCCAAATAGCCTCTTGAGTCGTATGATGCTGCCAGAGGACCTTGACTAAGGGAATAGTCTTAGTCCTCAAGGCATGGGTCTTACTGTCTAAGATCCGTATAGGGTGCTCCTTGAATGTCAAGTTAGGTCGTACCTCCTATGGGATCTGCTCTAGTATGTGGGATGGGTTTGGGATGTACTTCCTTAGCATGGAAATGTGGAAGACATCACGTACTCCAACTAACTACGGGGGTAAGGCTAACTGATAAGTGATTGGTCCAACTCTGCGTAGGATCTTGAAAGGACCAATGTATCTAGGATTGAGTTTCCCCTTTACGCCAAATCTCATCACCCCCTTCATAGGGGAAACTCTAAAAAATACATGTTGTTCGACCTCAAACTCCAAGTCCTTCCACCTCCTATCTGCATAGCTCTTCTAGCGGCTATGAGCTGCAAGTAATCATCTCTGAATGAGTCGGGCTTTCTCTGCACACTACTCAATCAACTCTGACTTCACTACCCATCTCTCTTCCATGTCACTTCAACAGAAGGGGGACCTGCAGGGTCTGCCGTAAAGTGCCTCATAAGGTGCCATGCCAATACTAGTATGGTAGTTATTATTATACGCAAACTCTACAAGTGGCAAATGCTCATCCCAACTACCCCTCCAATCCACGGTCTGGATGGTCCTCTCAGTCTGGCCATCTGTCTAGGGTTGGAATGCCGTACTGAATCTCAACCTCGACCCCAAAGCCTCTTGTACTCTTTGCTAGTACTTCAAGGTAAAATGTGTGTCTCGATCTGAAATGATCGTCAATGGCCCTCCATGTAGGCTCATGATCTCCCTGACATACAGCTTCGCCAAGCTATCCACAGTCTGAGTTTGTCTAATAGGGAGGAAATGGGCTGATTTTGTCAATCTGTCGACTATGACCCATATCATGTCATGCCCATTAGCAGTCCTTGGCAGACCCACTATAAAATCCATAGTGAGGTGGTCCCACTTCCACTCTGGAAGGTCTAAAGTCTGTAATAACCTAGTAGGTCGCTAATGCTCTACCTTGACCTGCTGATAGGTCAAATATCGTGCTACGCACTCACCAATATCCCTCTTCATCCCATCCCACCAAAAGTGCTGTCTAAGGTCCGGTATATCTTCGCACCTCTGAGATGAATAGAATCTGGGGACTGGTGCGCCTCTTGGAGTAAGTCGTGTCTCAACTCGTCATCTACAAGTACCACCAATTTGCCCCTATACTTAACAACTCTATTGGTACCTCTAGAAAAGTTAGCCTTAGCGGCCATGTTTTGTGTCTCTGTATCACCCACATATGCTTGAAGGATCCTATTAAGAAACCTGGATTGAGTCGAGAGGTTAGCAAGCATCACTCTCGACTTCCTGCTCAAGGCATCAGCTACAGCATTAGCTTTCCCCAGGTGGTTCTATATGGTAAAGTTGAAGTCCTTGAGGTACTCCATCCATCTTCGTTGCCTCATGTTTAGATTGCTCTGTGTGAAGAAATACTTGAGGCTCTTGTGGTCAGTGTATACCTCAAATTTCTCGCATATAAATAGTGCCTCCAGGACTTCCACGCAAACACCACTACCGCTAACTTTAAATCATGGGTCAGATAGTTCACCTCATGCTTCTTCAGCTATCTCGTTGCATAGGTGATGACCCTCCCATGTTGCATCAGCATTGCTCCTAAACCTCTGCCCGATGCATCACAAAACACCACATAACCACCCAATCCTGAAGGTAGGGCCAGTACTAATGTGGTGGTCAAGCTCCTCCTGAGCTCTTGAAAGCTCTCCTCACACGCATCTGTCCAAACGAACCTGGTGTCCTTCCTAGTCAAGGTGGTCATGGGTAAGGCGATCCTCGAGAACCCCTCAATGAACCGTTGGTACTAACTAGCCAAGCTGAGGAAACTACGAACCTCTATCACTGTCGTAGGCCTCTCCCAATGCAAGACTGCCTCCATCTTGGCCGAGTCTACAGCCACACCATCCTTGGACACCACATGTCCCAAAAAATGCATCTATCCTAACCAGAAGTTGCACTTGCTGAGCTTCACATACAAGCGATGATGGCGAAGCATGTCCAGCACAGTACGAAGATGCTCCCTATGGGCCTCATGGCTAGGCAAGTAAATCAGGGTGTCATCCATGAAGACAATCATGAACTGGTCTAAATAGGCTAGGAATACTCTGTTCATCAAATCCATGACCACTGCCGGTGCATTCGTTAGCCGAAAAGGCATCACCAAAAACTCATAATAGCTGTATCGACTCCTGAACACAGTCTTAGGGATATCCTCTTCCCTAATCCTCAACTGGTAGTAGCCTAATCTCAAGTCAATCTTAGAGAATACCTGTGCTGACTGCAACTGGTCAAACAAGTCATCAATATGAGGCAAGGGTTACTAGTTCTTCATAGTAACACTGTTCATTAACCTGTAGTCTATGCATAGCCTCAATGATCCATCCTTCTTCTTAATGAAGAGGACGGGTGCTCCCCAAGGAGATCCACTTGGCCTGATGAAACCGTTATCCAAAAGCTCCTACAACTATACCTGAAGCTCCCTCAACTTTGCAGGGGCCATCCTATAGGGCGCCTTAGATATAGGCGCTGTACCCAGCACCAAGTCTATGGTAAAATCGATCTCCCTGCAGGAGGTAGTCCTGGCAGCTCATCTGAAAATACATCAGCAAAATCTTGCACCACATTTATATCCTCAATCTGTGCCTACTCCCTATCAGTCGTCGTGATGCAAGCCAAAAACACTCGTCAACTTCAAGCGTAATATCGAGCTGCTCTCATGGCTAAGATAATACAAGGGCCACTATCACTCCTCCTGCCCTGAGCTACAACCACTGGTAGACTCAGTACACCATACAAAATCTGCTTCTTATGGTAGTCTATGGTGACCCAGAATGTTGCTAGCCAATCCATCCCCAAGATAACATCAAAGTCCATCATATCTAATAGAATGAGGTTGGCATCCATCCTAACACCGGACATCTCCACTGGCACCCTCTCAAGGTACTCAGTAGCCTTCGCCGTCTCTCCTGATGGCATCGACACATCTAACTTGAATGTTAGATTGCACATGGGCAAGTTAAGGCATGATGCAAATGCACACGCAATAAATGAGTGGGTAGACCCCGAATAAAAAAGAACCCTAGCATGTCCATCAGCTACTAGAAAAGTACCTTCCACCACTTGGTTCGAGGCCTGTGCTTGCCCCGAAGTGATGGCGAAGACGCGACCTTAATTGCGTGGCACTGCCTCCATGATGGCCTTGGTCCTCTGTGGCTTGTCTCTCAGACCTCTCGAGCACCCTCTCCTCATATGCCCTATCTCACCGCAGCCATAGCACCTAAACAACTCGCTCGACTGGAAGGGCTGCTATTGTTGTTGCTGCTACTGCTAGGACTGGTGGGGCTGCTGTGGGCCCTGCTGCTGATGACCCTGTCCTAGGCACAATCGCCCCAAGTGTCGACCCTTACAAGGAGGTCACACTCTCCTACCCTGACCTCTCCTTTGCCTAGGAGGGTACTACTGGTCAAGGGACCCCTGAGGCTGTGTGGGTGTAAAAGGCCTCTTGCCCTTAACGGGCAGACTCACCTCTCCTCTGCTCTGTAGCGAATCTCTCTCTAGCACAAAAGCCCTGTCCACAGCCTGCCTCATTGTAGATGAGTGTGCAATAAGTACTTCGTGCCTCAACTGTGGCACCAACCCATCAATGAATCTATCAGCCGTCTCCTGATCTGAGGCAAAAGGGGTAGCTGCAAATCTCTAAAGTGTGGTGAACTAGTTCAAATACTGCTGAATCGTCATACTCCCCTGAGATAATGTGGTAAACTCCCTCTTCATAGCAGGGCATGAAGAGGGAAGTACTACTCGTCGAATATCTTCTGTAAGTCCTCCCATGATAATGGTGCTGATGATGGGGGACGCAGCTGCTGCTGAGTCTTCCACCAAAACCCAGCCTCTCCTACCAATAGGTATGTTGCCAAGCTAACCTGATCATCTGATGGAATCTCCATCCCCTCAAAGGCCTTCTCCACCTCGAACAACCATTTCTCTGCCGCTGTTGTATGCCCTTCCCCATGGAAGGTGGACACCATCTTTCGAAACCTCCTGAGCTGCTTAGTTGGTGAAACACGTGTGCTTGAGGAACCTCCCTCTGTAGCTCCCTACATTGGAGCTACTGATACTGGACGAGACGACTATACTGCTGTGTTCCTTGGGGCTGCTGCAATCGTCGTTTGGTGGATAGAGTGCATAGCCTGCACCTCTGCCCAAACCTGCTGCGTAATATGCTCGGTGAGACGTGGTATGAGGCTCTGAACTATGTGAGCCACTATGTTTGGCTCTTGCTCCCCTTGGTCTGATGTTGAGGTAGGGGGAGTAACTGGTGGAGCGAGGGTGGACCTAGTCCTCCCCTGAGGAGCCATCTGTTAACAACCCAATCACACATTGTATAAGTATTCCTCCTCTCTTAGTCTAAGTCATGCCCTATGACTGTAACCCTGCTTAAACCCTTAAAGTGGTGATGATGGAATAAACTTGGACTTTGATACCAAACTGTGACACCCTGGGTTTTCAAAAATGTTTTTCCAATACACATATTAATGGTAAAAATTTTATTATTATAAAGTAGGCGGGATCCCTGAAATGAAACTCAAATAATTAAAAATTTTACATAGCGTCAAGGAAAATACCCAATAAGGAAAACCCCAAGGGTCATCTACACCCCAAAACCACAAGACTAAACCAAAAGCGCTTTTTAACACTTTGAGCATGCTCAATTACAATACCACGAGAAATTCTGCAACTGCAAAGAGACAAAGATAATAATAAAAATCTGAAAGCTCGAGGGTCCTTCCAAGATCACCACATCATCCACGTGTGAGTGTATGCACACTATACAATAGTATGGGTCTAATCTATCAAAATATACAATGTCTAGATAGAGTACTAAAAGTTTGATACCAGTCTAAAAACGTACACTACTGTCTCTGATGATAAGAAGGGTGGGATCCTTAGGTCCGTGTCTAGATCCATGCTAGTTTGCTTTCTTCCCTTTTTGGCTGTCACGCTCCAACTCTGAGGTATTGCAAAATAAGGCAATGCCTCAGCAAGCTATGCTTGTGTAGGTGATTAACATTCAATATAAAGTGATAAGAAATAACATGGTACAAAAACCTCAAATTCATACAATATAGAGTACACCAATTCCATGATATAAATATGACAACATAAGTCATAGTGTCAAGACACGATAAATTCAAAAAGACATGCAGATACAAGTAAGCCATAACCACGTGAGTCAATATCCAAAGAACAACATGAATGCATACCAAAAGCATCGAAACATCATACATAATCAAGCCCTATGAGTGTCTCAGGCACACTCACGGCAACGTGGGTCAACTCTCAATATCATCCACTTTCACCCTTTCACCCACAATGGGCACTCAAGCACTCACAGAAAAGCACATTCTAGTTCTGCTTTCACCTTTCACCCTTTCAGCCATAAGGGGTACTCAGGCACTCACGGGGGTAGGGGAATGCACCCTTTCCCAAGCTCCATAGTCTCAATCGTCAAGGCATAGAGACTCCCACGTGTCAAACATCTCAAGAGTCAGACAATGTAATTGAAATATGACAAAAACAGTGCATGAGACATATGCAAGGATAGTAGTAAACATCTCAGTAATACATGCTGAAATGGTCCCATGCAACATGATAGGGCATGCAACCTATGCCTCAAAGTTTCAATCACTAAATCATGATTTGAAAAACTATGGAAAATCACGAATGAAATCACCTACCTCGATAATGTCACACTCCAATCAGGCGCGTAGGCGATATCAAGTCCTACGCCTTAATGTACTTGTCATACCATAAGTCATTATTGATTGTTAGACCTCTCATTTTCATCATGACTCTTAAAAATTTCTATTGTGTTTAGTGATTCACATGTATATTTATGATCAGGTGTCAATTTGATGATCAAATCACTCTTGATCAGCACATCCTAAGGTAGTTGCCTAATTTGATTATCAGGATCATTTTTCTTGGAAATTCCATGAGATATGTCCTTCAAATTTCCTAGATCATCTCATGTTTGATATGTACAACCAAATTGTAAGGCCTGATCATCCACTGATCAGCTTGATCTGAATCATCTGATAGCATTTAGTAGTTTGGCTATTAAAAATTTTCTCTAAGCTAGATTTTTATCTTAAATCTAGGTCCGCCTTGTTGAGACGATCACAAAGCCTCTTTCAGATCGTGATTTGGACCTCTATAGCTCTCAGAATCACATTTTTTATGAATAGAAGGTAAAGAAACCTAAAAATTGAGAAAAAGGGCCCGCCACACGTGCGCTGCACCTGTGGCCTACACACATAGCACCGTGCGCATCCCGTACATGGAACTTGTGTCGCAAGCCTGATCCTTCGCATGGCATATGCATGCTGCGTGGTGCGTGCCTGTTGCACCACGTGTCCCTCGCGTGGCGCTCGCCTGTCGCACCGCATGCGTCGTCCCTTGTCCCCTGCGTGGCATGTGCATGTCACACCGTGTGTGTTGTCTCGTGTCCTGCGTGTGCTTCCCACTTGGCACACTTGCTGTCCTATCGTTGGTTGCCGTTGCCGGGGACGGTGACCGGATTGGTTCATCGTCGCCAAAGACGACCGCCGGAATCCGGTCACTGGTGACCATAAGTGCTTCATTTTTTATTGTTGTTGCGATTTTTACACCTATTTGTCCAGTTTTTCATGTACATTCCATTTCCACCCTCCATTTTCACAAATTCATTCATTATCTATTATTTTTTCATGATTTTTGCTACATTTCTAAAAGCTCTCACCTAATATTTTTGGGGTTTTTCAACATCTCTAGCCGTCCGATCACCCTAAGATTTTATGGGTGCATTGTTACGTTCAAGATGAGTGATCCAGATCCTCATTTGACACCATCACATCTACTTTTCCCTAGGGCAACAGTAATGCCTAAACTCACAGGAAAACGGTAGTCCACGCCATTTTTCGGTGCTAAACAAGGAATATGAATGGGGAAAACAAACAGGGACGGCTTACCTCAGGCGGTTCATCACCAATGGCCACAGGGTTCTAGGTTCTCGTCGTGGGTCATCGCCGAGAACGCGCCTTCCAGTGGCTGATCACGGGGGGGGGGGGGGTGTGAAAACAAGAGAAGGGGGTAGGGAAGTGCATTTAAGGCACTTCACCCCCCTCTTAATCACATACCTATAAACCTTTATTATTATTATTATTCTCAAAATATATATTTTTTCCTAAAATTCTAAAATGGTGAATGTTACAATAAATGTCTTCCTAGGTCTATCTAGTCACAGCTCACAACCCAACTGTAGTAAGTACAGATACATGTCCAACAGGTAGAGAGTTTACGTACATTCATACTTATCTCTTCTTCATTTACTTGATCATGACATCAACATGTCTAGGGATTTCTTCTAATCCTTTTGGACTAATTTGTAAAAATAATATATTTCGGGTGAGTATTTCTCATACTCAGTAGGTTATCTAATGCTACTATTTTGAAAACACAGTAGGCAACATGCATAATTCAAGGCGCTTTGTCATGTAAAACATTAGTGATTCCCTTTTATGTAAACATGCATATTTGTGCATAAAACATAAGCTCATTGATGCAAATTCAACCATGAAATCCTTTACAGAAACCTAGTATTCAACGATATAAATTTGACTAAAAATCATAAAGTAGAAATTAATAGATTCATGTAAGAAGATCTCAGCAAACATATCAAACCACGAGTCAAATATAATAATCATGAAATTCTTAAAATAGTCATCTGCATCGCTATAAGTATCATGCACATGAGTCTCTCTGTAAACACGTCATGCCAACTGGTCACGAGTACTCGTATATGACCATCTCAATGTTATATGTATATTGATAATACTGAAATCATAGGGTCACTATGCTCACGATTAGCACACAATTGAAATCATGTATCTCCAGTATCTAGAGACTAACCCTCCATAGCCTCCATAGGGACTATGGTTGTCCTCCAAAAGGGTGTTGTGAACACCTCCAGTGGTTGTCCCTATTTCCCACAGCAGTAGAGGAAGGGACAAGCCTTTTTTGTAGTGATACCATCCACCTTTTTGGTGGTAGAGACCAAGAGGTTAATCCTGTACATAATAACCTCTCAGCATAGTGCCCACCAGGCTCAATAGCCCAAAAAGCATATATAGATAAATCCAAATCTCAATCATCAAAATCATGCAATTTATGTATTTAATTTCAAACATGCGAGTAATGCACAAAATCGACTCATGCCAGAAATCCATAAATCATGAAGACAATTCCGCATGCTCTTATAAAAACACCATATCCCAAAAGCATATTAAGTATGGTGATAGATTCAAGTGCTTCAAGGCCATAAAATCATGAAGACAAGTCTGCATACTCGTATAAGAATATCATATCTCAAAAAGCATACGAAATATAGTAATAACGGCAAGTAAATCACTTAGAGTTTGGGATGCAATTTAAAAAACTTAGTAGTATTAGACTACCTACCTCGATGTTGCTTGAATCGCGTTCGTCATTACTCGACCCTGACCCATCTTCGTGAAACCTTGGATATTAATTAATGACAAGGATTCCAATATCATTTTTCATCCTTTGTAGATCATTACTTACACTTATAGATTAATAGTTAGATCTGCCTTTTAGGTTATAGGTCATTGCTTAAATGCGTTTCTAGGCTAGATCTCTTGTATAGATCTAATGTTTAATGGTCAGATCTCATAGATCGCCTGTCCCAATGTTCAGAATAGGTCTGTATTTGATTTGAACAGTTAGATCTCTCATTCAAGGGCTGATGCATGCACTTTGGGGTTAATCCTAAGCTATTAATCCCTTAACACCTCTAATGGATCAATCTATGAGATTTGATCATCTTTGATCTTGCCAATCTATGAGATTTCTATGGTTTTTGGGATATATTCATGTAAAATAGTCCCCTGATCCTAGCTTTCATAGTCTCATTAGGTCCATGTTGTTATTACGAATGCAACGGTTCTTTCGGATCGTCAATCAGAGTTATATAGCCTCCTTAATTGCATTTTTAAGGTCGCACATAAATGGACGACCCATAATCGTTTACGGAGGGCCTGCGCCTCACAGTTCAAAGGACGTGTGCACATCCTGGTTGAACTGCGACTGCGTTTGCATGTGTGCTCATGCCTGAGCGATAAACTAGGGTGTGTGTCTTGGACTTCATTGCACAGACGCATCTTTGCGCAAACGTGGTGCGCCTCAACTCCCACGACACCCCATGCGTCCCGATCGAGTAGGGCATCCGTCCATACATGGCACGCTCATGAATGTTTCCCTAGGGAGCTTGTCATAGGTGCATGTCACACCTGTGTCCCTCCAGGACACTGAGTCTTCGACGAGTTTCAACCCGCATGGTTTTGCTTAAGGAAATCCAGCAATTTTTGGGCCAAAAAACTGACTAGATCCGGTCAGGATCTGGGAGAAAAGGGAGAGGGGAGAGAGAGGAGTAGAATGGCCTTACTTAGGCAGGCTGAAACGTGCCCTTCTTCCTGTGGTGCGGTTCCTACTACTCTTGCCAGAAAACCCTTGTTGTTGAAAAATTGAGTGAAATCGCAGAGGGAGGAGGAGGGAGAAGGAGAAGAAGGAGAGAAAGGAGAAAAAGGGAAGTGGGTTCAGCAGTGGAAAGGAGGTTTTTTGATGAATGCGAGTTTACTCATGCCCGCCTGAACCCTAATCTAAAAAGGCCAAAGAAGAAGGAGAAGGGGATAGTGCTCGAGGAAAAGGGGAGAGGGATTTATAGCCTTGCGAAGGCGGTGCTGCCTAATGGCAGTGCCACCATTTTTCTAGCGGTGCTGGAAGTCGGTGGCTGAAGGTAGGGGATGACCAGGGGGTGTCATTATCAAAACGACCCCCTACGTTTTTAGCCCGTTTTGGTTTTAAGTCCAAATTACACAAATGCCCATAACTTGGTCATACGAACTCTGTTTTCAGTGTTCTTTGGGGCGTTCGATTTCATATCGAGTGTAAAATCTAATGATATTAATTTTGATCACAAATTCCTTTGTTAAATATTTTAATTGAAATTAAACATCTAGCCATCTATTAATATCATTAAACATAGATTAATTTTTAAAATAACAATTTATAACTAATTGGAAAATGGTAAAGATCATAATTGATCTAAAAGTGATATAAACTATCTTCAAAATTAGAGTCATTACAAGCATGAAAAGCAATCATGATAGACACATACTGCGAAAGTCCTTTACCCCATGACAAAAGGTCCTCTTGTATTAGATTGCATTTATTTCTTAGAAAACTTCAATCTCGATGGACTAGACCCTATATAGTATGTACTATTTATCCTCATGGGGTCATTGAGATAGAAAAGAATGGTGAGATGTCCAAAGTCAATGCGCAATGGTTGAAACCCTATCTAGAGTTGGTCAACCCTGAAATAGAGGAGATATTATTAGAGGAGCATGTATACTAGGACCTACCTTAGCATATCCATGACACCTGCAGCAATCATAAGATTAGCATCCATCATCAAAATTGCATTCATCATGTCACTATATGTCTAGCTGAAGACATTAAATTTAGTGCTCATTGGGAGGCAACCCAGGATTTTTAGCAAGTCTTATTATTCTGCATTACCCATTTTTCATATAGTTTCCCTACTTTTTCAAACATTGGGGACAATGTTTAGTTATGGTTGGGGACGTAGATGCATGAGATTTCAAATTTTTCTAAAAAAAGAAGTTTTTTTGAGTTTTTCAAAGTTTTAAGGTCAAAGTTCCTTTAATGGATGAGAATTGGATTTTTAGAAGCTTAGTATCTCTACTATTTTAACTTCTTAATGGCAATGCATATGATTAATTTTGCATTTTATTAATGCCCTAATGTGCTTTCTGGAAGTAAAATCTTGGAACACACAAATAGTACATAAGTTTAGACAAATAGTTGGTTATGACTTAGTGACACTAAGAAAAATTAGTGGATACCTATACACCCAATGAGTAATAGAGATTATCATCTTTTATGAGGGTTATATTTAATTTCCTATTTCCTTCAGTGTACATAATTTAGAAAGATCATAATATCCTTGTTTTGGTCAAAATACCAAGAACTAAAATTATTGACTTTCTTTCATAAACATTTATTGAATCTGATAGATTTTAAGAAACCTAGATAATGATATAGGCCTTCCTTGTTATAACCTAGCGACATAATGCCCACCCAATATATAACACAACCAGTTAGACCCTTTGAGCCTCTTGGTAAGCCTTTCCTTTCAAAATCCCATTTACCTTGACCCAAAAACCCAGTTAAAATATTCATTACCTATCTTTCAAAAATGATAAGTGATAAGTATTTATTTTTTCATAAAAATCACCCAATTAGTTACCCATGTGTTATAACTTATATGGTAAAATAGGATTTTTGACCAAAATTCGTAACACATGCATTTCTAACCTAAAAGACAAAATTTAATATTTTGTAGGTCCAGAGGCTAATCTAATGTAAAGATGTGATTAATCATATTTTCTAGGATTTAATTATACTTTTTCACTTTTTGTAGGAAGTGAGATGATGATCCAACAGCCGAGATAGAAAAGAAGAAAATGGAAGATCAAGACTAAAAGATCTAGTCAAGACTTAAAAATTATCAATCCAAAGTGAGATCAAAAGTCAAGATCACATTTAGCATAGGCAGTGGATGCAACTAAAGGAGTCAAAGGTGGACAAAGTGGGCCAATGCATAAGCCACACAAAGTCCACCACCTTTGCATGGGGTTCACTTAAGTGACTTAGCCATATTCAAGCCATGAAAAAGAGAACAATCTAAGTAGTTTATCTAGCCATTAAAGATAAGAATTTGAGCCCTCAAGCTAATCCAAGAAAAATCCATCTAAGCTAGCCATGAAGCCAAGCCAATAGAGCTCTCAAAGGTAACCATCAAGCCATATAAGCTAAGCTACATGGAAGGCCATGATTGAAGGAGAATCCAAAGAATTATCCTTGGGATTTATGGGGATATTTTAAAGATAATTGAGAGAAGATTCACTAGGATAAGGTAGCATATGGACCAATAGGAAAATGCCACTTCAATTTTAGTGTTTTTCCATTTTTTCCACTTTCCACTTTCCACCTCACCACTAAATATCACTATGAATTTCACTTTCTATTCAAGAGTCCTATCTTTCTAAGACTTCTCCACCTTTCTAAACTTCCATTCCAACCATCCAAATAGTCCTCATTTCCTAAGAAACTACCTAGCCAATCACTTTTCCCCACCTCACCTTTGGTCCTTGTATTTTCCTCTCTCTCTCTCTCTCTCTCTCTCTCTCTCTCTCTCTCTCTCTCTCTCTCTCTCTCTCTCTCTCTCTCTCTCTCTCTCTCTCTCTCTCTCTCTCTCTCTCTCTCTCTCTCTCTCTCTCTCTCTCTCTCTCTCTCTCTCTCTCTCAACTCATCCATACCAACCAACTTGCCATATTCTAAGGGTAGTCAACGACTTTGCAAGGAGGAGATGCCCCCTACTAAAAAAGAGGTGTCTCCTTCCTTAATTCCTTTTAAAGTCTTCCACTTGATGTCTCCTTAAGAAAACCATAGGTAGCCTCCATCCTCGTCATTGATTCCCCATTCGTGTTCATCCTTACCCTACCTTTACCATAGGAAACCTTAGAAAACTTAGATAACAAAACATAAGAGGACCAAAAGGGATTCAACAAGAGGAACTTTTGTAAGGAAGAAGAGAAAGCCTTCTCCAAAGATAGGAGGTGTCCTTTTCCTTCACTTATTCTCTTACCTTTTTGCACTTAAATCTATTCTCCTTGGTGTGGCTACCATCTTCTCCCAAGGTTCCTTGCATGATTCCAAGATTTTATTCCTTAGTTTTTTAAGTAAAGGCTAGTTGGTTCCTTTATAATCTTCTTCTGTTCATTGTTCTTAACTTCCATTGTTGCTTAGATTGAGTGCTTTTCTCAACTCCTTAATGGATTTTTTCTTGTTGATTCAAGATCCAAGGTTGCTTTTCCCTTGAAGTTACATCCAAGGGAAAAGTCACCTTGAATCTATTATTTTTCCCTAGTTTTCATTGCCTATAGATCTCATTTGGTTTCATTGAAATCCCTTCTTACTTTTCTTAATGTTCTTCAAGCCTACTTTTATTTTGTAGTGGATTTTCCCTTGATTTCAAAGCATGCTTATTCATTATTGATGTTGGGGTATTGAAGAAGGTTTAGCTTGTAGTTTTGGGCTAATTAAGATCAATTAGTTTTCATTGTAATAGGACACAATTTTTAGATATGGATTACATGTATTGTGGGCATTATTTTGATAAATTTTAATGTGATTCAATGAAGTTAATTGGATTTTTCAACTCAGACTTATTTGTAATAGTTAATGATCTTCAATATTGAATGTTTGATTTCATTAAAAGTGATTAATACTATGTTTTCCATGTTCCATTAAGTGAATGATCAAAAGAGTATGCTGCTGGAATTTTTCTTTATGGATTGTTATGTTTAATTTTCAGCTCCATACGATTCATGTTTGCTTGATTTTCAAAGATCCAACTAGATTATTAGATTTCTTATTTAATTCTTGAGAAAGATTGTATGTTCTAGGTTTTTAAAGTAGTTAAGTAGATCCATTCCTACCCATGAATCATGCGTACCATTCCATGGTCATACGCATGATGCTTGAGTAGTTCTCCTTTCTTTGCTTGATTAGTGATTGCTTTCATTAGTTTTATTGTTTAACTATAGTTTGGTTTAGATTCCACTATTAACTAGTTTGTGTACTAGTAAGTTTCTAATTTATAGTTTAGGAAAGTAATTGATTTTGTTATAGTTGTTAAATTTCATGTTTAAGAAGTTAGATTTAGGAATGTAATGAATTTGTTGTTGGCTTTCCTTAGAATTGCATGATTTAGGAAAGTTGCTAAATTTCATTCTTAGGAAGTTCTCAAATTAGGAAATATATTCTTGATTTGGCTAGGTTAGATAATTTAAGTAGGGACCACTAATATCACATCCGTTCGATTCCTCATGGGATCGATCTCCTCATGTGAATGACTATTTTTGATTCGCACGCTTACATGTTTTAACTTAAAATCACAATAAGTTTTTGGTGTCATTACTGAGGAATTGCAACAACTGATATAGTAGACCATACCATAGAGTATCTACCTTTAGTCTAGCTTTAGGATTTTGCATTTATTTGTTATTTTCCTCATATTGACCACTATTGTTTGATTTTGTGTGAGGAAAATCGGTAGAGGAGAAGCTGTGATCCTGTGGGCCTTGACTTCATCAACATAGATTAGGTTTTTATTGCTTTCCCAGATTAGGATTTGAGTGAAAATTATGGTGAGGCCCATTATAATTTTATTTAATTTTTAAGTGGTTTATAATAATACAAGGCAAGGGTGAGGTATGGTGGCCCACAATTGATCATCATCGGACCCCTCACTATGAGCTATCTTCTCCAAAATTTTAGCTTTTAGGATAAAGTGCATGTAGTGTAAAATTGCATTTATGATGGAGTATAAATCATATAGATTAGGATCTTACATTGATAAATGTTGCATAATACTTAGGATAGCTGTATTAATTTAAGCACCTACTTAACAAAGGCTAGCTTGAGCTCGACTATAACCAAAGCATAAGCTGCATGGTTACAGTGTCCCATTTGTTAATGTGTCTAGCCATTTGTTAAGTAGCATATAAGTAGGCATTAGTTTGATTTTGGTTCTACATTGCATGTTTACAGCTTTACGATGGAATGAAACATAATGCTAATAAGGGCCCTCTAGGAACCCTTATAAGATAAGGATAGGATTTCATCACCAGATTCTTGGCTCAGCTAGGAATCAATCAGCATCCTTGTATGTCACAATTCGAATCCTTGAACATTAATTTAAAATTAAGTAAAAAGAGACTTAGGGTATCGAGCTCATAGGACCCTTTTAGAAGAACATGATCTATTATCAGCCTAGGGGCTTTTGAGCACTGTATTTATAGTGGGCGTCTTAAAATCCAAGTGATTTTCCCATGCCTTATGTTGATGTTGGTTGAGGTCTAAAGGCCTCTTTACGCGAGGATTATATTAATCACTTTAGAGTATAACCTAACTAGTAAGCAGTAGTCAAATCTAGATAAAAGGAGAAGCTGTCTAGATCTAGATCTAAGAACCTACCCCCTATGCAATAACAAAGATAAATCAATTCATCTCATTAGCAACATACTAGGATTGGTTGTGCATTATTTAACTTAAGACTAGGAATTAGGTTGCATCATATAGTTAGTTTTTTTTTTCATTTTGTTTATTTAAAAGTACTCATTCGTAGTATATAATGTTTGTTTCGTTGTATATAAAGACTAATTACCATGGCTTATTAAGAAGGGAAGAGATATGGGATGACTCATACATTGGATAAGTTATTTGCCTCGATACTGAGTCATATCTACACCCTTAATACAATAATTACTATGCATATTTTGAACAACAATATCCCACTTCTACATGGCCAACTAGCTCCAAACATAATGATGACTATCAGAAGCTAGTGACTGCAACTACTACATTCACACACCCTAGCAAATTTTATCTTGATACAAATTAACACATAGCCTAAGTACTAAATTATAAGTGGGATGTGCAAGTGTTACACTTACAACCAATGAATGCTGAGTTAATACTTAAGTAGATAGTATATATATGCGTATATATATGTATATTATATGCTTTACCTTATGAATAATGGTTGTGTAAAGATAGGGATTATACATATAAACCTAATTAAGTGAGGGGGAGTGGTAGACTAATACATTGGTATGTTGTATGTTATCCTAATTAGAACTAGGTACATATGATTAAGGGACATACACCAATGCTTAAGTATATGACTTGGAATGATGACATTCAAGGGAGGAAGGGATAGCTACATGCATGCAAAAACCAACCACCACAAATGAAATAGAGGTGGAAGCTGGTTCACATGCATGCAAGGCAGTTGCCTGCACGCAAGATAGAGTATAGAAAGATGATAAAGGAGGTAGCCCAAGGAGAGAAACCATTCCTCCTACCACCTTGGATGACCTGACCTACATGTGGGCTATGGAAGATGTAAAACCAGATAAAAACTAGTAAATTAGAGGGAAAAATACCAGGATGAAGAAGAGGTAAATCAGAGGGGAAGTGAAGGAAGAGGAAGGGAGAATAAGGAAGGAGATAGAGTTGGATATTGAGCTGTTGTGCAGTCCAAAACTTTGAAGAAGAACCCAATGCATGGGAGCTCAATAACACAAGAAAAACTCCATAAATTTAAAGGCTTCAAACTAGGTAGGGGAAACTAGGAGAACCCTAATAGGGTCAATGGATTAGCCATGTAGAAACTTAACTGCCATGCTTACCTGAGGACTATTTGAAGAGCATGCTTGTATACCTAACATGGTTGAATTTTTGCTTGTTATATTGGAATGAAATCATCACCATATTTGAATTGATCTTGATGTACCATAATTTATATGTTATATGCTTAATTTCATACTCGATTATGATTCTTGATGGGGCCAAAATTTGGGGAAAATTAGTATGACATTCATACTTGTATGAAGGTCCACTTGCAAGGACAAATGACATCTTTTTAAGGGGGTTTTTGCCTTAGTAATTCTTCAAATTTTCTAAGATCTTGATATCTAATTTGATGTTGATTTTATCAGTATTCAATATGATATATGAATGTCATATTAGATTTAAGTTGTAGCATGGAAATTCCAAGGAAAATTGGCTAACAAAATGACACCATTTCAATCATGGAAATGGCACCATTTTACTAAGTTGTGAATGGTGAGTTGTTCACTCTGGGAGCCCTTTTAATTGAGTTATCCTTGGGGTTATTAACTTGTGAATGTAAGTGTGAATCAGGGAATTTAATATTAAAGAAATTGGCTTGGAAGCCCATGGAAATTGGAGTGAAAATGGGGCATTTCTAATCCCACTTTTGGGCTAGGAAATGGACCATATTTATGATCCAATTTGTATGATCAAAATACAAGATAGATTGGGGATTTGTATATTTTTTTATCCATCATCAATTTAACTTGCGAATATGTGGTTTGGATGTTAAGAATTGAAGGTTTATATTACCTTATAGGACCTTTAAATGTGGATCATTTTTTGCTTTCCCTTCAAAAAATAGTGCTGGTAACTTATGCATTTTGAGCAGCCTTAAATGGGGGAAAATCCTAGATATTTTTATAATTATTTCATGCATTTATGATGTTTCATAAGTCTGGTAACAAAAGAAATAAAATGCTTAATCTATAGCTTTTGAATTCATCAACTTTGGAAGTGTAAAGCCTAGGAAATACTTAGGAGCAATTAGATTGTTGTAAAGTGCCTAAGCATTAGACCTTCTTATCATCCACCTTGACACTTGATTTTGTTGAAGGAATCATGTTAGAATGGATGTTAAAAAAGTATAGGATTGAAATGTGTTGATAAGCCCTAAGGCCTTGCTTAGGGCATGAAAGAAATTCACCACACCAAAATGTGTCATGGGAGTGTGTTATGGAATGCCATGAATTTTTTTTATAAATTCCATGGGAATGCTATGGAATGCCATAGAGGATAACATGTATATGATCTAAGAAAGGTTAGTTAAAATGATACTTGATGGTATGGTAATGCCATGGAATACCAAACTAATGTTATGAATAGGCCATAGAAAATGACATGAAATGAACTATTGAAATGCTATAAAAGTAACATACACATGATATGAAAAATACATGGAAAAATTTATGGTAACACTCATGATATGTATTAGTAACCATCAAACGTAATGATAATCATCATGACAATGATTATAGATTAAAATTAAGTTCTCATGACTGATTGGACAATCATCATCTTACTTGATCTTGAACTTGTATGAAAACATGTCATGGACACCTAGCCTATTAGCTAGAAATTGATAGATCCATTATTTGAGAATTCCTTGAAAAGTATGTTTTAATAGTAGTTATGTTAAAAAGCTTCCAAGCCTTGAAAAGCAATATGCAGAAAAACATTGAAAAGCAATGCAATGAAAATCAATGAAAAGCAAATGCATGGAAAAGGTCTTAAAAAGAAATGCATGAAAAAGTCTTGAAATGAAATCCATTTAAAATATTTGAAATAAAATGACATTAAAAGGGATGCATATAGGATGCTCCTGTTACATACAGTGAAATGTGAAAGGTAATAAGACACATGTTGACCTCATTTGGCATGGATAGGTGAACACCTTCATCTTGAAGATGAAAGGGTTCTAAAATGAATCTTTTATGATTTGAAACATACAAATGTAACTAGTCATATCTTTAGTTTTTTTTTTTGGTTTTTTCTTTGTAGGGAAATGGGTCATAGGATTTTGTAAGTCCCCAGCTCATGGGGCATTTATACGTCCTAGGGCACTATGCTAGGAGGTATAGGTTGGCCTCTAAACTCTAACTTGATACCCGTACTTATGCAGGGCTCTAATATGGGAGTAATTTTCATGGAGCTGCTCTTAGGATAAACCAGTTACCCCGTACAAGCTAGCTTGAAATTGGACTATGTTGGCATCCATGGTTTTCGCAGTGGATAGTAGAAGTTACCTAGGGCAGCAGTAGCCCCACTAGGATTGCATAGATGCTGGATATTATGTGATAGTTGATGTAGGCTGATTCATTGGCCATTCTCGAGAGTTGGACCAAAGCCTATGGCAGCATGGTTGCGCCACTCAACAAAGAGTTAGTACTTGATTTGGTTGTCAACTAAAAAGTCAAGCCAGGGAACATGATATGACATAAAATGAGGAGCTCTTAGGAGTATACCCCAATCCATTACACTGAGGATGTGATAGACATGATGACGTTATGTTGATCACAACATTTCCACTGATATAGTTTAACTGAGACAATTTAATTGATGCAGTTAACTAATATAGTTTAAATATGACAATTTGATCAATATAGTTTAACCATGATAGTTTTATTGATTATTTTCAATTCTCAGTCATGCATAAGTTTGCTTATAGAAATCATGAAAGAACTACTTGATACAAATGTACTTGGATACTTTAAACCATAATGTAACCTAGCATAAGTAGAACTTAGAGAAGGTCTTTACTAGATAATTACTCTATCCACGTACCTGTTGTGCACCAACATGCTTACACAAACAAGTATTTATGCTTACCTTGCTTTACTACTGACTCTGTTAGTCCTTTTCCAAACGAGTGGTTGTGCTCAACCCCCACCAACTTTTTTAGGTGAGAGTTCTAGATGACTTAGTGCCAAGGAGAGGGGGCCACAAAAGTGACTCTACTTGATATATATGTAGGTTCGAGCTAGATTTGCTTAGTTAGTTTTGGAATTTCTAGTGGACTTGTCAACTTATGGATGACTATAAATATGACTTATGTTGACACTTAAATTTGAACATGATTTTTGTATGTGGACTTTTAGAATGAATGATTTTTATGGTGGATTTAGTTGGGACCAATGGATCTTGTGACATGTTGTCCTCTTATGGAGTGTGGTTTTGTGAAATTAAATGTGTGTGTGTGTATAATGAATTTCCAACACTTCATTTGCATAAGCTTTTAACATGAATTCCATTGCATTAATCATGATTTTCAAAACTGGTTTTAGGAGACCTACATGTTACATGGACTCAAGTGTGATGAGACATGTTGGAACTTCTTATCCTCAAGGTAGTGCATCTGTATCCTTATAGAGAGAGCTTGGTTCCTTCCCTAGAAGATCTATATCTCTTAGTGGTGGGATTGTGTCCAAGGGTGGTTATCTTTCTTTGTACTTGAAGGCTACATTGGTGTATCCATATCCGTTTAAGACTAATCTTAAACTAAAGATGTGGTAGTGATTTCTGTATCCATAGATTTACTTGGACATTTTTATTATATTTGTTAATTCTGTGCTTATTTCTAGTACCCAGTTATTTGGTGTCAAATGCTCTCAAATTTCCATTAACTATTGAATTTAAATACATAAAATTTCACCAATTGCTAGTATAATCCTACATATAATTATTAACCATTATAATCATACTAAGAAGCTACACTCTTACAACTTTCCTGCAAACCTAAAGCTATCATTGTAGTTCCAATTTCACATCAGAGATTCCTTATTGAACCATAAGAACATGAAAATCACCTAATTAAGTGCAAGAAACCCCCTCCCCCCTCCCCCGAACAACCAAAAAAATAAAAACTCTCTTACTTCTTTGGGCTTTATCAACTTGTTCATTGGTTCAAATGCCTTAAAGGGCATGGAATGCTCTCTCTTGCTTTTGGATGCATGGGTGGGTTGAACCAAACAAAGTAATTGCACATGTCGAACAAAAAATCAACAACATTAGAGAAAACAAAGTTAGGGGAAAAATAGTTGGATCTCTTGCAATCTTAAGGGAAAAGCACCTCTACTGCTGCCACAAGAGTAGAAACATTTTTAGTAGTTTCCATCCCTCCTCAAAGTCACAAAGGAAGACTTGCCAAAGTAATTGTAGAAGGGGTTGATTATAAATGAAAATCATTCCTCCTCTTCACATATTTAATTTCTCAATGGACCTCAACTGATGTAAACCCACCCTCATTTCACACTCTCCAAAAAGCAAGTGTAGACACTCAATTTTTACCTCACCTTAATCATCACAAGTCCAATCCAAATATCCCTGATGGTGATCTATATTTATTCTTGGAAATCTAATTTCTTTGGAATTCTAGAGGAAAATCAGCTTAAAGGACTTGCAATATTAATAACAAGAAAAATATTAAGCATAGATGGAAAGGTCATGTGGTTAGACAACCCTTGTTACATAGCTTCTTGACCCATCCCCTATAAACACATCATCTAGATAGGTGTGTCTTCTCAATCCATTCTGTAGATACATGAGCTCAAAATAAGTATGTGGTAGAATGACTCAAAAGTCCTATACACATGCTTCCTTCTCTAAGATGATAGAAGCATCGAAATGATGACAAGTCTATACAGCCACATAAACATGACCACTATATAACCAAAGTTAATGCTTCCACATGACCGAAATAGCTAGCAAAAAAATATAGATGTTTCAATTTAATTGGCTAGATGTATCATTTGAGGGGTACTTGATGAGTGTCCAAATTTGTACAAAAAGTACCCAAATAGTTGCCCATGTGTTATAAACTATAGTGTTAATTTAGGAATTTTGGCCAAAATTCATAATACATGCAAGTTTTGACCCAATGACTCGAAAGTTTGATATTATGTGGGTTTAGAGGCTAATCTAGAGTATGTAAATAATCATATTTTTCTAGGATCTAATTAGGATTTCTTATCTTTTGTAAGTTATGGGAAGGTAATCCAATGGCCAAGAGTGATTGAGATGAAAATTGAAACCATTCATGAGGTTTCTTAATCTAACTAGGAAACCTAAACAAGCCAAGGCCTAAGTGTCATTGATCCAAAGTGTGAACAAAGGTCAAGATCACCTCAAGGTAAGATCATGGATCCAAGGAAGCAAGTGGAAGAGCTAAAGGTGATTAAAATGGGCGTGTGCACAAGCTATGCATTTCCACCTCCTTTGCATAAGGAGTCACTCAAGCCACTTTGGGTATATAAGCCATGATAGAAGGTGACAAGCCAAGAGTAAAGCCAAGCCATTAAAGCCAAGGGTGTGAGCCATAAAGCCAAGCCAAATGAGCCCTCAAAGTGAGCCATTTAAGCCAAATCTACATGGAGTGATACTATTAGAGGAGAATTTCATTCAATTATCCAAAACTAAAAATGGGGTTTTTAAGAGGATAATAAAGAGATATTTGGGTGAAAATCAAAATAGGAAAGAATGCATGTGGACCAATAATAAGAACCTGCCTTTATTTCCCTTTTTCCCATTTATTTCCTACCTTTTCTCTCTCTCCATCTCACCCCACCAAGTCATCCCATGATTTCTTAAGGGGAAGATGCACCTTCCTAAACTCTCATCCATCTAAAATCCTACTCCAACCAGTCATCATCCAACCTTTTATCTCTTTTTCATATCCTTTTCTCTTTCTCTCTCTACCCTATTTCCATCTCTCTGTCTACTTCCCAAAATAAAATCCATGATTTTTACAAGGGGAAGATGCCCCCTCCTCCTTAGTTGTCTCAAGATTTCCTATTTGCCCTATTTCCCATTCAGTTCACCTTCTATTCCTCATCCAAGGGTTGCTAATGATCCTTCTTAAGTCCTAAAGAGATTCAGATCCTAAATGGGTTTAATGATTTTCTCCTTAGATGCTTACTTTCTAAATATAAATTTACCACTTCCTAAGTTCATCTTAACCTTTAATTTTTGTCTTTTTATCTCAACCTTAGTATCAACATTCCCACAAGAATAGAAAGTTCCCAACTTACACAAAACCTTGAAGTTTTCAATGTGAAAAAAAATCCCTTAGAGATGGGGAGAATGCCCGCTCCTAAGAAGGAGGCATCTCCACCTTCTTCTCTCCCAAGTTCCCCATGACTCCTCTTTGGTAGCATCCCATCCTTTTGGTTGTCTTCCTCTAGTTATTTCATTGATTTTAGGTGAGTTCTTTGATGGTTTTATTTCATTATTGATTTTGTTTTGTTCCTTGTTTTATTGCCTTGTCATCTTCCTTGCTTCCATGCTTTATTTTTTATAACTTGTTCCTTAATCCTCCATGCTTGTTGCCTTTGATTTCAACCTTATATCGTTTTTCCCAAGGGAATCTTTGGATCAAGTGATTTTGGTGCATTAGATCCATTGATTCCCATTAATCTTACTATCCTATTATCATTTTTTTCTTAGAATCTGTGGTTCATCTCCTTAGTTTTTCTTGATTATTTTCTTAATATCTAAGTTATTGCTCCTATAGTATTGACAGGCAAGAGAAATAGTAGCCTAATTCTTTTGAGTTCCCTTCATCTTTTATGTGCTTTTTGCTTAGTTCTAGCACTAGTTTGATGTTGTTTTTCCTCTGAATAGTTCCATCTTCCTAGTTTCTCTTCTCTTGGTTTTATTTTGGTTTCTACTTGCATGTTAGCTAATCTTGGTCTACAATTGTCAAAGGTGTTTTATATGTGATTGGAATCAAGTTTAATGTCTTGAAATAACACTGCAAATTCCACAAAGTGCATACATGTTTATGCATTCTATTTTTATGTAACTTGACATTCAATCAATGGAGTTTATTGTGGATTATTATTGCTGCTTGTTTCCAAGTCCTAATTAATTGGATGTTCAAAAACAGCATGTGCTGGAATTTGTTAATAGATTGTTCATGTTTAATTTCCAGCACCATATACATTTTGTGTACTTGCTTTCCTAAGAACCCAATTAGATCTTTAGATTGTTTAGTTAGTGCTTGAGTTATATTTCATGTTGATAAGCCTTTAATTTGAGTATTTAGGTCATGTTCTAACCCCATGTGCACCATTTCATGGATAATGCGCATGATACTTGGGTAGCTTCTTTTTTTTTAAATGCTTGATTAGTTGTTGTTTCCATTTAATTTAATTTTTTAATTTTTAGTTTTATTTGAGCTTAGATTCCATTAATTACCTATTTGCATCATAGTTTAGGAGGTTTCTAATTTTAGTTTAGGAAAGTTTTACTTTTAGAAAGTCATAGTTTGGGAAAGTTTTACTTGTAGCAAGTTCTTTAAGTTCATGTTTCCTAGAGTAATTCATCTTAGTTTTACTTGGTTAACATTTTAGAATGCGTGTTTTAGGAAAGTGTCTAAGTTTTGGCTTATTTACTTTTAACATGTTTTATCATTCCATGTTTTAATCCATGCACATTTAGTTTTCATGTTAGTTTAAATCCTTAATCTAAGTTAAAAATTTCTTTCTTTGGATAGGTTGGATAATTTAAATAAGGATCCACCTAATGCATAGATTGTTAGATTCCTCATGGGATCAACCTCACTTGCTTGCTAATATTACATTGATTTGTGTGCTTGCAAGTAAATTTAAAGCTACACTAATTCCATTCAATATTAAAAGCAAACAATGCTTCTAGTGAGCTTGCTTTATTCTTGAAAGTCTCTATCAAGGTTTTCATAACCTATTAAGTGTTTAATTTTGGCCAAAAGATTCCTAGTTTAGCATTTAATTAGACCAACTAACTCATTAATTTGGTAATTTTAGATAAAATATAAAATTTAGCTCAAATTAACCATCCAATCGTAAATTGTTAAAATTAACGGTTGATGATCATTTAAGCTCATCGGATGCTAAATGTATGGTTCAAATGACTCTAATCTAGTCTTTGGCCTCACAGATCAACTAAAGGAGGGTTGGATTACTCAGATCAATATTCAACGGTGTAGATCAACCAAAAGAGACATGGATGGATTAGAGTGAATTTCAACAGTGTAGATGAGTCAAGAGATCTCTAACAAAGGAGAATTTGAAGGTTTCTTAATAAAAGAGGAGTCCTAATTTAGAAAAAGAGAAAGTTTCCTAATAGGAAACTAACTCTTAAAGGAAAGGGGGAGAAGATAATTAGAAGGGAAAAAAGTATAAAAGGAGGAAGCCGTGGAGCCTAGGGGAGGTTGTTTTAGTTCTAGTTTGTTTTTCTCTTGCTTGCCTTGATTTATCTTCATCTTTACCCACTCTTTCCATTTGCTTTCTGTTCATCATCATTTTCTGTTCTTTCCTGTTTTAACCAAAGTCCTTTTCTCCTTCTTTCACTATCCTTCACACTCTCTTGTCTCTTTTCCCTGCCACCCTTCTCCCTCTTGTCTATGTTTGCATTTATCACACCACAAATCTTCTCCTCTATTTTTTTTTTTTTCGTTTTCCTTTCCTGTTTGACTATTTCCTTTGCATTTATTTTTTTCATCATTGTTCTTGTCCTTGTACTGTATTTCTTTCTTCACTTTCTCAACAGCACCCTTACATCCTTTGTTTCGGCTTTCATCTCTCGCACTATTCTCCTTTCAGCTCACTACTCCACCACACTAGGTTGGCGTCTTCTACTAGCTCTACCTCCTCTTGTTTCTTTTCTCAGTTCCTAATAGGAAACCAAGTCTCAGTATCTCCATCTCTCTATCTCTTCCTCCGCCACACTCCCCTACTCCATCTCTTCTAGAACTCAGATATGCATCCTCTACTCCAGACAAACTAGACGACGCCCATCATCCCCAGGCTCCCCTGTTCCAGCACGGACATCCCCAATCTTCCATCACACTAGGCAAAGTTTTTCGTTGCTAGGCTCCCTTGCTTCCCATCATCTTCACCTGCCCAAGTCGTTGCCTACTCCAACTGCATCAAGTCAGCACAGCATCGTCATCTCTCCAGTAGGTCTTGCTCCCACCGCACATGGGAACCTTTCCACCCAAGCCAGCACCATCATTGGGTTGTCCACTATCTCCAACAAAGCCATATTTGTCGACTTTTTCTGTTTTATGGAAGTTTTAAGGAAGTTTTGGGAAAATTCCATTTTTGCCCTTAGGAGAATAATTTGATTTACATTGATGTTTGGTTACTATTATTATCTGCACTTTGTTTTATTCTGATTTTCTTATTTGCATTTTACTTTGTTCTATTTTAATCCATGGATTGCATAATCTAAACTGCCTTATGCATGTTTAATCAAATGAATAGTTCTGATTAAATGATAGTATCTCTTTAGTTTCTCATCAGTTTGATGTTTAATTTTCAATCAAATTTTAGGAGTTGTTGTTAGGAAACTTCTTAGTTTAGTTACTACCTCTAATCTTCAATATGATATTCACAAATCATATCTAAGCCATTAAAATCATAAGTCATTAATTACTTCAGATCTGTAAAATTTTAAAGAATCTAACCAATTAAACCCTTGGATCTTTAATTAGAGATATTAAAAAGAGATTTATAAAGACGTTCAAAGGTTCTAATGTCAAAAGTGAAGAAATTAGTAGTAAAAAGTCTAACGAAAATAGAATTTTCTTATTTCTTAGTTTAATTTCTATCTTTTTTAATTAGTTTTTATAATTTCTAGTAGTTTCTTATTAATTAAACTAGATCTAAATTCTTGTTTCTCTTATATTTAAATTTTTTTCATTTAATTAGAATTTTAAGATAATTAAATTTTATTTAAAACTCCAATTTCTAAAAGCATGTCCCTGAGGGATCAACCAGTACTTGCATTAGCCATACCACAATAGCTCGTGCACTTTAAAAAAAACATCAAGTTTTTGGTGCCATTGTCGGGGACCCGCAATGAAGTTTTTATAGAATATAATTAAAAATAAAAAAATCCAAAAAAATAAAAATTTGTAGGAATTTCATAGTTTCAGCGTTTTTCAATTTTTTTAGTGCATAACCACCTAATTTCCTAAAATTGGTACTTATTTCTAATTGTCTTTTTCAAGGGAAATAGGAAAGTGGAGAAAATTAGTAAGGAAATCTTCATCATAATAAAAATTTCCTTGCTTTCCTAGATTAGAATTTTCCTTTTCTTTTGAGTGAATCTTATAGTAAGGCCCTGTTGTAATTTGTAATTTTTATTTCAAATTTTAAAGGGTTGTATAATACAGGCAAGTGTGGGATAAGATGGTCCACACTTGATCTTCATTAGAAAGCCCACTGTAAGTTTCCTCACTTCTTTTAATTCTTGGATTAGGGTTTGCATTTGCATTATTTGGTAGCATACGTGCATATAAAAAGTATTTTTTATAATTGTTGCATTTTTTAGGGTTTTGCATTAGTTTACTGCTTCAATTGTATTTTTAGGGCATGTTTCATGCTTTAAGGTCATATATATGCTGATTGAACTGCCATGGAGTGTGGAATTTAATTAGTAAGGGCACCACACTCCCACAAGATCAAGGGTGGAGTTCATCACCACTCCTTAGCCCACCTAAGATAATCACCTCAAGCGCACAACCCTACCCTTCAAATCAAATCTAAAATCAATTAGAAGAAACCTATAGGGCCATCACATGCTTATAGGACCCTCCTGCTAAGACGCAATTTATTGTCACTCTAGTCGCTTTTGAGCACTGTGGTTATTGGGGGTTATCTAAGAGAGCCTTGCTCTTCCCCCACCTCCTATTGACATTTGTTGAGGTCTAAACTACTCTTTACATAAGAGTTGTATTAACCACCTTGCGCAAAATCTAACCAGTAAGTAATAGTCAAATTTAAAGGAGAGGAGGAGCACTAGATTAGACTAAATTAAAAGCATTGTCCCCATACAAGGGCAAGAATGCCAAAATATTGCTGCTTATTAGCCACAAGGATTATATTGTGCCCTTTGTTTGTACATCATTCTAGGAAGTTAGGTTGCATCATATGGGTTAGTTTTTCCTCTTTAAAAAAAAAAAAAAAACTCAACATTGTATAGAGTGATTTGTTTTATTGTATACAAAGTTAATTAAAAAAGCTTATCAAGAAGGGGATAGATTTCATAGATTAGATGCATTGATGGATAGGTTAGATATTATGGAAAGTCAATTGCTTAAGCTAATAGCTTCTAGGCAAGCTGCACTACAACCTCAAGCTCCACATACAATGAACACTATCAGGAGCCAATGGACGCATCTAAAGCATTCACACATCCTATCAATTATTATCCTGAGACAAATTACCAAGGCTATAATGGATGGGCTAGGCATCATGAACAACCATGGTCTCAGGATTACCAATATTAGGAAGAACCACAATGGTCCCACCTTAGTCAACACTACTATGATTATTCAAAATATCAAGGTCAACCATCATGTGGTTAACTTGCTTAGTCCTTTTTCAGTACCTCAATACCACATCAATACCAACCCTAGGAGTCGTTTCCTCTACAACGTGAAGAACCACCATTAGAAGAGTAACAATTTTTTTGAGAGAATAGAACAAGTCATAGCTACTAGTTAAAAGGAAATGAGACAAGAGATGAAGAAATTGGTAAAGGAAATGGAACCAATATGGGAAACTATTGAAGGAAATATTGCTGAAATTATAAAAAGGACTAAGGAACTCAAGCAAATTGGGGATAATGAAGAACCATTTATTACTAATAAAAGGATGGAAATTTCTTATGATCCTTCTGAGCCACCAAGTCCTCAACTATCCTTAAAAACCTCCAACTTAGATCCACTCAAGCCACGTCTTACTCCTTACAATTACGATGAAGAGGCTTCCATTAAGGAAGAAAATGAAGCTTTAGAAACATCCAACTTATATCCTCTTGAATCGTCTCCTACTAATTTTTATGAATGTGATGAAGACACATCCATTGAGGAGGTGAATCAATTCTTGGATACTATGCCCTTTGATGGACACTTCTCCATGGAAAACTAGAGTAGAACCTCCTATAGAGCTTGGAATTCATATTGCCATCTTACTTGTGCACTTAAAACAGGAAGAAAAAGAGTCAGTTGATGTACATCAACCTACTTTAGGGTTCACATCGGAAGATAACCAGGGTTTTAGCCAAACCTTGTCCCCATCGCTAGTAATACAAGAACAACCTTTTAGGAAAGGGCAGAGTCATCATATACCCCAATTCTAGGACAATGTTAGAGAAATGAAGGAAAAAGTTAACTTGAATATAATGGTCATTGTTATCCTTCAATTTGGTCAAGAAAAGGGCCATTTATCTTCAAATGGTCCAATAAAATGCACGGTCGTATACGAAATCAATGTGATACCATCACCTCCATTTTCTTGGTGGAAGAATTATATTGACTACTATGAAATTTTGAAGATGGGGGATCATCAATATGATTTCCCATAGTTAAAAATCATTGTGAACCTTTTTGTTTTAACATTACCACTACCAAAAATTTTAGGGTAGAGGCAATATATAGATTTTCGTGAGATTTTGAAGTGGCGTGAGAATCTCACCATTTCATCTTAGGGTTAGGATTAGGACAAATAAGCTAAGCCAATTGGCTCTATGTTTCGAAAGTTAGGTTAGGCTATGTTTGGCTAAAGACATAAAACTTAGCGCTTCTTGAGAGGTAACCCAGATGTTTTTCAAATTTCCATCTTCTACATCCTTCTCTTATCTTATAGGATCCTATGTTTTTCAAAAATTGGGGACAATGTTCCAATTAGGTTGGGGGGTGTGGATGCACATATAGAATTTGAATTTTTAAAAATTTTCTTTTTTCTTATATATATATATATATTTAATTTTGGCCAAAAGACCCCTAGTTTAGCATTTAATTAGAACATCTAACTCATTAATTTGGTAATTTTTGGATAAAATATAAAATTTAGCTCAAATTAACCATCCAACCATAACTATTAAAATTAACGGTTAGATGATCATTTGAGCTAACCTGATGCTTAATGTATGGTTTAGATTACTCTAATCTAGTCTTTGGCCTTGCAAATCAACTAAAGGAGGGTTGGATTACTTAGATCGATGTTCAATGGTGTAGATCAACCAAAAGAGGCATGGATGGATTAGAGTGAATTTCAACGGTGCAGATGAGTCAAGAGAGCAATGAATGGACCAGGTCTCTAACAAAGGAGAATTTGAAGGTTTCTTAATAGAGGAGGAGTCCTAATTTAGAAGAAGAGAAAGTTTCCTAATAGGAAACTAACTCTTAAAGGAAAGGGGGAGAAGATAATTAGAAGGGAAAAAAGTATAAAAGGAGGAAGCCGTGGAGCCTAGGGGAGCTTGTTTTAGTTCTAGTTTGTTTTTCCCTTGCTTGCTTACTTTGTCTTCATCTTTTCCTGTTCTTTCCATTTGCTTTTTGTTCATTGTCATTTTCTATTGTTTCCTATTTTAACTGAAGTTCTTTTCTCCTTCTTTCAATATCCTTTCACTCTCTTCTCTCTTTTCCTAGCCACCCTTCTCCCTTTCGTCTGTGTTTGTGTTTACCGCACCACAAATCAATCCCCAATTCTTCTTCTCTGTTTTTTTTTTTTTTCATTCTCCTTTCTTGTTTGACTATTTCCTTTGAATTCTATCTGTTTTGTTCATCCTTGTTCTATCTTTTTACCATATTTCTTTCTTCACTTTCTCAACAGCACCCTTACATCCTCTGTTTTGGCTTCCATCTCTTGCACTATTCTCTTCTTTTCGTTCACTGTTCCACCGCACCAGGTCGGCGTCTTCTACCGGCTCTACCTCCTCTTGTTTCTTTTCTTAGTTCCCAATAGGAAATTGAGTCTCAGTCTCTCCGTCTCTCTATCTCTTCATCCACTGCACTCCCCTGCTCCATCTCTTCCACAACTCAGATTTGCATTCTCTACTCGAAATGAACTAGACGACGCCCATCCTCCCCAGGCTGCCCTATTCCTGCATGGACATCCCCAATCTTTAATCACACTAGGCATCATTTTCCTCTACTAGGTTCCCTTGCTCCCCATCATCTCTCCAGCGGGTCATGCTCCCACTGCACTTGGGCACCTTTCCACCCAGGCTAGCACCATCATTAGCTTGTCCACTATCTTTGGTAATCATCCCCCATCTTCTCTGACAAAGCCATCGCCATCGACTTTTTTTTTTTTTTACAGAAGTTTTAAAGAAGTTTTGGAAGAAAAAAAAATTCCATTTTTGCCCCTAGGAGAAGAATTTTATTTACATTGATGTTCGGTTACTATTATAGTCTGCATTTTGTTTTACTCTGATTCTGTTATTTGCATTTTACTTTGTTCTATTTTAATCCATGGATTGCCTAATCTGAACTGCCTTATGCGTTTAATTAAATGAACAGTTCTGATTAAATGATAGTATCTCTTTAGTTTCTCATTCGTTTGATGTCTGATTTTCAATCAAATTTTGGGAATTGTTGTTAGGAAACTTCTTAGTCTAGTTACTACCTCTGTTCTTCAATATGATATTCAAAAATCAGATCTAAGTCGTTAAAATCATAAATCATTAATAATTTTAGATCTATAAAATTTTAAAGAATATGACCAATTAAACGCTTGGATCTTTAATCAAAAACATTAAAAAGAGATTTATAACGACGGATCAAAGTTTCTAATGTCAAAAGTAAAGAAATTGATAGTGAAAAGTCTAAGGAAAATAGAATTTTCTTGCTTCTTAGTTTAATTTCTATCTTTTTGAGTTAGTTAGATTTGAATTCTTGTTTCTCTAAGGGATCAACTTGTACTTGCATTAGCTACACCACAATAGCCCGTGCACTTGCAAATAACATCAACAAGTTTTTTACCACCACTAAAAACTTTAGGGTGGAGGCAATATATAGAAGGGAAAAAAGTATAAAAGGAGGAAGTCGTGGCGCCCATAGGAGGTTGTTTTAGTTCTAGTTTGTTTTTCCTTGCTTGCCTTACTTTATCTTCATCTTTCTGCATTCTTTCCTTTAAGAGTTAGTTTCCTATTAGGAAACTTTCTCTTCTTCTAAATTAGGACTCTTCTTCTATTAAGAAACCTTCAAATTATGCTTTGTTAGAGATGAGGTCCATTCATTGCTCTCTTGACTCATCTACACCATTGAAATTCACTCTAATCCATCCATGCCTCTTTTGGTTGATCTACACCATTGAATATCGATTTGAGTAATCCAACCCTCCTTTAGTAGATCTGCAAGGCCAAAGACTAGATTAGAGTCATCTAAACCATATATGAAGCACTTGATTAGCCCAAATGATCATCTGACCATTAATTTTAACAATTTATGGTTGGATGGTTAATTTGAGTTAAATTTTATATTTTCTCCAAAAATTACCAAATTAATGAGTTAGATGGTCTAATTAAATGCTAAAGTAGGGGTCTTTTGGTTAAAATTAAACACTTAACACACGCCCCAACCAAAAATTTTCTAGTCCAAAGCAAAACATGCAAAAAAATATTTTACAAAAACCAGTACAAGATGCACTTTCGTAGGTACTCATGATTGCACTTAGCACATGCAATAAGCCCTTAAACCCCTAGGTTATCCCTAGTGGATGAGTTAGGCCTCATGAAGGTTTGTAGTGAATATACCCACAAAATTCAATAAGGCTAAGTTCCTTATTTTATCTCAGAGAATCCTCATTCATTAGCAATCTACTAGTTTTTTACAACTTAATGGAGAGGATTTGACAATTTTACACATCATACACATATTAAAGACATTTTATTTGAGATATTTTTCAGATTGCATATGTGTATGTACATCGACATAAATCTTGACTTCTAACTGGATATGCTTACATTCCATTGAAAATATGTCTTGACCTCAAATCCTCATAGTTATATGCTCAAAATTGAAACTCTTAAATAAGGGGTTTAAACATATTTCTCTCATTATGTGACCGACTCCAACAAGCTAATGGTTCAAATAAATCTTTTAATGCTTGTAAGATAAATGAAAGTGATCCCTAAGAGTGGATGTTATCACCAAGAATACTAGGGGTAGTTTACCTTAGTTCCTTCTTTTTATTTCCTCTTTAAGTCTATGTTCCACCTAAGTTCAATAGGTTTTTAACTAGGATGAAATGTAGGCTTAGGATAGGTTCAAAAAAGAAGGGTATAAGGGTTTCAAAGGTTCAAAAATTGAGTAGAGGTCTTCACTGAATATCTGCTAGGACAACTTTTCTTTTGGGTTTATACTTGAAGTGAATATATATCTCATATTTTTGTCTTTCTCTTTCAAACTTTTTTTTTCACATCTTTTTCTTTGGCTTCATTGGAAGAAAGGCTACTCATTTTTCTCACTACTTTGACTTTTTGTCCTATTTTTGAACTTTTTCTACTCATTCTAACAATGGGTAATAGATATTTCTTTTACTTGCTTATTTTGGGTTGAGGTGAATAGGGTTAAGAAAGAAAACGCTTAATAATAGGCTCAAAGGGGCTAACTAGTGGTATGACATGTGTAGTCTTTATATCTCTGGGCTGAGCAAGGATGGCCTATATCATTTCCTAGGTTTCCTAAAGCCAATCAGATTCAACAAATTTTCTGGGATTAAAGCTATTACTCTTATTTATTTTTGATATTTAACCAAAACAAGGATAACAGGATCACACTAATGTATGTATGTTGAAGAAATTTTGGAATTACTTATAACTCTCAGAAAGAAGATAGTCTATAAATCTCACTAGGTTATAGGTCTCTACTAATTTTCCTCTAAGTCTCTAAGTCATACCTCTATATTAGTCTTAATTATGTGCTATGTGTAATTGGTTTCTGAGAATTAACTTTCATAAAATGCTTCAACATATGAATGATATGCAAAACTAATCATATGCATTCCCATTAAGAGGTGAAAACTGTGGAATTACTAAATTCTAAACATATACTTCCCAACACAATAAGGGAACTCTACTTTAAAAACTTTTTTTTCAAGTTTTTTTATAAAAAAAGAAAAAGAAAACTCAAGATAATTCAAAATCTCTATGTGCATCTATAGCCCTTAAAAGGTTGAGAAAACTTTCCTAAAGAGTGATATATCTTATATTATAGACTTCTCATTTCTCTATTTAGTTAGGTATAATTTGTTTCCTTTTTCTTATTTAACTTCTTTTATTCTTTGATTTCTTGCTTTTGATTAACATTACATATAGAATTGGCTTTTAAGTTCTACACATTATAAAGTGAATTTTTTTTTTTGCTTTGTGGACTAATTCTTCTCAATAGAGTAGGTACTTCCTCTAGAGGAGACAGGAAGGAGAGGACTCAAGCTCTCTTCTTCCACCACAAACCTTCTAAGCTTGTTAGCGAACTCTCTCTACTCCTATAGAAGTAAGGGAATCTCTTGACATAGAGCATGACAAGATCATTTCTTCTATAGTATAGTTTAACCATATTAGGTGCAGCCCATCTAGGAAGATTTCCCTACTTTAGTAGGAGGAGGAACTCCTTGCAAGGCCACATGATTAGAGTATATTTCTTAAATTTTGCATTTTTACATATTTTAGAACCAAGCACCAAAAGATCTCTCTCATTCATTCTAGGTTGGAAAATAAGAAGAAATAGCATGACCACATTTACCTCTTGAACCCAAGATAGCCTAACCAAAACACTTAGTTGAGACCTTCCAAGCACCATAACCAAGCTACAAACCTAATCTCTAGATACATAGGTCCTGAAGCCTTTTCTCTAAGGACAACTTTGAGTTAAATAAAAGAGGACAAACTATATGGATCCATCTGAATTACCCACAATTAAAGAACACAGTCGATGAATTAGATGCTTGTGGAATTTCAAAGGTAGTCAAAACTCTCGTCAAATTCCAAATGTGAACAGATGGTGACTCTATTGGTAAATCTTGACTTGAAAAATAGTTTGGTAAGGAAATCTTGGGATACCCCAGAGATGGTTCATATTTACATACTTGCTTGATAGAGTAGCTTTTATTCATGTTCTTTATTCCTTTCCTAGAATAAAACATATTGTGTTAACTTAGATAACTTGTTTCTTGAACAAAACAATAAGCCACACATCCTCTTAATGCACCTAATAAAAGAAAAAGCATAAAGAAAAAGCAAAAAACACTCCTGAACTATTCAATTAAAATATTTACCATTAATCCATTACATGGAGGTGAAACAAATACATTAACAAAGACAAATGGACTTGTTTGCTTTCATACTTACACACTCATATATTTGCATCATTCATATTATATTTGCATACCCTCAACCTTGAGTCTCAGTAAACTTTCAACTCTTTATGGAAGGTCACATAGGAGGTCATAACCCAGTGATTGGAAGTAGGGAGGAACCTAACGAAAAGCTCAACCTCCAGCCTAGCATTCTTGAAGTGTGTCAAACATAGTACTCCATATTTTGTTGATGGAGGCTACCAAATGTACCCTCAGTCTATCTCCATGAGGTATAATGGTAATTCAATGCTGAAGGAGACTTAGTTTTAACTTATTGTGTACACCACAAGACCTTTATCCTAAGTAGATAACCCGTCGATTACATGGCCATTAGGAATTCTTGTCCCTTTAGCAACATTTAGCTAGATGTACGGTAGGGAATTGTATGAGCAATGGTTCTTCACCTATGTATGAGGCAATTGATTAAGGAAGTCTGTTTATTCCATGTGACACATCCTAGGGTTAGATCATCATTAATTCCATCTAACATGTCCTAGATCACCATTATTATTGCATTTTGGAATGAAATTTTAGCGTATTTGGAATTATGAAAAATGTTAAATGAGATGTTAAGCACCTACATAGCAATAGCTTGTTGAGATATTTTAATTGTTTATAATATCTTGTATTTGAAGAAGTCAATTGAAATAAAGGTGGCTCAAGTTGAAGAAGAGTTTTGGGTGAGGATTATAGCAACATGAGACCATGCAACCAATGTGTGTGGTTTAAGATATTTACTTTTGTCTATTAGAAGCAAAAAATGGATTGTGGATTATTTAATTATTACTTTATAATCTTAAATTGGACATACATGTATAAAATGTAGATACTTGATAGTGGCTGTGTATGGATGGAATTCTTGAAAGAAATGGTAATCCTATTTTTAAATTGCTTGTACTAAAAAGATTTGGATTTGTGAACTTCTTAAATGTATTTGAATGTAATAGTGCAAAGATTGAGTCTCCAAATATATTTGTACAGCCATCTATGTGTCTATTAGGTGTACTGAATCACATGCATTTAATGCGGTATGTCTAAAAAATAGAGGAGACTTGGTCAAATTTTAGGTAGAAATGAGATGATCATTTCACCATTAAATGCAAGTTTGTGTTACTAGAATGATACTTGAGGTTTGCAGAAGTGTTTACTTAAATAAAAATACTTTTGATGATTCTTTTCAAAAGGAAATATTCAAATAAGGGATCTTGACTTTTGCAAAAGACTTTAAAAATGTGTTTATACACCCAGGTCATTATAGTTGGTATTAGAGCGAAGTTTACTCCATTCATAGCCAGTCTAGTAAGTCCAAAGAGTTATAACAATCCATAATCATCATTGTCAAGAGCGAGTTAAAAAGGGAAATCACACAAATTAAATTGACTTTGAACAAATGACTCAATGGTGGAAGATGAGATTAGCCCTCACCACTCCTGCTACTGCACTTGTCAAGCCTTCAGGGTAGAGGAGTTAGGTAGCAAAGACTATAGCATAAGTCATGGAGATCATTTTGCAATACCTACAACAGCAGTAGCCCAGACATAGCTTATGTAGTCCAACCACTCAGACGTTGGACATAACCTACAGCTACATTGAGTACAATATAAGGCAGTTTGGGAAGGTGTTCTAATAGGATTGATAGCATGCTAGAATGATTTCATAGAATGGTGCCCTCATTCTCAAGTGAGGGGACATAGAGGCATCAAAGATATGCACTTGAAGGTGGAGAAGGCCTTCAAGACCATGGAGGTGCCTATAGATATGTAGGTGTAGTTGCAAATTACATCTTGACTAAAGAGGCTTGATTTTGGTGACAGATAGTAGAGAGGACACACTTTGTTGGTGGTAGTGTTATTTCTTGGAAAGACTTTAAGAGAGTCTTCAATGACAAGTACCTTTTGCTTCATGTGTGAAAGGTGAAGGAGATGGAGTTTTTGGCCTTAGAGAAGGCAGCCTCACAATTCAGCAATAGGAGAGTTGTTTTCACTCAGTTGAGGAAGTTTGCTCCTAATGTTTGCTTGACTTACTCTCATGTAGGGCTTGAGTCTAGCATTGAGAAGTAGTCTTATTGACACAGCCTCCAATACTAACCTAAGAAATAGAGATATCATCTATTCTTAAGCAAGACTTTTTCAGGAGTAGGTCAGAGTGGGCCATCTAGTAAGGGCAAGAGGCCCTTGTCTTCCACGGGGTCATAAAGACCTTAAAGTCAGCAACAATATCTTAGACAAGGTAGAGATTTTGAGCAAAGGCAGTGCCCTTGCAGGAATCCCATCCTAACCAACCAAGTCCTCAAGCAAGATGACATCAGCAGCAACACCACCACCAGCAAAAACAATGGTAGGGATGACCATTGCGATGTTACGGATGTGGAGTGTCAGGGAATTCCTTTAGGGACTATTCTAGGAGATAGGGGGATAGACAAATAGATAGTGGGGCAAGTACAAATGGGGTTCCACACAGTTAGGAGCAAGTGTTCGCCATCAATTTGAGATAAGCATAGGCCTCAAACATGATTGTGAAATGCGCATTTCTAGTTGCATATAGACATGCTAGGGTTTTGTTTGACCTAAGATCTACACACTCATTCATTTTCAGCCTTTATGCATCTTGTGTGAACTTGATTGTATATGCTCTGAGATGATTGGCTTTGAGTTGACTTAGAATGATTTTTCCTACTTTATGAGTTAATATCCTCTCAAATGATTGGCATGGATTTGCCTACTTTATGAGCTGATATGCTCTGAGATGAATGGTATGGACTCCTACTTTATGAGATGATATTCTTCGAAATTATTGTGCATGAACTTGTCTATCTTGAGATGTAATTTTAATGTCTTTTCACTTTATCACTGATTTGTGTATCATGATGACTAAGTATTAGAGGGTGCAGTGGAAGCAACTCATTGCATTAGAAGATGGAAATCATGTGATTTTCTAAAGATATGTCTAAGTTATAAGATTTAGAATAATATCTCTAATTTATAAGATTTCGAATAAGAAGGAAGTTGAAAAATTAAGTAATTCCTTTGGCTAAAGTCCTCTTGTAAAATCATTTAGTCCAAGAAGTAACTTGAAATTGGAACCTATGTTGAATGAGGAGGACACATTTAAAGTTGTTTAGGGATTGATGTGGAAAGAATTTTGAGGATGAATTAGTCCAAGAAGTAACCTGAAATTGGAACCTGTGTTGAGATGAGGAGGACACATTTAAAGTTGTTTAGGGATTGATGTGGAAAGAATTTTGAGGATGAAATTTCTCTAAGGGGGGATGGATGTAACAACCCTAATTTTCAAATTCCATTTCATGTATATTTATCTTATTTTTTAATTAGAAATAGAATAAGGAATTACATTCCATTGAAATTAAATTATATTTAAGTGAATTCTACTAAAGCCCAAAAATCATACTAAACCTCAAAATTTGAAATGCACTATATGAGAGCTTTCCAACAAGACTAAGTTTGCACAAAATGGAGATTGGGGCTGAAAAGCCTCAAAAATTTTCAAATAAGGAAGGGGGTGTAAATTGATAACAACACTCCCACACCAACACCCCCCTACCCCTCCCCCTTGCCCAAAACTACCCCACGCCATTTAACACTTACCACCTACATGCGGGAGGAGCTCAACATGTCTGGGTCAATCCGCAATGTGGAGCTCATCTCCTACAATGGAATAGTAGGAAAAGAAAAAGAGAGAAAGGAGGAGGATAGGAAAGACTAGTGAATTGTCCCCTCTCCCCCCACTCCTCATTCTTGCCTAGCTATCTCCCTCTTTCTTATCTCCTTCTTCTCCGAAAACTAGCACCAAACTGAAAACCTAAAAGCCCCATCCTTATCTTGTCTAACAACTAGCCTTGCAACCAACATCGGTGCATTCCCATTCTTGCTGATTGTTGATAGAAAATCAAACCTCCACATCTCCCTCCCTTTCTTTCTCAGGCATTGGAAATAGACACTGATGCTGATAAAGTCAATGCACAGGAAAATCCCTACACGTTGGTCACCCTAGCTGTCGGGCCAACTTGTGTAGCCACTTCTCCTTCCTCTTCACCCGTTTAGCACAGACCCATCTCCCTTCTTTCTTCCCTAATGCTAGCTCTGCCCTCCTTTTCCTTCATTGATGATAACAAGCAATTGTAAACTGATCCATCAGTTACATGGTTGCATGGTGAGGAAGATAACTTCAATTTTGAATATTTCAGCTATCCAGTGTATTCATCTTAATGCACGTAACAAAACTCCTCAACCTATTTGTCGATCAAAGAAGATCTAACAGAGATTGAGGGAGAGCAATGGTGCATGGCTAGGATTGAGGCTCACTACAATGATCAGTGGATCATTCGTCACCTCCAGTGACCTTTTGAGCATGGAACCAAGCAAAATTAGTAACATTATTTTTTTACCTTCCTCCAATCTCAATTTTTTTTAGTATGTGTGAGATCTACATTTTTACAAATCTACGCTTAGGATTCGTTACAATTCATCCTAGACTTAGGAATTTTTATATGATTTATCTACTAGATGGAATATTACCATTGAATGACTTAATACATGATTATTGACCAATGATCTACACAAATCCAAACATCCATGTCTTGATCAGATCACAAATTTGTTCCACAAGATGTAATGACTATTCAACTAAATTTAAATGTTAAAACTAGATCCAAACCTCTATTTTCTCTATATATATTTTTAGGATTTGTAATGTTAAATATACATAAATTATTAAGATTTGATTCACATTAGATCAAAAAAACATGTGATCATGTAATCTTATGTTAAGTCATAGTTCTTATTATAATTTATGAATATACTAATAGATCTAAAATGTTGATCCACAAGCAATAGTGTAGATCTAAATTTCCTACAAATGATGAGTATTTAAAATGGCTAGAAAGTTAGATCAATAGAATTGAAAGGTTGAGATCGTTCAATGATGTTAAGAGCAATTTCCACCTAATCTGAAAAATGTTCAGGGTTCAGGGTTCAGAAATGTAGATCAATGATGGTTGGTGTGAAACCTAAGCTAATGAATATTTAAGAGGAAGATTTGTATTGATGTGCTATTCAGAATTGAACACTTGAATTGGATTCTAAATTGTAGCTGGAATTTGTATGTTATCTGGCTTTTTGTGTGGTATGGCTCATGTATATTGAGTTGGAGGATGACTCAGTTGGAATTCATGACATTTGCCAAAAAGGTAAGCGTTTAACATCTCTAATTCTCTTGCATATTGAGTTTTTAATTGAGTTTTGATATATTTACATGAAATCCTCAATTGAGCATGAGAATTCAGTGTTTAGTTTTAGGATAATAATATGTCAATTATTCATCACTAATTGAAAATATTCATATTTCATTAAATTCTTTATATGAGATTAAATTCACACAATTAAATGGTTATGAAATTTAGTGAAGTTGCATGATTTCAAATGAGGCATTGGCATACCTCTATGTGACGACTCGGGTTTTTGAAATACATTTTGTAATGTATTTTTCAAAGGCAGGGTACCCTTAGTAAAAAATACTCCAAAACAAAACAACAAAAATTCTTTTATTTAAAACTTGCTTTGAAAAAACCCAAGTCATCACTTCATACATAACATAAGTAGAATTTTTGTACAAGATAAAATTCTATTGAAAGAATATATTTTTATTAAATTCCAGAATCCATCCAATGGTTCACAATACAGCCCAGTATTAGTATAAAACTTGTCCAAATTACATAATCCAAAGTTCAAACCTCACCATACATTAAAAACTCTCAATACAATATAATGCTCTCAAATAAAAATATGTCTTCAAAGAAAATACTATAATTGATTATTCTTTCAAATCTTCTTAAGTCTTCTACAGTCTTAAGCTTCTAACCCTCCTTCTCTATATCTGAGATATTGTAAACATTGAAACATTTACAATATCTCAACAAGCTATGCTTGGTAGGAGATACAAAAATATACTACTTCACTAATATAAGAATACGTATGGCAATCATTATTCCATCATGGTTACCCACTCATGAGTTATCTCAACATAAAGTATATATGTTATTTATGTAGTATAGGATAAATTAGTTAAAATAGTGAAGATTGCTCAAAACTTGTTCCTTCCCCTGGCTATACTTCCAGTTAGGAATTCAATATTCAACCAATCCTCATACAGGGATTTTCTTTCAAGAAACTCATGTAATGGCATCTCATCATGCCATGGCATTATAGTATGCATATTATATGTGCATCATAATGCAAAATACATTAAGACTAATATGCCATAGTCTCAATCTGTACAATGCTCCCGGATAACTATATAATCCTCTACTGATACCAACTGTGGAAATAACAAATCCATGTCCTCATGGGGTGGACCATGGCTGTCACAGTGTTGGCCTTCCCATTATTGCCCCACCCGACATTGAGCCTCTCTTTGGGCATAGTATCCATAATATAAATTTCAGGAAGTGGGTGGCCAAACCCTCAAAACTTTTCTAGCATAGCATCCCAAGTCCTAGTACTGTGTAAAACAAAATCACAAGCCACCATGCTTGTATATAAAATACATTGTACATATCAGACGATGTGTCTGTTTAACTAAGGCAGGAATGTTTTCTATGCCCTATTCTTGGGGTTTCCTTAGTCTTCACATCTCATTACCTTCACCTCATTTGATTTTATCATTAGATTGGATCAATTGAATTAGATTATGAGGTTGGATCACTTAGTTAGATCATATGGTTGAATCACTTAGTTAGATCATATGGTTGGATCACTTAGTTAGATCATACGGTTGGATCACTTAGTTGGATTGTATGGTTGGATCACTTAGTTGGATCATGTGATTGGATCATTATCATGCTAAGATACCAAGTATACTTATATCTTGAAGGTCTATAATTCTAGATAAAAGATCATGTATGTATACACATGAATCCTTAATACATTCTTGTAAATCCACTTACCTCAAAGTGGTATCATTGTCTGGATTCATACATCTCAAGTGGTATTTACTCCATATTGCCCATCATGGCCTAGATTCATACATTTGTCAAACCATATATATAAAGTTATTTCTCCATACAAGTATGTATTCCTATAAGTGATGCTCTAATTTTTCCTTGAATCATGTTTGATAAAGGGTTTGGGCTCTCTATCTACATTTTTCTACATATACATACATAATTTCTACATATACATAATATAATATGACATTAGTATTCTTATTGTTTTTTACCATTCAAGATCCTCTGGATCTTGTTTGATCATCCTTATCTTGATTACACTTGTTATTAGGATTAGATGATTTACTAAACTTTTATGCTCTTATTATTATTACTCAACCAATTCATGTTTTACAGGTTGAGGGTAGCATTTTTCATCCTAAGTCTAGAAAACTCCTCTTATGTCAAATTGGCTAAGGCTTATTAGTTGAATGGTTGAACACAAAGTCATTACTTCAATCCTCATGTAAGGAGGCGTTTAGAAAACGTCAACGGAATGTGGGGGAAGAGCGTGGCTCTATTAGAGAACCCCCTTAACCACCATGTTCATCATTTACTAGGGTGACCTTAACTCAACCTTTCATGAGGTTCCTATAAGCATGTTAACCATAAGTACTCTTTCTAATTGATTTTCTTTAAATCCATGAACAATAAAATGTCATTCATGGAGTTTCATTATTCTCCTAATTTGGACAAAAGAATTTATATTCCTTATATTATCATACTAATTATGGCCCTTACTATCATTAAGTTCATGTCATACATTCCATGTAATTGTCCTTCTATTCTAATTTCATTTAATTATGTTTTCAATGTAATTTCCATTACATAAGCATTAAAGTATAAATAAAAGAATAAATAAATAACTAAATAAATCCACAATTAAAATGTATTAAGCGACAAAAGACAATTATAATAACATTCAACATTTTAAATGAATATCTAATATGCCATAAATATCCATCATGATCCAATGGTCTTAGTTGATTCTTATTCATTTTTCATCTCTTTTAGGGTTTCGATCTTGATCTTTCATTTTCCTTTAGATCTAACACATCTTCTTGATGCAATTTCATTATTAGATCATTGATGCATCTCATCAAATGATTTGATCTTTCTTGATCCAACCAATAAAGAAGATCTTAAGTTATTTTTTTCCAATTTAAGGGCACAGATCTTTATCTATCCCAAATCATCATCATCCAATCCATAAATCCATATAATCATAACTTAATATCTTCATCCAAATATATACATACTATCCAATCATCCTTAATCAAATTGATCAAGGAGATTTTCATTCATTTTTATGGATCTTAATACTTTTAAGGATAGATCTCTTAATTAAACAGAGATCAGTCATTTATAACCTTTGATTCCATGTTTTAAAGTTACAATTTCATCAATGAATCATAATTATATAGTTTGATCATCTCAAATTTTACTAATCATAAGAATTAGTAACACTTATCTTTATTAACAGAATTTTACATGCCTCAACATATTAATTTTCTAAATTTAGTAGGTTCTACTCATCACACGGAATCCATCTCAACTTTTCAATCTTAATTTCGAGTTAAATTGAGATTAGAATTAGGATTTTAAGATTTCAACCCTTTTTAAAAGCTGAATTTTAATCTTACTATTTTTGTTGATTTACTTGATCTAGAAACCTATAAATTTGACTCTGATCATGATCCTCCATGTTTTGGGTCCCTCTGAACATATCCATCTGTTCAAATTTCTATTTTGGGATCATCTTGATCAAGATCCAATACTATTACTGCAGATTTTTGTAATTATAACCAATAAATACAATTTAAAACATACATTTCATGAGTTTAGTACTAAAGGAAGTGATGAGGAATCTACAAAAGCTTTCTGATCTAATATCAGAGCTAGATTGACCTCTTAATTGAAGATCTAAGATGTTAGTTCTAAATTAGATGACTCAGACCATCCTATCAGAAAACGACAACATGGATGGTCGGCTAGTGCTTGTTACCTAGGATTACCCATCATAGGGTATGTGTAACTGATGATGGATGAGACAGTCCAAATTTGGACCATTGGATCACCCATCAACATATCTCCCTCGTCTTACAAGATCAAGGGCCCAGATTTCATCTCCTGGGATTTTGGGTCCCAAGAATCCATGCAATGGCTCAAAAGTTACATTTGAGCTATAGATGGATGGGATCTCAACCCATCATACTAGGTCCATCATCTTCGACAGATCAACAACTGGGGAGATCCACTAGATGCCGGAAAACACCATGAACATGCCAAAATGGAAAGAGGGGAGTGAGGGGGGCCTACTTGTGCCGGTCCAGTGAAGGAATTCCACCAGAGGAGGGAGAAATCATCCCAAAGATGGAGAAAAACCTAGAAATAACCCTAGATGCATACAATTATGACGTTTTTCGTTCCCGTTGCTGGAGAAGATGGGGGACTATGGGGTTTTTTAAGATCACCTCGTGCTGAAGACATCTAATGGTGTAAAATCATTGTTTACTAGCTAGATTAGCTAGAATAACTTGAAGAACATGCCGAAGATGGTAACCAGTACTGGAGCAGTTTTTTTTTTTTTTTTTTTTCTGACGATACATGAGGTGGATCATCATGGAACCCTTTGGCCTTTGTAGCTCACCTTAGCCCCAACACATCTGACGGTCAAGATCACGTTTCAACGGTTGAAATGTGGTGGCTAATTCAAATAAGGTTTCCTAGGAGGGAACCTTGGATCATCAGGGATGACGTGTCCTGGACACGCCTGACATGTCCAATGAGTTTGGAGTGCGGGTGCATTTGTAGACACTCTTACAGAGAAAAAAACAAGAGGAGAAGAAGAGAGAATTTGGGAGATTGGGGAGGATTCTGAAGCTAGAATTTTGGGCCATTATAGGAGACCTTGTGAGGAACATTAGAAGAATTTTTGGGAATTTTATGAGCTATTTGTAGAGGTGTTTTGAATTTTCCATGATTACTTGAAATTATCATCTTAATTTCTTTTGATTATTAAATTGTCTTAGGATTCCCACTACCACCTCCTTCTCCACTAGTAGGTTGTAGTGGTTTGACTCATGATGACTTGTTTTCTAGCAGTTGGATCCCTTTGTGGGCCCCACTAAGGTGTAGAAAGACCATTTTGCCCTTTTGTGGAGAAAAATCTGTTTTATTCTCTCGGACTCAGAATTGAGTGTACTTAGTGGCGTTGGATTCATATTTTTGAGTAAATTTCAAATTTTAATGTATTAGGTCAAGGTTATTTGTAAAATTATCATTTTACCTTTTATTCTTAAAATTGGAGAAAAATAAAGATTTTTCATCCAAACTTAGAATCTGTCATGCTTACAATCATTCTAAAGGGTTTGTCAAATATGTTTTCAATTATACATGTCTTATACCTTGATTCAACTTCTATAAGAAGTGCATTTTTAGTAACCCTAATATTTCAGCTTGAATTTCCTTGAAATTTTCAATTTTATTATTTATTCAATCTCCTTACAAAAGTTAGGGGTGTTACACTCTAAGTGCCTTGGATTTCTTGTTTAAAAAGATTTTTGCATTGCATCTATATGATTTACAAATGCATATTGATAAATCTCTTACAACTAATAAGGGGAGGTTTCAAGTGGAAAAAGACATTGAGTGTGTCAATTTTTGGCATGATCTAATGATTTGAAAACTTGAGTTTTGAACTGAGTTTCAAATGATGCATGAATGATGCTTTGTGCATAATATTGATATATGACCCATTGTTTGATTTGATGACTAAATTTGTACATGACTAGTGAGTCATGTTGGGTATAGAGGTATGGGGATTTATTGCCTTGTTTTTCGTGAATTTGTTTTAGATGGGCCCTTTGGAACGGTGGATGTTATGCTAGGGGTAGTTGGGTTGGCCACCTCCCTCTGAAATTTAAGATACCTAATACTACTATTATAGGCCTTTTTCTAGTGTGGGTATCATGGGAAGGCCCCACTTGGAATGTTGGTCCCTACCTCCCCATGCACTATGGATCGAAGTCTCTTTACTATGGTATCGATGGTAAGCACCTAGACAACCTTAGGGTTCCTATCACAAATGCATAATTCTCAATGTATCTTGTTTGTGAAATTTGATGTCCTATGTGTTGACGCTACCTATGCCATTTAGCATCTTTTGTTCTAGCATCACATGTGCATTTCGTATCCTGCGTGTTGGTGTCACTTGTGGAGTAGATTTGGCATGACAATGCTTGGATACTTTTTTATGGTATGAGTTCTTGTGACTAAATCTATAGACCCATGTTTGATTAGGATGACACCACTAGTGTTGAGATTGTGGGGTCATATGTGATTGGAATAACCCCACCATTGTTGAGATTTATTATTTTTATGATTTTACTATAATTTTGAGCTTGTGTTACTATCCAACCTATTTTATGAGTATCATGGATTGATATAGACATGAATGCATTTAGATTCTGAACCCATGTGGCATTACATCTATATTTACTTATGAAAATGACATAATTATATTTGATTTCATGAACTTGATGCAATACTTTGATGTAAATGCATTTTAAGACTGTATATGATTGTACATGATTATAATTTTTATGCTAAGTTGGATAAGTGAGTTATAGACTCATGATCAGTTTAATGTGGGATTGTGGGCCCATGTGTGATTGAGATGACTTCATTTTTGTCAAGATTTATGCTATTTATGAGTTTATCATGATTTTGATTTCATCTTATGGTCCATAATATTTTATAAATATCATGGATTGTTATTGATGTGAAATGTAAGTGTCAAATTTTGTTTTAAAACCATCTAATTAGTTACTCATGTGTTATATCATTAAATTAGGATTTTCAACCAAAAATTATAACACATATTCCTAACCTAAAAGATCAATTTTTTGATAATTTTGTAGATTCAGAGGCTAATTTGGGATAAATATGTAAATAATGATATTTTTCTATGATTTAATTAGATTTTTTTAGTTTTTGTAGGAAGCGAGATGATGATCCAATGGCTGAGATCAATCAAGATGGAAATTGAAGATCAAGGTAGAAAGATCGAGTCAAGGTCCAAATGTCATCAATCCAACACGAGATCAAGGATCAAGATCACCTTAAGGTACCCAAAAAAAGGAATTGGAGAAGTCAAAGGTGGCTAAAATGGCCCTGTGCACAAGCCATGCAAAGTCCACCATATACAAGCTACGAAGAAGGTGATAAGCTAAGGAGCTAGCCAGCCATCAAAGCCAAGGGGTTGAGCCACCAAGCCAAGCCAAAAGTGCTGCTAAAGCTAGCCAACAAGCCACACCAAATGTGCTTTCAATGCAAGCCATCAAGCCACATAAGCCAAGCTACATTGAAGACTATGACAGGATTTTAGGGTTATTTTGAAGATAATTGAGAGAAAAGCCACTTGGATAAGGTAGCATGTGGACTAATAGGAAGAACCTAATTTATTTTCTTGCTTTCCATGTTTTTCTTACTTTTTCCTCACTTTTCACCTCCCCATAAAGGAGCACTATGAATTTCACTTTCCACCTTAGAGTAATACCTATCTAAATCTCTCCCACCTTCCTACTTCTCTCCTAGGTCCTAATCATCTTTTCCCATATGAGTCCTTCTTTCTTATCTCTCTCATCTCCCTCACCAAAAGGGGAGACACCTCTTTCCTTGGAAAATGGTGCCTCCCACCAACAGTTGGACCATTCACCATTCCCATGTTGTCACAGCCCCACCTCTATCTCATCCTTTTTTCCCTTCCCTCTTTACCACCCAAATCATTTCCGCAACTTTCCCCACCTTAGGATCATAGTCTAACCAACTTAGAAGGACACCAACCTATAAAGAGTCCTAGGGTTCATAAAGTGGGGATATATTTGGGTGGAGAGAGGAAGCTCCTAAAAAAATTTGCACTTCCCACCTCCTTAAAAGAGTTCCATGATTTTCTCTTTGGGGAATTCAACTTGGATGCAACTTCCATCTCTTCCATGATTTCTCCATTGAGGGTCTTCTATGTTTTGGGTTTTTCTCCTTTATGTTCCACTCAAGTTCCTTTAAGAAAGGTAGGTTTCTTTCCCTTGTTTGCTTAGCCTTGATTCCATTAAGTTAAGCATTGTTTTATTTGCAATTCCATTAAGCATTCAAATCACCCCAAAAACTCATTGGATCCACATGCACCACTCTAAGCGATATGAACATGGTTTTGAGGGGTTTAAAGTGGTTGATTGTGAGAGTTTGGTGGATGATTGTGGAGGTGTTTAGAATGTTGTTTAATTCATGCTAGCTTAGGTTTAGCTTATTTTAATTATTGATTGAAGTTAGATTTGATTGTTTGCATGCTTTGAGTATCATTACTTGTCTTAGAATTAGATTTCATTGTATGTCACATTTCATCAGTAAGATGTTATTTTAAGTTGTTCTTCAATTCTATCCATGCAATTTCATTACTTCCATTTACACCTTTTAGTGCCATATTGGCAAATTTTCATAACTAGGAATCACACTAGATCATGTGCCACACCCTAGAGTCATGCACATGGTTCTAGATGCACTTTCTGTAGATTTGTTGCTTAATTATGTCTCTTGAATTCATTGCATAGTGAGTGATTGGATTGTTGCCTAGTTTTGTATATTAGTCTCCATTAGTTTATTTGCATTATTAAAAAGTTTCCAATTTCCATGTTTAGAAGGTTTAGTTTAGGAAAGTGGTAGATTTATTACCTAATTTTCTTATAGTGGTTCCTTTAGCTAGATTTGCAAAGTTTCCAAATTTCATGCTTAGAAAGTTACTTTAGGCAAGTTCTAAATTTAGAAGGTTTTAATCTTAGAAAAGTTTTATTTTAGAAAGTGTGTTTTTTAGGAAAACTTTTAAGTTGAGCATGTTTACTTTTGGCATATTTCCATAATCATGTTTATATTTATATTAAGTTTTCATTTTTAGTTTAGTTTAAAATCTCACTATCTTTGGCTAGGTTCAGCAATTTAAGGAAGGACCCACTAATATCACAAATCCATTTGATTCCTTGTAGGATCAACCTCCATCGCTTGAATTACTATAATTGATTCATGTGCCTATGAGTTTAACTTAAAAATCACAACAAGTTTTTGGCCTTGTTGCCAAGGAATTGCAACGATTTGTGTAGTGGACCATACTTTAGATTATTTGCCTCTAGTCTAGATTTATGGGGCATTAGTTAGGATTTTTCATCATTTTCTTGCATTTTATGCTATTTTCCTTTATTGACCATATTTGTTTGATTTTTGTGTGAAGGAAATTGGCAAAGGAGCAATGGCGATCCTATAGGCCACAGCTTCATCAACTTAGATTAGGTTTTAATTGCTTTCTTAGATTAGGATTTGAATGAAATTGTAGCGATGCCCATTGTAATTTTAATTTTATTTAATTTTTAAATGGGTTGTAATAATTTAAGTTAAGTGTTGGGTATCATGGCCCACATGATCATTGTCGAACCCCTCATTGTGAGAAATCTTCACCTATATTTTTTATTTTCTAGTATAAAGTACATATAGTATAATTTTGCATATGTGGATGGTAGTATAAATCATATGGATTAAGGTCAACATTGATATATGTTGCATATTACTTAGGATTGATACATTAGTTTTTGCACCTATTTAACAAAGGCTAGCCTAAGCTCAGCTATAACTAAGGCACAGGTTGTATGGTTATAGTAATCCGTCTATTGAGGTAATTCGTTAAATAGCATATAGGTAGGCATTAGTTTAAATTTTATTTTATTTTGCATTGCATGTTTATAGCTTTATGGTGAAATGGAACTTAATGCCAGTAAGGGGCCCATAGGAACCCTTATAAGATAAGGACTAAATTTCATCACTAGATCTTTGGCCCCCATAGGAATCAATCAACTTCATGCTATGTCATGATCCTAACCCTTGAACATTAATTTAAAATCAAGCAAAAAGAGACTTAGGGTTATCAAGCTCATAGGACCCTTTTAGAAGCAAGCAATCTATTATCATGCCAATGGCTTCTAGTCACTATGGTTATAGTGGGTGTCTTAAAATCCAAGTGATTTTCCCACACTTTCTGTTGATCTCAATTGAGGTCTAAATACCCCCTGACATGAGGATTGTATTAACCACTTTAGAGCAGAATTCAACTGATAAGCAGTGGTCTAACTGAATAAAAGGATTTGTTGTTTAGATCTAGGTCTAAGAAGCAACCACCTATGTAGTAAAAAATATAATCAAAATACTGCTTTATTAGCGATTACTAGGAGTGATTGCACATCACATAGTGTTAGAGTTAGCATATAGGTAGGACATGTAGTTAGGAATTAGGATAGTTTCTGCAAGGGTGTCGATCTCAGAACTTAGAGCTAGTACATTTTTGCCTAAAGATTGAACGCAACCTTAAGCATGTGGTAAGAAACCAAGATCCTATCCCATGACCACTCCAGCTTAACACCGATCTTGTATAGCTTTACCTCTAATGAACGCAATCGCTTTAAATTATGGCCAAGAGTAATACAATTACTCCCCACTTTTTATGGTCGAGAGTAAGAGGATCCATACCTATATTTAAGGAGTTCCATGATATTTGTACAACATTCAAGTTCTAAATTTTTTGGATGATTCAATCAAGCTTAGGTTATTCTCATTCTCACTCAAGCATAAAGCCAATTCATGGATAATTCCTTAGAGGTAGGTTCCATAAATACATGGGACCAACTGTCTAAAGAAGTTTTTGAACAAATTCTTCCCCATTCACAATACGAATGCCCTTCATAGGGAAATTATAAATTTCCAACAAAGGGATGATCAACAGTATTACTAATGTTGGGAACGGTGAAACAAACTACTACAGAAATGCTCACCTCATGGAATTGAGAAATGGCAGCAAGTTCAATACTTCTATGAGGCTTTGATGCCTCAGAATAAACAAATGGTCGACATAGTAAGTGGCAGGGCACTCATGCTAAAAGATGAGAGAGAGGCTTGGAGTTTTTGCAGACATTAGCAGATAATTTGCAATAAAGGGATTATTCTAATGGGAGAGAGAGAGAGAAACAACCAGCCTCCAAAGAAAGGGGGGCTATATGATATTGGAGTGCATATAGATTATACAAGCTCAACTCTGTATTGGAAAGAATGGACAAGTATAATGGGAGAGTGGACAAACTTCAAACTATGCTTCAGTCCCTCATGACTGCCACATCTATTAAGACTCTACAAGAGGTTTGTGCTCTCTGTTCTAGTCCAACCTACATGACTACAACTTGTCCATCAAATAGAACACTTAACAAATGTGTTTTGGAACAAGCAAATGCATTAAATGCATGTTGCAATCCTAGCAACAGCCCGTATTCTGACACCTACAATCTTAGATGGGTTAGGCATCCAAATTTTTCATGGTCCAAGAGTAGCTACTAGGGGGACCATCTATGAACCCCCTAACCAAAACATTCCTAAAGCAATAGTTCCCTAGCAGCCACCTAGCATCCAATAACCTTAGCAATCTTTTGAGGAAAATATTGTGACGACCCGAGTTTTTGTTAACACATTTTGTAATACATTTTTCAAAGGCAGGGCGCCCTTAGTAGAAATTTTCACAAAACAAAATAGCAGAAATTCTTTTCCTTAAAACTTGTTTTGAAAAACCCAAGTCAAAATTTTATACAAGATAAAATTCCATTGAAGGAGTATATTTTTATTAAATTACAGAATCCATCCAATGGCTCATAGTACAACCCGGTATCAGTATAATACTTGTCCAAATTACATAATCCAAAGTTCAAACCTCACCATACATTAAAAACTCTTAATACAATACAATGCTCTTAAATAAAAATATATGTCTTCAAGGGATATACTCTGATTGATTATTCTTACAAGTCTTCTTAAGTCTTCTACAATCTTGAGCTCTTCTCTGTATCTAAGGTATTTTAAACATTGAAACATTTACAATACCTTAGGAAGCTATACTTGGTAGGGGATACAAAAATATACTACTTCACTAATATAAGAATACATACATTAGGCATTATTCCATCATGGTTACTCACTCATAAGTTATCTCAACATACATTATATATGTTCTTTATGTAGTATAGGATAAATTAATTAAAATATTAAAGACTGCTTAAAACTTGTTCCTTCCCCTAGCTATACTTCCACTTAGGAATTCAATATTCAGCTAATCCTTATATGGGGGTTGTCTTTTCAGGAACTCATGTTGTGGCATCTCATCATGCCATGGCATTATACTATGCCTATCATATGTGCATCATAATAAAAAATAAACAAGAACTACTATGCTATAGTCTCAATCCATATAGCGCACCTAGATGACTATATATTCCTCCACTTGTACCAACTATGGAAATAATAAATCTATGTCCTCATGGGGTGGACCATGGCTGTCACAGTGGCATCCTTCCCATTATTGCCCCATCTAACATTTGGCCTCTCTTTGCGCATGGTATCAATCATATAAATTTTAGGAAGTGGGTGGCCAAACCCTCATAACTTCCTAAGCATAGCATCCCCAGTCTCTAGGGCTGTGTAAAACAAAATCATAAGCCACCATGCTTTTATGTAAAATACATTATACATATCAGACGATGTGTCTGTTTAACTAAGGCTGGAATATTTTTTATGCCCTATACTTAGGGTTTCCTTAGTCTTCACATCTCATTACCTTCACCTCAATTGATTTGATCCTTAGATTGGATCAATTGAATTAGATTATGAGGTTAGATCACTTAGTTAGATCATATGGTTGGATCACTTAGTTGAATCATAGGGATCACTTAATTAGATCATAAGGTTGGTTTACTTAGTTGGATCATAACTACGGTAAGGTACTAAGCATACTTATATCATGAAGGTCTATAATTAAAGACAAAGATTATGTATGTATACACATGAATCCTTAATACATTATTGTACTTCCACCTACCTCAAAGTAGTATCTTGATTCATACATCTCAAGTGATATTCTTCCACATTTCCCATCATGGTTTGGATTCATACATCTGTCAAACCATACATAAAAAGTCATTTCTCTATACAAGTATGTATTCCTATAAGGGATGCCCTAATTTTTCCTTGAATCATGTTTGATCAAGGGTTTGGGTTCTCTATCTACATTTTTCTACATATACATACATAATTTCTACATATACATAATACAATAAGACATTAGTATTATTATTATTTTTTTATCATTCAAGATCCTCTGGATCTTGTCTAGTCATCCTTATCTTGATTATAATTTTTATTAGGATTAGATAATTTACTAACTTTTTATGCTCTTATTATTATTACTCAACCAGTTAATGTTGTACTGGTTGAAGGTAGCTTACTTCATCCTAAGTCTAGACAGCTCCTCTTATGTTAAATTGGCTAAGGCTTACTAATTGAATGGTTGAACACAAATTCATTACTTCAATTCTCATGTAAGGAGGCATTTAGACCTCACAAACATCAACAGAAAGTGGGAGAAGAGCATGGCTTTATTAGAGCATGGCTTTCCTATGAACATGTTAACCCTAAGTACTCTTTCTACTTGATTTTAATTAAATCCAAGAACATTAAAATGTCATTCATGAAGTTTTATTATTCTCCTAATTTGGACCAAGGAATTTATATTCCTTTTATTATCTTATTAACTATGGCCCTTACTATTATTAAGTCCATGTCATACATTCCATGTAAATGTCCTTCTATTCTAATTTCATTTAATTACATTTTCAATGTAATTTCCATTACATAAGCATTAAAGCATAAATAAAAGCTAAAGCATAAATAAATAAATCTATTAAGCAATTAAATACAATTATAATCACATTCAACAATATAAATGAAAAATCTAATATGCCATAACTATCCATCATGATCCAACGGTCTTAGTTGATCCTTATTCATTTTTCATCTCTTTTAGGGTTTAGATCTTGATCCTTTATTTTCTTTTAGATCTAACACATCTTCTTGATGTAATTTCATTATTAGATCATTGATGCATATCATCCAATGATTTGATCTTTCTTGATCTACCCAATCAAGAAGATCTTAAGTCCTTTTGTCCAATTTAAGGGCATAGATCTTGGTCTATCCCAAATCCTCATCATCTAGTCCATAAATCCATATAATCTTAGCTTAATATCTTCATAAAAACTCATTCATACTATCCAAGCATCCTTAATCAACTTGATCAAGGAGATTTCCATTCATTTTTATAGAATTTACTACTTTTAAGGCTAGATCTCTTAGGATCTACCAATTCAATTATGTATAACCCATTAATTTAAGTTAATACATTATTATATCATCATCCAACAAGGTTTAATTGGTCTAATCATTCCAAAACTTATAAATCAAGGATGTTAGTACACTTATCTACTTAATTTCAGAAAATTTAATCAATTAAAATTATGATTTTATTGGTTTAGTAGGTTTTAATTATCACAAGGAATCCATCTGAACTTTTAGATCTCAATTTAGAGTTCAATTGAGATCATAATTGAGATTTTAAGATTTCAGCCCATTTTAAGGGCTAAATTTCAATCTTACTATTTTTGTTAATTTTCTTGATCTAGAAACATAGAAATTTGACTGTGATCATGATAATTAAGGTTTTGGGACCCTCTGATCACATCCATTAGTTCATATTTCCATTTTGGGATCATCTTGATCGTGATCCACTACTGTTACTATGGATTTTTATGATTATTACACTTAAATACAATTTAAAATATATATTTCATGAGTTCAGTATCTAAAATAAGTAATAAGGAATTTATAGAAAGTTTCAGATCTAAAATTAGAGTTATATCGAGCCCTTAATTGAAGATTTAATTTTTTAGTTCAAATAATGGATGACCCATATCAAATCTAGGCAGTGCGGCTGCGGGGACAACCAGAGGCCCACACTTGTTTTCGCCTGTTGCAGGTAGTCAAGCGGAGGTGACCGGCTATGAGCTAGACTATCCAGATCTGGACTGTCAGATCACTCATGGCTAGATCTCCTCCATCCTTGATTATCTGCAGCCCAGATTTCATCTCCTAGGGTTTTTGGGCCCCATGAATCCATCCAACATCTTAGAAGTTGTATCTACGCTATGGATGGATGAGATCTCAACCCTTAGTGCCAGATCCATCATCTCTGATGGATCAATGGTAGGGGAGATCCAATGGATGCTGAAAAACTCCATGGAATAGCCGAAATGAACTTAGGAAGGAGGGGAGTACTTACCTAGTCGAGTTCGATGAAGAAAGCTTCACCAGAGAGAGAGAGAGATTTCACTGAGAAAAGAATAAGAAAACCCTAGTTTCTAGATAACACATTCAGTCATGGAATTCTCCATTTTTGTTGTTGGAGAAGGTGGGAAAACATGGGGCTTTAGTGTATCACCCCATGCTAAACTTCCAACGGTGCAAGATCAACTTTTACAGGCTAGATTGGTAGAAATAACATGAAAACTCCATCAAAGACAGTAACCAGTACATGCTTAACTTTCGTTTCAATTTTTCTAGAGATCAAGGTAGTGGATCATCAAGGGACTTAAGGGATTTTGCAGATCACCCTTGTCCAACAAGATCCAATGGTGGAGATGTAGTTTTAACAGCTTAATGGTGCTGGCTAATTCAAATAGGGTTTCTAGGAAGAAACCCTACTTTATTCAGGGACAACGCATCTTGGATGTGCCCGACGTCTCCACTGAGTTTGGAGTATCGGATGCGTCCATGGACACGCCCAAATAGAATAAGAGAGAAGTAGAAAAGAATGAAAATTTGGGGAGATTGGGGAGGTTTCTGGAGCTAGGATTTTGAGGCATTCTAGGAGACCTCGTGAGGAACATTATGAGAATTTTTAAGATTTTTATGAGCTTTTTATATAGGTGTTTTGAATTTTTCATGATTACTTGTAATTATCACCTTGATTTCTTTTTATTCTTAAATTATCTTAGGATTCCCACTACCACCTCCTTCTCCACTAGCAGCTGGTAGTGGTTTGACTCATGATGGCCTTTTTTCGGCCATTGGATCCCTTTGTGGGTCCCTTCTGGGTTCCACGAAGGTGTAAAAAGACCAATTTGCCCTTTTATGGAGAGTCTTGGTCTTGATTATTTGTAAAATTACCATTTTTCCCTTTTATACTTAAAAATGAAGAAAAATAAAGTTTTTCATCTGAATTCAAAATTTGTCATGCTTATAGTCATTTTGAAGGGTTCGTTGAGTATGTTTTCAATTATACATGTCTTATCTCTTGATTCCACTTCTATGAGAAGTGAATTTTTTAATAACCCTAATATTCCACCCTAAATTTCCTTGAAATTTTCAATTGCATTATTTATTCAATCTCCTTACAAAAATTAGGGGTGTTACAAATATACATGCCCTTATTGAAAGATCTTTGAAGAAAAATGAAGACACTAACAAGACCATACACCAATTACAAAATGATAGTTGACATTCAGCCCATGTCAACTATCAAGCCATAGCCAAGTTAAAAATATAGGTAAGCTAGTTGCCTATTGCACTACAAGATAGAGAAAAGGGCTAGTTCCCTAGTCAGCCCATCCCAAACCCTAAGGGCCAATTTAAGATAGGATTGAGTTCTCAAACTCATAACTCTCATGAGCAAGCCAAGTCTATAACCACCCTTAGGAGGGGTAGTCAGGTCGACAAGAATGTAGGGGAGCCTAAGGAACTAGAAAGAAAAATGAGGTTGCCAAAACACAGGAGAAGGACAAAAGACAAAAATTTCTTGCTGAACCTATAGTGGAGGAACCTTATGTGCCCAAAGCCCCATTTCCTTAGTTACTGATCAAGTTTAGGAAGGGCACAAACTTCAACAAGCTAATGAATGTATTTAAGCATGAACAAATTAACATTTTGTTGTTCAATGCAATAAAAAATGTCCTTACATATGCCAAGTTCTTAAATGAGCTCTGCACCAAAAAAAGAAAGCTCAATGTACAAAAGAAAGATTTTCTCACTGAGTAGGTGAGCTCTTTAATTCATCACAAGACCCCACCCAAGTTTAGAGGGCCAAGGTGCTCTACAATTTTCTGTATTGTTAGAGACCATGTCATTGATAGGGCACTGCTTGACCTAGAGGCTATTGTTAACTTGTTGCTATACACTATCTATGAGCAACTTAGGCTCAGTGAGCTAAAACCAACCACTACCATGTTGCAATTGGTAAATAGATTAATGAAGATACCATGTGGTTTGATTAAGGATGGTTTGATACAGATGGATCATTTTTACAACCTGGTCGACATCATTGTACATGACACCCGGCCTGTATCTGATCCTGGTAGTCTGATTCTGATTATACTTGGGCTTTCATTCTTGGAGACATTCAACGGCATTATAAAATGTAGGAATGGTGTGATGAAACTTCTGTTTGACAACATGAAAGTTAAACTTAATGTCTTTAATGCTAACCAACAACATTTAGACCTTGATAATTCTTGTGAAGTGAATTTGATTAAGAGTCAATGTAAGACATTCATCCACCATCATCCATCTCTAACCCACTTGAGGCCTATCTAATGCACTTTACCAATGATTTTTATTTTGACAAGTCCATTGAGGAGGTAAATATTGTTTTAGATGCAGCTCCAATTATAGATATCTCCAAATGGGGACCTTATGTGGAACCACTCCCTTCATCAGAGTTTGTCCCCTTGCCCTCTATAGAGGAACCGCTTTCTCTGGCTCTAAAGCCATTGCTTGACAATCTCAAATACTCTTACCTAGGACTATATGGATCCTTACCCACTATAATAGTAGTAGATCTAGATCAAGAAGGAAAATTACTTGAGTTTCTTAAGGAATATAAGAGTGCTCTAGGGAGGAAAATAGCAAACATCAAGGGGATTAGTCCAGTTGTGTGTATGTAAATGATCCACCTTAAAGAAAATGCTAAATCCTCTAGGAAATCCAAACAACATTAAATCCCATATGAAGGACATGGTCAAAGATAATGTCCTTAAATAGCACTTGGGTCAGCCCTGTTCAGGTTGTACCCAAGAAATCCAATGTCACAGTAATTAAGAATGAGGACAATGAGTTAGTACCCACTTGCATGACCACCGGGTGGAGAGTTTGCATTGATTACTAAAAATTGAAAGTAGTTAAGAGGAAAGGCCACTTTCCTCTTCCTTTTATAGACCAAATGCTTAAGAGGTTAGTCGACCATAGTTATTACTATTTTCTAGATGGCTATTATGGCTATAACTAGATTCCTATATCACCCAAGGATTAGGAAAAGACCACCTTCACCTACCCTTTGTTTAGTGATGTATGCCTTTTAGACTATGCAATGATCAAGCCACTTTCCAAAGGTGTATGTTGAGTATATTTTTTGATATGGTAGAAAGGTTTTAGTGGTGTTCATGGATGACTTCTTAGTATTTGGGTCTTTGTTTGATGAGTGCCTACACCATTTAAAATTGGTTTTTGCAAAGTGTTATGAGAAAAACTCAGTATTGAATTGGAAAAAGTGCCATTTATGGTACAAAGTGGATTTAATGACAACCTTCCTCCACTAAGGACGGTGAAAGAAATCTACTCTTTTCTAAGTCATGCTAGATTCTACAGGAGATTCATAGAGGATTTCAACAAGATTTCCAAGCCCCTTTGTAATTTACTTACAAAGGAGGCTTCTTTCAATTTTGATGAAGATTATGGAAAAGCATTTGAGCATTTAAAAGCTGAATTAACCTCTTCACCTATTATTCTACCCCTGATTGGGGCACACATTTTGAGATCATGTGTGATGCTTCAGACTACACGATAAGAACTATTTTGGGGTAGCGCATTGAAAAACTTCTCCATGTGATATACTACGCTAGTAAAACATTCAATGACACACAACTCAACTATTCTACCATAGAAAAAGAATTTTTGGTGGTTGTGTTTGCCTTGGATAAGTTTAGATCTTACTTGTTAAGATTTAAAGTCATAGTATACTCGGATCATGTGCTTTGAAATATCTCTTTTCTAAAAAGGTTGCGAAACCCATGCTAATTTGTTGAATATTACTGCTACTAGAATTTGACCTAGAAATTTGGGACAAGAAAGGTTTGAAAAATGTTGTAGCAGACCAGTTATCCAAGTTAGTGGTTGCACACACTAGCGATAATGTGTCTGTAACTGAATGCTTTCTCAATGAACATTTAACACACATTTCCCAGTTACCTTAGCATGGAGGTACAGTGAACTATCTTATTATAGGACATATGCCTAATTATTGGACAAAATAAGATAGCAAAAGATTTATAACCAAGGTTATATACTTTACTTGGGCTAACTCATACTTATTTAAGTATTGTCCCAATCAGGTGATAAAGGAGATGCATACCCAATAATAAGCATAATAAAATCATCTCCTTCTATTATGATCATACTTGTGGAGGCCACTTTAGCTTTAGAAAGACAATTGCAAAAAATTTACAGTATGGTTTTTACTAGCCCACAATCCTTAAGGATTCACATACTTATTACATAGCATGTGTTGGGTGCCAAAGGTAAGGAAGTATAGGGAGAAAAAATATGATGCCCTTAAACCCCATCCTTGTTGTAGAACCTTTTAATGTTTTTTTTTATGGATTTCATGGGGCCCTTTCCTAATTATTTTTAGTATTTGTACATCCTAGTGGGAATGGATTATGTGTCCAAGCGAGTGGAGGCCATACCCTACAAAACCATTGACCACAAGGTGAGGGTCAAATTTTTAAAGGAAAATATATTTACAAGGTTTGTACTCCACATGCCATAATTAGCAATTGGGGAAAATACTTTTGTAATAAAGTGTTTGAAAACTTAATGAAAAGGTATGGTGTTAACCATCAAATAGCTACCCATATCACTCTCAATCCAATGTGCAAGTAGAGGTATTAAATAGAGAAATAAAGATATTCTAGAGAAGAAGTTAATCCAAGTAGGAAAAACTAGTCTGTTAGACTTAAAGATGCTTTATGGGCTTAATAAGACTCCTATAGGCATGTCACCATATCGCTTGGTCTATGGAAAGGCCTACCACGTATCAATAAAATTGGAATACAAGACATATTGGGCTCTCAAAAAGTTCAATTTTGAGTTAGATACTACTACAACCCACCAAAAACTCAAACTCAATGAGTTGGATGAGTTGATAAAAGATGTCTACGGATTTTCTTGGTTATAGAAATATCAAATGAAGGTTAGCCATGATCGAAAAATATTAAGAAAATCCTTCACACCAAGACAAAAGGTCTTATTGTATAATTCTAAATTGCATCTATTTCTTGAGAAACTCAAATCTCGATGATCTAGACCCTGTATAGTATGCATCGCACATCCCCATGCTGCCATCGAGATAGAGAAGGATGAAAAAATCTTCAAAGTTAATGGACAATGGCGTAAACCTTTTTAAGAGCTGATTAACACTAAGGTCAAAGACACATTGTTAGAGACACCAAAATACCATGATCCACCTTAGAATGATCCAGAGCACCTTACAGATCACATTCCCTACACTCATCTTCACTTCTAGTTAAAGATGTAGAACTTAGTGCTCACTAGGAGGCAATATAGAAGTTTTTTGAATCTTAGTATTCTACATCTTTCCATCATCATATGGGGTCCTATGTTTTTAAACATTGAGGAAAATGCTTAGTTCAGGTTGGGGGTGTAGACGTACATAGAGATTTTGGCTTTTCTTGAGTTTTCTTGTATTTTTGAAAAAAAAAAAAGAAAAGGTTTTGAGGTAGAGTTCCTTTACTATGATGAGAACTAGATTTTTAAAACATAGTAAATCTACTATTTTAACCTCTTAATGGAAGTGCATATGGCTAATTTTGCAAGATGTTCATATGTTGAAGCATTTCATGGAAGTTAATTCTTAAAAAATATTTACACACAACACATAGTCCAAACTAATAGAGAGGTATGACTTAGAGACCCTAAGAAAAATTAGTAGAGATATAACCAAGTGAGTTGTAGAGATTATCCTTTTTAGAGTGTTAAAAGTAATTCCGCATTTTCTTCAAAGTACATAAGTTTAGTGTGATCCTATTATCCTAGGTTTGGCTAATTGCCAAGAATAAATAGGAGTAATAGCTTTCTTTTTAGAAAATTTATTAAATTTGATAGGTTTTAAGAAACCTAGGAAATGATATAGGCCATCCTTGTTTAGCCTAGAGATAGAACACACCCAATATATGATACCACTAATTAGCCCATTAAGCCTATGAATAAGCATTTTCTTTCTTAACCCCACTTACCTTAACCCAAAATAACCCACTAAAATAAATATCCATTAAATATTTTTAAAAACAAGCAGAGCTCGTAGAAAAAATTCAGAAAGGACAAAAGTTAAAGAAGTGAAAAACACTGGAAGTCTCTCTTTCAAAAGAAAGAAATATCAAAAAGAAAGAAGAAAATTAAAAGAAAAAGACAAGAATACAATAGATAATCATTTCAATATAGTCAAAGCTCAGTTCTCCAACAATCAAACAAAGTCCTCTACTCAATTTTGAACCTTTGAAGACTAATAGCTTTTTTCAAACCTATCCCAAGCCTATATTTCATCCTATTTAAAGACTTGTGGATCGTAGGTGGAAAATTAACCTTAATGAGGATATAAAAGGAAGAAATTAAGGTGAACTACCCTTACTAATCTTGACATGAATGCATTTCATGAGATACTCTTGGGACCCATGAAATAAGGTATTCTCACTAACAATGAGATTTTACATTCTCAAAAGTGCTTTATAAGCTTTTGGTTTTTTGAATGCATGCTATTCTTCATAATGGACTTGCAAATGACATGGATTGCATTAGTATGAACTTATTTCAAATTACACTTATGTTGCATCTGAATATAATTATTCATTGATGAGATTTGACCATACCAATGGGTACTTGTGATTATGATTTCATAAAAGCATCATGCACTTTGGAATTTGAACCATAAATTACTCATGATTTTATTACTACATCCAAGCATGAAATTTTATTGTATTATAATTATGAAAATCATTAAATGAGATGTTAAGCACCTACACAAGTAATAGCTTGTCGAGATATTATATTTGTTTACAATATCTCATATTTGAAAAAGTGACTTGAAAGAAAGGAGGTTCGAATTGAAGAAGAGATTCAGGCAAGGATTATAGCACCATGAGACCATGCTACTAGTGTGTGGTTTTGAAATATTATCTTTTGTATATTAGAAGCAATACATGGATTGTGGACTATTTACTTTTGTAATTCTATTTTTAAACTATTTGTACTTGAAAGAGTTAGATTTTTTAACTTCTTAATTTGAGGTATGTGCTAGAGTAGTATTTGATCAAATTAATTATAACATCTGATTATGTGTGCTTAATTATGCATGCATCAATTGTGTAGGTAAAGAGTATTAAAGGGAGAAAGGTGCATGAGATCAATCATATGTATCACCACCTAACTAGGTTAGCTTAGTTGGAAGAACAAGAAGTATTTGTGAAAATTTATTTCTTTCTATTAGTATCATAGTTATATATGTTTGATTACCTAACTTTAGTGTCTTACTTGACAATGAAGGAAATCTAGGACTATGGATCTCATTAACCATGTCATACTATGGAAAATGGCGCATTAGGTGGGAAGTAACACCCACACCTTTCAAATTTCTTAAGTAGTAAGTGGCTGTATGTGTCTACCTATATATTGCTTGAATAAATAGAACATTATTTAATGGAATTGATCATGTTCTCATAATTAAATTGTGTAGGAAAAGTTTACATCATAAAGCACATTTGTAGGGTTCTAAGCAACATTGTTGCAAAGGATGATGACATCCTATGTAGGTATTTTGGCAATAACGAGAAGCATCAAGGCCAAGTAAGGGGTTAAGGGTGTAATGTTGTTCCTTTGACATTCTTTTGTCAAAAGATACATGAGACCTAGCAGAAGTTTGAAGTGTAACTCCAGAGTGAGCTGGCCGATGAGTTGAAGATGGATTTATTCCAAGAGTGAGAGAGTATGCAAGTTGCAGACCTAGCTCCTCCTACCCTTATACCTTAGTCACATGCTAGATGCACTTCTCTTAGAGTAAAGTGCAACCTTTAAAAGAGTAAATCTTCCCAAGGAGGTATATACATATACACATTTACTTTTTATTGTCTAATTGATTGTCTTACCTCCTTCATTCTTATGTATCTAGTATTTTTCTACTTATAGGTGGGTGAATGCCCATGTAAACATCATCATAATTGCTTCATACTATGAGATAGGGTTTATTATTTGCCATGGCCAGATAATGTATCTAGACACCAAGCATGTGTGTATTGCCAGGGCTTGTCAAGAAGATGCCCGCCTACCATTTCCCACAGACGCCAATGATGTGTTTACCATTGGGGAAGCCATTGGATATCATGTCACTTGGTTGGAGCAATATGTCATTTATGTAAAGTCCAAGGTATATATTTTGTCATACCACTGTATTCAATGACTCTCTTTTTTATAGACCACAATTTAATTGTTATTATCTATATCTAATGTTAATTAGAGGTAGCAGTAAGAACCTTGGAGGATGACCTCCTAGGCACTACCGCCTACCATCTTAATGACCGAACTGATATTAGTATATATGTTTGATTTTCATGATAAAATTGAATTTCTTCATTGAACAATTATTGATTAATAGTTTCTGTAACTTTAGAACAACCATCTAGGTATCGACTGGAAGTCCCATCTCACACACCTCTATACCTAAGGGGTGGGCTTTATAGAATTATTCACAAAGATATGGTAATCAACCCCATATGGGTTGAGCCCAGAGGGCTTTCCGATGACTAAGTTGAAGTACTACTTGTAGTAGAGGATCTCATAAGAGTTTGCTAATGGGATCAACTCAAACACTTGGACATTATCTCCTACATTGTGTATGCAAATATTTGCTTCAATAATGATACTTAATATCATGTTTAATTAGTAACAATATGTAATAATAATTTCTTTTATGTAACTTTCTGCGTGATATAATATTGTACTTAAAAGGTTAAGATTATTTACTAATTCCTTGGCCATGCTATCATTTGTAGACCGGTGAAGCAATGGCTCATGGAGAGGGGAGTTGAAGATGTTCTACCAAGGTTCTTACATTGCTTGAAGGGGTAGGCCTTAATAGTTCCTTACAATATCAAATAAGTTTTAGTTAAAAGGATTGTAAAGTTTAATTTAATTCATATGGTTGTGTACATAGGTCTCAATGGATGCTACTTGTTTTGGATGTGCATGCTTTGTTTTTTGTTGTTCTAGAGTTCACATTTGTGCCCCACTCATGGAAATCACAAATAAGTAAGTTTTTATTCTTCTCATATCATATAATAGTTTAATAACAAATAAGTAATATTTTCTTTATATATAAAGCATTTGAATTATAAATTTGAAGTGCATGGTTAAGTTGGGTTGAACTAACTGAATGAACCCACTAAAACTTAGTTGGAAGAATGTCAAGGTAAGCATAACTAGTTAATTATTCTATTATATAAACTTAAGTTTCAAATACTGATGGTATTTATTGATCCTTTCTTTTATCTTTGTTGCATAGCGCCCCATACAACAATTTGATTAGGAGTGTGGGTACTATGTTTTGATATAGATGAGAACCTTAATATGTGAAGGTGTAGTGTTTCATAATTGAGAAAGGCAAGACTCTTTATTGGTCATAATCTTACATTTTTCTATAAATTTTATATATTCTAGTTGAGAAAATATGCCAACTGAAGTAAATATGTTGTTTTGCAAGCTCTACTTGATTGGGCAACCAAGGTTTACTCCAAAATAGATCTCAACGACATTAGACACAAATCATTAATTAGAACCAAGGGTTAATTACAACACTTATTTTATGAATTAGATCTACGTAAATTTTCTTGTTGATTAATACAAAACTAAACTTCTTGATTTATATGGATGTGCCTTCTATTTTTTCATTAATTTTCTTCAAGAGTGTGTGTGTGCGTGTGGTTTGTTTATTTCAATTATGATATGAATGAGAGAATGTTGGAGCATGAAAGCAAATAGGTGTGTATGAAGAAGTGTGGATGACATTGTTTGGGAAGTTTTTTTCATCTCTTTGAACTTTTTATGTTACAAGTGAATGTACATATATAGATGTTGAATGTGGATTTTGTATTGAATGAGGATGTTGTAGTTTATTTTTCAAGTCTTTTGAATACTCAAGGATACCTAAATAGCATGAAGATTGTATACTGTCATTGAATTTGTAGGAAGATTGTAATAGTAGGTTATGCATAGTTAGGTTTTGCATAAATAAGCATAGATGTTTAATGTGTTGATGTTGTAGTCAATATAGAAGTGAATGCAAATTTTCTTTTTTTCATGTCTTTGAAGATTGCAAGAAGATTGTAATAGCATCAGTTCATTGAATGTGCAGGAACATAGTAATACTAGGTTAACATTGTTGAATATAGTAGATAAAAAGAAAAGAAGGTTTAATAGACAATTTTCCAAAACTACATTCTTAAGTTTGAACATTTAAAGATGGTTTTGAAAAATAGTCTTTAAATATTCAAACTTAAGAAGACTGAAATTTTTAAAGATGATTCTTTAGAACCACCTTTAAATGTTGTGCTTTTAAAGACGGTTCAAAACTATGTGATCTATCAACTGATTTTTGAAGACAGCTTGATACATGACAGTTTTAGAACCATCTTTGATATATGTTTTTAACTATCTTTAAAATTCTTGTCTAGATTTCTACCCTTAAAAGAATAAAGAACCTCAAATTGAATTTTTTTGTTCTTCCCAAACTCGTTTTCTTCCGAAAACTAAAATCACATAATGAGTTTGTTTGAGATTGTGGATTTTTTAAAATGTGGAGAAGAAATGGATGATGTTGATTTGCTACTTAGATCCATAATTTGCGAGGATGGAAAACAACGACAAAAAGAAGGGGAAAATATGAAAGTTTTGTCAAAATAGTGCATTGGAGAGAAGAAATGACCAACCTTTCACAAGTCATGATTGTCTATACTCTAATACCAACGAGAAATCACAAAGAACAAATGAAAGGTCCATACTTATTGTATGAATAGGATTAGTAGTTGGAGAAAAGTTATTCTGCCATTTAAGAAATAGTATGAATTGAAGAGCTTGTGGATTTCTCTCTTGGTTTTTTGAAGCGATCATCTTCATTGAGAGGGGGAACACACACACACACACACTCTCTCTCTCTCTCTCTCTCTCTCTCTCTCTCTCTCTCTCTCTCTCTCTCTCTCTCTCTCTCTCTCTTTGGTGAAGACCTCTTTTGTGAAGAGGTACGTTTCTACTCTCCTAGACTCCAATGGATCTCTTAATTACCCAAGCCATCCATGTCATTAGCCATCTCCTAAGTGGGATCCACAAGTAGACTCCACCTAATGTGGTCCCCATATATACTAAATAACCAACTAAAGTATTTCTCATGATTGAAGGTGGTAACTAGGAGTTACTTGATTTGGTTTGAGATTGAAGTGAACGAGTGTGTGTGTGTGTGTGTGTGTGTGTGTGTGGGTGTGTGTGTGTGTTTTAATGATGATGATAATTATATGAGGAACAAGGAACAAAGAGCAGGAGATTGGATGCACAAAAGACAAGTCTGTCAGATCTTTAGAATCCATCGGACTGTCCAACATTCATTGAAGGACCTAAGACATCCATTGGGTACCCCTTGAAATTCGATGGTCCTGATCGACCACTCCCCTATCACATACGTACAACGTGTGGATAGCAGTAGACCCTTGGGCGTAAGGTTAGATGACCTTCCCTAGAGTTAAAGGCTTGTCATCTATATCCATTCGTAAAGAGTACCAAAACAGTCGCATCTGATAAGCTAACAAAGTATCATAGTAGTATCCAAACATATTAATTTGTTTCGACTTTCAGAATGCTAAGTACCAAAGCACACGAATGACAGAAGTTGAGTTTGATCCTTTGAGGAATTTGGTACCGGTTCTACTCTCTCTATTCAAATTCCTTCATTTTGATACCAAATCAATTTTTGCACTAATATTAATATAATTCCTTCTTTAATCTTTAAACTATCAGAATCTCCAATAAAATAAAATTCTTAGAGTAAAGAGATCCAACCGAATCGTTGGATTCCAAGATAGCACCTAAGCAGTGCAATAATCTTATAAATGTTGCTATCACAGACACATCCAGTGTGCTAGTATGATGGAAGGAATATCAACAATGCAGGAGAATTGGGTTGTTGGTATCGATGAGAAGCTCCAAAAAATTGTTCTTCAGAGGAAGGACAACTATGAAAGGACCACTCCATTTACAGGGTAACCCCATGGCCTGAAAGACATCAACAATAAGGCATTACAGCCCAGAGTCGTCTCATTTGCGCCCTACTGCCACGCGGAGCAGGTCCTGACGTCTATGGAAGATCATGAGCGCCGATCGTTTGTTCACTTTCTTAAGGGAACATGCCAACCGATTGCAAATTAAGTGAACGCCATAAAACAAGTGGTGCACGAATTAATAGATTGTTATGAGTAATTGGATGACGCTTGGAAAGATCCGGAAAGGTTGGTCCAATTGATGATCGTTGATGGGTGTTTCATGCTTGAGGTCTCTGATTCCCAACAGTCGAAGTATGTAGGCTTGCAATGATCCGATCTTCAGTTCACATGGAAAAATCTACAACATGCCTCGTATCGGAAGGGACATGTTGGTGATTGAAACCAGATTCCTCTGTTGCTTCTGGAGAAGCTGCTAGATGTTGGAACTGGAAAAACCCAGGCGAGATTTTCTATTCTCGAATATATGTAGAATGAGTCCACCTTGAATTCCATTTCATAAGTTTGGTCACACCGTGCCTAAGTCCAGTACATTGACAGTGAGCCACCACGCATTCCCTTTCACAAGTAAAGGTACATTGTGACTGGACACCAAGCATTTTATTACACAAGTGCTGTACACTGCTGACATTTCACACAAGGTAAACCAACCATTTATTTCATTTGAGTTCTTCTCCATGTTTCCCTTCTGTTTGCTATTCTTATCTGAGGAATGACAGCATATATAGTACGCGACACCACACCAAGCTAACCATGTCGTCCACTTTTGCTTGATGGGCCTACTCCTGGTTGATCAGACCTGTCCATCAAATTTCTCTAGCTTCATATATCTTGTATACCATATGTCAAAGTGATTGAATAATTATAACCTTCGACAACTGTACTGCTTACTAGTTGAACATTGACCTTTCATTAAACAATATATCTAACTATCTATCTCCTGTAATTAAAAGCACAATTTTGCAAATTCTAGGCTTATCCAATTCTTATTGTTTTGGAACATTAGTGATCCAAGGTTGGAGCCCTTAGATGGACACGTCTGATTAACCTAAGGTAGGTTCACCATGCAAAAGTTGGTGACACTACACTAACTTGGGTGTAGTATTGTGCACTATGCTGTCACTCCTCTTCATATATTTCTTCAAATTCTATTTATTTCTTTTTTCAAAAAAATTATTTTAAATATTAAATTGTGAATTGTGAATTTTTTAACTGTTTTCCATCATTTTACAATTTAATAAAACTATGCTAAAATCAACAAATGGATAACATTTTGGGTTGTGAGTCATCTACATCATGGTTGATACAATGAATAGTTTAGATCTTCCAAAAAGTGGACACGCTAGTGCTAAGATCAATTGACGGATGCCATTTTGTGCCATAGACCTTCTACATCATGGCTAATATAGTGAATGGTTTAGATCATCCAAAATGTGGATAAACTAGTTAGCAAAATATATAGTTCGATGGTTCTTACAGTACTATCATATAATGTCTCCTCTCCCTCATTAGTGAACGGTCACATATATTGGGTAATTCTAGTCATGGTTTTTATAGCTGTAAAAACAATATGTAAACAATTTCCCCATGCATTTTGTAAGTCAAATCAATATATGTTACAATCATCCAATTGATAAGATTTTTGAGTCATAGCCCATATAATGGTTTACATCTTGCAAAAGGTGGGTCAACCAAGAGTTACTATAGACCAATTTCGATGATCCAAGCCGTTCAACTATTCTAAACTTTCTTAGATGGTATATAATTGAAAAATATGTATCCGTTGGATCATTACGACCCTTATTATTTAAATTTTAAAGCTTGTAAAATGAAGTATTCCATGAAGAAAATTCTTTCACTCTTTATTTTAGACATCCAAAAATATAAGAATTGACATAAACTAATAAATTCAATTTTTTGGACATATCACATAAGATTGTACTAGGAAGTTGAACAACTTAAATCTTTGAAAGATTAAGCCCAAATACCTACACAATTTAGACTAGAATCCATTACACATTACCAATTAGAGAGACTTTGTGTGCATAGTGTTAATATCAAATTGAATGTAAAATAAAAAAAAATATATATATATATAAATAGTTTTGATAGACATGAAAAGGTGTCATCGTCAAAACTAAAGTGATTTTCTTTATTGCCATGTTTATACTCTTTAGTCAAAATCTAAACTATATATAAAGGAAACTCCCTAGGTTAAACACAAAACAACTTATAGGAGAGATGTAATATTTATCTATATACTATAGAATTTATATAAACAATACTCTAAATATATATAGCTCAAAATTATGTAACATATTATACTATAGGTGGCTAATTAAATATGCTATATAGAAAAATGAAAAATTGCTTCTCCTGACCAAAAAAAAAAAAAAAAGTTATCTCCATAATTAGACATTTTTTCAAAACAACCCCAAAGTCACACGTGTATTTGCACATGTAGATGACTATTGTAAGATTTTTTAAAAACATAAAGGCTAAATAGCAGATGAATTTGTAAACGTAGATTTTTTATGTAATTCAAACTTAGAGCTAGGCAACAATGTCTAATTAGTGATTGAAAAGGGGTTTTGTATAAAGTCCCATAGCTTTAGTTCTTTTATATAGACCTTAAGAAGCAACAACAATGTCTACTGATGATGCCATTCATGTAACATGAAAAGTAATTTAATGCCCTATTATTTCTAATTAAATCCCTACTCATTGCTCACCTAGTTGTATAAATAGTTACAAAGTTCCAATTTAGGAACAAGTCATAATGTAAAAAATTTAAAATTTTAAGAAACACTTGGAGAAAAAAGGGAGAAAACAGGTGACAAATAATTACAAGATATGAATTATTTATCTTTAATTTGCATTTTTAACTAAATCCATAAATAAATATTTGAGAATTTGATAAAAAAAATTTTTTTGAAATATGCGTGTAGTTTCATAAATGTATGTTTTGATAAATATACCCAAAATTGAAAATGTGCAAGAACTTGTGAATTATTTATAAAAGAACTATGAGATAGAAAAATAAAAATAAAAAAATCAGAACTTTTAAAAAAAAAATTCAACTATTTAGAATTGTTTGTAACTATGGTTGCATTATTCTTGCATGAAGTTAGCTTAAGAGTGGAAAGAATGACACAGAGCAAGTTTCCTATATGTTAAAATCAATTGTATAACAAATGCATATTGCCATGATAGATGAAACCCAACATGGATTAGAAGCCTTCTACTACAATGGTGATGGAAGTATAGTTCTAGAACTAGTGAGTTAGGCTCAAAACACTCATCTTAGTTACAACAATCAAGTCACATGTCTAGTGAACTTGCTACATAATAAAACCTACTTTGTTTTGACCTTTATTTTTATTTCTCTTTTTTCTTTTTGCACTTATGCATAATAATATTTAATAGTGCTATCTCTTATAACTTTCTTAATCCCTCAATTGCACTATCAAATAACAAAGATGTGTGAGAAGAGGTCTAGCCAAATGTTTGTTGTAAAGCTTGAGAACCCACAAGCTTCATTTGAGAATACTGGGAATTGGGTCAATAATACTTGGAACATTGAAGGAGAAGTGAAACCATTTCCAATGGATTCATCAAATCTGATGATTGAACATCCCTAAAAGTAGTGGGTCATGAATATTGCTACAACAAAGTAGAAATCATGGGATCAAAATTTTTTGTAATCTTCTAGTACTAGGAACTCCCATTTGCTAAGCCTAAACCTTACTTGTATGAAATCCAAGGAGTTCAACCAAACATGTGGGGTGATGAAACGTTCATAGAGATTGGGAAAGGTGCAAGTCCTCTCTCATAACTGCTTCTTAAGAGGGGTAACAGAGAAGGCATTAATGTTTATTGAGATTAACAACAACCCTCCTAGATCTATCTCATGGGAACTGTTGAAGATTTTAGGTTCTATGCATTAGCTTTCTTTGTTAATCAAATGCTGACGCTAGTGATAGGTCCCAAAAGGGGTGGTGAATTGGGCCTTTCAATGACTTTTTATAACTCTCAAAAGCTTGAGCTCAAAACAACTAGAAACAAGTTTGAAAGAGTTTGGTACATGAGAGATTATAGACATAGGATTTTATAGTGGTTTAGCCAATCAACAAAGGCATCTACTTCTACTATTGCAAAGTATTCGTTACCTTTAATCTCCTGATGCCATCTCACCTTAATTCCACTAAATCCCAACAAGATTTTACACATTAGTTGACATTATGCTCACCACAAACAAATCACTAAAAAACTTGCAGTAACCCTACCTTCTTATAAACACTTGAAATATAATCCAAGACAAAAGAGTTACACCATTCTCTCAAATATAGAGAAGAATAACATAAAAGAATTTTCTCTTAGAAATTTACAACAAATCTAAAAGATAGAGATTGAGACATAAAGAATGGTTTTGAATACAAAGGATAGAAAAACTCAACTCTTGAATGCTTGAAGATCTTTTATATTCTTGCTCAATGGGTTACTTTGATTTTCAAAGAAGGATTTAATATATAGCCATTGGAGACCATTTTTCCTATTGAGGAGATAAGTTTCAAATTTAGAATGATAGTTGTCATAGTTGCTCTTAGCCTAGATGACTAGATTTCTACTTCAGTTGACTGAATTTCATTTAGTTGATGAGATCTCCAATTTAGGCAACTAAATTCCTTCTAATAATAACTCCTCCTATGTTGTTTTAGTTCTATATGGTTTTGTTATAGCTAGAGGGGGGTTTTGCATCAGGTGTCAGCTAGTGAGGAAAACCCATGGCAAACCCCATGCATGAATTAACTTATGACATTCCCTCGAGCTAGGGGATTCCTCATAAGCGATGCACTGCATCAAGTTCTAGATGTAGTGGGAAATGGACAAGGGTTGCTCTGATGCTCCCCCAGATTGATGCTCTACATAAGATTCTAGGTGTAGTGGAAAATAGGAAAAGGTCTCTAGAGTGGTCCCTTGGAAGTAAGGCCCTACATTAGAACCCAAGTGTAGTGGAAAGCATGAATGGATTCCCTTGCCATTCAAGAAGTGTGTGGGTAAATAGGCTAGGTCAAGAGAACATGATTCATATCACTGTATGGAATATAGGCACATTGACATGTAAGAGACTAGAGTTAGTAGTTATGAATTGTAGGATAGTCAACATTACTTTTATCCAAGAAACCAAGTGGAAAGGGGCTAAAACTAGAGAAATGGATGGCTATAAGCTCAGGTACATACGAAAGGACAATAATAGAAATGGTGTAGGGATCATGTTAGATAAAGAGTTAAATGATAATGTTGTAGACATTAAAAGAACTAATGATAGAATTATACTACTAAAACTTATTTTAGGAGAGAAGATCATAAATGTCATCAGTGCATATGCACCATAAGTAGGGTTATAGGATTGAATCAAGAGACAAATTTGGGAAGATATGGAAGGAGTCGTGCAAGACATTTCCAACATAGAGGGGATATATTTATAGGAGCTGATTTTAATGGTCATGTAGGAAAAGAAAAAGAAGGATATGATAGGGTACATAGGGTTATGGTATTGGAGAAAGAAATGAGATTGGGGAAACTATACTTGATTTTTTCTTAGCATATAACCTAGCTATAGCAAACACATATTTTAAGAAGAAGGATGAACACTTACTAACCTTTAAAAGTGGACCATATAAAATCCAAATAGACTTTTTCCAACTTAGTAATGTTGAAAGATCAATATGTAAGGATTGTAAGGTGATACCCAGTGAGAGTCTAACCTCACAACATAGATTAATGGTTATGGATATCTACATTAAAGTATGTAAGAAATGAAATAAACTTAATAGGTGTTCAAAAACTAAGTGGTAGAACTTAAAAGGAGAGAAGATAACATCATTTCCAAATAAGTTAATGGTAGAGGGAACTGGAACAATGAAATAGAAGTAAACACCATGTGGATTAGTATGGTCATGTCTATTAAGAAAAGTGGTAAAAGATATTCTAGGAGTATCTAAAGGTAAAAGGCAAGCAACAAAGGAACTTGGTGGTAGAGTGAAAAAGTGCAAAACGTTATTAAAGAGAAATGTGGGTGTTTTAAAGCATGGCAAAGGACTTAAAATAATGAAAACTTTGAGCAATATAAGAATGTTAAAAGGTTGCTAAGAGAGTAGTAGGTGAGGTTAAACTCAAGGCATATGATGATCTTTATAATATATTAGGATCAAGAGAAGATGAGAAAGATGTGTTTAAATTTATAAAAGTAAGAGAAAGGAAGAGTAAGTGTATTAGAAGCGATGATCAAAGGGTAATAGTCAAAGATGGCAAGATCAAACAAGGATGGGAAAGTTACTTTTAAAAATTACCAAATGACAATTACCTAAGAATATAGGGATTGAAAGTATCATAAACCCAAATAACGTTGGGCATTATAGATATGACCATAGGATTAGAATACTTGAAGTGAAAGAGGCCTTGACAAAGATAAAATTAGGAAAGGCTCTAGGGCCTGATGGTATACTAATATAGGTTTTGAAATATATGGGAGATATTGGGGTAGTTTGGTTAACAAAATTATTTAATAAGGCTGTGAAATCGAAGAAAATACTGGATGAATGGAGGAAGAGTTCTATTGTACCAATTTACAAGAATAAAGGAGACATATTTAGTTGTACTAATTATTGAGGGATCAAACTTATTGAGAGATCAAAATGGTTCTTTAGCTTTTTAAAACACATTGAAAACATCAATTATTTGTGTATTGGTCCCCCATGCTACATTTGATTTCTTTATCCACTCATGACTTATTATATAACCTGTAGTTATGTATTTATACTCTTTCCCAAAACTAATTCATTTTGCTCCCAAATCATTGTTTAGTTTCTCTAGTTCTCAAACTAACTTACCACCTTAAGATTCTACCTTAAGCTTTGGGGTACAACTCGTTGGCCACTAATCTTTCTTTTGAAGTGCCTTTAGAAGAAACAACCATCTTTTCCAAAGATTATGTTTAAAAACTAGCATCTTATAAAGTTTGTAAATGTGTTTTATTTAACCATCAGATCACTCATCTTAGGCTCTAAGTCATATGCCTAAACCATCACTCCATAGGAGCTCATCTCGCCTTCCTAACACCCCATGTTTATGCACACTTTTCTCACCTAAGTTGGTGGCAACTTGACCTCTTTAGAAGGCTATATATTGCATGTGAAACATGTTGTATTAGGATGTTCTTGGATCTCCTTACGAACTCTTAATTATGTGCACATGATTATGTTCAAAACATTTCATCTTGGCCACCCATAAGGATCATTCATATGCGAGTAATCAAGTGCTCTTAGTACCATTCTTAGCCACCCAAATTCTTGTAAAACTTAGCACTCACCTTGTGCTATCTTACTACCATTCTCATTCCATATTGTAACAGCCTAGTGGCTCCCACATACAATAATATTGTCTGCTCTGGGAAACTAGCTGCCCATACAACCAGCCCCCCACACAGTTTTGTTCTTCCCTGGTTTCTTAAGGAAAAGGCCTTATTGTAAGGAGAGTCACACACCACTTTTATCAATAGCCCAACAACTTTCCCCTTAGTGATGTGAGACTAACTCTCTATCCTTGAGATATCTCCCATCTATAGGGTACCTAGGTCTTCATATATTCCTTCCTTAGGGAACATACGTCCCCACATGTTAACCACAAAACCAGGTGCTCACATGCAGCCAGCCACACACTGGGTCAAGGGTTGGCTTTGATACTAAGTATCAGAGCCCAAGATCATTCCATCATCACCACTTAAGAGTCCAATTAGGTTTATAGCCTATAAGTTCATGACTTAGGTAGAGATAGGAGAAATACTTATATAATGTGATATTAGGTTGTTAACAAATAGCTCCTTGATGGAGGATTAGGTCCACCCTTGCTCCACTAGTTTCCACCCCTGCTGCAACACTAGGGTAAGGAGATCGTGAGGTAGACATAGTAGCCCACATAGTTTAGGACCTTATGCCATGTCTCACTCAGCAGATTACACCACAAGTCCGGGCAGAAATGCAAGCTGCGCACTCTGCCCACTCGGCGATGACTACAGCAGTCTAGGGGGACACATCAATGCAGTCATTCCACCTAGTACCGATAGCTCCTATGCTAGGAACTACAAAGGGAGGATCCTCGAGCACGCACATTTAATCGACTAAGAAGCTCGAGAGGTTCTAGAGGATGGTACCCTCCTTCTGTGGGGAAGGAGATATAGTAGTGGCAAAGAGATAGCTATTTTAGGTAGAGAAGGCCTTTGTGGGGATGGAAGTCCCACCTGAGGATCAGATTAGACTAGTGGCATACTTATTGACTAGAGAGGATGGGTTTTGGTGGAAGACTTAGTAGTAAACACTCCCTCCATCCTCAGCACCACTTTTATGGGAGGATTTTTGATGAGCAGTACTACCCTTCTCATGCCCTACATGCTATGAAGAGGGAGTTTGCTACATTAGCACAGGGGAGTATGATAGTTCAATAGTGTTTAAATCAATTCATTAGACTACAAGGATTCACTTCTATTCCTTTTGCCTCAAATTTGGAGCACGATAGTTAGAAAGGAAAGCAGGTGGATTAGCGTGGACTTGGATAAGGACTTGGGGACCATCTACCATTTTGTGTTCAGAGACTGATTAGCGTATGTCTCTTAGACTTTGTTAGACCTTTTTAGAACCGTACTTGGAGGTTATATATTTGGATGGATTGGACCCACACTATTGTATAATGTACATTTATTTACACATATAGTTGATGTGGTGATCATGGATGGAACCTGGAGGCTTTTAGACTTGTATTATTATTGTCTTTTCTTAGCTTGTGTATTTATCGTGGTTTTGAATCGAGCATGCTTAGAGTACTTGGATTTGACTTTATATATTGTCACAATTTTGGAATGTGGTTGACCCCCGAGGTTTTCATTTTGGGTTAATTCTTTTAACACTACACAAATTTATAAATCTTAAGTTTTCATTTTCAAGGATCACACCTATTTTTCTTAAAAATATATTATTATTATTACAAATTTAGAAAAAGGTTTAGAAGAACTCGGGGTGTCACATAAGGAGAGTCAGACACCACTCTTATCAATAGCCCAACAACTTCCCCCTTAGCGATGTGAGACTAATTCTCTATCCCTCAGTCGTCTCCCATCTACGGGATACCTATGCTTTCACATCTTCTCTCTTTAGGGAACACACGTCCCAACATGTTAACCACAAAACAAGCACTCGCATGTGGCCAGCCATTTGTAGATCCATTAAGAAATGGGTCGTAAGTGATGAACATAATTCGATCACCTTTTCCAGTGATAGTGACATTTTTCGGTGAACCTCTAAAAATGTGAAAAAATAGAAATTTTGTGATTAGGATAAATAAAACTTGATCTTTTCATCCGTAAAGATGCATCATTGATTATGAATCAATTAGTCCTTGAAATTCTAAACAAAAACTTGAAGGTGCGTAGGGAAATACTGAGATCTCAGTATCCAACTGTTAAAAATATGATCAGAAGGTAGATCTATGTAAAATGTGACTCCAATTACCCATCAATAATGAATTATGACAAGAAAGACAGACCAATTATGAACTATTTGATGGAAGATTAGATCTGACCATCCAAAACTTGATTGGTGATGATCGAAGGTTAGGAAAGGTGATCAGACCATGGATTATGGTTAAAAACATTGGAATTATTGAATAGATTACCTTAAATGTTATATATTAAAACTTCTAGATATATGCACTTGATTTGGACAGTCGATTTAATCATGTGCTTTAGGAGTGGCTGATTAGAGAGCGATTTGACTGTCAGATTGATGTGTAACCTTGAACATACATTGAGATTATTAAATAAACATGGAAATTGGGTTAATTATGATGAAGATTATCTGAATTGATGATCTAATATCATATCTAAGTAGTAAAGAGTGATTCAACGGTTGGATCATCTCCAAACTTCATAAGATGAAAGGGATTGACCCTTTAGTGATTAAAAGACATTAATTGAATGAATCATGGCATAAATTGATGGTCAAAGATGATAAATAATAGTCTAGATGATAGAAAGACCAAAATTTAGTTCAGGATTATCCTAATTGAAGGTTAATTAGATGGCCTAGGCCGTTAATCTAAGATTAACTGCTAAATCAAAGGAATTGTCGCTTGAATTTGTTTCTTTTTAGGTGTAAAAACACCAAGTGATGGATGACTTATGATGTAATAGGTACGTTACAATGCATGGCGTGACATTACTTACGCACCTAATTAGAGTATCCTGTTTGTCGAGGTAGGTGATTACATTCAAGATTTTTTCTTAATTTCATGATCATGACTTCTCACTTGAAATTCTTGAGGTAGGTGTTTTACGCCCTATTGTGTTTATTAAAACATGTTTATTACTTCACTTTTAATAGCATGACATTGATTATACTATTATCCATGTTTTCACATGTGATGGTTTATACTTTATCATGTATTTTGATTCAACCTATTGAGGTTTATTTCACTTGTGAGTTTTTCATGATTTAGAGCATGTTTTGTTGCTTTATGATAAGTGCTTCTACTCGGTGGGTACTATGCTAGAAGGGGTGTAGGGTTGGCCACCCGCCCTCTGACTTTGAGATGATGATGATTAAACACCACCCTTGAGTGATACAGGGCCAGGTACGTAGGTGGTGGTATCATGGGTAGTCCCCCGTACAGGTCCGTTCCCCCCCATGGGGACAGAGAAAGTCTCCTGTTTAGGTGTCGATGGGGAGTAGCATTAGTTTAGATCCTAGTGTGGTTGCCACTATAGCATAGTAGCCCACACTCTTATTCTATATGTTCATTTAGTATTTATATGTGAGGTGACCTAGAGTAAGTCGTGCCTAGGCCGCGAGTGACTCTGACTGATGTGGGCTACACGGGAGGGACCTAGGGACTTAGTATGAGTACTCATTACCAGTGATTGAGTGTTGTGGAACACTCTTATAGCTTATTTTTGTATAGTTCCCTATTTTATCATGACATGCATTATATTTCGATGTGGACATGGATTCTTATTGCTTTTGATGGATGCACATCCATGTTGTGATCATGCCTTGCATGCCATGATGTTTTATTTTAATATTGCATTGCCTCAAAAGAAAAGCATGTTTTGATCCTGATTGTTTCATTCAGATTTATGAGATTCAAGAGCTTTACATTCTAAATGCCTGATGATTTTGTTTGCCTTATAAATGATTTACTTTATTGATACTCGACATGATATTGGTACTCTTTGCAAGTGTTTATTGCATGTTTTATTACTTATAATCACCTACACAAGCATAGCTTGCTGAGAGATTGCTTTGTTTGTAATGCCTCAGATATAGAGAGTGACAATAGGTTGATGCATTGATAGAGTAGGTAAAAGTGATGGTAGTTTTCTAGTGAAGCATTGAGGATATTCAGAGATGACAAGGTTTGTTCGGGACCTCACTTTGGGTTTTGAGTATGGATTGTATTTTAATTAAAATTGCAATGTAACCTAGATGTAAGAATATGAATTCATGTTAGATGTGATGGCTGTATGGAGGGACCCTAGGCATTTTGTCATGACTTGATTTTCTTATACATTGTTGGGATATACATTTTATTGAAAATAGTATTTGATTGTGTGGATGGATGTGGAGACTGAGTCCCCTATATGTCAACTCTTATATTATGTTTATCAAGTTATTTTGTATTGCACTTGTCATGTGAAATGGTCCAAAATATAAAGGAAACTCTACTGGATTTTCAGTAGAAATGGTATTCCATTTCACCTTTAAATTTGTGGTTTTCTACTTGTATGACTCCTAAGATTTTGAATTACATGTTTTTATTGGAGATTTGTTTTTGGTCACTTGAAAAAAATAATTAAAGTTCTTGAAACAAGGATTTTGACTGTTTTTATAAATTGTTATTAAATTGTTGGGTAAAACTTGGGGTGTCACACACATAGGCTTAGGACCATGTGTTAATTTAAAGTGTAGGTGCATTCCATACTAAGCCTATTAGGATCCTAGATCTCACACCTCTAACACATGCTTATATGCTATCCAATCCATGATACAACTTACCTTCTTGGTATGCATGGAAATCATCAAGTAACAAATCCTATTTAGCACTAAGTCATATGCATCAACATCTATTACAAACTCATATGAATACTTAGCATAAATATGCACATATGCAACCATATATCCTCAAGTACTTACTTCAAATGACATGAGTAGATGTAGCATCGATAGTGACTAAAATCACTTACAAATCTAACCCTACTTAGGCCTCTAAATGATTCACCCTAACACATATCATATCATGCATATCTAGCATATATAATTCAATCAATCTTATCATAGATTCATGAAAGTACACATGCCTCTTTCAAGGCCATAAATCATACTATATTTAGTATCATATTCATGGGAAACACACACACACACACACACAGCACAAACACCATCTTTAGGCATGGAAATCATGCAAACTTAGCATCTTAATACACATGTCAAACACCCCAATTTCTTAACATCAAAATCATACAATATTTAGATAAGAAGTACATGATTAAACATCCAACTCTCTAGGCTAGAAAACATATGTTTCTTTAGCATAACAAAACAAGGATAAAAATTATCAAAGGCCTCAAAAGAATGGTCCAAAAAGTAGTGAAATTTAGTTATCTAAATCCACCTACTATGACAAATCTTGCACCTACCTCATCATTGGTCCCTCACAAACTAGAATAGTTTTTCACCTAGGAATAACTCACATACACCACCTTAGCTCATGGTTTTTCCTCTCTCTCTCTCTCTCTCTCTCTCTCTCTCTCTCTCTCTCTCTCTCTCTCTCTCTCTCTCTCTCTCTCATGTGGACCATTGGACAAAGGACTCTCTTGGCAGGCTATTTCCTCTTAGAGCTCCACAATTTTCACATAATTAGGAAGGTTCACACTAGATGAGATGCTCCACAAGAACACACTTAGAAGCTCTTAAATCTAGCTAGGAATACTTTCTAATCCCCATTTGATTCTCAGGCCATCTTGGTAATTATATTTCTAAGGGAGGTGATGCTTAAAACAAGGTGCCTACCACCTTCTAAGTCCCTTGGATTCCTTTCTAATTTTCACTACAATTTTTGATAACTACTTGGTCTACATCTTCGTCACAGTAGCAAGTAATTTGATTGAGTTTTATATGGAATTCCATGCTAAAAGTAATCTCATTTTGTTTCCTATTTGCACTAAGACTTTGGTTTCCTTTTCAATGGATCTTAGCCATTGATCTTGGTTGGATATTTACACCATTTTGATGCCAATTCTAGCCACTCATATACACTAACAAGTAGTGTATGCAATAAGTTATCTTGATCCTCCAAACTAGTATAAAAATTAAGCCTATCATCTCACCACCTTTGTAGGCATTTTTCAATGCTTTCCACATTAGACTCGTTAATATGCTAACCTTAGGAAATTAGCCTTATCACCCCACATGTAATCCTTACCCCTCATGGCCACTCCCTCCAAGTGTATCAGGGACTAGGATGTCCCACATGGATCCATCCTAAGCTCCCTTAGTCAGCCATGTTCTACAGCACTTAGTAGTACACATTTTACCCTAATTAGTTTCATGAATGGGCTCCATCCACACATAATTTAGAACATAATTTCATCTTATTCATATTAAAATAAGCCTAAAATTAGGCATATTACAAAAAGGTAACAATAATAAGTACAAATTCTTTCCCTTTTTAAATAATAAAACATTGTACTCCCCATAAAGATGTGCTACCCCTTGGGCAATGAGACACAATAAGAACAAAAAGGAGTACAACTCTCCGACACTTTGGTAAACCATTCAATACAAGAATCAAATAATCTCTCCCTACCAAGAACAATTTGTGGTCTCATTTGAATCAAATAAACAATAAAGTTAAATGAGTAGAAATATGTAGAAGAAACAATGGCATTCATTAATTTCATCCAAATAAATACATGGAGTTCTTGAAACATAAGTATTTAAGGAGGAACAAGATCAAGCAATGACAAAGTTTTCCTTAACATATATCTCATATGTCCATTCAATAATGATTCACAAATAAATGCTATGTGTAATTTGAATAGACATAGTTAGAAAAGTGTTATTGACCCCAAAGGAGTGAAGATATAAATACTTAGAAATAAAGAACAAGCATGCTTGAGTGCTTATCTAAGAATGAACATGAATAATTCTCATGGAGCAAATAGCTCTCTTTAACTTATAAATTTCATAACAAATATTCGTTCAATAATGCCCAAGAGATATAAGTTAAGAAGACAATAAATGAAAGAAAAATTTCTTAAAATTATGTAGTAAATGAAGCTTTATTTTAGTACACAAAGCATCTAGAGATAACTATACTCCAAATATGAGCATTAACGTATATGACTAAAACGAAGACAAATGCCACTTTAAGAGTACCATCAAAATTAGGTAAATTCAAATTTGATAAGATATATATATATATATATATATATATATATAAGGAACAAAAATATAAGTAAAGATGAGAGCTAAAGCTCAACCCAAATATGCATCATTGTCTTTTCACACATATGGAATTTCCAAAACATGCTAGTCATCAAATAAGAATATGGAAGGAGTGGTCTTTTCAATAAGGTTTCTATCCTTGTTTTCAAATACCTCTCCATTTTGAAGATAAATTCAGTAAAATTGGTTGAATGTATTTTCTCAACCATATTCATCCATGGTTTCAATAAATGATCATTCAATCATTACCATTTACATCCATGTAGAAAAAGAACAATCATACATAAACATTATCTTTTCAAGTGTTTTCCCCCAAAAAGATGCATAAAACAATAGAAGTTTCATTAATATTCTCTTGCATATATTCAAAGTAAGGGGCTAATAGGAAAAGACTAGAAAGAGAGAACAATGTGTAGATTTTATTTTAGGCTTACCATATTCTATAATTTGGTGCTTGCTATTGAGCATGGTGATCCATTGAAAAGTGAATTTTTGATAACATGTTCTAAGGAAAAGGTTCCATAGATGAGAGGAATTATCAAAGTAAAGCACCTTGATGTGTACAAGAAAGGACAAGCAATCTAAGTGGGAGAAGTTATTGTAAGGTTCAAAGCTCCAGGGAGTGTCTCCCTTGCAGGTGCCCTCTTTAGTTTGAGTGTCTATTTTTCTTTATGGTTGTAGGGATGTCCATGGAAGATTTTGCAAATCCAAATGAATGAATGGAAACTCAGAAGAGAAGTTGCTATAGAGTTTTGTCAGGCTTCAAATATGGATGGAATTGGTTTCATTGGAAGAATGATTCTAGGAATGCTATAATGACTGCCAAGCAAATGAAATATGTTCCATCAAAGTAGAAAAATGGAGAGTTCTTTGAATATTATATGGGCAGATATCAGGAGATAAGGTAGCGTCTAAATCTAGAAAGGATTTTGGTGGGGAGGATACCTAGGAAAAATATCCCAGCTACAATGCTGAAAGATATTTATTTTTGAATTTGGAAGAAGAACGTATTTAAAATGCTTGATTTAGAAAATCACAACTGTGCCTTTATATTTCAAAACTTTCAAGAGGCTTTTGATGTAAGGATTGATGGTTTCAGGTAAATAGGAGGGACAGTCCACATCCAAAATTGGTATGAAGTTCTCATAAATTCCCAACAAGATATGTTTAATCTATATCTAGTTTGGATTAATCTTCCTGAACTTCCTTTAGAGTTAGGGGGGGGGGGAGCATTTGCTCAATATTGGTAAGTTACTGGATCATCTAATTTTACATATCTATATAGTTGGCTTATGCTTCAAATTGAACTCAATGAGCAAATAAATGGAGGCTTGTGGCTGTTTTAGAATGGAGAAAAAATATGGCAATTAGTGACTTGTGAATTTTAAACCATTTGTTAGCACTTTTTCTACTTTAGTTTTTTATAAGACTAAAAAATGTTTTCATCATCATGATCTAGGGAAGGATTTTAATAAAATGTATCTTGGAAAGTAGGAAAAGGAAAGGAGTTATAATGCCAATGGAGGAAATAAGGATTGTGAATCACATTCTTCCAATATGTTCATGAGGAAATAGAATGATCAAAAGCATTAATGTAATGATGAGACAAAAGTGCAGACAAAGAAGAAGAAAGAAAGATATAGTGGGTATTCAGAAAACCTCAAAAATGGAGAGGAAGGTGGGTACTATTAGTTGATCTTGTTTTGAAATGGATTTTCTAGTGTGAAACTTTGAAAAGCAATGAGTACCTAAAGAAATGTTGGAGAATCAAAGAGGTGGCTTTGATGATGAGATGATAAGGGAGAAAGGAAATAATGCTTGTTAGTGGTGGGAAAGCCAGTTCGAAGAGTTTTGTCTGTTTGGCTGTGAAGCATTTATTAACAAGGCTTAAGAAAATATAAGTGGGACACATTTCCCATCAGCCTAGAACAATCCAGAGTTGAGGATTGTCTTATTTATTGAGAGTGAAAGATCGCTTAAGAAGGATGATTTGATTGAGAAGGTTGGGAGATCCTTTAAATTTAGGATTGGCACTTTGCATAAAAAAGATGGAATTCACAATGGGATATTAAATCAGGGAACTTGGGATTTGAAGGCCTAGGAGGTATAGGTGTTTCACCCTTAAGATGAATGGGCTGTTGAAATGCAAGTTATTTGGTGATTTTTTCAAGAAAAAGGAGGCTTCCACACAAAGATTCGTGGTGTTTGGATGCCTGACCTGGTTGCCATTGTCTGATTTCTGGTCTACTCAGGCCTCCTCTTCGATCTACTCATGCCATCTATCTTTAGCGGGTATGTGGTCCTCTCTGTTGTTGATTATAACCAGGTTTAAGGTTGGAGCTTCGGCCATCATGTTTCGAGCCTGCGCCCTTTCACCTGTACAAGTAGACTTAGCTATTGGGGTTCTTCATGTATTTCGACACTGTTACCTGTCTAGATGGATGGACTGTTCTGTCGTTCTACTTGTTTGGTTATGTTTACGATATCTTTGATCAGACATTGTTGCTTCCCTAACCCTTTATAAAATCTACCACCATTCGAAAAAAAGGGAATGATAGGGAGCATAATGAGTAGTTTCTCGATGCAGGACCACTCACCATGTCACCTCCAACCTTTCGAGCTAAACATTGTTGATAAAGATCATGGCAAGGACTACGGCACATAAAGGTGTAAGCAATAGATCGGACTCAGTTCCATATGCTTTGTGTCGAAGTCAAGATCCTATCAGATCCCACTTGATATTCTGGTAAGTGAAAATTTATTTGGATTCTAATCGGATCTCTGGCTGGATACTATGCTCATGTCCAGAACTGATCCAACTAAGATACGGATTCTTGGGATTATAATTTGCCATCCATGTCTGGCCTGATCAAAATTTTAGGATCCATTGGATGTCCAAGATCCATTAACGGCCTTAAGACAACCTCGGTGGACCTTTTGAAATTGGATGGTCCCGATCGGCCAGTTTCCTGTCATATGTACAGCCATCAGCGGGTTGGCAGCAGTAAACCGTGGCCGTAAGTTTAGTTAGCTTCCCTTAATCGGGAGGGTAGAAGGCCTCTCATCAATGTTCTCACGTAGCATCAACGCAATCGCTTCCGAGAAGCAATTATGAGTATCAAATTATGATTCAAACATCTAATTTAGGACATTGAGAACGCCAAGTTAAGAATCAAAGCACAGGAATGACAAGCAATCGATTGGGAGCCACCTACAAGTATTTGATCCTTTTAAGGAATTTGATACGATTTCTCCATTCAATTCCCTCCTTTTGGTACCAATATCATCTTTACAACAATGTGAGAAGTGGATGTGAATGTAGAATGGTTCCTTTCTTGCATCCTTAGCAATCAAAATCTCCAACAAAGACGAGGTAGAATAAAATGCTTAGATGTAAAGAGATCAACTGAAACTCGTCCAATCACAAGATAACACCTTCGCCGTGTAATTTTGTTATAAATGAAGAAGGCTCTTCAGCCATCACAAACAAATCTGGTTTGCTAGTGGGATCAGCAATGATGGAAGAAGAAGCAACAACAGAGCAGAATAACTGGGTTGTCGATATCAAAGAGAAGCTGGAAAAAATGGGTTCCTAAGAAGAAGAGCAACTATGGAAGAAGCATTCAATTTACAGGGTACCCACTGGTCTAAAAGAAATCAACAAGAACGCATACAATGCCCAAGTCGTCTCCTTTGGGCCCTACCATCATGGAGAACCGGATCTGATGCATATGGAAGTTCATAAGCGTCGATCGCTTATTCACTTTCTCGAGAGAACAGGCTAACCGATTGAAGACTACGTGAATGCCACTGATGAAGTACTGCAGGAATTGATGGACAAGTTGGTAGCTATTGAAACGGGAAAGCCCAAGGTAAGGTTTGCTATTCATATTTTCTAATGTAGCGTAGTTGTAAACCTCGATGTGGACTCCCGGTGAGTGGGCCGCATCCCTCATTTTCCGAGAGATCCTTCCTGTGCCCTCTACCAAGATGGAGGTATTACAAAAACTCTCATTCAACGGGTAAACGTAAGGTGGAACCCTTCCCCTAAGAAGTGGCATACTAGAACATTTCAATCTTTGATAAAGAAATCATTAGAAGGAAATATAGATAATCTTATCTATAAAGAAAGATATTACCCCTCACCCTTTGGCCGTAAAATAGTTAAAATTTGTTGAGAGACTCGGTAGGTGCGTGCCCACAAGTCGATATACCTTTTTGAACCTGCATGTTGAAAATCTTTTAAAGATCCAAGTCGTTCATGTACCGAGGATGTCTGTAGCTTATGTTTCTTTCAGTTAGAAATCTAGATCATTCAATTTTTTTAATTTTTGGGAGCTCTAAAACAAATTGTGAGGATCATCACAATGCGTTGATTTCTAACTGATTACCTATTTTTGGTACAGCCAACATGATGTAGGCCCTAGATCTTCCAAATAATTTCATTATGCATAAGGTTGAAAGTCATTGCAGCCAGATAACTCAATCTATGGACATCATCATGGGGATATCTGCCCATGGATTTGTAATCAATTATTTGATACTTGCATAGGATGATGCAGAACGAGGACTACATAAACAAGCTCATAATGAGGTTTTGCAACCCTTGCGCACCAGGGCGGAACGTTGGCACATGCCTACATGTTTTAGACATGGTTCGAAAGAGCGCGCTTCAAGGTCCTCAGCACAGATCACGGAGCTCAGCTAATGAAAGCACGGGCGAGATAATCCGATCAGCAATGGAGCTTCACGAGGCCGGAATCCGATTCAAGAAAAGCAAAACACTAAGTCTTACAGACATCACGTTCCACCGCGGCGTCCTCAGTCTCCCATCAATCATCATCGATGATACCACTGAGTCCTCATTCCTCAATCTGATGGCCTTCGAGCGACTTCATGTAGGTGCCGGAAATGAAGTGACTTCTTACGTCTTTTTCATGGATAACATTATCGACTCGGCTAAAGATGTTAGCCTCCTCCACTCCAAAGGGATCATTCATTATGCTTTAGGAAGCGACAAGGCTGTGGCAAAGCTCTTTAATGGGCTTTCCAAGGACGCTACCCTTGACCCTGAGAGCAACCTAGATGAAGTTCATAAAGAGGTTAATGACTACTGCAAGAAGAGATGGAACAAGTGGCGAGCCAATCTCGTTCATACATACTTCAGGAGCCCATGGGCTTTAATCTCCCTTCTTGCAGCTGTGTTTCTCATGGGTCTGTGGCCCGACTCTTTACAGCATTCTTTCTTACTATGAGTCTCCCTCTCCAACCCCAACCCCAGTCCCATGCCATCCTTGATTTCTTCTTATAGGTTCTCCAGCGTCATTTCCTCGTATATTTCTTGTTTGTTTATTTTTGCTTCAGGGTTGATTTTCTTCTATCTGTTTGTTTTTCCCTCTAATAAAATTATACTAGTTTGGATTTTTTTGAAACAATTTGAACTACCAGCTGGGTAAAACAGATGTTTGGATTTAAAATGGAGGCCCGCATGTAGACGTTGGATTTTAAATGTCGAAGCAGGTGTAAATGTTCATTTTTTTCCTTTTTCCGAATGCTGCAGACACATGTAGATATTCATTATCAATCAGACCTTGGTACACATTGATGACAAACCAAATGTTGATCCAATGAATTCAAACTTGACAATCCATAGAGTAAAGAGTATTATACAACATGGCAGCCATTAAGAAATCGAAAAACTAATGAAGGATATAGTTATCAAACTTCCTCGGATAAATTGATAATACCCCTTGATTTTGATACTCGTACTACTCTTTTTTTACTTAAACACGTATAAACTTATGCGGGGTCTGGGGAAGGGGCGAACTACAAGGGCCTATAGTAGGCAGCCTTACCTTGCATTTTGCAAGAGACTGATTCCACACCTTGAACCCGTGACCTTAAGGTCACATGGACTATAATTAGGAGAACAAATAGAATAAGGAAGCTAGGTCCCCGGCACAAAATACTGGGGCTGCTGGTGAGGAGAAAAAAATCCATAAACTAAGTTATTTATAGATAGCCAATTCTTGCACCTTTTAGCGGCATACTTAAAGCATCTAAACCTTAGATTTAGCACCCCAATGTCATGGATGAACCATGAAACCAAATTTAACCCCAGCCATCCAATTGGAAGGCAATAATTTTAATTTATATCTTATAAATGGAGGGTTAAAAAATAAAAGAGAAATAGTGATCTATTTTCACTTGTAAAACCTCTCAAATCAAACTTGGAATTATTAAATCATTATACAACTAATCATCCTAGAGAAAGAGAAAGAGAGTAGATAGTTGGATCATTTTCAAAATAAGTCATGCAAAAGAGAGTGTCCAAATATATAGATGTTGTCCCTAGAGACTTCTTTTGTAAGATCTAAGCTCTTCATCAAGTTCAATTTTTTGAAATTAGGTAACCCACAAGAAATCAATGTATTTGAATGATCCTAGCAACTTTCTTTTGGGCTTTGAATAAAAGTAACAAAAATGGATGATTGTGATTTTTGACAGAAAGAAACATAGGCTAAAAGTATCCAATGGTCATGGAACTTAGTAATTGGTCTATGTTAGCAATTTTGAGCATGGCGAATGGTTTAGATCTACAAAAAATTATCACTGTTAGTTAAAAAGAGCTCTCAAGCGCGAGACTCATGTTATGAGGGAATAACTCGTGCATGTGTAAGTAGAAGATGGTGCCATGTTTTGTTGACTAGAACCTTTCACTTAGTGGGCTCTGATTTAGATAAGCTAAAATCTTAGGCATAAGACAATCTTAGCCCTAGATTTGCCCAAGAATCTTGGCACCAATAAAGAAGAGTTCTAGCATATGAGATAGTTGAAGTATGAAGTATGAGTAGGACCTACTTTTGCAAGTTAGCATTCATTTTTAAATATAATTTGAGTGATATAAAGATATTGTTATGTTCTAATTAGTTTAGTTCAAGCTGTAAGCATTAATCTTTAAACTAGATTTAAATGAATGAGATATTGTTTTTATCCATATCATAACATGTATAAGATGAAGCTATCCAAATACTTCTCAATGCCCTCATTAGGAAAATTGACCTTACTTCCTAGAATATGTAACAGAACCCAGCTTGTTGGTGATCAAAACCATTCATAGACTATCCACTTGAAAATGTTCTCCATGTCCTCCATAGAATTGTATTACATTAAACTATTTAGAATACAAGAGAACTTGCCCACTGCAATGCTTCGTGGTATGTTGATATGCTTATGATCTTCTAGAGATGGGACTCAACTTGAAGACATTAATATAGACATGGATTAGTTGGAAATCATTAGACAATTTACAAGGTTTCTTATAACATGTCAATTTTAGTGCATGGATAGTATGTTAATCTAGACAATTGAGGAAATCATACAAAGACCTTAGTACTTTTATATTATTATTATTATTATTATTATTATTATTAATGCACACATATGTTTAAAAGTTATAGTTTTATGCAAAGAACTAAAGAAAATAGTCATATAGAAGAATTAAGTACAACCTATCTTGAGAAATAATGAAACAATGTTCTTTTATAAGTTATTGAGCATCCATAATCTATCTTCTATTGTAATTTCTTGAGCATCTAATTTCAAAAAGAAGGTTTAACATTTGTGTAAGGAGTTTTTTCTCAAGGGAGAGAGAGAGAGAGAGAGAGAGAGGAAAACTAATAGAAAGAAAAGAAAAGATGTAGAGAGATAAAAATAGAAGAATCTCTTATTTGTTTCTAATTGATTTTAGGAAAGGTAGCAAGAAGATAGGGAGAAATTCCTTCCTAGAAAGATAGAAAAGAAGCATAGAAGACTGAAACTAGGAGAGTCCTCTTATTTGTTTCCTAAGTGATTTTAGAAGAGGTAGCTGGAAAAGAGGGAGATATTCCTTAAATAAAGTTTAACCAAGAGTTCATTGTTTTCCATGTGGCAAAAACTATATCACTTTAGCATATAGTAGATGTACTAACAATTTCACCCTATGATGTAGGGGCTAAGCCCTAAGTTGCATGTGTGAGTTTAGAAATTACTATTCTAAATAATAGTGACCCTTCTATTTAGTTAATTAATTACTTCTCTATACCAACTTTTTGATCTATCTGACTTTATACCAAAACTAGTGGTAAAATCATATGAATAAAGAAGAGATTAAGATATGGTTAATTTAGCATTGAATAAAAAAACATAATGGCTATCTATGAGTGAAATGCTCTCTTAGTTGCTTGCAGAGTTCACTTGTGAACTCACAAAACTCATTTGATTTAGTTGACTTAGTAACAAATCTAGTCAATATGTTGGAAAATAGACAAAAAAAAACCCAATTTGAGCTAAAGATTTCAACACATGAGCTCTCAAATAATGACACAACATCTTGAACAACTTCTGTAGAGCTTATATTTCCATACACATTGAAAATGGTAATTATAAGTAGTTATATGTAAAATATTATTTTAAATCTACCTCAAATACTTTTGAGTCACTAAAAAGTGGCTTTGAGTTTACTCACGTAACTTTCATGTTGAGTCAAGTTTTTGAGATTTTAAAGTATAGTTGATTGAGTAAATCTTTATACTTTATATGCTCTATTGAAAAGACAATTAATATGCATTAGTCATTCATCTTTTTGTCACCTGTTTGATTTCTTCTAATAAAATTGAATATATGGCATCAAAATAGTGGAAGCTATCTCAAAACATCCAATATACAGTCTCATTCAATGTTAATTAAGGCCGAAAGGAATTAAAAAAAAGATTAGGACAATTTAGAAATTGTTTATCAATTATTAAGAATAATATGCAAAGAGTATAATTTTAAAGCCTTGATACCAATTGTTTTTAATAAATCTAAACTTTTGAATAAATGGTGCAAGTATGAGCTTCTATCACATAGAAGTTACATATTATAAGGGTATTTATTAGTAAAAGTGATGTCAATTTGCTTTCAATGGGCTCTCTCTCTCTCCTCTGTATTTTGTCATCCTCAATCCCCTCATTGGGCTCCATGGTTGAAGATTCTATTATTCCCTAGTTTGTCTTGAAAAACAAGGAAGTAGGGGAGAGCAATGAAGATGTTAGAATAGTAAAGGGTCACCCTAAAAACCTTAGATGAAGATCATTAAGAGGTCTTTTTAATGGTCATGATCACAAATGAGCTTCATGTGGAAGCAATTTCTATGGAACATATAGAGGTTAAGTAATTAAGACAATAGAATATCCGAAAAAATCAACAATCTCCTATCATTCTAATATTCATAACCTACTCCTTGACCACTCCGAATAAGAACATGCCCACATGAAAGAAAGAGGAAGAGTTTATTATTCCAAATGTGGAGGTGCTGGAGGTGAAATTGACTCTAGAGATTAGATTAAACTTTCTTCCACAGTATGGAGCTAAAATGTGCTCTAAGAGCCATCTCTTAATGCATTTTTTTCTAATTGTTCAAGCCACTTGGTTTGAAGATCAGAAGAAATCAAGACAGGATAAAATAATCTCTATTTCTTTGAATGTATAATCTCTTCCATTGACACCCATTTCTTTTGAATGTATACATTTACATCTTAATGAATCTTGTTGTTGTGTCTTCTTTTAGAACAAACCTCCTAGATCCAAAAAACCAACCCAAAAATTTTGTAATTTACTTACATAGTAAGAATTGGAAAAGACTTAATACTACAACAACATTGGCAAAAAAATTTCAAAAAAAAAAGAAAATAGCTTCTAAATTTTTCTTATGAATTTAAGTCTTTCATTGTAATTTTGTCTATTTCACAAATGAATTATCCAATGATGAACACAATATGAAAATCCTAGATGTTCAATAGTTCCTATCATAGAGGGTGCATTGATGACTAGTCCAAACTAGCAGAAATAGGGCCCATTAGGAGCAAGAGCAATGAGAACTAGTAGTCACTTAGTAACAATTTAAAAAGAGGTGCACATAGAATTTGGATGATGAAGGGACCTATATATTGTTACCTCATATTTCCATTCTAAATAATAAGTTAAAAATGTGAAAAGAGAGAATTCTCTCAAGATACTTTTGTAGCAGCTTTCATAAAAAGTAGAGGACAATAGTGTGTGTGTGTGTGTGTGTGTGTGTGTGTAGATAGTATGTGTGTAAGTTTGGCACCAATCTTATTTTTTTTATATGTTAAAATGAATAACCCATCATTTTGTTCTAATTTAAAATAGAAGGGCCTAAAATATACACCTATGCTTTTGGGTCACACATTACAAGCATAACATCTTTACCCAAACCATGTTGAATATAAGAAAAATCAATGATCTCTTAATCCTTCTACTGATGGCAACCTGCTCCTTGACCACACCAAATAATAACATGGCCAAATAAAAGAAAAAGGAAGGGAGTTATTATTCAAAGTGCAGAGGTGCTACAAATGAAATGGCATTTAGGGCATAGATTAAAATTCTTTCTGAAATATGGAGCTAAAATATGCTCTAAGAGCCATCTCTTAATGCATTTCTATCAAACTAGTCAAACTACCTAATTTGAGGATGAAAAGAAATCAAGAAAGAATAAAAAAATCTTTGTTTCATTGAATGTATAATCTCTTCTAGTGACACCTATTTTCTTTTGGATGTATGCATCTATATCTTAGTGAATCTTGTTGTCGTGTCTTCTATTAGAATAGACCTCCTAGATCCAAAAACCAACCAAAAACTTTCGTAATTTACTCATAGTGTAAATTGATGAATATTGGAAAATGCTCAAGACTACAACAACACTAGCAAAAACTTAAAAAAAGAAAAAAGAAAAAAGAAAAGAAAAGAAAATCACCCCTCATTTTTATTTTAACTCTATTTCTCAAATGAATATGGCCAAGAATGAAGACATTGTGAAAAACCCAAACATTTAATAGTTCTAGCCAAAGAGGGTCTATCGATGACTAGGACAAACTAGTAGAAATAGGGCCCATTAGGAATAGGAACAATGAGAACTTGTGGTCAATTAGTGACAATTTAAAATGGGGTGTACATAAAATTTTGGATGATGAAGGGATGCCTAGATTAGTACTTCATATTTCTCTTCTAGATAATAAATTTAAAAAGTGAAAAGAAAGAGATCTTGTCATGATACTTTTCTACTAGTATTCCTAAAAATAGAGGAAAATAGTAGGGAGAGAGAGAGAGAGAGAGAGAGAGAGAGAGAGAGAGAGAGAGAGAGAGAGAGAGAGAGAGAGAGAGAGAGAGAGAGAGAGAGAGAGAGAGAATGGAAACTTGGGGCCCAAATTTATTCTGTTTTATATGTTAAAATGAAATGATCCATCACTTTCCTCTACAATAGAACATAAGGGCATAAAATATAGAACTATTCTTTTGAGTGACATATTCTATTAAAACCCCAAAAATCATTTATATTGGATGATCTTAACTCTTGGGTGATAAAAAATAATTCTGCTAACTCAAGCATAGCATCTTTTCCCAAGCCCTTGCCATTTTCAGGATTAGAAGATCCATGCCCCCTATTAGTTAGTAAGGATAATCCTACTTCGTATCACATCAATACCTCAAGCAGCACTCTTAGTGGTTTAGTTAGGTCATTAGAAGATTAGGACTAAGGACCATTCTACATATTTTGAAATGTATGAGGAGAAAATATCAGCCAAAAGACAACATAAATATAAGTCAAATGCCTACTAGCTGAGTGGTTCACTGGAAATGGACACCTACCTTATTGACATTAGCTTGTATGTTTGAGGTTGGCACCAACATAATAGATAATGAGAGTGTATGAATATTATACAAATGGGTTCTTTGTTTGTTAAAAATAAAAAGAAGAAAAATAAGAAGAAACTAAGAAGCATAAATGTGAAGAACAAATATTGCATATGAAAGTGTTGGATCTTGCATCAATGCCTTCTAATTAGTGGTGCCAGTAGGAATATCACCAAGATGACTAGGATTTGATTGTGCATGGCTGTTTTCTTATCTAATGTTTGAAAAAGATGTTGCATATTTTCTGTATAGAGAAACCAAATATTACTTAGGAGTTATATTGAGTTTCAAAAAGAAGAAATTAGATCACAGAAGGCTACACAAAAGTGAAGAAGTTTTGCACTTAATAAGAGAATATACTATCTTTAACCATTGCTAAGAGTTCATATAGATATGTAAAAGATTATATATGACATGCATGCTGGATAGAGACAAGTATCATAAAAATCTTCTCCATTGGTGGTCTAAACTCTCTAATTGGCTTGTGTTAAAGATATCTCTTTAATTCATTGAATCTCAAAATGTGAGTGTGTGATATAGTTAAAGATATCTTACCCTTATGCTAATAGAAATGATCAATAGTTCAAAATCCTACCCTTATGTTAAAGATGTTCCATTAATTCATTAAACCTCGAAACATGAGTTTGTGATATAGTTACTATATATACAATTATCAGTCTCCAAAGAAATTATAACCTAAATTACCATGCAAATGTATGTTTTGACTTCAAATTTCGCAGGATATATTTTGGCACTAAAAAAAAAGTCACTCAAAACTGTATAAATCTCTCATTAATATATGAGTAGAGTAATATTCATCAAGTTTAAAATTCTCACATATTCCATAGAAAAGACAATAACTTAGAAAGAATGATAATAGTCACATGAAAATATATCAACTATTAGGAATATTACACTCTCTCGATATCCCTACTCATATGTAACCATATTCAAGTTATACTTCTAAGATCAAGTTAGGACTTCTATTAGGATGAAACATAGGCTTAGGATAGGGTTATCAAAGGAAATGGTATAAGGATAAACAAAGGTTGTTTGGAAGATATGTAATGGTCTTCTACTAGTTTACTCAGTACTTTCTATTTCTACAAATAAGAGTGAACATTTCTTTTTCATTGGCTATCTTTCTCAACTTTTTTCTCTTTTTGACTTTATCACTTTAACTTTTGGTATAACCTTTCTTTTGAATTTTTTTCTTTTTCAGCCTTTTTGGATTTTCTTCTCATAGCTTATATTGCCCATACTTTTATTAATGAAATTCTTCAACCATCTTTACATATTTTCAAAATAGCTGGGTAATGTATATATTATAAGATTTCAATATGGGTAATGGCCAATGGGTTCACAATAAATGAAAAAAGCTTATTATAAAGGATCAAGGGGTTAACTAGTGGAAAAGTAACATAGAGAGACTAAAGGCTCAGGGTTTACCAAGGATGGCCTCTATCATTTTTTAGATTTCATATGACTTAAATTGACCATAAACTCAAGAGATAATTGGTATAATCTCTCAGATATTTTCTTAATAGTTGACCAAATAAGAATAATGAGACCAACTAAGAAAATGGTGAAGAAAATTTAGAATTTATGTACAACTCTCAAAAAGAAAGAATGGATTTAAAGCTCACATGGGCTAATAGTCTCCACTTATCTTCTTTAAGATCTCTAAGTTATATTTTTCCTTCAACTTAGACTATATACATCTAGCTATTTTTTGTAGTGAATATTCCAAGTTTAACTTTTCATGGAATACTTTAGAAAAAGGATAAAAAGATAAATTAATTGTATGTAAGTCTATTAATAAGCTAAAGTTCAAAAGATGGACTAAATAGTAGGAAAATCCAAATTCTCATCATTGTAAAGGAACTTTTTCAAAAGAAAAAATTTCAAAAATAATTTAATAATTTTTTTTTTTTTAAATAACTAAGAAAAACTTTGGACACATGAAATTTGAAAATACCCTATTCCTGGACTTAAATCAGACATTATTCTCAATGTTATAAAGCATGGACAAGTAAAGAAACTAAGTAAAAAGAGAACGGTTAGAAAGATATTACCTGCACTCCAATGATGTGTAGTAATCTATTGTTCTGGATAAAGATACAAAATATATAATGATGATGCAAATGCAACTCTATGACACCTAACCTAAACTAACTATGAAGGAGTTTCTAGAAAATTCACTCTATTTTAGATTTTTACAGTAATCTATGTACTTTCCCCATAAAAAAATGTATGGTGGTAATAACAATATACCATGAAGGACCATTATGAAAGAGAGTTTATTTGGAGAAACTCGAGAGCACTTGGCCCTTGATCTATCAAATTGGGCATATGGGATGCCAACATCAAAATGAAAAAAGTGTTCTTCCTCTTTCACATCTTCTTGAAAGTTGGAGCTAAGCTCACTATGCATTTCTCCAGTGGATTTTTCATTTTCTTCTTGTGGTAGAGAAGTAGTAGGACTTAAACCCTCTTAATTATCTTATGTACACCATGGATCTTATTGATCTTTGGCCATAACACCAATTTGTTCACATTCTTGTTCTATATCAGACTCAAAGGTAACAGGAAAGGGATTAAATCAAATGAAACTGTCATAATACATGCTTTATGGGACAAGTGGCAAGTTCAAATAGTGTAAATTAATAATAATTGACACAATTGGAAGATTAGGAAATGTAATGGGTCCTACTCAAGCTTTTCATTTTGAAGTGTCCATTAAGGGAGTAGTATTAAGTAAATTATTCATTTCATTAATGGAGCTATCTATATCAAAATCATCAAAATCAAAATAAGCTAGATAAGCCTCTAGAGGATTAGCTAGAGGATGGTAGGGATGGTAGACTATGTATCATATGTACTTCATATAAACCCTCAAATCCTAGGTGTCTTGTGTTAAAGACATTAAGCTTAATATGCATGTTCCCAAAGGACAATTGCATGGTTCCATTCCTATATTGCATTAGATGTGAACAAGAATGGCCATCCCAAAATGACTGAAATTTGATTACTAGGGTCTAATACAGGTTGTACATCTAAGACTAGAATTCCACTAGAAATAAGAACTTACCAACCTGAAATAGTATATCATCTACCACACTACAAGGAACTTTAACTAACCTATCTACCAATTGTAGTGTGGTGATAGTCCTTTTTATCTCCTGTAACCCTAATTCCTTATATGTAGAATACAATAACAGGTTAAGACTTGATCCCAAATAAAAAATGTCCTATCAATTGTGTGGTTGTCAATACACATGATATAGTGGGGCACCTTAGATCCCTATACTTTAGTAGAGTATTGTGTTGTAAGATTGAATAGCTGGCTCAGCAAGATATGCTTTCTTCTACACCCTATATTTTTTCTCCTGTGTGTGTAGAGATTTTTTAGTAATTTGGCATAAGTAGGTGTATCCTTATGGAATGTTTATATCTACTTGTTTAAGCAGATCCATTAACTTATCAATTTATTTTCCTTCTTAGCCATTCTTAGACACTGAGGAAATGGAGCCTTTGGTATATAATGTGGTTTAGGATTAAGGTGAGGAGAAGTAGGAGGTGGCTGTTTGTTCCTTCCTATTCTTTATAGGACTCTTAGTGTCCTCACCATGCTTATTTTTCTTTATTCATCCCTACCTAATTATCTATTACATTTTCACTCTTAGGGGTAGTTATGGATTGGGTATGTTCATTGAATGTCTTCTCACTAGACATTGCACCAATTTCATACTAGCCTGAGGGTTGGGCATAGGTTGACAAGAAAACATTCTTATTCCCCATGAGAAAATGTAGAACTTAGTGAACCCATTTCGTACTCCAACGAGGCAACAGATTATGGGTGGTTCTTCATTGTTTATTTAACATCATTGTGGTAATCTTTGGTACATTGCATAGTTAAACTTAGGGTCTCTTCTAAAGATTATTTTCTCTATTGTAGTGGAAATGATTATTGTGGTACTAGCTGTTGTGGAACTAGGGCTCTAGGAATAAGTTGAGTGGGAGAGATCCCAAATAATCCTTCATTATGATCATTTTAAGACTAGGAAAAATTAAGATGCCCAACACATCCAAGGTTACATATATTAGAATAGGGATTATTATTTCTAAGACTTATAAATGCAGCGAATACATTCAATTGCTTTAAAAAGATTTCATGGAATGCGAAGCTAGAAAGGCATGAAGTAGCAGGGTGTGTTGTACTAAAATAGATTGAGAAAACCTCAGATGGAGGCTGCATGGTGGATTCTCAAGCCAACACAACTTCTCCTATCTGTCAATATGTCTATTTTACTATAGAGGTTAAGAGTGGCCCCTGTCTCATATATATATATATATATATATATATATATATGCCTTTCCTTTGAGGATGTGGAAATCTTTCTATTCTAGTAGAATAATCCTATTGCTAAGAATTCTCAGATACATTTTCAAAGAAATTCAATGCATACACATCATTCTTGGTCTAGAGTGCTCCCCCACTAGTGGCATCAATTGTTCATCAGTTTTGTAGGGTCAGATCTTCATAGAAATATTTTATCAGTTGTCATTTATTAAAATAGTGGTGTGTATACACTTAAGCAGTAGGTCCTTCACCCTTCTCAACAGTCACAAAAATGCTCTCCCTCTTTCTATTGAAAATTCATAATTTCTATACAGAGGGTGTTAGTTTTGTGGATTGGAAAGAATTTGTTCTGAAATTTCTTAGCTCATTGTTCCCAAGTAGTGATAGACCTTAGTCTAATGAATTCAACCATGCCTTTGCTTTATCCTTTAAACAAAAGGGGAATAGTCACAACTTAATAGAGTCATAAGAAAAGTTTCTATCTCTAAATGTAGCAAAGATACTAAGAAATTCCTTGACATGATGGTAGGATTCTCTTTTCCATACCATAAACATTTGGCAAAAATTAGATGACACACAGTTTTAACTCAAAGTGTTCTACATTAGTTGCAAGTATACACATGATGAGGACTTAAATTGTACCAGTATACAATTATCTCTTAAAGGCTTTGTTTCATTGGCCATATTTGTGATAAGGGTTTCTAAATTTGCTTGATTCTTATGTCCTTAGCTAAGTTGACTTAACTTATATACAATGAAAATAAGTCATTTGTATACAATAAAAGAGTACTTCCTTTTTCCTTCTCTATCTAGTCTAGGGGAGACCTAAAATATATAATTCAACCTATATGCTGCATGATGCAAACAAACAAAAGCACACAATAAATCCTAACTCTATTGGAAACAAGTTAAAAGGTTGATTTTTTTTTTTTTTTTTTCTTTGGGGGAGTGCCTTTTAGTTTATGTCTAACCTAGGTAGCCTTCCTCTATTTCCAACTTGCCCTAATGCTTACTAGTTAGATCCTATCTTGATTAACCAATGCATAACCTCCTTAATCATTCGTAGGTGCTCTTAGTCATAAAATTTGTTGATAGAGTTAGCCATTTAATCAGGTAGGGGCCAGTGAAGTTATAATAGGTTGCCTACTTCTAAGAGGGTCCTATGAGCTTGTAAACTACTAAGGTCTCTCCTAGATTGATTTTAAATTAAATTCATGAGGCTAGGGTTGTGCATAAGATGATATTTAACCTAAGTGGGAAAGAGATGGGGTTCAAATCCATCCTTGATCTTATATGGGCAAGTGCTCGTACTTATTCATGTAAGCATTCCCATGCAATTTGATCAACATATATTTATCTTAGAGCATCTAAACATGTGCTAATATGTAAGGAAAGCAATAAATCTAATGCAAACCCTATGATGCAAAAGGTATAAGTAAATGCTTCTATATGCTCTGCGGCAGGGTCTTGGAAAGTCTTCCTTTACAAGGGTGGGTCCATGTACATGCCATCTTCTTTTGTAGGTTAGGACACCCACATTTGAGTTGCATTATTACAATCATTTTTAAAATTTAAATGAATTATTGTGTATAAAAATTTACAAGCACATCCTCACTAAAATCCACTCAAATAATAATAATAATAGAAACTACCATAATGTGAAGGCCTAGGTACCCCGTAGATGGGAGACGGTTCAGGGACAGAGAGTTAGTCCCACATTGCTAAGGAAAAAGTTGTTGGGCTATTGATAAAAGTGGCGTGTGACTCTCCTTACAACAAGGCCTCTTCCTCAGGAAATTGGGGAAGAACAAAACCGTGAGGAGGCTGGTTGTATGGGTAACTAGTTTCTTAGAGCGGACAATATTGTTGTATATGGGAGCCACAGGGTTGTTACACCTTACAACAAGGCTTTTTCACCGGGAAACTGAGGAAGAACAAAACTATGAGGGGGTTGGTTGTATGGGCGACCAGTTTTCTAGAGTGGACAATATTATTGTAGGTGGGAGCCACTGGGCCATTACACACAAGGACTTCCTCCAAGTCTTTATTCTTATCCATATTCCTACACCCTTAAGAAGGAAAGTATCAAATTCTTTAGGAATAAGGAAAGTATGCAAAGCAAATGCAACTATTATATATGCAATCCTATGACTACAACTAGCGGTAAAATAAAGAAAACTTAGAATTTAATCAAACTCCATTGCAAGTGCCCTAGCAATAGCACCAAAAAACTTGAGGTATCTCAATAATTACCACAAACACATGGGTCTATTGAAGTATAGAAAAGGAAAATATAGGTTGATCCCATGAGGACACTTTGATAAATAGGGATTAATTAAAACATAGGTTGCTTTACTCTAATCTTACTAAAAAGGAAAGAAAGGGAGAACTTTAAACTAAACAACTAATCAAGCAACTTATTCAAAGCAAGAAAATAAACTAAAGTAAGGAAACTAACTAAGACATAAAGCAAGGAAAGAAAGTAAACTAATTATGAAAAGTAAAAAAAAAAAAAAAAACTTTTCACTAATGGAGATTGAATTATAAGGATTACAATAAAGAAATTTCCTTGAAGTAGCTACTATAGGAGTTCTTTATTGTGTCACTCGACAAGGCTCTTTACATGTCCTCTTCTTCTTTTCCCAAGCTTGAATTCTGCTTTGCGGTCTTCTTCTTATGTCACTCAACAAGGGCCTGTACACTTATATTCAACCCAAAGTACAACAACCAAGCTTTTTTCATCTCCTTAACCCAACATGCCATAAACCCAATGAAATCCTCAACCATGCTTAAGAATTATAAGAGTCCTTAACTACCATTTAGAAATTTTCATCTTTTCCTTTATTTCCAAATCTGAAATAAAGAAGAGAAAAAATTGAAAGAAAGATGAAAGGCTAGAATGATTGAAGGACTTAAGTGTGTAAGAGAAGATGGAGATGGATGGAGTATGCATGTGAAATAAGGAGAGGTGGTGGACATGTAATGCTAAAGTAAGGAATAAGAAGAATGGGGAAACAAGAATATGGGGGAAAGAAAGAAAGAAGAATGGGAAGTGGTGATGGAAGAACTTCCTTACTTCTTCTCCAAAGGATTGAGTTTGATCTTGTGAGAGCTTTGGCAAAGGTGATCTATTTCCCTCTATTTCTCCTAGATTTATCTTTCAAGTATAAGGAAAATGCAAGAGATAAAATGTTTTGCTTGTCCTTCACATCTTATTTATAAAGTTTGAGGAAATAATTACTAGAGATGGATGGTTAAGATCGATGAGAGAGATGATTGAAGGTTGAGATGGGATAAGAGGAAGGAAAACTAAGGAGGGGGGAGGCATGGAATTGAAGTATGGGAGATGTATTTAACTTGAAACCAATGTGGAGGGTGCGATGGACAAGAAAGTGGGGTAGAGAAAGGGATAAGGATGATTATGAAGGTAGTTTTGGTGGGATAGGAAAGTAGCTTGCTTATGAGGGAAGGGAAGGAGATTTGGTAGGACTTAATCAAAATTGGAAACTGGTTGGTTGGGGTGGGAGGTGTCTTTTTCCATATGTGATTTTGAAATGGAGTTAGAAAGTGGTTTGTTGACAAGAAAGAGAAATAATCTAATGGGTAGGTAAGGAATAGGTAGAAATGGAAATAGATGGGAAAAAAGAAAGAAAAAGAAATGGAAAGTAGGTGCAAGAATCTATAGAAATTCAAAATTAGAATGTCCTAAAAAGGAGGGCATGTATGTGGTTTGTTTCTAGAAAACCTAATATGAAATGAACATGGGATTGAAATGGGTGGTTGAGATCTTCCTTTCCTTTGCATTTTGGGTTAACTTTTCAAAATGGAAAAGGTCTCTAGGGTTATGATATTTCTAATACTTCATTCCTAGAACATAAATTGTGCTTACCTTTACTTGAATGGATGGGATCCCATTACGACATGTAAATCTTCCTTAAGCTTCATTTTCTCTCCATCATTGGATTTGAGTGCCCTAAAATGACTGGGGTTGATTCCTTAGAGATATTCTCATGTATTTCACATGGTATCAAGTGTAATTCACCATCTTTGCCTGGATAAGATGTCCAATCAAAGGTTGAATATCTTCTTTTGGTCAAGTAGGAGTGAGAAAATAAGTAAAAGGTCTTCATGATGGTCTCAATCTTTTTGTATTTCTAAGAAGCTTTTATTGTATATGATCCCATTGTATGTGAATTAAACTTCTTTCATAAGATTCTTAAGGTAGTGAAATGTATGCAAATATACATGGATTGGAATTCATCACTTTTTCACCCTCATTTGAGTAGGAGTTATGTATAGAGTTTTTGACCCTCTAACTTTGATAGTGACACCAAATTATTATTCTACACCTCCAAGATTCTATTTTTGCACTTGTAGTTGATGATATAGATTGAAATGTAAAATTGCTCTTTGGGGGTGAAAATTTTAATTTAGTGTATTTTTTCATTTGTGCACTACACTTACAAAATAGTATAATTAATCTTAATTAGTGATAATTAAGTAATTTTTGGGGCTAAAACCTTCTAAATATAAGAATATATATATATGTAAATTTTTATAAATATCACCCAACACAAAGCTCTCTAATGAAATTCTCTTATTTTAAAATTTACTTAGACTAGTAGGTGTAAGGATCAAAACAACCATTTTAGATCAAATAATTCCTTATGAAAATAATGTGATTTTGAGTTCTTTATTTGATAAAAAAGAAGAAGAATTTCTTGTTTAATACAATAAACTACTAGGCTAGAAATAAAAATTGATTCATATGCAAAAGAAATTAAAATAGTAATTAAATATTAGGTTTTCTCAAAAACATTGTTTTTTTTTTTTTGAAGAAATTTCATGTAAAAATATAAATTTCAAAGATTTCTTTTTAGAAACTTTAGCGGTATTTTACCTTAAAAAACAAATGATTTAGTAGGACAACCTCTTTACAAAACTTTGAAATCTATTTTTGAAAGTTGGGCACAAAATATAATACAAAACTATACGAATATGTGGCAGAAAATGTATAGTTAGAACTTAAGTAGAAACTTATCTTTAATAATCTATTCTCCCATACCTAGTGACTTGTAGAAATACTTAGCTTATAGTAATTTAAATTACTAGCAGAATTTGTGACAAATTTTAGTTAAACAGTACCCAAAACCATGAAGTTTTCTGGTCATCAAAATGTTTCCTATAGTGAGTAGGAATACATGTTGAAGATTTCTTCTATAATCAAGGTGCATGTACATGAATTCTTAATACTGCTGTACATTATATTAGACATGTTTTAATGATAGTTATATTAAAGAAAATTCAGGTCAAAATTCCAACTCTTAACATGCTTTAACCTCTTGCTAAGAGGAACTACTTCTACATGTTTCAGCAGTGAATGATAGTTTTATTTAGCCTTTTTGTGCAAGCTTAAAGTAAAATTTCATGGTTATTCACCTTCTTATCTAAATAATCAAGAAAGGAAAACAACAACATAATATGGAGTTTTAAATCACACAAAATAGGGTTCTTACTGTTATGACTATGAGCCTATGTATGAAGCTCAAACTTAAATCACACAAAACCTATTATTTCAAACTAGTAACATCTAGAATTTCACATGAGTTTAAAATGAAGATAAAACATAAGATAACTTGAACTTTAATCCATGCAAAAACCATTGAAAACCATCAAAGTTTTAGGCACATAAACACTTGTTGAAATCTCTTACAAAAGTCAAGCAAACTCATACAAAAGCATCCTCAAATCTTATCAAAACCTCATATTTTTCTTTAAACAATGGTGAAAATTTTGAAAAGAACTCTACCTCTTTATTGCAACTCCTTAATCTTCTTTGATCTCCGTTTCCACAGTTGAGATGTGTGTTTTATTAAATTCTTTTACATGCTCAATGGATCTCCACCTTTTTCAACTTTCTTTCTCTCTTTCTCACCTAGTTCTCCCATGAACTTTTTCTCTACATTCTCTCAATCCCTCACTCTTTTCCACATAGAGCACCAACCAAAAGAGTTCTCCTTACCTGGGCATTCAACCCCTTTTTATTTAATTGGAGTGGTTTCTAATTTGGTTGCATGCCTTGTTGCTTAAGGCAATCCACCACTTACTAATTAAATTCCATGTGTAGATCACAGTATTAGCTTGTTTTGGAAAGCTTTTCAAGATCATAATGATCCTCATCTATCATTGATGAGAAACCCCAGTTCACCAACTAGCTAACTTACTATGTTTCCAAGTCTCCATCCATCTAACTTTCTAATTATAAGACACATGGAAAGTAGGCCTCTTTTACCCTCAGTGTTCTCCATGTTCTTTGGATCAATTTTGGAAAGTCCATTCAAAGCTAAGATGCCTTCTGCCTCCTACTCAAAAACATGTAAGTCCCATCTATAACATGTTACTAAAACTCACTTGATTCAATGCTTAAAATTAGAAACTCTTGCTATATAAATTGACATATAGAATTAGGGCATCTCCTAATTTCTTTCCGCCACATTTCTGAATTCCAATCCCTCTTGAACATAGAGTGATCTTGGTGATATTTAGCAAATATTCCCCATTCTAAAAATGGTAACACCTAGTTTCCTATTTTAGAATCTAGTTGGCATCCTCAATTCAATCTCAAAGTTCATAATCCAAGAATGAATCATTTCCTTGACTCAATGAGTAGGCTAGGATCACATCTTGACCTTTAAACTCTCTTAAAAAGATCATGTTTTTATCTTCTGATCTAGGCCATTCATCAATGTCCACTTATGGTAAGTTTTTTAACTTGTTTTCCAATTGATTTTAGCCATTGATCTTGGATAGAGTTTTATTATTTTTATGTCCATATTATCCACTTATCTAGGATAAAATGTAGTGCACCTATCAAGCTATCTTGGCCATCCAAACTAGCCAAGAATTCCTTGCCCAAACCATGCCATGTATGCATGGTTTTTGCATATATTTTCATGCTAAGAACTCCATGCCTAACTCCCGATATACATGGCCTCATCTTTTAATGTAAGATCCATACTCTATCATGGCTATCCATTCCATACTCCTAAAGATCCAAGATATCCTATATAGACCCATCCTAACCTCACTTAGTGGGCTATCAGTTAGAACCATTCATTTGTATATAGTAAACCCTCATAAGTCACATGATTTGATTCAATTTAATTCATTCTATACAACTTAATTCTAATGAAAATATTTGCAGCTGATATACTTATTGAATTAAAACTTCAAGGTATTACAAATTTCGCTACTCCTTTATTAGCAACTAAACACCATGAACAATCCTAACCTTTCAATAGGCATTTCCTTTTGTTAAGAGCTACATTTTTGCTCTTTTAGACTTAATGGATTTCACTCTAATTATCACTTAACTACCCAAGTCATCCATGCCATCAACCATCTCCTAAGTGGATCCACACGTAGCATCCACCTAATGTGGTCCCTAGAGTAAGTAACCAACTAGTATAGTATTCCTTGTCATTGAAGGTGGGTACCTAGAGTTATTTGGTTTGATTTGAGATTAAAGTAAATGAGAGAGAGAGAGAGAGAGAGAGAGAGAGAGAGAGAGAGAGAGAGAGAGAGAGAGAGAGAGAGAGAGAGAGAGAGAGAGAGAGAGAGAGAGAGAGAGAGAGAGAGAGAGAGAGAGAGAGAGAGAGAGAGAGAGAGAGAGAGAGAGATTATTTTGTGAAGAGCTACACTTCCAGTCTTCTAAGCTCCTATGGCTTTCACTTTAATGGATACACAAGCCATGCATGTCATCAAACCATCTCTTAAGTGGGATCCATAAGTAGAATCCATAATGTGGTACCTATACTCAATAACCAACTAGCATAGTATTCTTTGTTAATGAAGTTGGTAACTGGGAGTTATTTGATTTGTTTTGTGATTGAAGTAAAAGAGAGAGAGAGAGAGACAGAGAGAGAGAGAGAGAGAGAGAGAGAGAGAGAGAGAGAGAGAGAGAGAGAGAGAGAGAGAGAGTTTTTCTTGAAGACAACGACGACGACAATGATGATATGAGGATGAAGGAAAAGGGAGCAAAAGATTGAACTTAGAGAAGATAAAAAGTGGGAATTGCAAATAAAAAATCTTTTGGCCAGAGATTGACCTAAAATCCAAGGCAATTCTCTAGGTAGTTGAAATTAACTCCATAAATGGCAAATGCTCATGAATGTTGACCTTATTAGCACAACCAAGGTCAATTTACTTAAATTGAATATGTGAAGCATCTTCTCCAAACTACCCTTAAAAGTTTATATCTATTTGTAGTTCCAGTAGCTATGAAGTAGAAATTTTTACATGAACAATAAGTTTAAATAAGATCTCAACTTTCAACAAGTTAGAATCAAGAGGATAGTGTCTCATTATCATGCTTTTCTCTATATACATGCACATGAAGATCATAATCATAATTTTCAAGCCAAATGCGCAACTCTTTGTGGGGTAGCAATTTAGATAAATTTCAGATTCATTGAATCATCAAATGCTACATTTTAGATTGTTTGGATTATGGATTGCACATTCATTGAAGTGTTTACATAAATTTGTTCAAATTAAAAGTTGATGGATCTCTATTTGAAACTTTAGAACTTTTGGTATCGGCAACCTTTTGGGAAATTTAAATAGGAAAACCTTCATTGTTTTTTTTCATCAAGACCTCTCAGAATTGAAGAATAAAATGATGCAGAATTGAAGGCAATTTTAGCTAGAGTGAAAGTATAGAGACTTCTAAATTGTCGCCATTGATTATTAAAGGAGATTGAGTGAATTTATCATGGTTGACGTCTGATGATTCTTCATGGAGATTTTAGGTGATAGTGGTACCAAATAAAGACAAGTTGGAGAATGTTCGCATTCAATTGAAACAAGTTAAGAGCTACAAATATAGAAGTAGCATAGCTAACAAGAGAAGGTATGCCTTATTTGAAAATACTCCTTTTTTTCTTCACCGTTGAACCTATCATTCTAAGAAATATTACAATAGCTATTGATGGACATAATTTTCACTTGGAAAATCGTAGTGGGAAAAATTACTACTCATCATCATTCTTTATAATGCAAATCATCCATATTTCAGTTGATGCCACAAATGAATCATACACCATTAAGTCCATAAAGGGATTTAATTTTGGAGATTATGAGGTACTAAATTATCCTAATATTGCAAATCAATTGAGCCAGAGTTGAGTTTGTTAGAGATTTAATTTGTTCAAACATAAAAGCCTAAGTTGACAAGAAGTTGGCTAGTAATAGTTATATCACTCATGGTATTAGAGCTTTATTGACTGAGAGGTCATTTGTTCAAACCGTGAGATTGCTGATTTATCAAATCCATTTGTAAGAGCTGAATAATGGCCTTCCACATGGGTCCAAATGTGTTAGATATATGAGCATTCACTACTAAACTGAAGGGTTTTAAAGATGACTAAAAACATATATCAAAGATAGCTCCAAAAGTTCCATGTGTAATTGTATTATACAATAGAGTAATTAACTTGTTTTTCACACCTTGATCTTCTTCCAAGTTAATTTTGGTGGGTTTGTAGTATTGGTTAGCTGTATCCAAAATTAGCTGTATCCAATGAGACCTATATACATAGTCATATAAATTATAATTAAAGTGGCAAGACAAAAAGTTAATTAAAACTTACTTACTATTGTAGGTAACCATTAAGGCATGTCCCTTTAAACAACAGAAGAACTCTGCTAGAATATCTTCCTTTCACCTCTACATGTGTCATTACTCTGCCAGTCCATAAATGATAGTAGGGTGAAGGAATTGGTAAACATCCTTAACCTCTAATTGTTGCATTTTATTGGGCCAGAACCTACATAAAAGAAATAATTATTGCTTATCATTATTGATTAACATGCAATGTCAAGTACAATTGTTGAAGCAGATATTTGCATACTCAATGTAGAAGATAGTGTGCGGGTGTTTGAGTTGACCCCATTGGCAAATGTTTACGAGTTCCCCTACTATGATTGATACTTCAACCTCGTCGACACAAGAACTCGAGGCTCGATCTGTATGGGGTTGATTAACTTATCTTTGTTAATGATTTTGTAGAGGTTCCTCATGGATAGAGGCATGTTAGATGGAGCTTCCAACTAATTCCTAGACAGTTGCTCTAAAGTTGTAGAAACTATTAATATACAATTATTCATTGAAGAGATTCAATTTTATCTTGAAACTAAACATAAATAATAGTACTAAATACAATAAGCATTGGTGAATAGGTGGTTGGCCTTGAAGGGACTTGAAGTTGCTTTTGATTAGCATTAAATATATGTAACAAATAATTAAATTAAGGTATGTAAAGTATATTGTTGAAAATGGTGGTATGACAACATATATACCTTGGATTTTATAGGAATGACATATAAGTCTGACCAAGCAACATGATATCCAATGGCCTTCCTAATAGTAAAAAATTGTCAAGTTCTATTAGAAATGATAGGTGGGCACCCTCTCAATAAGCCCCAGCAATACTCACACTCCTAGTGTATGGATATACTAGCAGGTTGTGCAAAACCACAAACCTAACCTCATAGCATGAACCAACTATGATGATATTTTCATAGGAAGTCAAAGCCAATAAGCATTAACACACCTTAAAATAAAAACGCAACACATAAGAAGATGACAATTATTTGGATAATGAAAAAGTAAATGTGTCTACATATATACCTCCTTGGATAGAATCTCTCCTTCAAAGGGCAGAGGTTGCCATTCATAATCTTCCTCTTTAAAAGAATTGTAGCTAGCATGTTACAGAGGTAGAAGGGTAGGACGAGGTAGCTCTACAACTCTCATACTCTGCCACTTCCTAAATAAATCTGTCTTTAGCTCATTGCTTATCTCACTTCGAAGTTACTCTTTAAACTTCTAGTAGGCTTCCTCATTCTCAGCTGCATGTTCTTTTCCATGAAAATTTTTGTAAGGAACAACACTGAGTCTTGGCCGCTTACTTGACAAGGGTGATTCTCCTTATTGTTGAAAGCCTTATATCCTTTGCAACAGTATTGTTTATAGTCCCTATAGATGTGCTTCCTTAGGTCAATTTTATTGCAAAATTTGATTACAAGAACATGATTAATCCAATTAATCTTCTATATGTTCAACCGATATAATGGTAGACATGGGCAACTACTTACAATTTGAAAAGCAACTTGTGCAACAGATTCGTCATTGAAGGCTTTGGCATTACACCACATTAAATGTGCCATTTTCCAAAGGATGGCATGGTTAATGGGATCCATAGTCATAGGTGATTAAACATTTATAACTATGGTATAATTAGAAAGAAATAAACTCTCTCAAATACTTACTTCTTTTTCTTACAACCAGGCATAGCCCATCCTAGTTAGGCGATGTTGCATATGATTGATCTCATACACATTTTTTGTATTTTGCACTCTTTGCCTACACATTTAGTGCATACATAATTAAGCATGAACAATCAAATGTTATAATTAATTCAATCAAACATTGGTCTAGGATGTTGTTTAAAAATAATATTACAAGCGCATGACTCTGTTGTAAACATAGAATGCACAAATACGAGTCGATCCACGGAGAATATATATTGAATGGATTTTAATAAACCTAGTTTAATTATTTTAACCTAGCTACATAATTTATTAAACTAAATTAATCAATTAAAAATTATAGAAACACATAAAAATGGTAGACTTCAAACCTAAGCATAAGAATTAAAAATCTATTATATTATAAATCAATTACTCTTAGGACTAAGCTATCTAAGTTATTTTTACTCATGTAGTTAGAAGCAGGATGATTCTAATACACATGAGATAATTCATTTAATGCTCTCCTTTTATTATTTTATCTATACTATTTCATAGCTTGGTACTATACTTATTCAAATTATAGTAGGTCTTCTTAGGGCACCGACTATCAAAGATTCTCGTATACCCCCTCTTTCTTAATATACTCCATATCCCTTTATTTCAAGGAATCATGCAGTATGTGAGCTTAGAGAAATATAAACCAATATCAATACTAAGTGTTTTTTAACCTCAGAAGATTCATTCTTAAAACTATTTCATTCTGACATATATTTCATCTTAATGTCCTAGGTGACTAATGAAACATAAGCAATAAGAGATGAAATAATTCTAAAAACTACAAACCAAGTAAATATAACATAAAGGAAATAACATTTAAAGCAAAGAGAAATGAAATTTTACTCTATTGAAATGGATACTACATGAGAATAAAATCATATACAATTAATCTTATCAATTAGAACGCATTCTCTTAGAAATTTCCAATGTGTCACTCAAGATATCTTTGATGTATTCCGTTAGCCCACACACTACCAACTTTCCTTCCAGTAGTTTTCTTATGATATAAGTCATACTATTTCACTTGACATATTCATGGATCATTAACCATTCATGCCACAACCTTTGGGAGAATTGTTTGGACCCAAAAATCTACTTTATGCATGCAACGCCAAGAGAAACAAAGAGATTTAGAAAGGCTTGCAAATGGAATATTCTTGAAGAGACAAATGGAGGTATGATAGAGGATAATAAAAAAATATAAGGGAATGTATTTCACATTCAAAATATGAAGATAAATTTTTATAAAAGTAACAAAAGGTGAAAATAGATTAAGGTGTGATAATAAAACTAAAATATGGTGTAAAAAGGGGTAAATAGAAATGGTGTTAGAGATGGAGTTCTTTTATGAAATTTTTTGGAGACATCAATTATTTGATGAAGAGATTAATATTTTAATTTAAATTGAAAAAATAATTATGAAAACATAAAAAATAAAATGGTGGAGATAGGTCAAAAAATCAGGTAGAAAAACTGAAACTAGAGTATGAAAAAGATGAATGAATGAAAGGGTCAGAGAATGAATTTTAGATGGATATTTCAGTGGTTGATAGAGTATGGGATGTAGGGATATGTGCATGATTTTTACAGTGATATGAAATGTTAAAAAAAGAAAGAAAGAAAAGGCTGAAAAGAATCAAGCATAATGGAAGAATAATGCAAGCCTTTCTTACCTCTCTATTCTCCTTGGATGTTTCTCCCCTAGTGTTTGATGACTATGTGTGGTCTTTTGGGGTTCATTACTCCTCTTAGTTCTCCCATCTTTCTTCCTTTCTTCTATGGTGTGGAGCAAGGGAATGGAGAAGTGAAAAATGAATTACGCATTGAACTCCTTTTTCTTTCTTGTGTTCCATGTAATGAAGCAATAAGGGTGGTAGTTTCCTAATGGAAACTCCCCTCCATCCTAATGTTTCTTTAGCCATTATATCTTATCTCCATCTAAAAATTTTCCTTTCTAATTCATGTAGCTCACTTTGTGGAATAAGTTTGAATGTAAACTAGAATGGATGGTGAGATCAGTTTGATGCTTGGCTTGGATGGTGAGGTGGCATGGTATGAAAGCTAGGGTTTTCATGTTTTTAATTTTTTATTTCCTTCCATTCAATCAAGTTTCAACCTTAGGAGGGGTGGTTGAGATATCCTTGAAGTCTACCATAAAAAGTATGTAGTCTAATAGTTTTTTTCTTCTCATCCGTCAGATTGGCATGCCCTAAGGTGAACAATTAGGATTTTGTAGAGATTTTCTTATCGAAACTATTTGACCTCCTCTATTTTGTCATCACCATGCCATTGTTTTCTTTGGATAATCACCTTTAAGAGAAAAACATGCTTTCATCTAAGGAGAACACGTTTCTGTCTCCTCAAAAAATGGTAGGCAGCCAACCCAAAATTTCTATACCAATCATGGCCTAGTCTTCTCTCTCATGAATGGATTCTTTTCATTGGCCAATCCTAACTAAAATGGATTCTCATTGGTTGATTTAGGATGGTCCTAGATGTGGAATGATCTCAGCCACTCTTTCTTGAGTTTCTTCGATGAAAACTAACTATAGATTTCTCATTTTCTATCTTTCTCCTCAACTCCTTATTTTTCTCCACCAATCATACTAATCCATAAATGTTTTTCGCATGAAATTAAGTGGGATGCACTAACATTGCATGGAGAATTCATGGTCCACATGTAATAGAGAGAGAAAGTGAGAGATCCAGGTCTCTTACCAGCCCCTACTTGAGTGTGCTTCACATGCATACTTCCTTTGAAAGTGTGGCTCTTAAGATTCACTTATGAGCTCCTCAAAGGTAGTAGAATGCATGCATGTATACATGGAAGTCTTGTCATCCTATGCTTTGATATTTATAGACTCTTTTGCCCAAATAAGGTTTGGCAATGCTTCTAGGGTTTCTCACAACAACACCTATTTTGTATTCTGAATTTCCAAACTTCACTAAGTTTGATATGGGGATCAAAACTTTTCTCGAACTCTAAATTATCCATCTTTTAAGGTTTAGAATGCCAAAACTACCCTTCTTATAATTGAACCCAAATCTTGTAAAATGTTGAAATAACCCTACTTAGTAATTTTTATGATAAAACCATAGCTAAAACCTAATAAATTTAAAGGTATTCTATGTAATAATTCTATACATATCAGTCTAGCAGATACCTCAAATTTAAGAGACAAGCGACACTTTACAAATTCATTTCAAGCATCATGGTCAATGATTTTGGAATAAATGTTAGGGATTGTACAACCTTGATAGATCATTTACATTTGGAACTATGTAGTTTCAAATAAGGTAGTTCTTTCATTTTCTCCATTGTTCACCAACTCCTTGCAAAGCATGTGTCTTCTTATCTTTGGGTACATTGAAGGTATACTACAAAGTAGAAAGAAGCTATTACTCTATTTGAAAATAATAAGATTAGGTCTGTTCTATATTATATTATACATAGTATCTACATACCTTCATCATCTCCTATATTAAATCTTTGATTGTTGGTGACACATGTAAGCAATCATCAATTATAATAGGGAACATGCTCCTTGCCATGGAGCATAGGTAACCAATATATGATGTTACATTATCACCTATCTCCTGCCCCTTATTATTGAATAGGACAACTCCTTTTATTCCTTTTGACTTTCTCTTAATAACCTTTGCTATTGTTGTTCACCTTTTGCACTTTCTCTTATGAGGCCTTCTTAGGTTAGACCACTATTCATGTTTTTTATGTTCTTTGTGTTTCATTTTTCCTACATAAGGAAAAACATTTCATTTAAAACAAACACATCAAAAATCACTTTTGCATTCAATATATCAATATCCCTTCATTGTCATTTTGAAATAGAAAATCTTTAGCAATATGTCATAAAACAAAAATTCCTTTGAGAATGACAATTTAGTTGAAAAGTTTCTTCATACCTATATACATGTAATCATGCTAGGACAAATACATTTTAGTGTTCTCTCTAACATACTCATTTAGAAAATGAGAAAATAATAAAATCAAATCCATGTAATGCATTTAAAGACAGGTTTTGACACTGAAATGAATCCTTATTTCTACCAAAAAATTGGCAGAGCCTACTCTATTTTTCAAAATTGTGCATTTAATGTATATGATGTAATTCGCTTGATAATTTTAGTTCTCAATAACATTATTTTTCTTTGGTTTTAGGTCACAAGCTAACTAATTTGTTATTGATTATTTGATTCAGACACTAGTTTCTTCAATCAAAACCAGAACATGATGAACCTCCTTTCTAGATTGGTTTGTAACAGTTTTGTGTTAGGTTTTTAACTAAATTTTGTAGCAAGTTTTTTATAAGGTTTATAGCAAGTTTCTCCATGCTATTGCACTAGTTTTTGGAGCACATTAGATTTGAAATCAAATTTGAATTCTAAGGGAAAACAGGGCATTCTAGATGAGTGGTCACTAGTTTCTTCTATGCAATAATAGTTTCACTTATTAAATTGATTGAGCAGTGAAATTAGTGAATTACAAAATGTGTTCCACAGTTTCTACAAGTTTAAGATATCTTGTTCCTTATTAGAAACATGGTGAAATAGAGGACTAATTCTAAGGGGTGACAAGATTGAATTCTTGAACCATACATTACTATTATGATGGTTAATCACTAGTTTGTCAAGATCAATTTTTAAAGTGTTACTCTTAGTGGATGAAGGCATCTAATTTTTCTTCTACTTTTGAGTATTTATTTGATTTGGTTTTGAGGTGAAACAACTAAGAAGATATCTTAGGATGGTGCTAGATAACGATTATTCATTACCCTTTCTAATTTGATCTAGTTATAAGGTACGTCGGTCAATTTGATTAAGAGAAATGTCTAAGATTCAAACATGCCTTTGGCTATTGGAAACACGAGCAGCATTTTACAATACCAGTAAAAAATCATAGCCAATATTGAGCGAATATTAACATTAAACAAAAAAATATTGATCAAGCATGAAATCAATAGATAAAGCCTACATTCAATAGATCAAGTCCTAAAACAAGATGTTCCAAGAAAACAACCAATATAGGATCATACATGACTAACTGATAGAGAGAGAATCACTGGAGAAGGTTAGTTTTTTTTACTATGCATGATATATTATATATATATATATATATATATAAAGAGAGAGAGAGAGAGATTCACCAACAAAGGATGGGTCTTTCCACATACACGTGACCAATAAAGAGATAGTCACTAGCGAAGGTTGAGTTTTTCTAGCCAAGTGTTAGAAAGAGAGAGAGAGAGAGAGAGAGAGAGAGAGAGAGAGAGAGAGAGAGAGAGAGAGAGAGAGAGAGAGAGAGAGAGAGAGAGAGAGAGAGAGAGAGAGAGAGAGAGAGAGAGAGAGAGAGAGAGAGAGAGAGAGAGAGAGGAGTCACTTGTGAAGGTTGGGCTTTTTCAACTATGGGTAGCAAGGAAACTATGAGGAAGCTTAAACCAAATTTTTTTAAAGATTTCTAAGGTCGATTGCATTAGCCAACTTTAAAAATGGTCAAATCTTAATCTTTATTGCCATGCCTCCAAGTGAATCAATGGCATCAACAGATTCAATAGCAACTAGCTCTAGGAAAGCTACTTTATTGGAAGATGGATTGGCAAGTCACTTTTGAGATCTATTTTAACTGGTTTCAAGGTTGGATTGCCCTTGGGTTTGGATTGACTTGAATAAGTTTACTTTACTTCTATTTGAAACTATACCTCATTCAAGGTGGAATGCTTTTTTGCTATACAAAGAAATGTTTAAAATTTTTAGTTTGGGCTCAATCCCAATAGCCTTAGTTCTTTTTTTTATTATATATATATATATATATATATTTTTATCCTTAACATGAAATGAAGAAAAGAAGAGAGGAGGAAAGTGGTTCATTGGAGCCCATGAGTTTGTCTCTTGGAAATGGGTTTCTTTCATGACTCTTTTGAAGGTCCTTCTCTTGATGGTATTAAAGCTAATAAAAGATTAAGCTAATAAAAAACTAACCAAACAACCATTCAATTGGTTCTGTCTACTTTTGACTTTTTATTTTTTTTTACTAGATAGAAATTGAAACTCTTTTGTTATTTGAAAATTTTGAGCTGACTCTAATTTTTATTTTTTTTATTAAATTTTTGTTGAAAAAATTATAATTATGTTAACTCCTTGCTCCGTGGAATAAAGATAGGCATATATTATAGGGTAGGCTCTACTTATTGATGCATCAATCATCTTTCTTCAAGGAAGTTATCATACATCACTACTTCAACAATCACACACACTAAAATTAAAAGTAACACAAGAACAAGCAAATTAATTTTGGTATAACTCCTATTTAACCATCCTTTAATTACATATATTAAAAAGTAATTACATCAATTGAAGGCTTTATTTTAATCAATACAAGCCTTGGATTTAATGTTAAGCATTATACATAAGATCAAAGAGTGAATCTGGAACTATATCATGAAAATTTGGTCTCCTAATGGTGTGTTTCAATTAACTTGCAAGCGCATGAATCAATTGTAGCATATGCATATGAGTGAGGTTGATCCCATGAGGAATCTCATAGTTTGTATGTTACATGGATTCTTATTTGAACTATTTAACCTAACCAAACAAAGTTGATTTTTATCCTAAACTAGGGCTTTAAACTAACATGAAAACCACAAATGCGTGGAATTTTAACTTTCTAAAAATAGCACTTTCCTAAACCTAAAAGTTTCTAACATTAAAAATTTCTAAAACTAAACATGGAAAATATCTTAAAATTATCCTAACATGTTGCTAAAAATGAATATTGTTCAAATAACCTTAAATATGTCTAAGCTAGACAATAAAATAAGCAAAATCTAAGGGAACAACTAAATAACATGGCTTACATGAAATAAAGTAACAAGATGCATGAGTAGACATGAAAATATTCATGGACTAATATGTAACTAATCTAACATGGGATGCATGAATGGAACTTCAACTCAACATGTAAACCTAAGCATGATCAAGCAATTTTTCTTAAGGAAAACACCTCAAAGCCATGTGCATGAACCATGAGCTTGTGTGCATGGTTCCTTAGTGTATTTCCTATGAAAACTAAATGAAACATAACCTATAAATGTAATCTAAGCAAGGAAAGACATTGTAACAGACATGAAAAACTAAATAAACAATAAAAAGGGCCATGAGTAAGCAAATAACATGAATAATAAACTTTCCACTGATTCAATTGAATTACATATGTTTACAAGAGTGGTGTGCACCCTCCAAGTGGTGCGCTCACCCTTCATTAAATCGATTTAAAACAATGTCTTCAATCATCAAACCAGTAATCAATGGTAAGCACACACGTATTCCATAAGAGATCTAAGAGAAACAAGATGGAAACAATGGAAAAAGGAAGCATGAGATAGCAAGGAACTAAAGGAGGTTTAAGGGCTAGGAACTTGATCTAAGAACTACACTCTCTTTGCAATCGCTACAAGAGAGTTATAGTCCTTAGATTCAAGGATCTAAGGAACATGAACAAGTGTAAAATTCAAAGGAAACTAAGATCAAATCAAAGGATATAATGCATAAAATCAAGGAACAAGTAAAGCAATGAACTTAAAGGAAAGCAATAAATGAATGAAGAGACAACTAACCTCAAACTTTGAAGGAGAAAAAAAGGAGAGAATGACCATGAAAGAGGCATGGAAGGGCTGGAATAATGGTTGCTACCAAGGAAGATGTTGGGAACCTGAGGAGTAGAAAAAGGGTGGAGATGCCACCTTAGGAGAGGGTATTGTCCCCTTCTCCCATATGTAGTTCACATGGAAACTCTTGATGGTTTTATGTGTGGTTATTGGCTTCTAAAAGAATCCTAATAGGAATGGGGTGTATTAGTTTAGAAAGAGTTTATGTGGCTTAAGTAGCTTGAATGGGTCACTTTGAAGGCTCATTTGGCTTGGCTTCATGGCTTACATCCTTGGCTTTAATGGGTTGGCTTGACTTCCTTAGCTTGTCACTTTCTCACATGACTTATATGGCTAAGGTGGCTCATATGGCTTCCATGCAAAGGTGGTGGAAATTGCATGGCTTATACATGGGCCCATTTTAGTTACCTTTAGCTTTTCTAATTGCATTCTTTGATCCATGATCTTGCCTTAAGATGATCTTGACAATTGATCACACTTTGGATTGATGAAATTTAGGTCTTGACTTCCTTAGGTTTCCTTAGTTAAAATAGGAAACCTCATGAATGCCTCCAATTCTAATCTCGATCACTCTCGACCATTGGATTACCATCTTAATTCCTACAAAAGGTCAAAAACTCTAATTAAATTCTAAAAAAAATATGATTATTCATGTACTTACTTTGGATTAGCCTTTGAACCTAGAAAATATCAAACTTTTTGAATTATTAGGTCAGAAATGCATGCATTACAAAAAATTATGCATATCTTTTATAACTCGTGGCCACTAATTGGTTACTTTTATACAAAATTGAAGATTCATCACCTAATATTCAGCTCACACCACACTTTAGTAGGTCCTTTGTTGGAAAATTTTTAATATTTAACAAATCTTCTCACTCTGTAAAGGTGGAATTAGTAGGCTTTTATGCCTCATAATTTGGATTTTGTATAGGCTTTTATGCCCAATTGATTAGCTCTTTCCTACCTAAATGGGCATGGGTTCCTTCAACCTTTTTGGAAGTTTTGTGTTATTTATTAGTCTCTCTGTCATTAGATCTTCATGTTCATCCAAACTGATAAGAACATCCTCATCAATAGTTTCATTGGATGATATTTCTCATCATCCTAACATTGAATCTTATTTTCCCCCTTCTCTAATTACTTCTTACCTCTGATTCCTTGAACTTTGTCAATTCAAGAGACTACATAGTGCAAATTCATTCTATGCATCCCACTTATCAATCCTTTGCATTTTTAATTTGCCCTCTGCCCTTTCTCTTATGAGGGCTACTTGAGTTCAACTATTTTCCATGTTCTTAATTTTATTCAAGTTTCATTTTTCCTACAAAGGCAAAACATTTCAATCAATAGCAACATAATAGCAAAGTCAGGTTGATAAAATCTATGCACATAATAGTCAGTAGGACTTTGGATTTTCAATATGCACAAAACATTTGGATTCCTATTCACATAGTAGTTAGTATCATTAGTACTTGATATGAACATGACATTCAACCATATTGATATATTTAGAAATATGGCATATAATACCTCTATATTTCGTAGTTTTTGATCCTGAAATTGATTTAAAAATAACTAGTTATAGTTTATTTCACATTTTGTAGGATTAGGGTACAACTAAAAAAAAAAATGCTATTTTAGGCATTCAAAACCCTATGAAAAAAAGAGCAAGACTGCTATCTAAGTAATGTCATGGGCCACATGCCATAAAATATGAAGTCTAAGAATTCATAATGATAAGTGAGTGTCTTTGTCAAAATCAAAGTAGCCAGGAAACCCTAAGCATTGCTCAACATCTATACAAACTAGGGTGTTCTTATCAAATGAAAAGGTCATAGAACAAGCAAGTATTCCACTAACTTGGAAAGCTTTTGAGAGAAGCTCAAATCACATACATTGGATATAAATATATCAGAGCTTTTACTAAAACAAAACAAGTTAGAAGATCGGGGCCTCATGGATACATATTCCTCTCTCTCTCTCTCTCTCTCTCTAAAAAAGGGGACCACCAAATGAGTTGAACAACTTTTCCATGCAATCAAGTGTACTCCACTTGGTTCCTAGTGTAGCTTTAATATAACATGTAAGAGGACAATTCAATGTAGTATTAGCCTGCGAGGGAGGTCAATCCCATGAGGAATCTCATAAATTTGTATATTGGATTGATCTTCTTTAAAGTATTTAACCTCAGCCAAAGAGGGAGAGATTGAATTGGATCTGGACTTAAACTAGAAAAGAAAATGACAAAAGAAAAGAAATATGTATAAAACTAGAAATTACAATTAAAAGAAACTTGTTAAAACTAAGCAATGGAACTAGAAACTACCTAATTAAAATCAAGTGAAAGAAACTAATGCAAAAATGGAATGAATTAAACTAATCAACATAACTTAAGGAAACTCATTATAAAGGAAACTTTCCTAATTTAACACTTTCCTAATTCTAAAAATTTCTAAAAATAGAACTTTCTAAAATTCAAAAAGGAAACTTTCTAGCACTAAACTAATAGAGAATCTGGAAAGCTAAATGGTTCCTAAGGAATTAAGTAAAAAAGAATGTATTGAATACTAGAAACTAAGCATGAAGATTGAATGGAAAATTTTCATATTTAAGCACCTAAGAAACTCAAGTCAAACCAAACATGGAAAGCAATTGAACTAGCACCTTTTATGCAAGATAACACTCTAGATCTAAAGTGCATTGGTAATGGAATCAATTGTTAGCAAGAAATTTTAGATAGCTTTATTGAATCAAAGGAAAAATACATCCAAAATGGTGGACATGATACATAGATGTAAATCTAGAAATTCTGTACTTTTCATTAACTAAAACTTGATTCAAATTAAAGCTAAAACACATTCCAATGCTCTGAAACTAAACTAATACAAAGAAAAAAAAGGAAGTCCTAAGAGATAATGAAGAGAATGGATGGCAGGAATGATGGAAACAAACTAGAAAGAAAGAATCTAAAAGCTTGTTCTCTCTCTCACAAAAATAAAATAAAAAATGTGAATTTCAAGGAGGGAAATTAATGATTCAAGATCTTTCTTCTTTTGGTTGTCATAATCATAGAAGAACTAACTTGGATCTTTAATGAATAAGCAAGAAAAAATAAGAAGATTGAAGCAATTATTCAAGGGAAAACAAAGAAGATCTATGTGTCTAGAATTAAAGAAACAAAACAAGAACAACTAAGCAATAAAAACAAGGATTAAAAGAATTGCACTAACATGGAATTGAAGAGCAAAAATAAGAGAAAATACTTAAAAATCCAAAGGAAGAACATCCCTAGAGAATGTCCAATTCCAAAGCTCTAAGAATCACCAAGTTAGAGTACAACTTTCAAGGTTTTCTCACAAAACCCCACTTTAAAAAAAAAGTGGAATTCATAGGCTTTTATAGATCTGGATTTCCAATTAAATGAAGGATTAATCTAGGAGAGGAAACTAGATCTAGATCCAGAATTTGAATGAGAAAAGTTAGGTCATTACTACAACAAGGGGTTTATAAGACAATTAAAAAACTATCTTATACCTAGCCATCTTATAAAATGAAAACAAATATAAGATGATTTCTAAAATTATAGTATATTAAAACTATTATAAGATGATTTTTGAATAACCATCTTATATAGCTTAACTTTTATAAGACGGTTTCCAAAAATTCGTCTTATACATATGCAAAATATAGGACTATTTTTTAAAAACCATCCTATAAATGTGTGTAATATACGATGGTTTTTCAATAACAATCTTATATATGATTAGAAGCTGTAAAATTTAAGATGGTTTATAAATACCATCTTATAAATGTGTCTAATATGGGACGATTTTTGAATAATCATCTTATAAATATGTCTCATAAAAGATGGTTTTTCAAAAATTGTCCTATAATCCTATAAGCTATGGATATTATAGGATGGGTTTTGAAAAGCTGTCCTATATTATTATTTAATATAGGATAGTTTTGAAAAATCCTCCCATATTACTAAGCAATATAGGAAAAACTATCCTATATTGCATAGTAGTATAGCACGGTTTTTCAAAAATCATCCTATATTGCATAGCAATATAGGATGGTTTTTGAGAAATTATTCTATAAAACTATGTAATATTCCTTATACTTTCTACACAAATTGTGTGCTCCTTTGTTGGTTTCTGTTTATATATTGTTTCTATAGTTTCTAAAAGTTCAACACTTCAATTTTGGAGGTTACAATTTTATAAAATACATTCATACACATTCAACACTTCCAACATTCTACATCAAACTTCTCCATATACACTTCTTAGTGAAATAAAGAAAGCAACATAGACTTAAACTTAAAAAAAAAAAAAAAAAAAGAACTTGCGCATCCAAGTAGTGCAGTTGTAAACTATATTTCAATTATATAATTGTTTTATGTTCAATAACATCATATATCTACAAATTACAAGTCAAAAGATATTTAGTCAAGAGATGTTGAAAATTGTAAGAATGATGGTCAATCAATTAATTGAACCTTTCTCAATTTGGAGATTGTAAATCCTCCACGAATGAGAGTTCTCATATATTTGAGAACGTAATACCCACACTGCCAATCAGATTGTTATTTATGGCATTGCACAATAAAGTCAATAGATCATAAGGTTAAAATATCATATGTAATTATAAATCTAGGTTATAGGGTTATATTAAAGAAGTAGTAAACCCTACCTTAACCTTTTTTCATTGTTGGATGGCTAATATTTTCCATCTCAGCCCATTTATACCATGAACTCCACATATATAAGTAAAAGCATTATATATGAATAAAGAGGATGTTTATCAATTATCCAACTATTATAATGAATGAAATAAAAGTTAAACTTACTTATTAATCAATTCCATCAGCAGGCCTCAAATGTGCGCTCCAGAAGAATAAAAAAACATTGCAATTCCTCTATGCACATCCAAAGCTAGTAGCATCCAATGGGACCTATATACATAATCAATCAATTAAAATTTGACAAACTTAATGTATTTACATATTCATGTTTATGAGGAATGGTAGCAAGACATGTAATAACATACCCATTATGGAATCAGTAAGGCCTGCCCCTTGTCGCAATCCACAAACCCAGTTATGATATCTTTTATTTGTTTCTCCTTGGGAAAATGCTCCTTTGGGCCATAGACAAACCAAGGTCAAGGAATTTGTAAACGTCCTTGACCTCTAATCTTTGCAATTTATCATGAAAATACCTACATAAACTTAATGTCAAATACTTATCATGTCCTGTTAATACCGTCAATTTAATTCTTAATAAAGTAATTAGCAGATATACCTGATAGAGACAATGATGTGTGTGTATTCTAGCTGAGCCATATTCATATGGCTAAGAGGTCCTCTTTCATGATTGGAACCTCAATAGTGTCATGTGCAAGTACACTAGCCTCTATCCTTATAGAGCTGATTTCATTATCTTCATTAATGAATCTGCATAGTCCTCTCAAGAATGGAGGTGTGTTGGGTGGAACCTGCACCTAATCCCTACATTGCATATGCAATTTTCTAGAAATTAGTCATATATATGTATGTGTGTGTGTGGATGTATCAACACAATGCTAGGAAATAGTATTCAAAAATTTAGCACAAGCATTAAAGTTATTGTTGAACACAATGCTAGGAAATGGTAGGAGGGCAACAGTAATGCACACACGCTTAGTGTGTGGATGCATCAACCTGCCATGCAGCATTATAGAAATTGCCTCATACAAATGTAGCCATAGAGATGTAGTTCTTAGCAGCATAACGTTGTAGCATGCACTGACCCACTTACAAATTAGAAATCACTTATACATACGAATAAATGAAGATTACTAAGACATGGAATAGAAAAAGGTAAGCATGTCAATAAATACCTCCTTGATTGGGACATCTCCTTCTAACTATTAGTCCTCCATCTCTTCATTAGATGGAGGAGTGTAGCTACTGTAAGATGGGGGTTGAGGGGAAATGTCTTGACTAGGACATTTGAAACCCTAAGGGTCCTTATAGAAATCATTCCTTACCTTTGTGTATATTTCATTCAACATTCCTTCCATGCTTCCATGTCCTCTATTGGAGGATTTTTTGCTTTAGGAAAAAATTTAGAAGGAACCACACTGCATCCTTGGCCCCTTACTCGGCCTGGGTTGTCATCCTTTTTGTCCATAGCCATATAAAGAATGTCCCCCTTTCAGCTTTGCTGCTCAGAGTCCCTGTAGTGCCACTTTCCTAAGTCAACTCTTCTTGCACATGCAATTAATAGAACATGATAATTTCCATATATATATATATTAATTGAAGAGATATAAAAATAGACACGTAAAACCACTTACAATTCTTGAAGCAACAAAGACAGCAGTTTCATCAGTAAAGGTCTAGGAGTTACAACTCTTTGAATGCACCACTTTCTAAATAAGGGAGCAATCAATGGGATCTGTGGTCCCAACCTTCTTTTGCTATCAAGAGAGACATCACTCTAGAGTTAATGAAATAAAATTTAGGTATAGTTAAATAGAATTGAATTGTCACATATATATACTTCTTGTTCTTCTAACCATGCGTAACCAATCCTGAAGAGGTGGTGTTGCATATGATTGGTCACACACACTATTTATTCTTTCACATGCTTTGCCTACATGTAAAAGGAACATGTAATGAAGCACAATGGACCTTTATAATTAAAGAAATCAAGCTTTTGGCTAGCTTGTAATTACCTCAAAATCTGAAGGTAGGCCTGTCTATATAAATTGATTCCATGCATCTTGGTTAGTGATACTAGAATACAGATCAAGGATTGTGTAGGGTGTAGATGGATCATTAGCATTTAGAAGTATGTACTTCCTTGCAAGATCACTCTTTCATTTCCTTTATTGTTCACTAGCCCCATGTAGAGAATTCTTCATATACTCATCAGAGACGTCAAAGGTAGACTATAGAGTATAAACAAACATTAGTCTAATTGAAATAAAACAAGATAAGGTACCTAGTATGTTGTATGTTACAAGCATTTATAAACCTTCACCATTTCCCATATTGCATCCTTTATTGATGGTGATTGATGTCTCCAATCAGTCATTGAGACTAGCACCATGCTTTTGATGGTGCAACAAACAAAAATAGTGTAAGAATGTGCACTGCCATGTATCACCTACCCTTTATTATTGAACTATACCATCTCTCTTATTCCCTTTGACTTTCTCTTGATAATATGCTCAATTTTTATTGGCCCTCTACCCTTTCTGTTAAGGGGTGTGCTTGTGTTGGACTATTCTTCATGATGCTCACACTCTTTATGTTCCATTTGGCCTGCACAAGTGAAAATAATACATTTAGAATATAACGACATATATATTAGTTTAGAAAAAACCACTATCTAAGTGCATAGATGGTGTACATAAATAGGACAGCTACAACAATGTCCATTACATAGAATGAACCATTTAAATCATTTACAATGATTATCAAATAAAAAAATCATGCACATAGTTAAAAAGGTATGGTACTATTATTAGAACACGGATAGCTACAACAAGCATAATTCAAGCAAGTATTTGGATGCCTTTCAGGATGAAACTTGAAAATCTAAAATATAGGTCTTCTTAAACTCAATGTCCACTATCTAGAATGATCAATTCCAAGCACTTACAACCATTAAGAAATCAGAAAATCACAAACATAGTAAAAAATGTATGGTACTATTATTATTCAAATGGATTATAACAATCATGCTTCAAGCAAGTGTTTGCATGCCTTTCTGAATGAAACTTCAAAATTTAACACATGGGTCTTCTTAAACTTAATGTATTTATCTAGAATGATCAATTTCTAGCATTTACAACCATTGACAATTTCAAAAATCACAAACATAGTAAAAAATACATGGTAGCGTTGCAATTCACATAGACAGTTACAACAACCATACTTTTTGGTTACTACAAATAGGTCAAGCATTGTATCCTTCTACTGTGTGTCTAACCAAATTACCATATGCAAGAAAGTCACTTATTGTTTATAGTAGTATAGCCTTAAGGGTGAATGTCACTTTCTTGTATGCATCATAAGCTTCAACCCCTACTTCCCACAATGTCCTAAGGTTATTGATCAATAGAGCCAAGTACATGTCAATGTTATTCCTAAGTTGCTTGGGACCTAATATTAACATAGTTACCATCATGAACTTCCTCTTCATGCACAACAGCAATGAAAAGTTGTAACAAACTGTTATAACAGGCCAACAACTATGTATGCTGCTTATAGAACCATGAGGATTAATCCCATCTGCAAATATTACAAATCATAGGTTTTTGAATTCTTCTCCAAAATCATGCCACATGAAGTCTACAAGCTTTCACACACGGCTATCTACTAGATGGCGTAAATAGTTATCACCCATTCTCTCCTCGGCTTGCCATTCTAGTTTCTTCTTTGTTTCTTTAATACGAAACATTCTTTGGAATCTTGGAATAAAGGGAAAATACCATAGAACCTTTGCATGGATATTTTTCACTTGTCGATCACTTGAATTCTTCCTCATCTTCCATCTTGACCATCCATAAGTTGGACATATAATTTTGTCTTTATGCTCCTTTCTATACAAAATGAAGTCATTGGGACAAGCATGTATCTTTTTCATACTTTAAGCCTAATGTAGCCAAGGTTTTCTTTGCCTCCCATGTCGATCTAACCAATTTGTTCTCCTTAGGAAACATTTTCCCAATGACTTTTAACAATTATGTAAAACCATGGTTTGAAATACTAAATCTTAACTTCACGTTGTAAAGTTATACCACTACAGACAACCTGGTATAATCTATACATCCAACGTACAATAGCTCATCAACTTTAATGTAGTTTGAAATTGTATTGGGTCATTGTGGAAGTCCTTGTATACTTCTCAAAACATAGGTGCAGCTATCCTATTATCTTCACTACTTTTTAGAGTGGCTTCTTTTTCATATACATATTCAGCCCTTTCAGAGGACCTATGAGGTATTTCCTCTCCATGCCACATCTAGGAGTGATAGCTTTCATCAACTCTATGGAAGCACAAATGTTCTCTCAAGTCATCAACAGTAACCTTTTTTAAGTTTCAACACCTCAAGCGTGAACATCGCATTTGATTACAATCACCACCTACCCCAAGTGCAAACTCAATGAACTTTTCTATTCCCTCCTCATATTCCCTTGATGATCATTTTGCATGCATCCAAGCATCTTTGTCCATTTTGTCCAAAGTTGAAGTTCAAATGTGGGCGAAGACTTTCTAGATGTAAAAAGATTAATAACATGGGTTAGGCATTTAACCAAATACTTGGTATGCATATAAAATGTGCATAGTTAGTAAAAACATATACAATTAATACATATTAGAGGAGTCAACACTTTTCAAGTCTAAGATTGGAAAAAGTAAGAATGATGCAAAAACATGACTAATCCATACACACAAATGTTCTACTCACTAATATATCACACAAATGCAAGAAGAAAAAAGAAAAGGAATTTTATACCATAAACATCAAATAAAGTAAACCTATGACAAAGTATAAGAATGAATACTACCCAACCAAAATCAACTAAGAAAATACAAGTTCAAGATAAAGTGCAAGCAAATCTAACTCAATGTTCAAGTTTTCGCCAAAGCAGCCAAGAGTAAAAAATTAAAGGTTGAACTTCAACTTATAAAACATGAAAAATATAAGACAAATTTTATAAAACCATCTTATATTGTTAATAATATAAGATAGTTTTCATATAACCATCCTATAAAATTTTTATATAAGACAGTTATGAATAACCATCTTATATTCTTCTAAAAATATAAAATGGTTTTTGTTAGTCGTCTTATATTATGTTAATACTATAAGACGATTTTCCATAACCATCTTATATAAAAAATTCGGAAGATTGTTATGTGAAAACCATCTTATATTTTATATAAGGTGGTTGTATTAAAATTGTCTTATATTTTCCATCTTATAACACCCAAATTTTAGTAGTGGGTGGAGAGATGAGGTGACATGATGACATTAAAGCTCACCACCATGTACTTGGAAAGGTGGGAGGTGTCACCTTTTGAGGAAGGTGGCATGAGAGTTCCTCCCTCCTAAATAGGTGGTGATTAGTTTTTGAAAAGGAGAGAGAGAAAAAAAAGAAGAAAGAAAGAAAGAAAAGAAAGATCTAGGGTTTTGAAATATTTTGATTTGAAATAGATCTAGGGATTTCCTATTTAGGAAACCACTTAAGATGCCAACTAAGCAAGTGGGAGGCACTACTTTTTAGGTGGTGCCTCCCTCCCTAAGGTAAAAATTGTGGAACCCTATTTTAGGTGGGTGGAAAGAATGGAAAATGGAAAGTGGAAAGTGGGATTTTTCTCTTGAATTGTCCATCTATGCATAATCATCTTACCTTTTACAAATCTCTCTCAAAACCTTCCAATTATCCCTTTAAAATCACACTTTTAGTATGAGATAATTGCTTGCATTGATCCTGCATTTGTGTGACTCCATGTGGCATGGCTCCCATGTGGCTTGATGGCACCTTCCTTGATGGCTTGAATGGCTAAGTCCTTTAACTTCAAAGCTTGAATGGCTTGGTTTCCTTAGGTTTACTTGTTAGACTAGCAAACCTCATTCATGGCTCCAACTCTCTTGCAAAGATGGTGGAAATCTATGGATTTTTGCATGGATCACCTTTGATGATTCCCTTTACCTTCTTGCTTGCCTTAAGATGGTATTGAACCTTGATCACACTTTGGATTGATGCTGTTTAAGCTTTGGTTTGATCTTTTCATCTTGATCTTCAATTCTCATTTTGATCAATCTTAGCCTTTGGATCACCTTCTTGACACCTACAAAAGATGAAAACCCCAAATTAAATCCAAGAAAATTATGGCTATTCACATACTCACTATAGATTAGCTCTTGAAATTGCAAAATATCACACTTTTGAATCATTAGTTTAGAAATGCATGTGTTACAAATTTTCAAAAGAAGAAAAAAAGAAAATAGTAATTTATAACATATGGGCAACTAATTAGTTTCTTTTTATACAAAAAATTGAACACTTATATCACCCCTAGCAAGCATTTTGCTAGTCTAGAGCAAAACATGTGAAAAATCATAAAAATAAAATGGTTGCTATTTTTGTAGGTACTCATGATTGCATTTAGCATATGTAACAAGCCCTTAAACCCTAAGTTACCCTTAGAGGATGAGTTAAGCCTCATGAGTGTTTACAGTGAATATGCCCAAAAAATTCAATAAGGCATAGTCCTTTACTTATCTTAGAGAATTAACATATATTGGCATTCTACTTACTTTAACAACTTAATAAAGATGAATGAAAATTTCTACAAGTTACCCATAGACCAAAGCCATCTTATTATAGTCATATCTTGGAGTGCAATGTTTGTACAAACACGTAAGTCAAGACTTCTAAATGAATATTGTTAAGTGTTTAATTTTTGCTAAAATACCCCTAATTTAGCATTCAATTAGATCATCTAACCTTTCAAAATTTGAAAATTTGAGCTTGATTTTTAAATTTAACTCAAATTGACCATCCAAACCTTAATTTGTTAAAATCAATAGTCAGATCATCATTAGAGCTCATTAGATGATTAATGTATGGTTCAGATGATTCTAATTTAGTATTTTCTTTTGCAGATCAACCAAAAGATGCATGGACGACTATGATTAAAAGTTTGAGATCTAAAAACATATCTCTCTGTGGCACTTGTGCTAACTACTCTATGGTTCGGGTCTTTAGCAGGTCTATTGATAGAGATCAACCGTTTATTCCCAGATGTGTTGACATTCTTCATGCACAACTTTCTCTCCCACTCTCTTTCCTTCTCCACTTTATTTCCTTCATTCTTCTCTTCCCTTTCCTATTCCCTCACGTCCTACTTCTTCTTTTCACTACCTTCCTCTTCTCAAAGGCATAACTCTCTCTCTTCTCATTCCCACTTTCCCATTCTCCTCTCTCCTCCCTTCTTTTCTTAAACTCCTTTAATACCGTTGGAGGGGGCTCCCATTTTTTTCCACGTCTCTCTCTCCCTCCTTTATCTTTTTGTTTTCCTAGTTCTGGTTTTCTATTTCCATAGCTAATTCACATTCACAACCATTCCTTGTCGTTTGTTTTTTTTCGTTCATTGTACGTTTCCTGCTTGGTTTCCACTGCACCAAATCCTCAACCGAAGTTCCTCCATTCATCGCATACCCCAGCCCTCTTTAATCACCGCACTAGCTCTTTCAAGTTTTCACTCTCTCTTCCACGTTCACCATACAACCCATCTTCTTCGTCTAACCGCACCCCTCTCATCCATCATTTCCCTTCATTTACTGGTAGCATGCCTAGACCAAAGATGCATCTGATCCAAACGATGCCCAGATCAGAACCAGACGACGTCCAGCTCCACCCTCTTCCACCAGTCTAGCATCACCCAAAGCCACAGCCATTCAGCCCAGGCGGCTTGCACATCTTCTCCGGCATCTCTGCATCATCCGATGAGTTTCTTGCTTCCGGACGTCCCGAAGAAGGAAACCTGAACTGGATTTTCCTCCTGCGTCATCCCTTTCCTTTGTCTCCTCCAACTCCATCTCCTTCCTTCTCCGACATTCTTCTTCATGGGGTTTTGTCTGGTTTTTGTTAAAAAAACCATATTTTTAATAAAATCTCATTTTTTCCCTTCTTCTTTAGATGCAATTACATTTCTGTTCTTTTTTGTTAATTACATTTGCGTCCTCTGTTTATTTACATCTGTATTCCCATTTTATTTACATTTGTGTCCCTGTTCCATTCAAGCTTTATTTTATCCATTTTTTGACAATGTTATCCAAGGACAATGCTATCCACGAATAGTATAATTCATGGATGTGTTGATTAGTTTTGTTTTATGTTTTCTGGAATTGAAAGTTATGCAAAGTGCATCATCTGAATAAATCTGAATAGTTAGGTTAGTTTTGTTATTTTCTTTAAGTTTTAAATAATTAAATTTTATTAAAAATTCCAAGGCAAGTCCTTGTGGGTTCGACCTTTATTTGCATAGCTATACTACAATAGCCCGTGTAGTTGCAGAAAATATCAACAAGCTTTTTGCACCGTTGCCGGGGACTTGCAAAGGAGTTTCTATAAAATTTAATTAAAAAAAATAAAAAAATATTAGGAATTGCACTTTAGGTAATTTTAGGTGCATTTTTCAAATTTTTTTTTATGCATAACCACCTAATTTCCTGAAATTGGTACTTATTTATAAATTTTCCTTTTCAGGGAAATAGGAAAGTGGAGAAAATTGGCAAGAAAATCTTCATCAACATGAAAACTTCCCTGCTTTCCTATATTAGGATTTTTTTTTCCTTTTGAGTGAAGCTTGTAGTGAGGATCCTTATAAATTGGAATTTCTATTTTCATTTTAAAGGGCTGTAATAATATAGGGCAATTGTGGGATAAGGTGGCCACACTTGATCTTCATCAGAAACCCCATTGTAAGTCTCCTCACTCATTTAAATTCCTAGATTAGGTTTGCATTTAGAGTAAATTTGCATTGTTTGATATGATATATAATATAGAAAGCATCCTTTTATAATTGTTGCATTTTTAGGTTTTCCATTAGTTTATCACTTTTATTTGCATCTTAGGACACAGTTAATGCTTTAAGGTGATATATATGCTGATCAAACTGCCATGGAGTATGGAATTAATTAGTAAGGGCACCCTACCCCTATAAGATCAAGGGTAGATTTCATCACCACTCCTTGGCCCACCTAGGATAATCACCTCAAGCGCGCTACCCTAGCCTTCAATTCAAATTAAAATCAATCAGAAGAGACCTATAGGGCTATCACATGCTCGTAGGACTCTCTTACTAAGACTTGATTTATTGTCACTCCAGTGGCTTTGGAGTACTGTGGTTATTGAGGGTTGTCTAATAGAGCCTCACTCTTCCCTCACCTCCTTTTGACGTTTGTGAGGTCTAAACGCCTCACACGAGTGTTGTGTTAACCACCTTGCGAAGAACCTAACTGGTAAGCAATAATCAAGTCTAAAGGAGAGGAGGAGCGCTAGATTAGGCTAATTAAAAGCATTGTCCTCACACATATTCAAGAAAATCAATATATTGCTTATTAGCCTAAGGTGTTTGACTATGCCTTTTTGCTTGCATCACATAGAGTTAGAGTTAGCATTTAGAGTAGGGCATTTTAGATTAGGAATAGTTCATGTAAGGGCGTCGATCTCAGAACCCTGAGTTACTACCGTTAAACCCAGAGATTCAATGCATCCGAAACCAAGGGGAAAGAAACGTAGTTCCTATCCCTATGGCTGAACCACTAATAGAGATTGAGCGCAAGACTATTAGAGATTTTTATGTGCCACTCCAACTTAATACCCCCTCCTACATAGCATTACCTCCAATTAATGCTGACCACTTTGAGTTAAAGCTAGGAGTAATTCAGTTACTTCCTACTTTTTATGGTCGAGATTGAGAAGACCCGTACCTACATATCAAGGAGTTTCTTGATATTTGTGCCACATTTAGGTTCCGAAATGTTTCGGATGATTCAATTAGGCTAAGGTTATTCATGTTCTCACTTTAAGGACAAAGCTAAGTCATGGCTTAATTCCTTGGAGGTAGGTTCCATACATACATGGGACCAATTATCTAAGAAGTTCCTGAACAAGTTCTTTCCCGTTCACAAAACAAATGCCCTACATCGTGAAATTATAAATTTCCAACAAAGGGATGATGAACAATATTATGAATGTTGGGAACGGTGGATTGAATTGCTGCAAAAATACCCTCACCATGGATTTAAGAAATGACAGCAAGTTCAATACTTCTATGAGGCATTGACACCTCAAAATAGACAAATGATAGATGCAGCGAGTGGAGGGACCCTCATGTTAAAAGATGAAAGTGAAGCTTGGGAATTCTTTCAAACTATAGTTGATAATTCTCAGTAATGGGATTATTCAAATAGGAGAGAAAGAACTAACCAGCCCACTAAGAACGGAGGTATCTATGAGATAGGAGCACATACTAATCTATCTGATAAGCTTGACTTTGTCTCTAAAAAATTAGATGGAAGAATGGACAAGCTTGAAATTATGTTTCAATCTTTCATGGCTGTTACATTATCCCAAAAACCTCCACAAGAGGTATGCACTACTTGTTCTAGTCCAGCCCATTTAACCTCAGCATGTCCATCTAATAAAGTATTCCCTGAATATCTTATAGACCAAGTGAATGTATTGAATGCATATCACCAACCTAACGACAACTCATATTCTGAGACCTACAACCCTAGATGGGCTAGGCATCCCAATTTGTCTAGGTCAAAGAATAACCACAAAGGGGGCCCATCTGTAAATTCCCTATCCAAAACTTTCCTCTTAGAACTACAGTTCCCATCAGCCACCTAGTTTCCAACAACCTCTACAACAAAAGAAACCATTTTTAGAGGAAAACATCCACACCATGATGGAACAATTTGCAAAAGATAATGATTACACTAAAAAGGCCTTACACCAATTGCAAAATGATAGTAGGCATTCAGCCAATGTCAACTCTCAAGCCATAACTAAGCTAGAGTTGCAAATAAGCCAATTGTGTGCTGAATTAGATAATAGAGGAAAGGGTCAGTTTCCTAGTCAACCCATCCCTAACCCTAAGGGTCAATTCGAGATAGCGTCAAGTTCTCAAAACCATAACCCTCATGAGCATGCCAAGTCCATAGTCACCCTTAGAAATGGTCGTCAAATTGATAATAAAGAAGGGCAGGCTAAAGAAACTATAGAGGAAAAAGAAGCAACAAAAATATAGGAAAAAGAGAAAATATATAACAACCTTGTAGAACCTATAGTGGAGGCAGCCTATGTGCCTAAAGCCCATTTTCCCCAATTACTGAATAAAGCTAGGAAGGGATCAAACTTCAATGAGTTAATGGAAGTGTTTAAACATGTACAAATCAATATACCATTGCTCAATGTAATTAAAGACATCCCTGCCTATGCCAAATTCTTAAAAGAGCTCTGCACAACAAAGCGAAAGCTTAATGTGCAAAAGAAAGCCTTCCTACCAAACATGTGAGCTCTTTGATTCAACACAAGACCCCACCAAAATTTAGAGACCCAGGATGTCCTACAATCACTTATGTCATTGGAGAACATGTCATAGATAGGGCACTTCTTGACTTAGGGGCTAGTGTTAACTTGTTACCATACTCTATTTATGAGCAACTGAAACTTGATGAGTTGAAACCAACCACTACCATGCTACAATTAGCCAATAGATCTATCAAGATACCTCATGGTTTGGTTGAAGATGTCTTGATACAGGTGGATAAGTTTTATTACCCGATTGATTTCATTATGCTAGACACCCAACCTGTATCTGACCCTAGTAGTCGAATCCTAGTCATCCTTGGGCGTCCATTCTTGGCAACGTCCAATGCCATTATTAACTATAGGAATGGTGTAATGAAACTCTCATTCGGGAACATGAAGGTTAAGCTTAATGTTTTTAATGTTGATCAGTAACATTTAGACCTCGATGATCCATGTGATGTCAACTTGATTGAGAGTCTAATTCATGAGAGTCATTCACCATTGTCCATCTCAGACCCACTAGAGGCTTGTTTGATGCACTTTAATGGAGAATTAGATGTAGACAAGTCTATTGAGGAGGTAAACAATCTTTTAGATGTTGCACCAGTCATGGATACCTCTAAGTGGGGTCCTTATGTGGAACCACTCCCACTGTCTAAATCTGTCCCCATACCCTCAATAGAGCAACCACCATCTCTAGACCTAAAACCCTTACCTGATAACTTAAAATATTCATACTTAGGCCTAGATGAAACCTTACCTGTAATAATAGCATTAGACTTAGATAAAGAACATGAGGGAAAGCTTTTAGATGTTCTTAAGGAACATAAAACTGCTTTAGGGTGGACAATAGCAGATATAAAAGGGATAAGTCCAGCATTATGCATGCATAGGATACATCTAGAAGAAAATGCAAAACCTTCTAGGGAGACTCAAAGGTGACTAAACCCCCACATAAAGGATGTGGTTAGAGATGAAGTCCTAAAACTCTTAGATGCTGGCGTCATATACCCTATCTCTGATAATACTTGGGTCAGCCCCGTTCAAGTTGTACCTAAGAAATCTAGGGTCACGGTAGTAAAAAATGAGGATAACAAGCTAGTCCCAACTCGCATGACCACTGGGTGGAGAGTTTGTATTGACTATTGAAAGTTGAATGCAGTCGCGAGGAAAGATCATTTTCCTCTACCTTTCATTGACCAAATGTTAGACAGGTTAGCCAGACATAGATATTATTGTTTTTTGGATGGATATTTCGGTTATAACCAAATTCCTTTAGCATTAGAGGATCAAGAGAAGACCACCTTCACCTGCCCTTTCGGAACCTTTGCCTATAGACATATGCCTTTTGGGCTTTGTAACGCTCTAGTTACATTTCAAAGGTGTATGTTGAGCATTTTCTCAAACATGGTAGAGAGATTCCTTGAGGTGTTTATGGATGACTTCCTAATATTTGGGTCATCATTTGATGAGTTCCTGCACCACTTGAAGTTAGTCCTTGTAAGGTGTCAGGAGAAGAATCTGGTTTTACATTGGCAAAAGTGCCATTTAATGGTATAGAGTGGGATAGTATTAGTCCACATAATATCACCCAATGGGATAGAAGTTGATAAGGCAAAAGTGGATTTAATAGCCAACCTTCCTCCACCAAGGACAGTAAAAGAAATTCGCTCCTTTTTAGGACATGCTGGCTTTTATAGACAATTCATCAAAGATTTTAGCAAACTTGCCAAGCCCCTATGTAATTTACTTACAAAGGAGGCCATTGATGAGGACTGTAAAAAGGAATTTGAGAGACTCAAGGCTGAATTGACTTTTGCACCTATTATTCAACCACCAGATTGGAACACGCCATTCGAAATAATGTGTGATGCGTCAGATTATGCCATTGGAGCTGTTTTGGGGCAGCGCATTAATAAACTTGCCCATGTGATATATTATGCTAGTAAAACACTAAATGATCAGCAACTCAACTATTCCACTATTGAGAAAGAGTTGTCAGCAATAGTGTTTGTTCTAGATAAGTTTAGATCTTACCTGTTAGGGTTGAAGGTTATAGTATACTCGGATCACGCGGCTTTAAAGTACCTCCTTTCTAAAAAGGATGCAAAACCTAGGTTGATTTGTTGGATACTAGTGCTACAATAATTTGACCTAGAAATTAGGGACAAGAAAGGTTCATAAAAATGTGGTAGCAGATCACTTATCCAGATTAGTGGTCGAGCACACTAGCAATCAAGGGTCTATAATTGAGTCATTCCCAAATGAACACTTATTGCATGTTTCCCAGTTACCTTGGTATGGAGATATTGTTAATTATCTTGTTACAGGACAAATGCCTAATCATTGGACCACACAAGATAAAAAGGGATTTTTAACTGAGGTTAGATATTTTACTTGGGATGACCTGTATTGATTCAAGTACTATCCTGACCAAGTAATTAGGAGATGCATACCCGATAGTGAACACAATCAAATCATCTCCTTTTGTCATGATCATGCATGTGGGGGCCATTTCAGCTCTAAAAAGACAGCTGCAAAAATTTTGCAATGTGGATTTTATTGGCCTACCATATTTAAGGATGCTCATGCTTGCTGCAAAGCATGTGCAGGTGTCAAAGGTTAGGAAGTTTAGGAAGACATATGATTTGGATTATGCGATTATTTAAGTCGTCAGTATTCTATTTTGACAATGGTTTTTAATATCTATATTGAACATAAGTGTCCAAACATGCACATGGTTTAAAGAACATATGTTTTAAAACATAGCGTGCATTGTAAAACTAGTAGTGATAGACTCCTACTGAGTATAGTGTATACTCACCCAAATATATAATTTTTCAGGACAACTCCACTCACGAGTAGAAGACGCCTCAGGAAATGTTAGTGCTATGAGCAAATAAATAAAAAAGAGACAATTATACATGTAAGTAAACACTCTACCCTTTGGACATGTATTTGTATTTATTTAGAGTTGGGCTGTGAACTGTGACTGGATAGACCTAGGAAGACATTTATGATTTCTGAAATTTTCAAAAACTAATTTGGTTATTGTGAAAGCAAATGACACTTGGGGTTTTCAAAATGAGTTTAAAACAAAAGATTTTCCTCTGCATTGCATTGTTTTTATAAAATGGTTTTCAAATAGGGATGCATCCCACCTTAGGAATTAGATATTGCATTTAAGAATGCATGGGAAAACCCAAGTCGTCACAAGTGTTAACCATAGGATAGCTACCCCATACCACCCTCAGACTAGTGGTCAAGTGGAGGTATCCATTAGGGAAATAAATCAGATTCTAGAAAAGACAGTCAATCCAAATAGGAAAGACTAGTCTCTGAGACTTATTGACACTTTATGGGCTTATCGCACAGCATATAAAACCCCTATAGGAATGTCACCTTACCACTTGGTCAATGGAAAGGCCTGCCACTTACTAGTAGAGTTAGAGTACAAGGCATATTGGGTTATCAAAAAGATAAATTTTGACTTAGATTCTGTTGGAACCCACAGAAAACTCCAACTCAATGAGTTGGAGGAATTGAGGAAAGATGCATATGAGACTGCACGATTATACAAAGACAGAATGAAAGCTATACATGATCAACTTATTCTAAGAAAATCCTTCACACCAAGTCAAAAGGTCTTACTGTATAATTCTAGATTGCATCTATTCCTAGGAAAACTTAGATCTAGATGGACTGAACCCTATATAGTACGTACAATCTATCCTCATGAGGCCATCGAGATTGAAAAGGATGGAGAAATCCAAAAGGTCAATGGTCAAAGGTTAAAACTTTTCCTAGAAATGCTTGACCTTGAAATTGATGAGACATTTTTAGAGACACCTGAGTATCATGATCCACCTTAGATTATCACTCTAGGAGCCTTACAGTATCTCATCATTGCACTCATCATTATGTTTGGTTGAAGACGTTAAACTTAGCGCTTATTGGGAGGCAACCCAAGGGTTTAAAGTCTACATCACTCAACTTTCATATAGAATCCTATGTTTTCAAACATTTGGGACAATATTTCATTTTGGTTGGGGGGTGTAGATGCATTAGAGATTTTGAATTTTCAAAAAAAAAAATTTGAAAAAAAAAATTGAGAAAAAAGAAAAAAAAAGAAGAGTTTTTAGAGTAGAGTTCCCTTACTGTGATGAGAACTGGATGTTCAGAATCTAGTAAATATATTATTTTAACCTCTTAATGGGAATGCACATGATTAGTTTTGCATGTCATTCATGTGTTAAAGCATTTTATGAAAGTTAATTCTCAGAAATCATTTACACATAGCACATAATCAAGACTAATATAGAGGTATGACCTAGAGACCCTGAGAAAAATTAGTGGAGACCTATAACCTACTAAGAGTTTGAGACTATCTTCTTTGAGAGAGTTATAAGTAATTCCATAATTTCTTCAGTGTACATACATAAGTGTGATCCTGTTATCATTGTTTTGATTAAACATCGAGAATAAATAGGAGTAATAACTTTAATTCTAGAAATTTATTAAATCTGATAGGCTGTAGGAAACCTAGAAAATGATATAGGCCATCCTTGCTCAGCCCAGAGACATAAAGCCTACCCAATATAGTATACCACTAGTTAGCCTTTTGAGCCTATTATTAAGCCTTTTCTTTCTTAACCCTATACACCTTAACCTAGAATAAACCAGTAAAATAAATAACCACTACCCATCTTCAAAATGAGTAGAGTAGAAAAAGTTCAATAATAGGACAAAAAGTCAAAGAAGTGAGGAAAAATTAGCTGTCTTTCTTCCAAAGAAAAAAAAAAAGAAGAAAAGAAAAAGAAAGACCCAAGTCTGGAAAAAGAAATTCACTTCAAGAACAAACCCAAAAAAAAAGTTGTCCTAGAAGATATTCATTGAACACATCTACTCAATTTTGAACCTTTGAATTCTTTATACCTTTCTTTTCTAAACCTGTCCTAAGCCTACATTTCGTCCTAGTTAAAGACCTATTGATCTGAGGTGGACATAGCCTTAGAGAGGAGATAAAAAGAAAGAATTAAGGTAAAAGATCCCTAATATTCTTAATGTTAACATCCACTCTTATAGATCACTTTCTTTTATCTCATGAGCGTTAAAAAGAATTATGTGAACCATCAGTTTGTTGGATTCGGTCACATAATGAGCAAAATATGTTTAAACCCTTATCTGAGAGTTTTATTTCTGAGCGTATACCTATGAGGATTTCAGGTCAAAGCATATTTCCAATGGAATGTAAGCATATCCAATTAGAAGTCAAGATTTATGTGATTGTACACACACACATGCACAGTGAGAAATAGCTCAAATAAAATGTCTTTAATATGTGTATGGTGTGTAAAATTGTCAAATCTTCTTCATTAAGTTGTGAAAAACTAGTAAAATTGTTATGAATGATGATTCTCTAAGATAAAATAGGGGACTTGACTTTATTGAATTTTGTGGGTATATTCACTACAAACTCTCATGAGGCATAACTCGTCCATTAGGGGTAACCTAGTGGTTTGAGGGCTTATTGCATGTGCTAAATGCAATCGTGAGTACCTACGAAAGTGACAACTTGTACTAGTTTTGTGTAAAATAGTTGTCTGCATGTTTTCCTCGAGACTAGCAAAATGTGGGTTGGGGGATGTGTTAAGTGTTTAATTTTGGCTAAAATACCCTTAATTTAGCATTCAATTAGATCATCTAACCTTTCAAATTTTGAGAAATTAAGCTTGAATTTTAAATTTAACTCAAATTGATCATCCAAACCATAATTTGTTCAAATCAATGGTTAGATCATCATTAGAGCTCATTAGATGATTAATGTATGGTTCAGATGATTCTAATTTAGTCTTTTATTTTGCAGATCAACAAAACGATGCATGGATGACTACGATTAAAAGTTAACGGTGAAGATCATCTTAAAGAAGATTGAATGGGCCAGATTAACCATAAAGATGGATGGGATAGTTTCCTAGAAGACAATTGAGCATTATGGAAAAAAGGAAAATAACATGGAGAAGCAGCTTGCAATTTTGGATGAGGTTTCATCGTCAAAGGAGGGGACCCAAATTAGCATTCTCTTTCTTTTCTATTACTTCCTCTTTTCCTACTTCTCTCTTTCCCTCTTTCTTATTCTTTTCTCTCTCTTTCCTTTCCCATTCCCTTGCCTTTCTCTCTTAACCACCCATCACGCACAACTTTCTCTCCCACTCTCTTTCCTTCTCCACTTTATTTCCTTCATTCTTCTCTTCCCTTTCCTATTGCCTCACGTCCTACTTCTTCTTCTCACTACCTTCCTCTTCTCAAAGGCATAACTCTCTCTTCTCATTCCCACTTTCCCATTCTCCTCTCTTCTCCCTTCTTTTCTTAAACCCCTTCTTTAAAATTGTGGGAGGGGGCTCCCATTTTTTTCCACGTCTCTCTCCCTACTTTATCTTTTTGTTTTCCTAGTTCTAGTTTTCTATTTCCATAGCTAATTCACGTTCACAACCACTCCTCGTCGTTTGTTTTTCTTGTTCACTGCACATTCCCTGCTTGGTTTCCACTGCACCAGATCCTCAACCCAAGTTCCTCCATTCACCGCATACCCCAGGCCTCTTCAATCACCTCACTAGGTCTTTCACGTTTTCCCTCTCTGTTCCATGTTCACCATTCCAAACTCTCATCCTTTATCCAATGCCCAGGCCATCCTAATAGAAGCCAAGTGCCCTTGCCCAAGTGCCTCTACTCCAAACGGTGGCCATACAACCTATCTTCTTCGTCTAACAACACCCCGTTCATCCATCATTTCCCTTCATTCACTGGTAGCATGCCCAGACCAAAGACACATCTGATCCAGACGACACCTAGTTCAGAACCAGACGACGTTTGGCTCCACCCTCTTCCACCGGTCCAACATCACTCGAAGCCACAACCATTCAGCCCAAGTAGCTTGCACATCTTCTCCGTCGTCTCTGCATCATCCGACGGGTTTCTCGCTTCTAGACGTCCCGAAGAAGGAAACCCGACTGGGTTTTCCTCCCGCATCATCCCTTTCCTTCAGGTCCCTCTCCTTCCATGGGGTTTCATCTGGTTTTTGTTAAAAAACCAAATTTTTAATAAAATCCCGTTTTTCCCCTTCTTCTTTAGATGCAATTACATTTCTGTTCTTTTTCGTTAATTACATCTGCATCCTCCGTTTATTTACATCTGTGTCCTTATTTTATTTACATCTGTGTCCCTGTTCCATTTAAGCTTTATTTTGTCTATCTTTTGATAGTGTTATCCAGGGACAATGCTATCCACGAACAGTATAATTCAGGGATGTTTGATTAGTTTTATTTTATGTTTTCTAGAATTGAAAGTTATGCAAAGTGCATCATTTGAATAAATCTGAATAGTTAGGTTAGTTTTGCTATTTTCTTTAAGTTTTAAATAATTAAATTTTATTAAAAATTCCAAAGTAAGCCCCTATGGGTTCGACCTGTATTTGCATAGCTATACTACAATAGCCTGTGCACTTGTGAAAAATATCAGCAAATATTCTTATTGTTCTATTAAAAAGATGCCTTGACTTCAAATCTCATTGGTATACACTAAAAAATTGTTAAGTTCTTAATTTTGGCCAAAATATCCTAAATTTAGCATTTAATTAGATCAACTAATCGATCAATTTTGTAATTTTTAGATAAAATATAAATTTTAGTTCCAATTAACCATCCAACCTTTGATTTGTAAAATTTAATGGTTATATAATCATCAAAGCTAATTAGATGTGTTATATATATTTTTAATGATTCTAATTTAGTCTTATGTTTTGCAGATCAACTAGATTGAGACTTACATAACTTAGATCAAAATTTAACAATGCTAGATCATCCTAAAGAGCATTGAATGGTTGGGATCGAACCAATGAACTAGATCACTATCAAGGCAAGATGGATCATGAGAGAATTTGTTAATTGGGAAACAAATTAAAGAGAAAGCCAAACAAAGAAATGGGAAGCTAGCAAAATGAGGGAATTTGGAAAGAAAATCCTATATGGGTTTTCCCTTTTGGATACTACTTCTAAGGAAAGGAAACCAAATTTAAGAAAGATGAAGTGGATTGCAAATGGATGAACTGTAAGAGAAGAAGCTAAAGAAAAGTAAATAGAATGTTTTCTTTTGAAGAAATCAAGTAGGAGAGACAGAGACCAAATTTAGAAGAAACCAACAATGAAGGGAGCACCATCAAGGGGATAATCTACACTGGAGGACAATAACATGGGACACCCACTATTTCTCCACTATAGTTGAACCGTAAGAACCCAGCACCATTCCTACCTCACCTTCTTCTCTCTTTATTGCCTCTCTTTCCCAACTATCTACATCATTAGAAAGAACTAAAGCTGAAGGAGAATTCCACCAAAACATGATCCCAGCTACAACCCTTGTAGCTTTTATTTTTCTCTCAGACTGTGTGCACTCAAAATAGAAGCCCAGACCCATCCCCCATCTCTCACCTATCCTTCTCATACCCTATCTCTCTCATTCACTTTCTTCCTTCCTCCCGCACTGAACTCTCATCCCCTTCTTTTTCTTACCCATGCATAATTCTCTCTCTATTTCTTCCTTGTCGAGAAGAGGGGATCAGACACCTCTTATTTTCATTTTCTACAGTTGCTACTTTCCTTTGCTTCCAATAAAACCCGACACAAATCTCCTCTTCCTCCTCTAACTATCTATTGACTCTTAGCTGACTCTTTCTTGCTCCATCTCACCTGCTTCCCTTCAATAGTTTCATTGCAGCCTCCACTTCCAACCCATCTCCTCTTCAGTCATCTCTCCTTCCTGATCTCTCTCATTCTCTCCTTATGCTCACCATTTTTATTTCTTGCTTTCCATCATTTGACCTTCCTTTTCCACCAAAATTTTCACTCTTTTTGCTTTCCTTTCATTTCATCACCACTTTGGAGCAAAACCCAACACTTTGGAGCAAAACCGAGCTTGGGTTTTCACCAAAATCCTTTCTTTTCCACTTTTTATCCCTTCCCTATAGTTATCTTCCTCTTCCCATAGGTTTCCTATTCATTTCTGTTAAAAAACCAAAAAGCCAGAAAAATTCTGCTTTTACCCTTAAGACTTTAATTATAATTCCATCAGTGTCTCTAATTTAATTCCATCTGTATCCCTACTCTTATTCCAGTTTTCTTTATCCCTATTCTATTCATCTAGTTTCTATGATATTCTCAACATAAACTAAGAATTAGTTAATCCAAACTAGTTTGTGTTAAGCTTAAACCTAATCAACGATTTAGCTTTAACAAACATGATCACTTTAATTCTTGATCTTTTTCTCATCAAATTTTCAATTAATTTTTAGATCTACTTCTTAGGACAACTCTTAGCTTATCCATCAGCCTTAATCTTCAACCTAAAATCCATAAATTTGATCTAAGATACCCAAAACCCAAAATCTTTTCTTATTCCAAATTGTCAAAATTTTGGAGAATTTGTTTAATCTATCCATTGGATCCTTAATCAGAAGTATTGGTGAGAGATTGATGAAGACTAATCATTTTTTATGACATGAAATTTGTAACAATCAAGCTAGGGAAGTGAATTTTATTTGTTTTCTAGTTAATTTTTTGTCTTTTTGAACTTAGATTGGTGTAATTTTCATTAGTTGAATAGTCTTGAGTTGACAATTCATTTCTATTTAATTATTATAATTTATTTCAATTAATGGTCAATAAAATTTTACTTAAACTCCATCTTTTTAAGTTGAGTCTCATGAGATTGACCCATACATGCATAAGTTGCGTTACAATAGCTTGTGTACTTGTGAAAAAACAATCAAGAAGTTTTTAACACCATGCCCATGACCAACAATGGAGTTATCATAAAATTTAATAAAAATTCAAAAAAATCCAAAATGTAAAAAAATTAGAAATTACTTTATTTTAGTACTTTAGGCATTTTAGGTGCATTTTTCTTAGTGCACAATCACCCTATTTCCTAAATTTTGTATTTATTGTTATTTTTATTTTTTAGAAAATTGAAAAGGGAAAATTGACAAGCGGTGCTTCATCAAGTAGATAGAATTTCCTTGCTTTCCTAATATAGGATTTTTTATTTTTTTGAGTGAACCTTCTAGTGAAGCCCCATTGTAAATTTTAATTTATTTCAATTTCAATATTAAATGGGCTGTATTAAAACAAGGCAAGTGTGGGTATGTGGCCCACACTTGATTTTCATTAGAAACCCTAGTGTAAGTTTCCTCACTCTTTCTATTTTATTAGTATAGTTGCATTTAGAATAATATTGCATTGTTTAATTATGTAATTGCATAGAGATAACATATTTAATAATTGTTGCATTTCTAAGATTTGAAATAGTTTATTATTTTTAATTACATTCTTAGGGCATGTTTTTCACTTTAGGGTGATTTATATATTGATCAAATTGCCATGGAGTGTGAAAATTAATTAGTAAGGACACCTAACCCCATAAGATCAAGGGTGAATTGAATCACCACCTCTTGACCCACCTAGGATAATCACCATAAGCATGCAACTCAACCTTCCTCATTAATTTAAAATTAATTAGAAGAAACCTATAGAGTCATCACATGCTAGTAGGACTCTCTTAAAAGGACATGATCTATTGTGACACCAATGGCTTCTAAGCACTATGATTATAGTGGGTTTTTTAAAATCTAAGTGATTTTCTCATGCATTCCATTTAAGTCAATTAAGGTCTAAATGCCTCCTAACATGAGGATTGTATTAACCACTTTAGAGTAAAACCCAACTAGTAAATAGTAGTCAAATATGAAAGAAAGGAGGAGGGCTAGATTAGGCTAATCTAAAAGCATTTACCCTACTCAAATTCAAGACAATTAATCTTCCTGCTTAAGGTTGTTTGAATTTTATGCTATATCATTGTCCATAAATAGCATTTAAGCTGCATCATGTTGGGTAGTTTCTCCTATTCAAAAAAAAAAGAAAGAAAAAAGAAAACAAAGAGACATGGTCAGTTGCATTCGATGAAAAATCAACAGACTTATAAAAAGGGTAATTTGTACCCCAATACTAACAGAGATGATATTTCCCAATGGAGGAATAATTTTTTCAATTAATTGAATAGACTTGAGTTTACAATTCATTTTTATTTAATTTTTGTTATTTTTTCAATTAATGGTTAATTAAATTTTATTTAAACTCTATCTTTTAAGTCAAGTCCTTGTGGGATCAACCCGTACTTGCATAAGCTACACTACAATACCTCGTGGACTTGTGAAAAACAATCAATAGGCACTAAAATTAAAAATTGGAGCAATCCAATGACTTTCCAAATTCCATGGGTCAAATAGTGAAAGTTCTTACTTGCATCTTAAAGAGTTTGATGAGATATGCAATACCCAATGAACACAAAACATTGGTTTAGATAGTATCATGATTAAACTTTTTCCTTCCTCTTTAAAGAAAAATGCTAAAATGTGGTTTAATGCACTATTAGCAAGTTTCATAAACACCTAGAATGAAATGACTAGGGAATTCTTGAAAACATTTTTCCCTACGCATAAAACAAATATACTTTGCATTAAGATCATGAACTTTACTTAGAAGGATAAAGAATAGGAATCATTCTATCAATGTTGGGAAAGGAACAAGGATCTTTTACTCACATTCCTACATCATAACTATGAACCATGGTGCATCATCAACTTCTTTTATGAAGGACTTAAATTCGTAGAGATGATGTGTAATTACAACTTTCTTAACAAACAACCAAATGAGGCAGAAGAGCATTTAGACTGGCTAACTGAAGGTACACAAACCTAGGCAGACTAAAAAAGAATAGAATATCCTGATAGACCCAAGGCCACTACCACTCATGCTAAGAGAGGCATTTATGCCATGTTTGACAAAGATAAAATTAATGACAAAGTAACATCCCCAACTAGAAAAGTAGAAGCCATAGAAATGGGAAAGGAAAACTCAAATAAGGATGAATAACTATGTAGCATCTATGAAAGTATGGCCATCTTACTTAGGAATATCCTACTATTCCTGCAATCCAAGAGGTACTTCATGATCAGGCCTAATGCACTTAACACTTATAAAAGACCTTTCTCCCCATACCCAGAGACAAATAACCCCAACTAGAGAAACCACCCTGATTTTAGTTGGAAAAATGGACCTACTACCAATGTCTCACAACCAGGCTCATACTAGCCTCACCAACATAACCAAGGACTTCTTGCCCTACCCCCATACCATACTGATCAACCTCCTACTTTTGAACCTTACTTGCCCCCACCATAAAGGGTTGTAAATGATAATATCCATCAATTCATTCAAAACTAGAAGAAAAAAACTTCTCAAATAGAAGTTCAATTGAAACAAACAAATTAGTTTGTTAATGAAATAAAAAATATGATGATTCACCCAAAGCAAAATATAGAAAAAGGAAAGTTTCCAGCTCAACTACAAGCAAATCTAAAGGGAGTGCATGTGGTTAACAATAATTCATATAATGCATCATCGAGCTCTACCATGGAATAGACTAAGGCTATCGCCATTCTTAGGAGTGGGAAAAGAATTGAAAAAGATGATCCACAAAAGACTAAACATGTAGAAATATCTACTAAAGTTAAAGAAATTATAAACAGAAGGACCCCACTTCACCTATAGACCCATGTCATATCCCTACTCCATTTCCTTAAAGGTTGTGTCAAGCTCCAAAGTCTATCTCTAATGATGGGATTTTAGAGATTTTTAAGCAAGTTAAGATTAACATAATGATCTTAGACACAATAAAACAAATCCCATCATATGCCAAATTATTAAAAGACCTTAGCACCATAAAAAGAAGGCATTTTTTACTGAACAAGTTATTTCTATTCTTAAACATCATACATCACCATAATACAAGGATCCAGGTTGCCCCACTCTTACTTCCTTTATTGGCAACTATAAGATTAATCAAGCTTTACTTAATTTGGGATCTCGTGTCAACCTACTACCATACTTGGGTAATAAATAGTTAAGTTTAGGTGAGCTAAAACCTACTTCTACTATACTTCGGCTAGCTTATCATTTTATGAAGATACCAAGAGGAGCAATAGAAGATGTGCTTGTCTAGATAAAATAGTTCTTCTTCCCTAGAGATTTTCTAGTTCTGGATACATAAGACGTAGCGAATGAGAAGAACAAAATACTAATAATCCTAGGGCAGCCACTTTTGGCTACGTCCAATGCCTTAATTAACTAAAGAAATGATATCATAAAACTCTCTTTTGGTAATATGACATTAGAGTTAAACATCTTCAACATTTGTAAGCAACCTAGTGAACTTACTGATGACTTGCACTATGTCAACATGATAAATTCAGACATGCAAGATCAATTTCAATAATCTTCCTTGTCAAACCCACTCAAGACCCGTTTGGCCCTTTTTTATTAGTTTAATGAGGATGCATTAACAGAGGAAGTTAATTCCCTCCTTGATTTTGTTCCTATCATAGATACAAAAAAAAGGAATCCTCATTGTGAGGAATTAACACCAAGGGAGTCCACTCCCCTTCCATCATCAGTAGAACCTCTTGAGCTTGAAAAATTATAAAATTACACATAAAATTGCAACAACGTATCACCCACAAACAAGTGGACAAGTTGAAGTATCTAATCAAAGCATAAAACAATTTTTTCAAAAGATTGTTAACCTAGATCATAAAGATTAGTCTCTTAGAGTAACCAATGCACTCTAGGCTTACAGGATTGTACATTGAACCTTAATTGGTATGGCTCCTTGTTGTATTGTATATGGTAAGGCTTGCCATTTGCCAATGGAAATGGAACATAGAGCTTACTGGGCAATAGAGGCCTTTAATTTCAACATGAATAATGTAGGTTCACATAGAAATCTACATTTTAATGCATTGGAAGAGATCAGGCAAGAAGTTTATGAGAGTAATAGGATATATAAAGAAAAGATGAAAGTTTTTCATGGTAAAAATATAATGAGAAATTCCTTTACTTTAAATTAGAAGGTTCTGCTTTACAATTCTAGGCTCCACCTATTTTTAGGTAAGCTTTGATCTAGATAGACTGATACATATATAACAAAAGAAGTTTTTTCATGTGGGACTATTGCGATTGAAGATGAGAGGACTAACAGTACTTTTAAAGTGAATGGTGGACATATAATGACTTTCCTAGAATATGAGATTCTCGAAGTTGAGTCCACAACTCTAAAGGATCCTGTTTATCAAAATTGAGTGGATATGATCCCTTTTGTATTATCTTTTGTATTTTTTCATTGTTTTCTGCATCACCCATAGTCATTTTAGGTCCTACTTTTTAAAAATTAGGAGCAATGTTTCTTTTAGGTTGGGGAGTGCAAAATTCTAGTAAATTCTAGTTTTTTTAGCTAATTTCCTTGATTTGTCAAAAAATTGAATTTTTTTTTTTAAAACTTTGAAAATTTTTAGCCCAATTCATACACTATGATGAGAATTGGATTTTCTAAAGTATAGTCTAGTTAACTTGGGCTTATTAACATAATTGTACTTGATTAATTCATCATTTTTCTTATTTTTTAAAGTAATCGATGAAAAAAAATTTTGGATCACATCTATACATGCAGTTGCATATACAGTCTAAACTGATGAGTAGTTATAGCTTAGAAATCCTGAAGAAATTCAAGGGAGACCTATAATCTAGGTGATGTTTAAAGCCATTCATTTTTTTGAGAGGTTATAAATGTTCCTAATTTTCTTCAGCATGCTTAAAAAAAATTTCTCCCATCAATTTTTAAATTTGACTAATTACCTGAATTATTAGGGTATTACCTTTAAAATTTTGGAAGTTCATTAAATCTAATAGATTATAGGAAACTTAGAAAGTAATTTAGGCCATCTTTGTTGGTAATTAAGACATATAAAGCCTACCCATAAGTATTTTTACTACTAGTTAGCCAATTTGAGCCTTTCATATAAGCCTTCTCTTTTCTCACCCAAAGATCCTATACCCATATTAACTCAATATAATGTATCTATTACCTATTTTCTTCAAAGAGAAAAGAAATATTCTTCAAAGATATTAAAAAGAAAGAAGAAAGTACTAAAAAAAGTTTGAAGAATGCATAAAAATGAAAAAGAAATATCCATTATTGGAAAATAAAGTAAAGAAGGAATTGTCAACTTTAGTAGAAGAACTCTACTTACTTTTGAAGAAATTTTGAATACCCTTTATTTTGTTCTTTGTCCTAAACGTATATTTCATCATAGTTAAAGACCTATTGATTTTAAGAGGAATATAGTCTTGATGAGAAAATGAAAAGATAGGATTTAAAAGAGTAGTATTTCTAAAAGTTCAAAGGTAATGGAATCTTATACTTTCTAAAGGGATCAAAATTAAATTCTTTAGTCATTCTCATTCCTTCATGAATATATATGAGATAAATTTGTTTTTATTGATTTGTTTACATAATTAAATGAGAGATGATATTGGAACCTTTATTTGAGAGATTCTATTTCTGAGTGCATGTCATTAGTGAGGATTGAGGTGAAAACATATTTTAGATAAAGTTCAAAAGTTATAGTATATTTAGAGATAAAGATTATTCTATATGTGGACTATACACACACACAAACTCTCTCTCTCTCTCTCTCTAAGATATAAGCTTAAATGAAATATATTTAGCATATGGGTGGGTTGTGAATTCTTTCATTCACAAACTAACCCATATGGGAAGTATGCTAAAGTTGATAGATTTATTGAGAATAATTCTATGAGAAAAAGTGGGAGTTGACTTGAAAATAATTTTTTGGAATTTGTAAATATGTTTTTCTCATGTTTTGCTCGAGACTAGCAAAATGCTAGTTGGTGGCCAAAATACCCTAAATTTAGAATTTAATTAAATCATTTAACTAATCAATTTTTTATTTTTTAGATAAAATAATAATTTTATCTCTAATTGACCATCCAATCATTGATTTGTAAAATTTAACGATCAGATGATCATTAGAGCCAATCAAATGTGTAATGTATGGTTTAGATGATTCTTATATCATCTTATATTTTGTAGATCAACCAGATTGTGACTTGGGTAACTCAAATCAAATTTAACAGTGTCAGATCATCGTAAAGAGAATTGAATGGTTGGGATCAAATTAATGAACTAGATCACTATCGAGGAAAGATGGATCATGAGAGAATTTCTTAATTAGGAAAAAAATTAAAGAGGAAACCAAACAAAGAAATGGGAAGCTAGCAAAGTGAGAGAGTTTGGAGAGAAAATCCTATATGGGTTTTCCCTATTTGATACTAGTTCTAAGTAAGGAAAGGAAACCAAATTTAAGAAAGATGAAGCGAACTAAAAATGGAGGAACTATAAGAAAAGAAGCTAAAGAAAAGAAAATAGAAAGTTTTCTTTTGAAGAAATCATGTAGGAGAGATGGAGACCAATTTTAGAAGGAAACTGATGATGGAAAGAATATTAACTTTAAAAGGATAAAGGGAGCACCATCAAGCAGACAATCTGCATTGGAGGATAGTCATAGGGAGACCCACAATTTCTCCATTGGAGCTGGATTGTAAGAACCCAGCACCATTCCTGCCCCACCTTTTTCTCTCTTCCTTGCCTCTCTTTCCTAGTTATCTACACAGTTGGAAAGAATTGAAGCCAAAGGAAAATTCTGCCAAAGACTGATCCCATCTACATCTCTTTTAGATTCTATTTCTCTCTCAGATTGTCTGTACTAAAACAGAAGCCCAAACCTTTTCACTAATCTCTCACCTATTCTTCTCATTCCCTATCTCTCTAGTTCCCTCTATTTCTTTTCTCCTGCATCGAACTCTCATCCCCTTTGTTTTCTTACCCGCCCATAGTTCTCTCTCTATTGCTTCACCGTCAAGAAGAGGGGACCAAATGCCTCCTTGCTTTCATTTTCTCCATGGTTGCTACTTTCCTTCGCTTTAGGTAAAATCCAAGTTACAAATCTCCTCCTTCTCCTTTAGCTAGCTATCGACTCTCTACTCACTTTTTCTTGCTCCATCTCACCTGCTCCTAGCTCCCTGCCTCTCTTTCACTCTCGATCTCTCATTCCTTGTTTGCCATTTTTTTTCTCATTTCTTGTTTGTTTACCTTCATTTTCTTCATCATTTTTATTTTTTGCTTTATTTATAATTCATTGGCACATTAAAGAAAAACCCAAATATGGGTTTGCCTCAAAATCCACCTTTTTCCCACAAGCTAAGTCATCTTCTTCCTCCATCACATTTCTCCTGTTTTCGGTTAAAAAAAGAAACTAGAAAATTTTAGTTTTACCCTTTGAACTTTAATTATAATTCCATTTTCATCCCTTCTTCTTATTCTAGTTTTTCTTTATTCCAATTTATCCTATCTGGGTTCTATGCTGCGCTAAAATTAATCCAATAACTAAGTTAATGTAGACCATGTTTGATTAAGGCTTAATTGAATCAACAATTTAGCTTTAACCAACATGAAACTTTATTTCTTAATCATTCTTTCATCATAATTCAAATCAATTCTTAGATCTTGTTTTAAGAATAATTTTAAGCTGATCCATTGGTCCTAATCTGAAATCTGAAATCCAAAAATTCAATCTAAGCTGTCCAAAACCCAAAATCTTTCCTTAGTCTAGATCAACAAAATTTTAGGGAATTTGTTTAATCCTTCTGTCTTTTTGAACTTGAATTGGTGTAATTTTCATTAGTTGAATAGATTTGAGTTTACAATTCATTGTTTTTTAATGGTTCACATAATCTCTTTTAAGTACAGATTAGACAAAGGAATTATGATCCCTTAGAATGGATGCGATTACCTAGACCACTCGGAATAGGTCACTTTAATTCCTTCCTATTTATATCCTCATTAAGGATATTTTCTACCTTAAGATCAATAGGTATTTAGATAGGACAAAACATAGGTTTAGGTCAGTTTTTAAAAACAAGGGTACAAGGGTTCAAAGATACAAATATGAGTAGAGGTCTTCTATGAATATTTGTTTGGCCAACTTTTCTTTCGAGTACATTTGAAGTGAATATCTTCTACTTTTCCCTTTCTCTTTTTCAACTCTTTTTTTTTTTTCCTTTTCTAATATTTTTTTTTTGCTTTTATTTCTGAGAAGGAACACTTTTCTTTGTGCTTTTGATTTTTTCACTTCTTTGACTTTGTCATTTTTCTAAACTTTTACTATCATCCCTACTAACTTTTGAAAGATAGGTAATGGATAATTTATTTTTGGTTTTTCTGGGTGAAGGTAAATAGGGCTTTGAAAGAAAAGGCTTACCAAGAGGCTCAAGGGGTCTAACTAGTGGTATAACATGCTAAGTAGGATTATGTTTATGGTATAAAACAAGGATGACCTATATCATTTGCTAGGTTTCTTAAAAGGCTATCAGATTCAATAAATATTCAAGAAAGAAAGTTAGTGCTCCTTTTAATTCTTAGCAATTGACCAAATCAAAGATACTAAGATCTTTCAAATTTGACGTTCAGTGAAGAAATTATGGAATTACATTTATCTCTAAAAAACATGATAGTTTCTCATACTTACTAGGTATATAGATCTCCAATGATTTTCCTCAAGGTCTTTAAGTCATAATCATCTATTAGTCTAAACTTATGTACTGTGTATAAGTGTTTTTTGAGATTTAACTTTCATAAAATACTTTAAGAAATGAATAAAATGTAGAATTAACCATATGCAATTCTATTAAAACTTTTGCAAAACTCAAAAAAATTCAAAGTTCTTTTTTCACAATATAAGAAAACTTAGGGATCTCATGCATATCTACACCCTACAACCTTAACTAAGCATTGTCCCCAATGTTTTGAAATATAGGACACTTATTTGATAAATGAGTGATGTAGAAGAATGAGACTCTAAAAAACCTTGGGTTGCCTTCTAGTGAGCACTAAGTTTAACATCTTCAGCCAGACATGCAATGCCATGATGAATGCAAATTTAATTATGGATGCGGGTGTCATGGACATGCTAAGGTGGGTTTCCTCTAGCAAGGTTTTTTTCTATTTCATGCTTGACCAACTCTAAATAGGAATTCAACCTTTACTCATTGACTTTGGAAATCTCACCATCCTTTTCTATCTCAATGGCCTATGAGGATATAAATTACACATTAAGGTCTAGTCCATCAAGATGGAAGTTTTCTAGGGAATAGATGCAATCTAGAATTATAGAAAAAACCTTCTATGTTGGGGTAAAGGATTTTCTTAAGATATATCTATCATGATTACTCTTCATGTGGTCTTGGTATAGTTTAATGCACAAGCACACAACATACCCTCCAAAGTTTGAACATCCTCTCAAACTATCCATCTATCTATTGACGGAAGGAATTGCTGAAATTTGTAAAGGAACCTACATCCTACTCGACACTGTGCCAAAAGTGAGAAGTAAACTTGTTGTCACATTCTAATTTGATGGCAAATGTTATGCCATGCAGTCTCACTATCTCTTTGATATATAACTTATCCAAACTCCCAAGTTACTACTTCCATCTGATTCGTAGGAAATGAACTAACTTAGTTAGTCATCCCACAATAACCTAAATAGCGTCATGCCAACTAGAATTTTTGGGTAATCCAACCACAAAATCCATGATTATGTGGTCCCACTTCCACTTGGCAAGCTCAAACATCTGCAATAACCTCCCGGTCTCTGGTGCTTGGCCTTCACTTCCTAACAAGTGATGCACCTTGCCACATGATCTGCTATGTCCTTCTTCATTCCCTCCCACCAATAGTGGCTCTTCAAGTCTTGGTACATCTTGGATGAATGGTGAACTTGGAATGAGGTGTTGCCTTTAATATCTTTTGTCTTAGCCAAGTGCTATCTAGCACCACTAATTACTCTCAAAACCTAACACAGCCATTGGGTCCCTTCTCAAAGCCATCTCCATAACAAATGTCTGTGTCTCATCGAATGACTGCTATGCCTACAAAATTTGATCGAGGAATGCTGGGTGAATAGTAATGTTTGAGATAGCACCACTCAACTTCTTGCTTAGGCCATCTAGAGCAACATTTGACTTGCCTATGTGATACTAAGTAGTAATGTTGAAGTCCTTAAGCTACTCCAACCAACGTTTTTGTCTCACATTGAGGTCACTCTACAAGAAAAGATACTTCAATCTCTTATGGTCGGTGAAGACATATTTCTCACCATATCAATAGTTTCTCCATATCTTTAGTGCAAATGCAATGGCGGCTAGCTCTAAGTCATGGGTAGGATAGTTTGGCTCATGCTTCTTGAGCTACCTCAAGGCATATGCAATCACCTTCCCATTCTACATAAAGACACAGCCTAGTCCCTTACTATATGCATCGCTGTGTACCACAAAGCCATTGCTTCCTTTTGGCAAGGACAAGGTGGGTGCTGATGTGAGTTTCTACTTCAACTCCAAGAAGTACTTCTCACACTATTCTATACAAATAAACATCTAATCCTTTCTCATCAAAGTAGTCAAGGGTTATGCAATATGAGAAAAATACTCAATTAATCATCTATAATAACCTGCCAAACCGAAGAAATTATGCACCTCAGTCATGCTCTTAGGCCTCTCCCATTGGTAGACTGCTTTGACCTTTGCTATATCTATAGAAATACCATCCTTGGATTTGATATGTCTAAAGACATGGACCTCATTTAGCCAAAATTCACACTTTGAGAACTTAACATGAAATTGACATGAACTTGGCATACAACTAATGTGCTTATAAAGTACTCAGCACCATCCTCAAGTGCTCTCTATGCTCCTCTATACTATTACAGTAGACAAGGATATCCTTAATAAAAAAAATGATGAAATTTTCAAGATAATCCCTGAATACTCTGTTCATCATATCCATGAAGGCTGTGGGTACATTAGTTAACCCACGTGGCATAACTAAGAACTCGTAGTGCCCATAACGAGTCCTTAAGGGAACATCCTTGTTACATACCCAAAGCTGGTGGTAGCAAGTCCTCAAATCAACCTTGGAGAAAACTTTGGCCAGCTGTAATTGGTCAAACAAGTCATCAATCCTAGGCAAGGGGTATTTGTTCTTCATCATCACCCCATTCAACTACCTGTAATCAATACAAAGCTGTAGGGAACCATCTTTCTTCCTGACAATAACACAGGGGCTCCCCAAGGTGAGACACTTGGGCATATAAAACCCTTATCCAATAACCCTTGAAGCTAACTCTTCAACTCCTTTAGTTCTATGGGTGCCAAGTGGTATGGAACCTTAAAGATGGAGCTACTATAGGCAATAGCTCAGTCATAAACTCCATCTCCCACGTAGGTAGTAAATCTAGCAACTCCTTGAGAAATATACTTGAACGTCCCATACTATATCAATCTCCCCTATTAGAGGTCTAGGGTCCTTCTCTTGAGCCAGTACACTGTCCAAGTACCCCTGATAAACATGCATCACCAAAAGTGTGCTGCCTACATATCTCAGATGATCCCGAAGGCCTCTATGTCTGGACCAAAAGCATCATATGCTTCTTCCTGTAATCCACAATCACTCCCTATTCTAACAAACAATCCACACCCAAGATGACATTGAAGTCAGTCATCTCTAGGATGACCAAATCAGCAGTGAGCCTCCTATCTACCATAACTATGGGGACGTTGTGTAAAAATGTTTGTATAACCACTGACTCAACCACTGGAGTGCTGATCTCTAAGTGAAAATCCAGTCTACTAGTAGGAATGTTGACGCTAAATGCAACATGGCTAGATATGAAAGAACGTGTAGCTTCCACTATAGTACTGAAGGTATGAGCTTGATCAATGGTAAATGTGAAGACTGTCCCCTTACTACTGAGGACTGTGTCCAATCATAGAGGAGAACCCCTCTAAGTTTGTGGGCAATGTCTAACCTAATGGCCCTGTTGACCACATCTAAAGCATCTATTGGTAGCAACGTCACAAGGTTTACTGGGATGGAAGTGCTAGCCTGTCTAACACTTCCCCTAGGCCCCATCTCTCCTCTTGAAATGGGTAATTGTTGGCTTCACATGCTAAGTAGATGCCTTCCTCACAGCAAATTTCCTCTTCTTACTCACAACTATCCTAAAGGTGGGGCCACTGAACTTGCTACTATCCCTTAAAGGATCTTATAACTCTCTATCCAGTATGAAGGTAATCTCCACCACTCTAGCTACAGTAGCAAGCTGGCACGTAAGCATCTGACCCTTCAAATCAAAGTTCAACCCTCTAGCAAACATGTAAGATACCTTTTGTTTGGAACTACAAATGTCAGGTGCAAATCATCGCACAGATACAAAAAGTCTACCTCGCTTTGAGAAACTATCTTTGTGCCCTACACCAGAGTCATGAACTCCAGCTCCATCTTCTCCTGCACATGAGGAGAAAAAATCTCTCTGAAAAAATGATCTTAAAATCGTCCCATGCTATAACATCGCCGTACTTAAAGAAGTTCCTCTAAGAAGTAGGCTACCACATTGCAACCTCTCCCGTCAATACAAAAATGGCCACCACCACGTGTCACTCTGTTGCTATAGCCATGGTTGCAAAAATCCTCTCCAGATTGTAAAGCCAGGACTTAGTTACATCAGGCCCATCCCTACCTAAGAATGTAGGGGCAATCCTCCCAAATCCCTCTAAATGATTGTCACAACTGGTGCATCTAAGGTTGGCTCCCATGTCCTCCTAAGGGCCTCTAAATGCTACCTAACTCTCTAAAGTAGTATCTCAATAATCTCCTCTACCACGTCTCCCTGGGCCCCAACATCTATTTAGGTCCCTGTGGTAGTAGATTTGTCTATGGGAGGTGAAAGATCTGATCTACCTCTCTGGAAGCATGTAAAAATTAACAAAGCACTGATAAGTTTCTAATTCAACTAATTCATTAGGATTTCTAGACTTCACTCCCAAATAGTCGACACTTATGACTAGTGGATCTAGTTGTGAGTAGTAGGGAATGCGCTTAGATACAAAATCTATGGCATCCCAGTTTTTCTAAATACACTTTTGAAAATCATGATAATGCGGTGGATATCCTAGAGAAATATTTATGCAATGAAGTATTTGGAAATCCATAATGTATATGAATAATTTTGTAAATCATCACTCCATACCTAGGGTCACCTATTAAACCTCCATGTATAGTCAAATAGGTTTCAAATGTGAGGGGGTGCAAAAAGTTTACGTGCCACAATATCCATTAGTGACAACAAAATCTACCATCAAAATATCCAATCTTTAAAAGTTCATATACCTTCTCCCATCCAAAATTGAAGTGTCAACATAGCTTATAATTACAGTCATCCACTAGTCCATTAAGAAGTCCCAACTAAAATAAGAAACTCTACTTAGAACCTATGTTTGTATCAGTTAGACATCACTTTCACTTTTCCCTTCTCCCCGATGCTTAGTCTTAATGAACTCTCCCCTAAAAGGTGTTTGTAGGGGGTAATGACAATGCTTAGTTGGAATAGCCCTAACAAGGCCAATTGTAAAAACTAGTAATAGATACATATAGATACATGCTGGCTAGCTAATACATATAAGTACTTCTATATAATGGACTATGTTTTGAATTTTCTTTCTTCATGAAGTTTCCTAAACAGTTATCTTTATGAAACCACACCAATTAAGTGTATATTTAACTTCTAGCTTTTTTTTTAGTTACTTACGTTAAAGCTTTTGCATGTGTGTGAATATAAATGCGCAATGAAATCTGATTTGTCAAACTATATCAATTAAACTATGTGTCAGTAAAAATGCTGTCAATCGGTGAAACATCAATCTCTTAATTGCATCAAATCAGTGTAATGGACTGTGTACTCTTAGGAGCTCCCCCTTTTTTTTTCTCGTATTAGGATATCCTGGTTCAACTCATCAACTAACAACCAAATCGAGTGCTAACTTCTTCCTAGGTAGCATAACCATCCTGCCACAGGCTCTAATCTGACAATTGAGAATGATTGATGTGTCAGCTTACATCCACAATCATAGTAAATCACATCTAGACACTTACGCAACACTAGTGGGGCTACCACTACGCTAAGCAACTATCACCACCCACTGCAACCATTATGGATACCAACATGGTCTAATTTCAAGTTGGCACTCATGGGGTTATGGATTTATCCGAGGAGATGATTTGTGAAGCCTACTCCCACATCAGAACCCTGCATAAGGATGGGTATCTTGTCAAAGGTCAAGGCCCAATCTATACCTCCTATCATAGTACCCTAGGACTTACAAATGCCCGAAGAGTTTAGGATGCAAGTGTTCTTCTGTCCACGCCAAGTAGTTCAATGCATGTAGTATTACCTTTTCACAGTCCATGCTAGGAGCATCCTATGTGCATCCCCAATTCATGTCATTTTTCTTCAAAGATTTTCAATTCATTTATTTAAATTGCTATTCAGTGTTTTCCTTTTTGGTGTTCTTTTATGCATTTCTTTTCAAAATCACGGAACATAGAAACTAAAGTGGAAGTATAGTTTTAGTTGAGTTTTCACCTAATGGATCTATCAATCACTAACTAATCATGCTAGGTGTTCATGAACATGTTTTCTTACTAGTTCAAGTTTATGTATTGTGATGATTGTCCAATTAGCCATGTAAATTTAATTTTTACTTTCATAATCATTTTTGTGATATTTCACATTTAAACATGTTAGTTACTGACGTATAGATTGAATATTACCACAATTTTTTGTTGCTTAATCATAGTATTTGTATGTTGACATCGTAGCATTTTCCATAGTTTGTTCACATAATGAATACATGTTAATGTTGATAACATCCATTCCAATTCATATGGCACATATATATATATATATATATATATATATATATATATATAACATGTTCCATGCCTTTGCATAGCATTCCAAGTTGCCTAGATATGACATTTACCTTGTTACCACTTAAAGTAGTTTATATCATCAGCATGCAATAACAATCTCATATTTTTACATATCATTCAATTAACATAAGCATATCATCATTTCAGGCAATTTGTGGCATCTGTACACTATTGACATAGTCTTTCATGCAACATGAGGTGACTAGTCTTTAAATCATAAGTGCTACTTGGGTAATCTCTTTTACTTCCTTTCTTCAGGGCTTAAGTCTTTGTCATATTGTATCATTTCCACCTTTAGCATGGGTCTCGAGGTTTCTTGTACATAATCTACTACAAGAAAGGTTCATTTGGCAAAGTTATATAGCTTACAAGGTAAGTAGCTTATGTCTCACCTTGGGTGAGACCTATGATCCTAGGTCCAATTTCACTTTATCTAAGTAAGTGAATCATTTGTTTTCAATTAGAACCTTATCATTATTGTGTGCTACAACATTCTCATACTGGCAGTTTCTAGCACACTCCTACAAAATCTTTTGTTTTACAAATTCGTCAACCATCTATGCATCATGGGATTTTATTAATATCATTAGTTCTTTGTACATTCTTAGTACCAAAAGTTTCCTTATGGTCTGATCCCTGTAATGGTGAAAATTACTTTCAAGTCATGTAGTGCCTTAGACACTTTTAGTCATCTTTGCTACTCATGATTCCACCTCTTACAATTATGCTTCAAAGGTCCAGAGATAAGGTGGGTTTTTATGTGACAATTTGGAAGTATCCTTTTACTGTTATGGATTGTAATTAATTTATGAAATACTTGTTCATTTTCCCCCATATTTTCTTTCATCTAAGTCCTCTGTTTCTGGAAATTTTCAATTAACATGTTCTGCATGGTAAGCAGAAACAGTTCCTGTTTGTGGCTATAGATCAAGACAGATTTTGAGAGTTTTTCATCATTAAATCCATTCATTTTCAAGATAACTGATTAATGATAAAAAAACACATAAGAATATTTGGAAAAATTCTTGAATTGGTTGTCCTAAACAATGCATGATTCTAGCCCGATTTCTTGTGCGAACCAGTCCTAGGAAAGGAACCTTTTTATGCCTCTTTCAATTGGTTTCTCTCTTACTCAATTTCATTAACCATCAGCCATTCATTATTCTGGTAATATGCTGCTAGAAACCTAATTAACATATAAAATCCAGTTCCAAAATGAGGAAGCATTGCTTGCAATTGGTGCCATCGTCATGTCTGAAATTGGCATCTTTTTCCACCCCAAATTTCAGAAAGTTTTCAACTATTAACTTACTGTTTCTAGAGTAGTTTCACACTCGAAATCATAGTAAAAATACTTAAGTTCATTAGCTCATGATCAGTCATCAATTTCCCAACATTATGTAAGCAAAAGTAGTCCAACACGTTTCAACCACAGCAGTGTATACCCTCTGTTTTTCATAGCATGTTTCAACAAAAAATTTCCTCTTGTTAGACCATTCAAAGCATCACTCATACATGATAAGATCATGCCATCACATACTAAGACTTCTAGCAAAAATGCTAACTCAAAAATTGTAAAAGAGGAAAGCATTTCTTAGCAATCCATACATCAAACATCAAAACATTTTCAGCAATCCATACAAAAGAAGATTTCAATCCCTTTTCTGTACGGGCCTAAGCATGGCCTAGTTAAGGAAGTTCCTAGTGGACCACTACCTGATGAGATCCCTTGAATGCTGGTTGATTTGTGGAGAATTTCCAACTACCAAACTACTGAAGTCTTCACTCTCTTTGTTCTGTCCAACAGTCCCACTTCCAGCACTCTTAGAAAGGTTTCTTCCTACTCCTTTCCACTCTTCTTTCTTCTACTTTTCTTTCTTCCTTTCCTCTGATCCTTGTGAAGGTCTTCTAAAGGTTTTTCCCAAAGTTTTCTTCAAGGCTTTCTTCATGGTCTTCTCTAGGTTCTCCTAGGATGTATGCATGTAACATTTCAGCCTAGGAAAAGCCTTAAATCACTTCTTTAATCTCCTTTGGTTTACCATGCAAGGGAAGTCCATGATGACATGGGAAAGTTACCAACTTGCACGGGCTTTCTCTTCCCACTTGTCACTCTCCATTTCAAATAATATGTGGCTGTCCCATGCACCTTCTAGCCCCATATGTATGCAACCTGGTTTGGTTATTATGCTTCATCATTGATTAGCTTTCCTAGCTTCCCCAGGTTGAATAGGTTGCATACATAAGCCATGCAGCCTAGGAACTTCCCCGACACAATTCCCATATTATTCCTTTCCATGTTAAGCAATGAGTGCAAATCATGGCTTAGGCCAGCTGCTCCTCATGCAAGTGTGCCTTCCACATTTTTCTCCCCTTCATAATTAGTTCCCCATGCATGGTTTTCAATCACACCCTTTAATATCCTTTACTAAAAAGTACATTTGGACCCCTTGGCCATGCATGTTTATAGTTTCCTATCTTGTATCTATGGTCCTTACTAACCCATGTGTATCATTATCACCTTCTTATCAATGGGTAGGTATTTTATGTGTCCATAAAATATTCTATAGACCTTACACTATATACACCTTCCCATAGGTCCAATTAAACACCTTAGATCTAGATATTATATTGAATAAATTCCCATCCTTACTAAGTTAGACATGCTATCTATTCTCCATCTCTACTTCATATTCAAATCATTTACATCCTATGTATCCTCCAAGTTGTTGGTTTTCCACTTGAAGTTATGATGGACATATGTTACTTGATTTGACTTATCTCATCAAAGGGTTAAAAAAAAAAAAAAAGTACCCCTTTTTTTTTTTTTTGGATAATATAATTGGAGTATAAAGTTTACTATGTGGCAAGTGCACACCTCACCACCTTCTTAGTCTTACATGTACTCTTTCATCACACTCTTACACACCACACCTTCCAACACAGTCTATCACATGCACCAATTCTTCCTTCCACTCATTTGCACATGTTGTCCCTTCTTGCATTCTATCTTTCTTTTCTTTTTGGGATTTGGGAATATAAGGAAAAGGAAAAGATGCCTTGTGCCAATTCTATGGCAACCAAGGATTCCTTCCAATCCTATAGTATGGTTGAGGAGAGAATCAAATCCATCCATAAAGCCATTCAAATTTCTAGCTAAAGGCATTGTGCCAAGAGTCGAAAAACTTCAAGGTAAGTATCTAGTTCTTTTATCATCTCCTAAGGCTAGAATTGGTGAGTCCTAAGCCATGGGCAACTTTCTTTCTCTAGTGAGGCACCTCTTCTGTGGCCACCCTTCCTTAAGATGAATATACCTCTAATCCCCTCTCTACCTCCCTCCTAACTAAAGCCACCCTCTTTTCTAAGAGTATCTAACTAAGGAGGTGAAATTTTTTGTTTTATCTCTTCTACTTCATCTTTTCTTTTTCTTCTTTCAAAGGATGGCGATCTTTTAGGAAAAGTAAGTAGGCACCACTTTTTTGTGTCTTCCCTACTACTTCATTCCTAAGGATCAATGGATTTGGATTTGAACTTGGGGTTAGTAGAATGTTGGGTTAAAGATGAGACAGCATGGTGATAAATCTTGTGTAACTTAGGCTGAAGAAAAGTGTACAAGCTCTTATAGAATAACACAATAAGAGAGCCCTACAGCAGAATTCAAGCACAAAAAAGAAGAAGACATGTAAAGAGCTTAGTTGGGTGACACAACTAAGGACTCCTATAGAAGACACTTCAAAGTATAGTTTACTTGCTTTACGTCTTTTTCTTTATTTTATTTGTTATGTATCAATTCCTTCTAAACAATCCATTAATGAAATAATTGTTTCTTTTATTTTATTAGTCAATTTGCTTTCTTTAGTTGCTTTAGTTTCCTTACTTGGTTATTTTTTTTATTTTAGGGTTTAGATTTCTTTACTTTCTTAATTAATTGTCTTGATTAAAGTAAAAGTAATTTAGGTTTTAATTGACTTCATTTATTAAAGAGCACTTGTAGAATCCACTTGCGTTTGCCACTTCTATACTCTAATAGAACTGTGCACCTATGGTACATTTAAACTTTATATTAATTGTAATACTCTCAATTGTAATTTAATGAAAGTTTTATAGTTGGTTGTTTGTGCTTTGGATGAATATTTTATCTTTTGTTTACATTGTTGGTAGTTAGTGTTATTTGTTAATATTAGTTAGAAAAATGAATGTTTTAGCATTATTTTTTATTATAATAGTAGTTAGCAGTTATGTAATATTAGTTGTAACTTTTCTTATAATATGTTGTTAGACGTAATTTTCATTATAAGTTTGATGTTGAATACGTGTAGCTATATTTCACCCTAGTGTTAGGTGAAACCACACCAATTTTAGGTGTGCTATTGCTTAAGAAATTTTATATTTACAAAAGCTAAAATATCATTTTTAGGAGTAGGAAACTAAATTACATATTTAGTATTATTTTCATAGAAAAGATCATGAATCAACTATAGTTTAGAAAATAAATATGGTAGATTAGTCAATCTAATATATAAAATTCTTAGATAATTTGTGCTCTAAAAAGACAAGTTATGCTTTGAAAAATATACTAATTAGGTGAAACCCTAGGATTAAGAAAATTCACATATTAGGGCTTTTAATAATCATATATTCCATGTTGCTAATTCATTGCAATTTTATTGACATGAGTTGTATAAATCTAATATGCTTGAATTTTGAATATATGTGATTTATTGTGGTGGATTTTGAAACCCTAGGTTTATAAGTACATTAATTTATTCTCTATTAATATTATTAGATTTACCATACTATTTATGATTTATTCATTGGTTAGGTTGACATAGTTTATTCTATATTTAAATTAAAATTTTATAAATTCACAAATTGAGTCCTCATAGTTTTGACCTATTCTTGCGTGTTTAATATTACAATAGATATGTGCACTTGCACTTATTTGTAAAACACATCATTGATGAAGACCAATCAACTCAAAAATCAAATAGCCATAAGTGATGATGAAGATAAATAAGTGAAGATGAAAAGATAGAAGGTAAGTTTCAATAGAAGAGTTGAAGTTGCTTCTTCTCCAAGAGTAGACCATATGACACCAAAATTCAAGATTTAGGTTGCTTTGTGATCCTTGTTCCAATCGAACTGGATAGATTCAGAGTTTATTAATAAGGAGGGACTCAGATGTTAGCAACCACAAAATAAAATTTCCTATTAATGACCCCCTACTAAGGGCAGTGATTTACATGTATCAAATTTAAGACAAGACATTCGAAGTATTTCCTCCTCTCCAAGCAATAACTAAGTTGTTGATCAACATAATGAAGACTCTCATATACTGTGACATATCCAGAATAAAGGATAACTTATTCTAGATTGGTTGAAGACTGAAATGCTTATTGCAACTCAAGAGTTGGTGTTATTTATTAAAAATATAGAGATGAAGCAATTATTGTTGTGTTTCTAAATAATATTTTCCATGTGTGCAAGTGTCTATTGTAGAATAGATTGTGCAAGTTACGACTCGATCCCACAGAGACTCTTCAAATGCTAGAATTTTAAACAAAAAATGAACTTAATGTTCTTTAGCTTAGCCAACAATTTAATGTAGGTGAATAATGCTAACACTAATAATAAATTTGAACTAAACCAAAGAAGTAAAGAATAAAAGTAAAACAAAGATAAACAACTAACTAATAAACTAAAAGAAGAACTTCAATTGATATAAACATGGAATGTTTACAATGAAATGAATACAAGAACATGAAGGAAAGTAAAGAAAATAAAAAATAAAAACTCCCTTAAACGGCTTGAATCACTCACTATAGGAATACTTGGTTGTGTTACTCAACAAGGATCATGACACATCTACTTCAACAAAAATACATTAAGTTAGCACCTACACAATCTTCATCTAGTCAACTTCTTCAACTTGTTAAGGAACTGTCCCATAGGCTAACAAGTGCAAAGGAAGTCACCCAGCATGCCACTACCTGATAAAACATCAACCATACCCAACACATCTTTTAGGAAGGAAATACATTGGCTGCCATAGAAAGAGGTGCAAGTTGTTTCATCCTTTCCAAATGGTTTCCAAAACACAAGTAAGAGGATAGAAGGAGAGGTGGAATGCTTAGGATATATGTTTATCCTCATTAAAACACTAAAGAGTGAGATAGAATGGAGAATGCATAAAACAGAAGGATAAAAAAAAAAAATTGTATGGAAGGATGGTAGAGTAGATGAAGTATGTTAGAAGGAAGGGCGACTAAAGGAGAAAGGTTTTAGAAGGGTGAGGTGTCTAAGGGCTAGAAATGTGAAATTAAGGAGAGAAGATGATGGAAGAGGAGCAAAGTGCAACCAAGATGGACAAATGAGGGGTGTGGAAGAAAGGTAGAAGTGTGCTCCCCTTTGTGGAGGAGAAAGGCTACTAAGGAGAGTCGTCCATAGTCTAAGGTTTTCAAATGCTAATATCCTTTTTGAAGGACTACTAAAATACCATTTAGTAGATTAATATGTTGCAAGTGTGGAGCTTATTTAGCTTGATCCTATTGTGCCCATATTGACTATTGTGCTAAGAATCTAAGATTTGGGAGTGAAGTCCTTGGCGCAGGTTGTGCTGAGGGGTGTAGGGAACAGCACACTCCAATCTAAGGCTCGAGGGCAGTGACCCTAAAAAGTTAGATGGTTTTCTATTTTGTAAAATGGAGGGACAATTTCGTCTTCGCTAAGACATACATATATATATATATATATATATATCTGTGCATATATGCATGTATGTACGTATGTGCATGAACCTTAGGTTCGGTAGAGTGTGGAGAAATGTTCTGTATATTGTGCGGCTATTTTTTTACAATGGAGATAGTGAAATTCATAAAGACTATAGACGTACCTCAATTCAGAGGCAGCCCCCCCCGGACACACACACATGGAAGCTTATGAATTCCATAGACAAGATCGTCTCTAAATTTGCCTCTAGGATCATCATGTCTGAGCATGTTTATCAATTGGCAAATAGGGGCAGCCCAGTGTATGAAGCTTTCGTATATGCAGAGGTTGAGGAAGAGGTAGACCACAAAGGTCTATAGTATGCAGCCTTATTTTGCATTTTTGCAAGAGACCATTTCACACCTTGAAACCATGACCTCAAGGTCACATGTCAACAACTTTACCATTGCACCAAGGCTCCCCTTCTTATCGATAGGCTAATGACATGACCAAAATATCTCTAAAGAAGGGGTGCACATAGACATGCTTAGGACTCAAAGCCTTAAAACTCAAGAAATAGGCTGAGAATACTTTTCTTTTGTGATGCTATCTTGTTTTATGCAATTCTAGCTACTATTGTTTCCTGTGTTTGGATGTCTAACTTGGTTTCCATTGTTTGGTTTGTGGTCTGGGAGGCGTTCGCTTTGATTTCTTTACACCATCTATCTTTAGCAGACATGTTTTTCTTCCTACTAGTAATTGTAACCAGGTTTATGGTTCAAGTGCATATGCCCTATCCTCTACATGAGTAAACTTAGCTATTGGGTTCTTCATGTATTTGGACACTCTTACCTACGTACATTAACGGTGGTCATTATGATTTTTTTCTACTTGTTAGGTTATGTTTTTGATCTCTTTATTCAAACCTTGTCACTTTTCTAACCCTATGGAAAAGAAAAAAGAAAAAAAGGAAATGATAAGGAGTATAATGAATAGTTTCTCGATACGAAGCTACTCGCCATGTCACCTTCACCCTTACAAACTAACACATTGTTGATAAATATCATGGTAAGGAATATGACACATAAAGGTGTAATCATGCCAAAGTCAAGATCCAATCAGATCACATTCATTTCATATTCTGACAATATTTGGATCCTAATCAGATCTCTGTCAGGATACTATGCTTATGTCTCGATTTGTTCGAACCAACACACGAATTCTTGAGACTATAATTTTCCATCCTTGTCTAGGATCAATTGGACTATTATTAGGATCAATTGGATTGTCATTAATGGCCCTAAGAAATATCCATGGTAGACCTTTTGAAATTGGATGGTCCAGATCAGCCATTTTCCTATCATATTTACAATAGTTAGCGGATTATCAGAGCCTTCCCTTAATTGGAAGAGTAAAAGGCCTCTCATCAATGTCCACATGTAGCATCAGAGTAGTTGCTTCTGAGAAGCAAACAAGAGTATTTATTACAAATGTGGAGCCTAATTGGCTTGATCCTGTTATGCTTATATTAAATAATTATTCTGCATTATATGTGTGTGTGTGTGTGTGTGTGTGTGTGTGTGTGTGTGTGTGTGTGTGACCTTAGAGAGAAGGGGAGCCTTGACACAATAGTAGAGTTGTCATTGTGTGACCTTAAGATCAAGGGTTCGAGGCATGGAAATAGCCTCTTGCAAAAAAGCAAGGCAAGGCTACATATTATAGACCCTTGTGGTCTACTCCTTCCATGAACCCCACATGCATGGAAGCTTCATGCTCTGAGCTTCCCTTTTATTTTTTATTTGTATAACCCTAGACGTTTTTGTAGGATGGAGAATCTTTTGTATCTCGTGATGGTTATTTTTTTACCATGGAGATAGTGAAGTTGGTGTGAGTTTGTGAATGCACCTAAATTCAAATAGAACCATGTAAATATGTATGTTTAGTGTTTTTAATCTTTTCCAACAATTGACATTAGTGCCCTAGGTTCGAGTAAGAGCAATGTTCGAAGAAAGGAAAGTGCGAATTGAGAAGTTTAATGGAGTGAACTTTGGATTCCGAAAGATGCAATTAGATTACTTTCATTAGAATGATCTTTATCTTCTTCTTAGGGAAAATTTGAAGAAAATAAAGAAGATGATTGATGACAAATGAGAAGTGCTTGTAGAAAAGCCCTATGTATAATTTGCCCAATCCTTATGCATTGATAGCGTTCAATATCTCCAAAGAAAAAATGACAAAAGATTTGATGACTGCTTTATCTAAGATGTTCAAAAAGCCCTCAATATCAAATAAGGTACTTTTAGTGAAGAAATTGTTCAATATAAAGGTAGTTGAAAATGAAAATATTGCAAAGCATCTAAACATCTTCAACATTACTATTGACCAATTGAAATCAGTCAATACTAATTTTGAAGATAAAGTGTAATATTCCAAAATCTTGTACCATTTTTTAGATTAATAAAAAATTTAAATTTATACAAAATAAGAGAAATTAAATTTTCAAAAAACTCAATAATTTGATAATGAGACCTCTATAGATGGACAGGGCTACGAGAGCTATCCAATAATACTAAGATAGCTAGAATCTCATGGTAGAGATCTAAATAATAAGCAAAATATGATTATACATTAATATTGAAACCCCTTTTCAAATTAGAGCCTAGAATGTTGGGTTAGTAGGACCCACCTTTGTATCATGACTAGGTAACTAAGAGAAATCTAAAAGTTTTGGAAACAAGTGGAAGATGCCTTAGCTATATCAAGATATTTAGTAATTAGGAAAGAGTATGGCTTGTTTAGACATGGAATTAGGAAAGCTATTTTGGAAGGATAAAAACATGTTTTGAATGGAATTAGATGATTGATTTGACTTAGTTGACTAGTTACAAAAAAATATGTTTTAGTTAAGAGGAAAAACATGTTATTTAATAAGATGCCTTTAGAGAATTGTGAGCATCTTACAGCTAGGAAACATCTTAGGAAAAGATGTTCTTTCCCAAGATGAGTGAAAAATGTGAATTAGAAAGGGAGGTTAAGTTATAAAGTGGAGAGAAATTAAACTATATTAGGAAACTTGATTAGCTAAAACAATGAAGCATGCATTTATACTTAAAAACATGTTAAAAATGTAGACGCTAGAGGTGTAGTAGTTGGAGTAAAGTTAGGAAAGATACTAGAGATTAAATAGGGAAACCAATGACATCTATTTAAGGGGGATGCCTGAGGTTAAAAGAGAAGAAAGAAAAATGTGAAAAGAAAGAGAAAGAAAGAAGAAGAAGCTAAGGAGGAAAATGCAACAAAGATGCTAGAGATTCTATCAATCAAGGTAGGTATTCTAGGACAACTAATTTTTCATTCTATTTGTGAGATTTAAATCTAATTCAATTTACATTTTGACTAATCCTTAGATAGTCAATGGTCATGGTTGTTTGATCGTTATGCATACTGGGTGATCATGTCGCAATTTACAAATGAAACACCATTTCTATTATAGCATGCTAGATAGTTGATTTAAAGTATACTATTGTTCCTTGAATTGATATTTTTGAATTTCTATATGAGTATCAGATGAATTATTAGACAAATCCAAGAGGTATACTTTGATTTGATTTTGTTCTTAAATGGATTTTACATCCTATAATTGTATGGCTTTTATTAAGAGTCATACATGTTCTAACTTTGTTTCTTTTGTTTAGAAATTTATGATTTTTTGAGTTCATCTAAGGCTTTGATGAATAGTGGTTTATCTAAAACTATGTCCTTATAAAAGACTGATATTGAGTTGCAAAAGGCTTATGAGAAGAACCATCTTAGTATATACTATTTTCCTTAGCTTTCAGCATGTTTTTTTCAAGTTTTCATCATTGCATAAAAGTGCACATTTTATCATAAGTGTATAATCAAGTAAAACACAAGTTTTTGGTCATTCAAAAGAGTGATTAGAGGAACTGTTTTCTACATGCCAAACATGTGCATGGATGGACGATTTTCCTTTATATGTTTTCAAAGATACTTGAAAACACTAATCTTTATCATGAGTTGTTAAACTAAATGATGCATGGAAAGTATAGTTTTTAGAGTTCAAATAATGCTCTAAAAAATACAGTTTTTGACCTATAAAACAGGAACAAAAAATTACTATTTTGTATTTATAAATTGAGCATGAAAATTATGGTTTTGGTGGTTAAGATGCATACCTAAAAGAGTGATTTAGCAACATAAAGATAATTGAAAATTAAAGTTTTAGAAATTTACAAAGGAGATGTTTTGCAAAAGTGTTTTGAAAGGTTTCATATGCCTAATAATATAGTGAGATTTTAGTTTTTGAAAAGGACACTAAGTGTATTGGTTTTGGCCTAAGAGGATACCTTAAAATATCATTTTTTGAAGTGAATTTCTAATGATGCCTCAATGCATGGTTTTATGCTTGAAAGAATCTATCATATATTATTTATTTTGGTGAGATATTGAGATGAAATACATAGGGTATAGTAATACCCGGTATATATGTTTTAGAAAGCCTTATATACTTGGTGGGAGCTATATTGGGAGGTAGTATAGGTTGGTCCCCTGACCTCCAACCACAAGAAGTCATAGGTACCCAACACCTAAAGAGACACTAGTGTTTCAAGACTAAGTAAGGTGATCATTGCACCCTTTCAAGTATATTAGTATGCCTCTTTATGGGAAAGGCAGTAGTTCTCTCAGATACTAAATGGCATACTATCCAACCAAGCTATTCGTGAGCATAACATGGTCTCATTATATTTTGGATTTGACTCTTGGGGAGCTGGATGATGGTTTTAAGCTAGAATCATGTAGTCCCTAGATGAGTACTCATGAGTAATTGACAGATGTATTTGCCAAGATGCCAACTGCATGAGATATTGTTGTTAGTTTGAGAGTACTAATGTTATGGTTTCATCAAACTACTACTTTAAGATATGATAATCTTAGTTTACTTGAGTTATCAAGTGTGGTTATTCTCTTATATAATTAGAGATATGAAAATGCATGTGAATGATTGTGATGCATTGCATGGTACAACTAAGATAAGTTAGTCATGTGATTTTATTTTATGAGAAAACATGTTTATAAGTCATGTATGATGTCGGCTGGCATTTTCAATTTTATAATCTTAGTTTATCTACTGCATATTATCATATACTTAACCTACAATAATGATGCAATTGATATTGAAAAGCAAAGAGTGAGGAATGAAGGACCTTAGAGATTCATTTAGTAGATAAACATCAGGAGATTCTGTGTTAGAGTTTATTTATTTATTTATTTCAAAGTTGACTATTAATGTAAAATGCCACAATATGCCAAACTTTTATACACTTGATATTTACATTAGCAATTGGGTTGTGGCTAATACTTCTTAGGAATTATGTATATAGAACTTGAGACACTCATATGTGAATCTACATTTACAAAAGTACAAGTGTTGTTGAAAAACACTCGGAGTTCTTAGAAAATAGTTTTTCAAAAAAAAAGTGCTTTCCTATGTTTTGTTTTATAAATGAATCTAGGAATTGATCCCCACTTTGAAAAAGTTCTTTCCTAGGTCTTTACCTAAAGTTTGTGCCTTATTACTTCTGCTAGGATTACCAGATAGTTGGGATGACTTGGTATGACAATAAACAACTCAAGTGGATTTGGGAAATAACAATGTGGATGTTATGAGTGTTCTCCTCAGTGAGGAATCACACAAAAAATTCATGGGATCCTCATGTGACGCAAGGTCATACAAGGTCATCAAAGAGGGAAACAAGAGTCATTGGAGATCAAAGTTTAGAAACAACAAAACTAACACAAGGAAAAGATGAAGCTCACTGGAATTGCAACTAGAATGGTCATCTAAAATGGGATTATAGAACTACAAAGAAGCAGTTAGAGTATAGAAATTAGTAAAGTACATCCTTGATAAATATAATTGATGATAATTATTCTGATGCTTTAATTCTTTCATTGAATGGTCATAATGATTTGTGGATAGTAGAGTTTGGTGCATCATTTTATGCCACTTCACTTCAGGATGCTCTTTATAATAATGTGAAAGGGAATTTTTGAAAAAGTTTGTTTCGATGATGATGAAACATGTGGCATTGTTGAAAAAAGAAATGTCCAAATAAACTTAATAAATGGAACATTTCTACAATTGAAGGATGTTAGACATGCCCCTAAGTTGAAGAGATATGATCTCTATTGACCAACTTGTAGAGTCTAGACTTGAGACCATGTATACCAATGACTCTTGAAAGGTGTCAAAATCAGCAATGATAATATCATATGGTAAGAAAGAAGGGACTCTATATGTGACCTCTAGTAGAAACAACTTGATTGATGTAACATCTTCAAAAGTAGGTAAGAGCACATGAAATCACAAACTTGGCAATATGAGAGAAGGAAAGATGAAGTTATGCATACAAAAAGGAAATTATTAGGTTTGAAATCTATGGACCTTGACTTTTGTGAAGATTATGCTTGTAGGAAATAGAAGAAGGTGAGTTTCTCAAAAGGTTAAAAGGACTCCAAAGTTGTAGAAACTAGAATTGGTCCATACTGATATAAGGGGGCAGACTCAAGTACCTTCTCTTGGTGGGTCAATTTATTAAATTACATTCATAGATGATGCTAGTCAAAAAACTTGTGTTTATTTTTTACAAAATAAGTTAAATGTATATTGATATTTTCAAAAAATGGAAAACTTTAGTTGAGAATAAAATAAGAACAAAGGTTTGAGGAGTATTGTGCTATTAATGGAATCTAAAGAGTGAACATGGATTTTCAGAACTTCATAGCAAAATGGGGTTGTATAGAGCATGAATAGAATTATTATAGAACATGTTAGAAGTATGAGAATACATGCTGGATTACCTAAACAATTTTATCAAATTGCCTAAATAGTTTTGAACAAATGCTATGAATACTGCTATCTATTTGATTAATATAAGGCTTTTTGTTCCATTGAACTGTAAGATCTCAAAGGAGACATGGACTATAAAGAGGTAAACCTTTCCTACTAAAGAGTTTCTAGTTGTATCTTTCATGTGCACATTGATTCAAAAAATAGAAGAAAACTTGATCCTGAGTCTAGAAAGTGTATATTCATATTGTTTGAATGATTTTGGGTTTCAATTTTGGGATGTTGAATATAGAAAATTGTTAGAAGTTAGAACATTGTGTTCAATGCGGATATTATATATAAAGACATGTTGAATGAAAAGAAAGAAAAAGATTATAGCATTCATAGTATGTACAGCTTAAAGTTAGCTTTAGGAAGGTTGTTATGACCCCTCATAATGCTAATGTAGAGACTAAACCTTCAACAAAACTAGTTGCATTGAAAAAGGACCCAAGACAAATAAAAGCCACGATTCATAACTCTCCTTCACTCCATTACACATTATTTACCAATGATGAACCAAAATTTTTAGAGAAGCCTTGCAGGTGGAAGCCAAGGATAAGAAAAGTTAGCAATGAAAGATGAGATGGACTTTTTATGGTTAAATCAAACATGATATTTGGTTGAGCTACACAAAGGAAAGAAAGCCTTGCTAATAAGTGGGTCTATGGACTGAAGGAAGACCATAATAGCTCAAAGAGGTACAAGGCTAGAATGGTTGTAAAAGGAGTTCATCAAAAGGAAGGTATTGACTTTACTGAAAATTTCTCATAAGTGATTAAAATATCTACTATTAGATCAATTCTAAGCATAGTAACTATAGACGACTGCATTTTGTGCAGTTAGATATGAAAATTACTTTCCTTCATGGAGAACTAGAAGAAAACATCTACTTGTAGTAACCACAAGGCTGGGAAGGAGAATCCATTATGCAGACTCATAAAAAGTCTAGTTTGAAACATGCCTTAAGATAGGAGTACTTAAATTTGATAATTTCATGTCTAATAATGCTTTTATTAGATGTCATGCTGACCATTGCTATTACTTTAAGAGATTTGTAGACTTATATATTATTCTTCTAATATTGTATGTGTATTATAGGATCAAGCATGCATGAGATTTCAAAATCTAAAGCACCAACTAGCTAAGCAATTCTCAATCAAGGACATTGTTCTAGCAAAAAAAAATAAATAATTCTTTGAGGTGTTGATTAGTAGGGACAAAATAAGTAAGAAATTAGGGCTATTACATGCTGAATTCAAGGTTCAAAATGGTGGATGCTAAGCTCGTAAACATTTGTTTGGTAGGTTGTTCAAAGAAAGATGAGACACCAACATGAGAAGATCATGAATATATGTCTAAAGTTTCCTATGCATTAGCTATTGATAGTTTAAAGTATGTAATGGTTGTACAAGACCAAGTATTGTTCAAAGCAATGAAGTTATTAGTAAATTTATGAGCAATACTAAAAAGGAACACTAGAGCAAAATAAAGTATATTTTAAGGTATCTGAGAGGTAGTTTAGATACGTTATGGTACAAAAGATCATATATCACTTTACAAGGATATGAAGATGTTGATATGGTTATAGACCTTGATGGCAGAAGAGTATGCTGTAGCAACAAAAGTGAGTAAAGAAATAATTTGGCTATAAGGTCCCTTGGTGGAGTTGGGAAAGATGTAAAAGAACTGTATTTTATACAATGTTAGTCAAAATATGATTCATCTGATAAGGAACTCAGCTTTTCATTACAAGATGAAGCATATTGATAAAAGCCATCATTTCATAAAATCATATTTGGAATAAAGTATATTTTCTATGAAGAAGATATGTACACGTGAAAATCCTAGAGAAATGTTGATCACGATGATCACAATACACAAATTGAAGATATTGTCAACTTCTATAAGTCTTTAAAATTGAAGATAAGAAGAACTCACATCAAGTTTCACCTTAATGCAAAAGTTGCACCATTTATAGAGGATGGAAGTAGGGCTGCTTACAATCAGTCTTCAAATGGGAGATTGTTGTGAGTGTAGAGCCTAATTGGCTTGATCTTGTTGTGCTTGTGTTGAATTATGTTGTGTAACATACTAGGGGACCATGGGGGACAGAGTGCCTAGCATGGGGCTTTTTGTAATATAGGTGGCAACTGTGTCTTTTGATAGCATGCATGCATACATACATACATATAGGATTCTGTAGGGTGGAGAACTCTTCTTTATCTTGTGGTGACTATTTTCTAACTGTGAAAGTAGTAAAACTAGTGTGTGTTTGTGGATGTACCTTGATTCAAAGGAAACCAATTAAATCTATGTTTCATGCTTTTTATCTTTGCATCTTCTTAAAAGTATCAAGTTAGGATCCAAATATCTACTTTACGACATTTGAGAATGCCAAGTTAAGAATCAAACCACAAAAAGGACAACAATCGATTGGGAGCCACCTACAAGTGTTTGATCCTTTCAAAATCATCTTTACAACAATGTTACAAGCGGGTCTGATTCTAAAATGGTTCCTTCCTTTCATCCTGAGCAATCAAAATTTCCAAAAGAGAACTGTTAGAATAAAATCCTTAGACGTAAAGAGATCAACTGAAACTCGTCCAATCACAAGATAACATCTATGCAGTACAATTTTTATATAAATGAAGAAGGTGCTTCCGCTATTACAAACATATCTGATTTGATAGTGGGATCCGCAATGTCGGAAGGAGAAACATCGGGGCAGAGGGACTGGGCCGTCGATATCGAAGAGGAGCATCCTTTAGAGGAGGAGCAACTATGGGAGAAGCATTCAATTTACAAGGTACCCACTGGCCTAAAACATATCAACGATAAGGCATACATGCCCCAAGTCGTTTCCTTTGGGCCCTACCACCATGGAGAATCGGATCTGATGCCTATGGAAGGTCATAAGCGTCGATCGCGTCTTCGTTTTCTTAAGCGAACAGGGCAAACGATTGGAGATTATGTGAATGCCATGGAGAAAGTGGTGCAGCAATTGATGGATTCTTATGAACAATTGGATGAACATTGGAAAGATACCAAAAGGTTCGTGCAATTGATGATTCTGGATGGGTGTTTCATGCTTGAGGTTATGAGGGTCTACAATTCCGAACATTCAATGGGCTATGCCCCCAAAGATCCGATCTTCAGTTCACACGGGAAAATTTACGTCATGCCCCATATCAAAAGGGACATGTTGATGATTGAAAACCAGATTCCTCTATTGGTTCTGCAGAAGTTGGTAGCTATTGAAAAGGGAAGTCCCCAGGTAAGATTTGCTATTCGTATTTTCTGATGTAGCATATTTGCAAGACTCGATGTGAACTGCAGATGGTCTAATCTCTCATTGTCTGAAAGATCCATCCCGTTCAATGTATTTGCCCTGTCCCAAGTTACTAAAACTCTCATTCAACGGGTACACGTAAGGTGGGCCTTCTCCCCTAAGATGGGGCCTACTAAAACATCTCATTCTTTGATTGGGAAAGCATTAGAATAACATTTAGATAAACTCATCCATAGAGATATTACTCCTTTCCCGTTTGGCCGTAAAACTTCCGGTAGGAAATTTGCTAGTAGACTCCCGACAGGTGCTTGCGACAAATCGATACACCTTTTTTAACCTGCATGATGAAATTATTTTAAAAGTCCAAGCCGTTCATCATGCTGAGGATGTATTAGATAGATCAGATACTGAGGATGTATTAGATAGATCAGATACAAAATTTTACGCTCACTGAATTCTATAGCTTATGTTTCTTTCAGTTAGAAATTTAGACCATCTAATTTTTTTACTTTCTTGAAGCACTAAAACAAATGGTGAGGATCATCTCAATGCATTGATTTTCAACTGATTTCTATTTTTGTACAACCAACATGACGTAGGACTTGGATCTTTTAAAATTTTCATCATGCCTGTAGCAAAGGGGCATTGATTTCTTTATGTGAAACTACCAGGTGGAAAATCATTATTGGCAAATAATCATGGGGCTAACTTGCATGGGGATAGCAGTCCATGAATTTGTAATCAATATTTGATTCTTGTCTAACATGATGCAGAACGAGTACATAAACAGCCTCGTAGAGAAGTTTTTCTTCCTTACCTCACCTGCCCTTGGCCCATTCCTACATGTTTTAGACATGGTCAGAAAGAGCGCGATTCAAGGAGGTCCTCCACAGGTCAAATCACCGCCAAAACAGAGCACGGCCGAGATAATCCGATCAGCAATGGAGCTCCACGAATCATATTTGCGAGAAGCCCAACACAGTCTTAGTGACATCACATTCGAAGGCGGCGTCCTCCGTCTCCCATCAATCACGATCGCTGACATCACTGAGTACCGATTCCTCAATCAGATGGCGTTCGAGCGACTTCATGTAGGTGCCGGAAATGAAGTGACTTCCTACGTCTTTTTCATGGATAACATCATTGATTCGGCTAAAGATGTTAGCTTCCTCCATTCCAAAGGGCTCATTCAGAATGCAATAGGAAGCGACAAGGCTGTGGCCAATACCTTTAATGGGCTTTCCAAGGAGACCGCACTTGACCCTGATAGCAGTCTAAAAGATGTTCATGAAAAGGTTAATAAGTACTGCAAGAAGAAATGGAACGTGTGGCGGGCCATCTCATTCATACATACTTCAGGAGCCCATGGGCTTTACTCTCCCTTCTAGCCTGTCTTTCTTTTGTGCCTTACTGTGGCCCAGACACTTTACAGCATTCTTTCTTACTATAATAATGGGTCTTCCCCTCCACCCCTTCCTTCTTTCCACTCTTGATTTCTTTCTTATAATGCTCTCTGGGCTTTACACTACCTTCTTGCAGCTGTGTTTCTTTTGGGCCTTACTGTGGCCAGACTCTTTACCACATTCTTCCTTGCTATAACAATTGGTGTTCCTCCCCACCCAGAACTCCATCCCATCCTTGATTTTTTCTTTGAAGGTTCTCTGGTGTCATTTCATCATATATCTCTCGTTTGTTTATTTTTCTTCCGGGTTTATTTTCTTCTATCTGTTGCTTTTTCTCTCTTATGAAAGTGTACTGGTTTGGATATTGTTTGAATAAGTTTGAAGTATTAACTAGCGAGATGACTGGGCGATGGCCAAGATTAGAATGCCAAACAAGGACGTAAGAATACTAAAAGAGTCGTACTATAATTGCTCAAAACAAGTATAAACTTTTCCTATGGGCTGTTAATTAGAAGAATGAATAGGAGGCTGGGTCCCTAGCATAGAATATTGGGGGTTGATCGATAAAGAGATAAAAATTCAGGAATTAAGTTATTTGCAGATAGTGAATTTTTGCACCTGTTAGCTGTAGACATAAAACATTCAAACCTCAGATCTAGTACCCCATGTTATGAGTGAACCATGAACCCAAATTCAAGCCCGCCCACCCAATTGAAAAGCTATAAATTTGATTTATGTCTCATAAATGGAGGGTTAGAAATAAAAGAGAAACAATGATCAATTTTCATTAGTAAAACCTCACAAATCAAAGGCTTGGAATTGTCAAATCAGTAAAAACTTGTGCATATAGCTAATCAGCCTAGAGAGAGAGAGAGAGAGAGAGTAGAGAGTTGTATTGCTTTCAAAGTAAGTTATGCAAAATAGAGTGTGTATAGATGATGTCCATAGAAGCTTCTTTTGGAAGCTGTTCATCAAGTTCAACTTCCAAAAATTAGGTAACCACAAGAATTCAATGTACTTTTATGATCTTAGCTGCTTTCTTTTGGTCTTTGAAAAAATTAATGAAAATGGATGGTTGTGATCTTCAACACAAGGAAACATGACTTAAAGGTATCCAATGGGCATGGAACTTGGTTCTAGCTTATCTAAGCTATTTTGAACATGATGAATGGCTTAAGTATACAAAAAATTATCACTATGAGTTAAAAAAATTTCTAGAGCATGAACTCATAACATGAGGGAATAACTTGTGCATGTGAAAGTAGAATGTGGGACCATGTTTTGATGATTTGAACCTTTCATTCGCTAAACCTTGACTTAGATAAGATAAATTCTTAGCCATGTGATAATCCTAGCCCTATAATTGCTCAAGAATCTTGTCCTCCAATAACAATCTCTTAAGAATTTATATTGGCATCTGTTGATTTTGCTATAGGTCTAATGGGGAAGAGTCCTACAACCCTTTTCAATGCAAAGTTTCATGATAAATGAGTACAATCTTCTAAGGTAGTAATGAGAGGCTTAGAGATGTGAACACATTAGTATAGACATGGATTAGTTGGAAATCATTAGACAATTTACAAGGATTCCAATAGCGTGTTAATTCTAATTCATGGATAGTATGTTGGAAATCTTTAGACAAATGGGGAAGTCATCCAAAGGCATTGGTACCTTTTTTTTTTATTATCATTATTCATTCAAACATATGTTTAAAAACTATAGTTTTAAACAACAAAATCTAGAAAATAATCATGGCAAGGAATAAAATACAACCTATCTTGAGAAACAATTTGAGCATCCATAATCTGTCTTCTTTACAATTTCTTGAGCATCCATAATCTATCTTCTTTTTTAATTAGTTGAGCATCTAATTTGAGAAAGAAGGCTTGAGGTTTGTGTATGAAAAAGTTTTATCTTAACACACACACACACACACACACACACACACACACACACACACACACACACACACACACACACACACACACACACACACACATAAAACTAGTATGAATTACTCGACTTAGTAGCAAATCGAGTCAATATCAAGTCCATCCATTGCCAAAAAAAAGAAAACACAATTTGGGTTGAGATATGAACACATGAACTCTCAAACAATGACAATACATCCTAAACAAATTCCATCGAGCTTATACGGGCACATACATTAAAAATGGTAAATATATGTAGTTATATGTGTAATATTATTTTAAAACTTCTTGGAGTACTTTTGAGTGACCCCAAGTGGCTTTAAGTTGACTTAACTTGCATAACTTTTGAGTCAAGTTGAATATTTGAGTTTTTAAACTATAGTTGCTCGAGGAAATCTTTATACTTTATATGCTCTATTGAAAAGGCAATTAACATGTAGTAGCCACTCATCATTTTGTCACTTGTTAACAATTTGATTTCTTCTAATAAAAGTGAATTTATGGCATCAAAGTAGTGGATGGCACCATAAAAGATCCATTATATAGCCTCATTCTACATTAATTAAGTCCAAAAGGAACTAGAAAATGAGATTAGGATTGTTAGAAATTATTTGTCAATTGTTAAGAATAATATGCAAAGAGTCTAATTTTAAAGCCTTGATACCAATTTTGTTTAATAAACTATATCAATGTGTTAATCAAGATTTAACAACTCAACATAACCAAAAAATTGTTATATTTTAGGTGAGCATAGAAAATGAAGTTTACTTGCACTCATAGTCTCAAAAGTCTCTGAATAATTGAAACTTTTTTGAAGGCATTCTAACCTTTTTATCTCCCTATTTCTAACTGAATCATTCAAAATATATTAATTAAATTCAATAATAATTCTTCAAATTAAACATAAATTTATAAAATAAAAATATATTTTGCAAATGACTTCTTAAATTAAAAATGTTTATTATAAATCTAGTTAAAATCTATATAAAAAAATCAAATTATCATCATAATCATGCTTCATTTTTTGAACAATTTTTAGGAATTTTATAATTTTTTTAATGATATTTAACTAATTTAGTCAAGAATTTAAACTCATGACTGTGCTTGCATGTTTAGGGGGTTAACCACAATTATTGTTAAAAGCTTAATAGAACGAGAGCAAGGAAGATGTAAGAATGTGAAGCGTCATCCTAAAAACCTAGGATGAAAATCTTTAGTAGGTCTATTTAATGGTTATGATGACAAATGAGCTTCATGTGGAAGCAATTTTCTTGGAACAAATAGTGGCTAAGCAATTAAGATACTAAAATCTAAGAAAAGTTCAACGATCTCCTAATCCTTCTACTATTGATAACCTGCTCCTTGACCACCCCAAAGAAGAGCTTACCCACATTAACAAACAAGGAAGGGGTTATTATTATAAGTGAAAAGGTGTTGCAAATGAAATGGACTATAGAGATTAGATGAAACTTGCTTTTGCAATATATATGGAGTTAAAATACGCTTTGAGATCCATCTCTTAATGCATTTCCATGAAATTGGTTAACCCGCCTGATTTGAAAATCAAAAGGAATCAAGTAAGGATAAAATAATCTATGATTCTTTGAATGATAGTCTCCTCTAGTGATGCATGTTTCTTTTGGATGTACACATCTACATCTTAGTGAATCTTGTTGTCATGTCTTCTATTAGAATAATCCTCTTAGAACCAAAAGACCAGTCCAAAACTTTGTAATTTACTCACAAAGTGAATTGGTGAGTACTAGAAGAAGCTTAAGACTACAAAAGCACTAGCAAAAACTTTTCAAAATTAAAATAAAAATTGCACCTAAAATTTTCTTATGAACTTAGTCTTTCTTTATAACTCTATTTTTCAAGAGAATATACCACAATGATCAAGACAATGTGAAAACCTTAGATGTTTAGTACTTCTAACTAGAGAGGGTATACTGATGACGAGACAATCTGGTAGGAATATGGTTCCCAGTAAGAACAAGACGATTGAGAACTAGTAGTCAATTAGTGACAATTTAAAAATGGGTGCACAAAGAATTAGGATGATGAAGGGACTCATATATTGCTACCTCATATTTCCATTCTAAATAATAAGTTCAAATGAAAAGAAAGAGATTCTCTCAAGATACTTTTAGAGCAAATTTCCTAAGAAATAGTGGACAATAGCATGTAGAGAGACAAATAGATAGGTAGAGAGAGCAAGAATGGAAAGTTTGGACCCCAATTTTATTCTATTTTGTATGGTAAAATGAAATGATTCATTAGTTTCCTTCGGAATAGAACATAAGGGCACAAAATTATACAAGTAAGCCTTTGAGTCACATATTACTGTCAATATCTCAAAAATCATTTACAATGGATGATCTTAACTCTTGGGTCATAAAAAATAATTCGGCTTACACAAGCATGGCATCTTTCCCCAACCCTTGTCATTTTGATGATCAATAGCTCCATCCCTCCAATACTTAGTAAGGCCAATTCTGCTTCAAGTCCCATTGATAGCTTAGGTAGGCCCTCTTGGTGGTTTAGTAAGTCATTTGGAGATTAGGACTAAGGGCTTTTTGCAATATTTTTGAAATATATGATTAGAAAATATCAACCAAAAAACAACATAAATCAACAACCTTCTATCTATGTGGTTGATATAAAGTAGGCACCTACCCTACTTATATTAGCTTGTAGGTTTGAGGTTGGCACCAAGTATAAAAGAATGAGGAGATTTGTATGAATAGTATACTTGTGGGTTCTTCACATGCGAAAAAGAATAAGAAGAAAAATAAGTAAAAGAAACTAAGAAGCATAAATGTGAAGAACAAATATTCCCTATGAAAGTGCTAGATCTTGCACCAATGCCTTCTAATTAGTGGTGTTGGGAGGAGTATCACTTGGGTGACCATGATTTGATTGTGCATGGGTGTTTGCCTGCCTAACTTTAAAAAAGATGTTGGATCTTTTCTTTATAGGGAACCCAAATACTACTTAGGAGTTAGGTTTCAAAAAGAAGAAATTAGATCAAATAAGGCTACACAAAAGTGAATAAGTTTTGCACTTAATAAGAAAAGATACTATGTTTAACCATTGCCAAGAATTCATGTAGATAAGTGAAAGAGCACATATGCGGTATATCCTAGCTATTGAATAGTATCACAAAAATCTTCTCTATTGATGCTATGAACTCTCTAATTGGTTTATATTTTTTGTCAACTATTGCTATTTGAAAATTTTGACCTTTCCATATGAGTAGTAGCTATAAATCTATGCTCCTAACCATAATTACAAATTTTGGATTCCAAAAAAGAAAGAAAAATATAGAGTTGAAAAACTTGTAAAAGTGACTAAGAAAAATTTATTAGATAATTATAAAATAGAAAACCTAGGTAATTATAGGCTATTCCAAAGAGAATAATTTGTAGGCTCTTCTCATAGATATATAGGCAGAGTCTAAGAGATGTAGCTATTCATCATTTAGGCACTACATCAAATAACCTAAATAAAAAAAATTGTGCACACTATATGATCTTAAACTATATTGCTTTGAATTGTGAAAATACAATCATTGGTTTTATAGCTAGAAGGTCCAACAGTTAGAATCATGCACTGGTCATGCTTTTACATACCTAGCCTATGTAAGATAATTTATGCATATGAATAGCTTAGACTACCAAAAAAGAAAGATCTTGAGATAGACCTACAATTTATTTTCCCTACATGATCCTATAAATATAGGGACTCAAATAGAAAATATGAAATAAGATAGTTAAGATCTATACTATCCATCTAAGCCTAAAAATGGTTTGCAGTCATGATCTTGTGGTACTTATATGTTTAGTGCACTTTAAGGGAAATTTTCATATTGAATAGAAATTATAGGATGCTGAGTGATTGATTTATATTATCTATGTAGGCTTCAATATGGTTTTACACTCATGATCTTGTGGTGCTCATATCTTTAGAGAACTTTAAGGGATATTTTTCATAATGAATAGAAACTTACAAGATGTTAAGTGATTTAAGTAAGTAGATGATTTTTGATGTGATATAATTTTGAGAGAGAGAGAGAGAGAGACAGAGAGAGGAAGTGCAAAGAAAAATCACTTTAACCTATATAATAGTATATCTATATTCTTTGTGCAATTCATTCTAGTTGAGATGAACCAAATATTTCAATCAATTACAGAGAGAGTCAATAATGGAGGACAAGGTGAGAAAGTATTTAAAAATAAGACTTTTTCCAAATTCATTTAAGAGCTTCATGCAAGAAAGAGAATTGTTTCTTGGTTCTTGTAGATTAAGTGGTACCAAACCCAACTAATGTAATGACTCAAAATTTTTTAACCTCTTTACCAACTATATGTTTGTCATTTACTAAATTGATATAGATTATTTATTTTGAAAATCAATATATGTAATTAACTACATTAAATGTTCTATTTTAATTAAAATATGAAATTAAAGAATCTACGTTCAAAATGGAATCCAATGCCTCAAAAAACACTGAAAACGGAGTTCGTATGACCAAGTTATGGGCTTTTAAAGATGGAGGGCATTTTTGTAAATTAAATTCAAAAAGGCCAAGGGTCCTAAAATGCAGGGGGTCATTTTACTAACGACACCACCCTTCTTCTTCTTCTTCTCCACTGCCTTCCCCTTCCAGTTGGCGCACCGCACTGCCTCTGTAGTGCGGTGCTAGAAAAACTGGCGGCACCGCCATGGGATGGCACTGCCTTCTCCCCTCTATAAATCTCCTCCACCCCCTCTTCCAAAATTGCATTTTCTCCACTCCGAAATGCTCCATCTACATTTTTTGGCAATAAGGGTTACAGCTACGTTCAAGGCCTCCATCGAGCATCATCAAGGGCTCCCAGGTATGATCCCCCTCCCCTCCCCACTCCAATCCTCTTTCTCTCATCTCCATTTTACCCGAGATCCCTATTGGATCTGGCCTCACTAGGCAACGAATCGTCGGTGAAACCAGTGGATGATGGATTTGTTGTAGATCCACTACCTAGGCAGCTCAGATACAAGATCTGAGCAGCCCAACGCATTCATGGGACCCCAAAACCCCCAAAAACCCAGGACAGTTCAGGCAACGTGACATCCTTGGTGTTGATCTGAGGTTGGGATGGTTGGACGGGCTAGATCGGGCTACCCCATTCAGGTTGACCATGATATGTGCCAAAGATGCACCCGTGGGACGCTATCCAGGACGCACGCTCTAGAGCATCTTTTGAGTGTGTGCACACTTACGAGCGTGGTCCCGGTTCAACCGAGACGCACACGCATCCTAGGAACCATGATGTGCGGGCCCTATATGGAAAATTTTGGTTCGTCTATTGATTCATGACACTAAAAATGAAATTAAGGAGGCTATATAAGTCCGATTGACTATCTGAAAAAAATCATTGTGTTCATATTGACGATGCAGACATAATGAAACTATGGAAGTTAGGAATAGAGGACTATTTACTATGACTATAGCCTAAAAAGTATAGAAATCTCGTAGATTGACAATGTCAAAGATGAACAGATCTCATGAATTGATCCATCAAAGGTGTAAGGAGATTAATAGCTCAGGATCAACCCTAAATTACATGTATCCATCCTTGAATTATATGATCTGACCATTCAAATCGAGTACAAACCCGTTCTAAGCATGAGGACAGGTCATCTATGAGATCTGACCATTCAATTACACGATCTTGATAATGTAACAGTTATTGAAGCCAATCTAACCATTAAATAGTAGATCTATATGTGAGATCTAGCTTGGAAATGCATTAAGCAAGGATCTATGATCTTAAAAGGCAGATATAGCCCTTAATCCATATCTCTAATTAATAATCTATAAAGGAATGAAAATGATACTTGAATCCTTATTATCAATTAATATCTAGGGTTTCACAAAGGTGACTCAGGATCGGGTAATGAAGAATGCGATTCAAGAGACATCGAGGTAGGTAGTCTGATACTGCTAAGTTTTCAAATGCATTTCCAAACTCTAATTGATTTATTTAATTCTGATGACCATGTTTAGTATGCTTTTGCAATATGATATTTTCATAATAAGCATTCAGATTTTCCTTATGATCTTGCATGCAATTGCTTATTTGGTAAATAGTCTTTATATAAGCACTGCATACATGTTTTGGACTAGTTGTATAAATTGCACAATTTGTAATGATTGAGATTCAGAATATATGCATATTTATATGCATTGCTTGCCTATTTTGAAACTCATTGCATAGATTGCATGATTTACGATGATTGAGATTGGGGTTTCATGTATCTATATGTATATTTTGGGCTATTAAGCTTGGTGGGCACTATGCTAAGAGGTTGTTGATGTACGGGGTTGGCCTCCCAGGCACTACCACAGAAAGTGGATGGTATCACTGCCATAATGGCATTGTCCCTTTCTTGGCTATTGTGGTAAACAGGGACGACCACTGGAGGTGTTCATGGCACCCTTTTTGAGGACAGCCATAGTTGTCATGGAAGCTATGGTGGGTTGGTCTCTAGATACTGGAGACACACGATTCCAGATGTATTCTGATCATGAGCATAGTTGACCCTATGATTTCAGTTTTATCGATATGCATATAGCATTGAGATGGTCGTATACGAGTACTCGTGACCAGTTGGTTTGATGTGTTTGCCAACCCATTGGCTTGATGTGTTCTCCGAGAGACTCATGTGCATGATATTTATAGTGATGCTATCATTTGCTTTGATCGATTACTATTTTAAGAATTTCATAATTACGATTAATTTATGATTTATTAACTAATCAGCTTGATGTTTTTGCTAAGATCTTAGTACATGGATTGAGTAATCACTATTCTATGATTTTCGTAATATTTATATTGTTGATTACTGAATTTTGATAAAAGATTCCATGGTTGATAATGTGTAAATGAGTGTATGTTTCATACATGTTTACACAAAAAGGGAATTGCATGATATTTTACATGGAAAGCCTCCTTCCAAACCATGCATGTTGCATACCGTGTTTTCAAAATAGTGGTATCAGATCACTTACTGAGTATGAGTAATACTCACCCAAATACATTATTATTTGTACAGATTAGCTCCAACAAGATTAGAAGAAGTATAAGGAAATGTTAGTAATACAATCAAGTGAACGAAGACAAAGACAAGTATGAAGGTAAGCATATAATCTATCCTTTGGACATGTATATGTAATTAGTACAATTTGGGCTGTGAGCTATGACTGGATAGGCATGGGATATGCATATATGATTCTTTTAATTTTCAAAATTACTTTGTTCATCTTGAAAGTAAATGACACTCGAGGTTTTCAAAATGAATTCAAAATAAAAGATTTTTCTCCTACATTGCATTGTTTTTAAAGTGTTTTTAAATAGGGATTGATCCCACATTAGGAATTAGTTTTGCATTCAAAAATGCATGTGAAAACCCAAGTCATCATAGTTGGTGTCAGAGCCCAGTTTTATCCTTTCATAGCCAGTCTTGCATGTCCAAAATTCATAGACGACCAGAATAATTATGAAAAAGTAGTCTAAATACAAGTAATAGAGAAGAAGGTACTCTAAATACAAGAATAGAGATGACTAGAATAAGAAATAATATCAATATTACAAAAAATAAAAATAAAAGAATACACCCTAAATAAATAGGTGAAAGGGAGTTGGATTTACAAGTACATAAGCATTGAATGGTGCAAACCTTATCGAAAATCTAGTTTATATGACTTAGAGATGAAGAAGTGTTGAGTAATGAAGTAAGCAAGTAAACTATTTGATGAGAATAAGATTATGATGAGAATAAAGAATGGAACTACAAGATGATGCTAGTAGAGTCTTTAGGGGGTAAGTTTGACTTGTACTAGATCGATTAAAGTGAGAATTCAGAAGAACTTAGCTCAATTCTGGATGACTTAATTGGAACTTTATAAAGAGTAAATGGCTATCTTACAATGAAAACTTGAGTATAATGGAGCAGATTAGAAGATGAGTACAATAATTGATATATTATCAAGAGGAATACAACATGAATATGACAGGGGATGTAAAAGACTGAATTTGAGAAGAATGACAAAGAATTTGATTATAACATAGTTATTAGAAGATTTTGATGATAATCTAATGGGGATGCCAGATCTGTGATGATAGATTGATCATGACATGAACTTATAAGAGAAGTATATTATGAACAAAATGTCAATGTAATTGTTGAGACACTGCATGGTTTATTGAGAATATAGACAATTAAGGATTTTGATGATATTAGAAAAACTTAACATCTTCCTAGAAATATTAAACTTATCATGTTTAATGTGTAGATGTGATATCGATTATATGCAACCAATCAAATGGAGACATTAATCTAGGTAGACAAAAGGAGGATGTTGACTAAGGAATAATAGGGATAATAATAATAATAATAATAATAATAATAATAATAATAATAATAATAGAGAGAGAGAGAGAGAGAGAGAGAGAGAGAGAGAGAGAGAGAGAGAGAGAGAGAGAGAGAGAGAGAGAGAGAGAGAGAGAGAGAGAGAGAGAGAGAGAGATATGTAACTACAAGTATTTGATGGATGTTGAATAAGAAGATCATGATTTATGGAGGATAGGAAGGAGAAGTTGATAATTTCCTACATTGCCATTATATGATTGAGTGAAGTTATAGTGAGAAGTAAAGAGCAAGGATAGTGACTTGTCCAATCAATTTTCATCAACGAGAGTATCATCAAGGATCAAGTTGAGGCCCTAATAATATAAAGACAAATTGGAAGAGCAAATAGAATTAAGTGTTGTTATCTTTAGAATGATGTTGATTGAATTGATGTTGATTGAACTAAGGTATTCAAATCATATCAAATTAACCATGATAACATCTAGTAGATAGTAGCCTAAGTTATGAGGAATGTTATGGGTACTTAGACATGAGTTTTTCCCTAAAGGAAGTAAATTGATTAGACTAAGTCATTTGAGGATCTAAAAGTACAATAGAATCAGTAACAACTAAGATAGAAGTAAAATGCAAAATAATCTAGAACAATGACAAAGATTGCGGATAAGCCCATATCTTGACCGATGCTATGACAAGCGGTAGAGGTCGCTTTGAGTCTGTAAGGTATGCTACTGACTTAAAAGAAAGGCAGGTAAGCACTGATTGCTTGTAACCTGTAAATCTGGGAAAGGGATATATAGGTAATTGAATAGATTCTTTTTCTATGTCTAAGAAGATGCTCTATGCTTACCTGTGTGTTCCTTAAAAATTTTCGTTCTGAAAGCTTCAATACAAATTAGCTATTGGATGATTATTCTTGTTGTAAGATAAGTATGAGGTAGTATTTGAAAGATAAATTTTGAGGAATTGAGAGAATCGCTACTTATGATGATACCTCTTAACAATTTAAACTTAATGGTAGATAACAAAGCCTTGATAAATGATTAAACAATATATCAATATAGGAAATGGAAGAACAAGAGTTAAGATAGTTATCACACTATATAGTAACATCTGATGTTTAATTGCCTTTAAACAAAAAGCATATTTGTTATATGTATGCATCAAGTACGGAGACCAATTATAGAAATTAAGTAGAAGTAATTTTCAGGGTTAACTTTACTGGATTGAGATGAAAATTATATATATAGAACTTTCGATCTAAGAGATCCCAAAGAAAATCATCAAGCAAGGAAAATTTAAGGAGGATAATGGCAATGGATTCAACCATGAACATAGTAAGTGGACTCTGTTAGAGATAAGAGACCTTTGACATGAGTACGAATATTGTTACAAATCCTAATAACAATTTTACGCGAATTAAGCCTCTAAAACGAGAACATTCAATCTATGATAGATTCATCATAAACATTTGACATGATTTTGAATAAATTCTTCGAGAAGAAAATTCTGTGATGGAAATCAATAATAGTTAGGAGATCATATTTGAACTATGTATTAGTATCATTGAGGGAAGATGCTACTTGATTTGTTTTCATGGTTCTATTATGAATGTAAACATTGATTGGGAAATCAAGTCACATATGAAAAGTGAAAGACAGTTGGAACTCGAAGTTGGAGACTAGTATTGAAATAGCTTTCCAACTAAAGGATTTGGTATGGAGAAAGCTTTTATTATTGATATAAAGAGATGAGGAGTGATACTGTATCAATTATAGAAGTTTTGTGAAGAAAATATGAAGCAAAGTGAGACATAATAGAAAGAGTGTAACCTTTTGGGACTCTTACTAGCAAGGTGTAGTCAACCTTAAGGAGGAGACTTTAATAATTAAAAGATCATTAGATAAAGGACACGAGGAAAAGGAGACTATCCTATACTACTCAAAATGATATAGTATCAATAGAAATGTGGAGTAATGATTTGGGGAGTGTGGTCGTCTAAGGATTTGTAGATATTAATTATATAACTTAGATAGTAGTTATATACAATTATAAAGCAGTATTGATAAATTAGCAAGAAGGGGACTAAGTATTAGAGTACGCAGCGGAAGCAGCTCTTAAGTACTTAAAGCAGGTAGAATAGATATGCTGAATTTCAAATACATTTAAGGCCCTTGTGGAAGGAATTATGAGGATGATAAATTGAGAATATACTTGGAATTGGTTGCAAGATAACATGAAAAGAATTTTAAGGACAAACTCCTCTTGTTATTGACCCAAGTGAGGGATTAGATGAGAGGATTATGGAATGAAGCAAACAAATTTTCATAGTCTGAGTCCTAAGGGAGAATACATTCACCAATTGAAGGTAATAATTTGTGAAATTTCAAGGATGAAATTCTTTGGAGGGGGTAATGATGTAATGACTCAAAAATTTTAAGCTCTTTACCAACTATATGTTTGTCATTTACTAAATTGATATAGATTATTTATTTTGAAAATCAATATATGTAATTAACTACATTAAATGTTCTATTTTAATTAAAATATGAAATGAAATAATCTATGAGAAATACCTACATAATTAGATTATACGTTCGAAATGGAATTCAATGCCTCAAAGAACACTGAAAACGGAGTTTGTATGACCAAGTTATGGGCTTTTAAAGATGGAGGGCATTTTTGTAAATCAAATTCAAAAAGGCCAAGGGTCGTAAAATGCAGGGGGTCATTTTACTAATGACACCCCCTGTCTTCTTCTTCTCCACTGCCTTCCCCTTCTAGTTGGCGCACTGCACCACCTCTGCAGTGCAGTGCCAAAAAAATGACGACACCGCCATGGGATGGCACTCGCCTTCTACCCTTTATAAATTTCCTCCATCCCCTCTTCCAAAATCGCATTTTCTCCACTCCAAAACACTCCATCTACATTTTTCGGCAACAAGGGTTGTAGCTGCGTTCAAGGCCTCTATAGAGCATCATCGAGGGCTCCCAGGTATGATCCCCCATCCCATCCCATCCCACTCCATTCCTCTTTCTCCCCTCTCCATTTTACCCTAGATCCCTACAGGATCTGGCCTCATCGGGCAACGAATGACGGTGAAACCAATGAACAGTGGATCTATTGCAGATACACCACCTAAGCAGCTCGAATGTAAGATCTGAGCAGCCCAACGCGTCCGCAGACCCCAAAACCCTAAAAAATCCAGGACAATCTGGGCAACGTGACATCCTGAGTGTTGATCTGGGTTGAGATGGTTGGACGGTCCAAATCGGGCTGCCCCATCCAGGTCAACCGTGATATGCGCCGAAGCTGCACTCATGTGAGGCTGTCTAGGACGCAAGCTCTAGAGCATCCTTTGAGCTTGCGCATGAGCACAAGTATGGTCTCCATTAGATCAGGATGCACGCGAGTCCTGGGAACCATGGCACGGGCCCTATATGGATAAATTTGGTTTGTCCATTGATTCACGACACTAAAAATGAAATTAAGGAGGTTATATAACTCCAATCGACTATTTGAAAAAATTGTTGTGTTCGTATTGAGGACACGGACCTAATGAAACTATAAAAGTTAGGATTAGAGGACTATTTATTATGACTATAACCTAAAAACTATAGAAATCTGGTAGATTGACAATGCCAAAGATGATCAGATCTCATGAATTGATTCATTAGAGGTGCAAGGAGATTAATAGCTCTGGATCAACCCTAAATTACATGTATCCATCCTTGAATTATAAGATCTGACCATTCAAATTGAGTACAAACCCGTTCTAAGCATTAGGATAGGCTATCTATGAGATCTGACCATTCAATTACACGATCTTAATAACATAAAAGTAATTGAAGGCAATCTAACCATTAAATAGTAGATATATACATGAGATCTAGCTTGGAAATGCATTAAGCATGGATCTATCATCCTAAAAGGTAGATCTAGCTGTTAATCTATAAATCTAATTAATAATCTATAAAGGATGGAAAATGATACTTGAATCCTTATTATCAATTAATATCCAAGGTTTCACAAAGGTGACTTAGGGTCAAGTGATGAAGAACGCTTTTCAATAGACATTGAGGTAGGTAGTCTGATACTGCTAAGTTTTCAAATGCATTTCCAAACTCTAATTGATTTATTTAATTCTGATGACCATGTTTAGTATGCTTTTTCCGATATGATATTCTCATAATAAGCATACAGATTTTCCTTATGATCTTGCATGGAATTGCTTATTTGGTAAATAGTCTTTATATAAGCATTGCATACATGTTTTAGAACTAGTTGCATAAATTGCACAATTTGTGATGATTGATATTCGGAATATATGCATATTTATATGCATTGCTATCCTGTTTTGAAACTCATTGCATAGATTGCATGATTTACGATGATTGAAATTGGGGTTACATGTGTCTACAAATTTTTTTTGGGCTATTAAGCCTAGTGGGCACTATGCTAAGAGGTTGTTGATGGGGTTGGCCTTCTGTCCTCTATCATAGAAAGTGGATGGTATCACTGCCAAAATGGCATTGTCCCTTTCTCGACTGTTGTGGTAAACAGGGATGACCACTGGAGGTGTTCACATTACCCTTTTCTAGGACAGCCATGGTCACCGTGGAGGCTATGGTGGGTTGGTCTCTAGATACCGGAGACACATGATTCCAGATGTGTTCTGATCATGAACATAGTCGACCCTATGATTTCTGTTTTATTGATATGTATATAGCATTGAGATGGTTGTATATGAGTACTCGTGACAAGTTGGCTTGATGTGTTTGCCAACCCATTGGCTTGATGTGTTCGCCGAGAGACTCATGTGCATGATATCTATCGTGATGCTATCATTTGCTTTGACTGATTACTATTTTAAGAATTTCATAATTATGATTAATTTATGATTTATTAACTAATCAGCTTGATGTTTTTGTTGAGATCTTAAGACATGGATTGAGTAATCACTATTCTATGATTTTCATAATATTTATATTATTGACTACTGAATTTTGATAAAAGATTTCATGGTTGATAATGTGTAAATGAGTGTATGTTTTATACATGCTTACACAAAAAGGGAATTGTATGATGGTTTACATGGAAAGCCTTTTTTGAAATCATGCATGTTGCATACTGTGTTTTCAAAATAGTAGTATCAGATCACTTACTGAGTATGAGTAATACTCACCCAAATACATTATTTTTTTTACAAATTATGTCCAACAAGATTAGAAGAAGTATAAGGAAATGTTAGTAATACAATCAAGTGAACGAAGGCTAAGACAAGCATGAAGGTAAGCATATAATCTATCCTTTGGACATGTATATGCAATTATTACAACTGGGCTATGAGCTATGAATGGATAGACCTGGGATATGCATATATGGTTGTTTTAATTTTCAAAATTATTTTGCTCATCTTGAAAGCAAATGATACTCAAGGTTTTCAAAATGAATTCAGAATAAAAGATTTTTTCGCTGCATTACATTGTTTTTAAAGTAGTTTTAAATAGGGATCGATCCCACATTAAAAATTAGTTTTGCATTCAAAAATGCATGTGAAAACCTCGGTCATCACAACTGAAAATTAGAATCCCTAATGAAATTTTGGTATCTTGGAAGCCCTTAATATTGATTATGTTAAATAAAATTTGGATGGGGTGTCCCAAGGTATCTCAAGGAAAGATGGAGCTGTGGGGTTGTTTGAGATCATCATAGATCCATCATCTTAACCTACTTATCTTATCTGGGCCACAAATTAGACAACTATGTTGAGTGATGAAGTCTTCACTTAGGTCTCTCCTTGCTCATTGGCTTAAACTTTTTTTATGTGTAGATCAAGTGGGTGTACAGTTTGTCAATAATACCCTAGAGGAAAGTGTTGTGGTCTCATTGAAACTGTGGATGATTAAGAGGAGGGTGGTTTCTTTGTTAGCATGGCAACATTAAGCGCTAAATTAAGCATACTATGAAAAGACTCAATGGACTATTGCTTGGCCATTAGAGTAGGAACTCTTGACCAATCTAGGTAGTGGGCATGTTAATGCCTAGATTTTTTTAGGTTCTTGGGCTTCTTTGATCAAAGTGGTTTTGTTAAATCATTGACTGATGTAATTTTAGACATCTTTAAACCTTGGGGCCCAAAAACATGGAACCCTATCTTGTATAGCTATGAAAGATCTACAAAATGAATTAATGGTTTATTTCTATTCAATATCATATCTTTATTTCCCCTTTTTTTTGTAGGACAATGTTTTGGTTTCATCTTCTAAGAAGAATGTTCAATAGAACACAAAAAAATAGATTGAAAAAATGATGAACCAAAGAATAACAATTTTACACATAAATCTAAGAAGAATGATTTTCTCTTTTCTTGTCTTTTCTTGCTAATTCATTTGGCATGTGGGGGTTTGGTGATTAACACAAAGGTAATGAAAAAGAATTATGATATGGTGTTTGCGTGTGAAATCCAATTAAAGGATTTAAATGTAGAAACGTACATGCAGGACCCACAACCCCAAAGGTACAATATCCAAACTACATCTAGGTACATCTCACAATGGGTCATGCACCAAAAGCTTCACAATATTACAAGATCCACAAATCTATAATTTTCAACTTAAAGACTTGAGGGCATTAGAAACTTCGAAAACAATGGTAACTTGATCTTAGTTTATGGGTTCATCGATGTTGTGACCTAGGTTTCTAAATCACGATTTTCTTCTTTTCTTTTCCAAAGGTAGGATCTATCCTTATTTCTAAAAATCTCATTTAGAAGTGCAAAACAACAAAAAAATATTTTTCCTTGAAAAACCATTTTTCTAAAAATCTATGAGTGCTTCTCTTTCAAAATTCTTATCAAGCAGGTGCACGTTTGAGTCATTTTTAGGTTCTATCTCAAACTCAAATAATATAGGTGCCTAAGATGAATCAATCACAACCACATTATTAATGTAATTGTCAATGTAAATAAAATTTTGACATCTCATGCCTTATTACATGGATAATAAATTGGAAATAGAAAGTAAATTTCTAATCAAGGAAGCTCCTCACTTTGTCTTCTAGGGTGTAGATGATGTTTTCTAATCCTCACTCTTAGGATTTTAGTGATGATTTGTAGTTTTATTGTAGGTTGAATATACACTAAGCCCAGTAGATAAACCTAAACCACACACTCAAAAACACTGTATCCATCACATACATACTTTGGAATCATGTTTTTTAATGCAATAAAATCGTACGACTATCTTACTATAGTCCTTCCATGATGTACAATTACAGGCATTCACATGTGTTTCTATATCATCAATTCATATAAATAGATAATCACATTTGATTAGTCAAGTAAATTAATATTATCAAATTCTTAAAGTAATCGCTTTGTAAAATCACTACATCGGTACTCTAGCCAACAAAATATCTTGTGCACTATGGGACCTTGGCGAGTATGCCTGCCAATTGGTCATGAGTTCTCATCTAATGACCATGTCAAGTTCAGTCTTAGAATCACCAAATTTACCTCTCTACGTGCTAAATCAGAAATCTCAAGGGACTCATTATGCTCATGCCAACTTTGCTATGACATGTGCTTGTCAGTATCCTAGGAGGACTTCAATCATATTCCCTTACCTACGGGTTGTCTCCATAGGGCACCATGAGTCACCTATTGTAGTCTCTACCACTAGTTAAGAAATTTGCCACTTTTTGGCATTGAATTCCATTCCACTCTTTGGGTGGTTGTAGACTAAGAGGCCAAACCCACACTATCTCCTACCATAGTTCTCATAATGTACTTTAGCATGTCTTAAACATATATCAGGGTATCACTAAACCTAATATCTCACAACTTAAAATCTCATGAAGTATATTATTTTCAATTTTTTTTTTTTCAAGAATAGAAAGCCTACCATATTATTTGGCATATCAAAACTTTCTAAAAACACTTCTATAAAACATCATATTTTAGATACTCTTTACAAATGTATCTAACTTGCTAAAATTACATATCTAGGCATGCATCTTGGCCATCAAGGTGTGCTTCGGTGCACTATTTTACTTAAATACTCAAGCTAAGATCTTTATTTTTGTGTAATTTTTTGAAAACACAGGGAAAACCATTCTTCCCAAAAACATGTTACACATGCAAAATAGTCAAAGAATTAAGCATTATAAAATTAAATGTCAGTGTTGATGAAAATTTTAAAGTCTCATGTTTTCATAAGCTTTTATAAATCCCCATTTATTCTTTTGTAAAACTATAGTTCTTCCATGCTGAAAATGTTGTAAACATAAGTATATTTGGGAACAATATATTTCACTCATCTAAGCCATAGCCCTCAATAAAACATTGGGCTATTTCTAGGGTTGCACTCCTTTCATTTTTCTAATCCAAGGTTTTCAAATACATTTCAAGAAATATGCATTTCCCACATCAAATCAAAGTAATAACAGTAGGTGTTATACTCATTCACATTGCTTTATTCTAGTGAAACAAATCACAAATGCTCACCTTGTCAAATGTTGTGATTTTTAGGTTAAACTCACAAGCAGATGAATTTATTGTAGTAGGTCACATGAGGAATTGAACGGTTGTGATACTATGAGTCCCTATTTTAAATTATCTAACCTAGAGAAATTAAGGAGATCTTTAGCTTAAACTAGGAATTGAAATTAATACATTAAGATGGAATTATGCTAAAATTAACGAATTTCCTCAAACACACTTTCTAAAAATAAAACTTCCCTAAATGAAAATTTTTGAAATTTATGACTTTCCTAAATTAAAACTTTTTAAAAATGCAATTTTAACAACTATCTTAAATAAAATTTTCTAAGCTACCAATCAACTACTTTCCTAATCATGAAAATCCAAAAGAATGTAATTAAATTCATGGAATGAGGACTTTAACAACTAACAACTAATCAACAACATGCCAACAATCTAACCAAAATTAAAATTCAAACACTAATTAAACTTGAATGGATTCAACTAACTTGAAATTTAACACCACCAAATCATTCAAAACCATGTGTATCACTTATGGGTTGCATGCATGGTACCAACATGATTTTGAAAAGTGTTCTTCATGCTTGATGAGATAAGCAATTAAAATAATGAATTATAAATAGTCAAGAGAGTTAACAAGATGATTTAAGATTCAATCCTATAAACATTCAAAACCATGCATTCAACATTTGGATTGCACACATGGTTTCAATACCATTTTGGGTTGTTTAGGTTTGAATGGTTGAAACAATTATCTTAAAAGAACTATTAAACCATGAAATCAACATGTAAATCAATCATCATCATCCATCAATCAAAATGGATTCCATTAAACATCAACTTGTATTGAGAAGAAATAACACTACAAAAGATAGTGCCTACTTTGAAGATCACCTTAATCACTATCCAAATCTCTAGAAAGTTGCATGTGAACCATTGAAAAAAAAAAAAAAACTATTGGAAAAGATGCATGAGAATGGAAGTACCAACAAAAGACTAAAGCAAGGAGAAGATTAAATTCAAAGTGACTTTCCCATGGCTATCACTTCAAGGGAAAATCCAACTTTGGATCTTGAATCACAACCAAAAAGAACTAAGTCAATGAAAGAGACATTCAACAAACAACAATGAAAGCTAAAACCAATTCCAGAGAGATGAAGATCACAAGGAACAAACCAACCTTTTAAGAAGAACTACAAGATCAAGCCTAGGCATGGAACACTTGGAGAAGAAGCAGCCCACCTTGGAAAGATAGCAGCCACCCAAAGGAGAAGAAAGTTCAAGGAAAAACGGTAATGGAAGGGCTGGAGGAAGAGGACACCTCCTCACTTTGGAGGAGGCATTTTTTTTTTCTTGCTTCCATAAGTTCATTGTTTGAATTCTTTTTGGGCTTTATATATATATATATATATATATTTTTTTTTTTTCCCTAAGTTTTTTATGGTGTACTAAGGTTAAGGTAGATTAGGGATGAAATAAGAATAGGATTGGATTGCTAAGATTAGATATAGAGTGTTGGCTAGGGTTTTTAGCAAAGAGGAAACATGGGCTGTCTTTTGGAACGCATTAAGGGTGGAGACACCATTTTTTCAAGAGGAGGCATCTCCCCCTTTCAAAAATTGTTGGAACCCTTGAAAGTAGGAGGTTGGGTGGATGGAGATCAGGTAATAGAGTGAAAATAAGATGGGAAGAAAGAGATAGGTAGGAAAAGATAGGAAAGAGAGGTGAGGTGGGGAAAATTGATTGGCTAAGTGGTTTCCTATGAAGTGAGGATTGGTTGGATGGTTTGGATGAGAGTTTAGGAAGAAGAGAGAGTCTTAGAAGGGTAGGACTCTTGAAAGGAAAGTGAAATTCCTGGTGCATCTTAGTGGTGAGGTGGAAAGTGAGAAAATAATGAGAAAAACATAAAAATTGAAGGGGTGTCTTCCAATTTTCTTCAAAATATCTCCATAATTCCCAAGGATAATTCTTTGGATCCTCCTCCAATCATGGCCTTCCATTTAAGTTAGCTCATGTTTCTTGATGGCTAACTTTGAGGGCTCCATTGGCTTACTTTAGATGGATCTCCTAGCTTAATGTGACAGCTCAATCCTTAGCTTTAGTGGTTGATTAGCTCCTTAGCTTATTTCCTTGTTCATGACTTAAATATGGCTAAGTGGCTTAAGTGAAACCTATGCAAAGGTGGTGAAAATGCATGACTTATTTCATGGGCCCACTTTGGCCACCTTTAGCTCTTTTAATTGCATTGTTTGCTTATCCTAAAGATGATCTTGATCCTTGATCTTATGATAGATTGATAATTTTTAGGTTTTGATTCGATCTTTTAATCTTGATCTTCAATCTTCATCCTGATTGATTTCCGCTGTCAGATAACCATCTCGCTTCCAACAAAAAGTTAAAAAATTTAATTAAATTCTAAAAATATAATTAATTATATATTTACCATGGATTAGCCTCTGAACCTACAAAATATCAAAATTTTGAGTCATCAAGTGAAAATACATGTGTTATGAATTTTGGTCAAAAACCCTATTTTATCCCTACAAGTTATAACATATGAGTAACTAATTGGGTGCTTTTTATGCAAATTTAGCCACTTATCATACCCCTCAATAAGAATTTTGCTAATCTAAGCGAAATATGAAAAAAAATAATCTTATAGAATTGGATACAAAGTGCTACTTTTGTAGGTACTCACGTTGCATTTAGCTCATGCAGCAAGCCCTTAAACCCCTAAGCTACCTCTAATGGTTGAGTTAGTCTTCGTGAAGGCTTGCAGTGCACAAAATTCTCAAATTTTTTATGAAAGTCCTTTATTCATCTGAGAGAATTTTCTCTTATTCAGCTTATGTTAAGTGCTTTATTTTAGCCTACTAATAAAGATAAACAAAAGGTTCAAAATCCTACCCTTATATTAAAGATATGACATTATTTCATTAAACTTTGGAAGGTGATTGTGTTCTTTAGATGATATATAATTATAGTCTTCAAGTCAAATATAACCTAAATTACCATCCAAATGTATGCTTTGACTTCAATTCTCATAGGATATACTTGACACTCAGAAAGAAGTCACTTAGAAATTAAGGTGCACTCTCTCATTAATATATGAGTAGAATATTGTTTATCAAATCCAAAAATCTCACATATTCCGTACAAAAGAATGATAACTTAGAAAGAATGACAATAATGGTCTCATGATGTCCTTCAATCTCCTCTATATATTTTCAGAACAATTAAGTAATGGATACCTTATAGGGGTCAATATAGGTAAAGATTTTTTAGATAACAAAGAAGAGGCTGATATTTAAAAGCTCAATGGTCTAACTAGTGAAAAATAACATAGGGAAGTCTAATGGCTCTGGTTTACATAAGGATGGCCTCTATTATTTTCTAGGTTTCTTATGACTTAAAAATGATCATAAACTTAAGAGATATATGGTATAGTCTTTTGTGATTTCTCAATAGTTGACTAAGATGAAGAATAATGAGACCAACTAAGAATTAATGTTCACTGGAGAAAATTTTGAATTTATGTATAACTGTTAGAAAGGAAGAATGACTCTAAACTCACTTGGGTTATAAGTCTTCACAGATCATCTTCAAGATCTCTAAGTTATATTTTTCTCTTCAACATAACTATACATTTATATAATTAATATTTAGAGTTTATTTTTTAATAAGATAATTTAAAAAAGAATAAAATAGTGAACTGATTGTATACAACTCTATTAATAAGCTAAGGTCCAAAATTTAGCTAAATATTAAAAAAATTTGAATTCTCATCTTTTATAAAGGAACTTACAATTTTTTTCAAAAAGTTTCAAAAATTCAAGAAAAACTTAGAAATCTCCTTTCTACACCTCCCAAACCTGAACTAGATATTGTCCTCAATGTTTTGACATATAGGACACCTAAATGATGAAAGGTAATGCAAAATAATGAGACTTCTAAAAAAATATCCTAGGTTGCCTCCTAGTGATCACTAAGTTTGACATCTTCATACAGACGTGACCTATGACTAACCTAATTTCTCCTAAACCGAACTAGTTAAACTAATTTTTCCTAATCCTAACCTTAAGATAAAAATGGCAAGATTTCTCACACCACTTCAGAATCTCATAGTAGTCTGTATATTTCCGCCACGTGAAGATTTTTGGTTGTGGTAACATTAAGACATCGTAGACCACCATGATTTTAAACTTAGTAGGATCACATTGATGATCCCCCATCTTCAAAATTTTATGGTCGTCAATATAATTCCTCCACCTTATATTTTGAGGTGGTGGTAATACAATGACATTTTGAACCACTGTGAATTTTTTAGGATCCATTTGAGATGAATTATCCCATTATAGACCAATTTTAGGGAGAACAATGACAATTGTATTTAGTTTATCTTTTCCCTCTATTTTCCTCATATTGTCCTAAAATAGGGGTATAAGCTGAGTCTGGCCCTCCTAAAAAGGTTCTTCTTGTATTATCGGAGGTAGGGACATGGTTCTGCTTAAACCTTGATTATCTTCTAATGTGTACCATAGAGTTGGTTGATGTAGGACCAGTACATAAATTGACTCTATTTCTTCCTGTTTAGCTAGCACAACTAAGGTTTCAATTGGGCCTATATTATTATTTGATGTTTGTTCAAATAAGGTCAATAGATCCCAATCAAGTACATCTTCTACATTGCAAGGCTCAATTATAATTTCAGGCTATGTAGGGGTTTCTACTCTAGCTTGCCATTGAGAAGTGTCCATCAAAGGCACAATATCCAACAACTCATTCACCTTTTCAATGGATGTGTCTTCATCAAATTCATAAAAATAAGCATGACACAATTCTGGATTATTTGGGTTAGATATTTCTACTACATTTTCTTCATCAATGGATGTCTCTCCATCATAAGTGTAACAAAGAGCATAAGATGGCTCGAGTAGATATGAGTGGAAGGTTCTTATAGATGATTGTGGACTTTGTGGCTCAAAATAATCATAAGATATTTCCATCCTATCATCATCGTCAATGGCCAAGGTTGGAGACAAACTCTGAGGTTCAAAAGGATTTGGTAATTCCCACCTTGCAATCCTTCCAAGTGTTCTTTCACTCTGCTCCCTAATTTGTTTTATTAACTGAGCCCCTTTCTGAAGTGCAACAAGATTTTGATGCATTAAATTATTAAGTTATTGCATATTCTCTTCTAATGATGGTTATTTATGTTGTAGAGAAAATGACTAGTAGGTTTGGTACTGTTGTGGCATTGAGGTACTGAAAAAGGGCTAGGCTGGTTGAACCCATGATGGTTGTCCCTGCTAATTTGAATAATCATGGTAGTGTTGACCAATGCAAGACCATTATGATTTTTCCTAATTTGGTAATCCTAAAACCATGGTTGTTCATGATACCTAGCCCATCCATTATAATTTGTCTCAAGATAGTAGTAAATGTTAGGGTATGTGAATGCATTATGTGCATCCATTAGCATTAGATAGTAACCATTATATGGAGCTTGATGGCCATGACGGAATGGGATAGGGATGCTCAGAATAGGTATAGTCATTATGGTATGGAGGTTGTGAAGCCACTTACCTAGAATGTATCATTCTACGCAATTGAGTTTCCATAATATCTATCCTATCCATCCATGTATGTAATCTGTGAAATTTATTCCCTTCTTAATAGGCCTTTATTCTTAACTTTGCATACAACGAAACAAATTGTTATATAGAACAAATGATTTTTTTTTTTAATGGAAAACCCTAACTATATGATGCAACCTAATTGTTGGTCTTAAGCTATATGATGCACAATCAATTCTAGTATTGACTAATCAAGTAGTGTCTTCATGTCTTTTCTTACTGGGTAAGTGGTAGCTTTTTAGACCTAGATCTAAATGGCTCCTCCTTTGATCCAGATTTGATTACTGCTTACTAGTTGGGTTTTGCTCTAAAGTATTTAATACAATCTCCATGTCAGGAGGCATTTAGATCTCAACTGATGTTAACAGAAGACATGGAAAAATCACTTGGATTTTAAGACACCCACTATAATCGCAGTGCTCAAAAGCCACTGGAGTGATAATAGATTGCAGCCTTCTAAAAGGGTCCTATGAGCTCAACACCCTAAGTCTCTTTCAACTCGATTTTAAATTAACAATCAAGGGTTAGGATAGCGACATATAAGGATGTTAATTGATTCCTAGGTGGGCCGAGGAGCTAATGATAAAATCCAGTCTTTATCTTATAAGGGTTCTTATGGGGCCCTTTTCCATTCCACCACAAAGCTATAAATAGTATTGCAAAACAAAAATCAAAATAATGCCTATATATATTGTGACAACTCGGGTTTTCTCATGCATTTTTAAATGCAATATCTAATTCCTAAGGCGGGATGCATCCCTTTGAAAACCGTTTTATAAAAACCATGCAATGCAGCAGAAAACCTTTTAGTTTTAAACTCATTTTGAAAATCCTGAGTGTCATTTGCTTTCACAACAACCAAGGTAGTTTTTGAAAAGCTTTAGAAATCATAAGTGTTTTTCCCCAAGTCTATCCAGTCACAATACACAACCCAACTGTAAATAAAAACATGTCCAAAGGGTAGAGAGTTTACTCACATGTATAGTTGTCTCCTTTTTTATTATTCACTTGCTCGTAACACTAATATCCCCTGAGGCGTCTTCTATTTGTAAGTGGAACTATCCTGAAAAATGTTAAGGCTAGGGTGAGTATATATTATACTCAGTAGGAGTCTATCACTACTAGTTTTATAATGCATGAGATGTTTTAAAATCATATGCTCTTTCAAAACATGTGCATGTTTGAATACTCAAGTTCAATATCGATATAAAAATCCATTGTCAAACTGAAATACTAACGATTTAAAGGATCACATAATCCAAAATCGAAAGTATCATATACATATATATCATAACATTATGATATGCATAAGATGCTTCATTGAATCCAACTCATGGATCTCTAGTATGGTATGGTCGACCAACCACATATCATGCCATATGCAATGCAAATAAGTTCATAAACCATAGGGTCCAACTATGCCCACGACCTCGCCGCTGTGTGGTCCCCGGGTACTTGAGGACACTCGGTCATAGCCTCAACAGGGCCTATGACACGTATTCGTCGTAAATCATGCAATTTATGCAATCGGTTGCAAAACATGCAGGCAATGTATAAAATCTGCTCATGCTAGTCTCACATTCAAAGTCATAACCCTGCCTAGAAGCCTGACAGCCTAGAAGCTTGTCAGCTCTCTTTGGCGCGCCCTCATCAGCCCGCCCTCGTCGACCCGCCCTCATCGGTCAAGGCTACACTTATCATGCAATCTATGCATGTAGCACATGTCTTGGCAATACATGCACAATGTATTTTTCAAAATCTGTCCTCTTTTGGTCCCTCACAACTGCCTACCCACGTCTTTTGGGCACTCTAGTGTCTTTTGGTAACCCTCAAGGACATGCAATTTTGCAAGAACTCAATGCTCACAAATCATGCAATATATGCAATTATTTGCAAAACATGTCTATGCATAAAGTATTTAATCATATGCATGCTGAATTCATTTATATGCTAAACAAGCCATAACATAAGTCATGCTAAACAAGTCATATAATTTATACTTAAAACATGCATTCAAAACAATCATGGCTCTTTTTAAAAGTCTAGTAGCGATAGAGTACCTACCTGGCTAGGTCGCGTTAACCCTTTTGTCCTTGTACGCTCTTGAACATGGTTTGGGGACTCAAGGTTAGTTTGGCCCATCTTTTATGGGTTTTAGAGCGGTTGGGTCTTATTACTTAGATATTTGGGGTCCATCCCTATGCCTATGGGTGTCTTAAGATCCTAATTGGGCCTTGGTATCCTCAGTTTTCCAAAGGTCTAGTGGCCACGCGCCACCATCCTATTCCAAGGGTCATGCCCACCTTTGATTGGGCCTTAGTCAAGGATTTTATAGTTTGGGTGTGTCCACTTCGTTGACACGGACACAACGCCTTTTGCGGCATATCAATCAGAGCTCTAGATCTCAAGTTATAAGCATTTTAGTGTCGCACGTACATAAGGGTCTCAAGAATGAAAAGACGGAATGCTAGGGCGCTGCGCGTCTGCGTCATGCGCCTCGGCTTCCTTAAGGAACGAAGAAATTTTGTAGAGCTAGCATGCTGTGCATCTGTGGCATGGGCCTCAACAGGTGCGTCTGCAGACGCGCCAGGTTTTCCCGCCCGGCTCTCTCTTTTGCGGGCACATCCCCGGACGCGCCTGTTTGGTTTTTCAAATGGGAACGATGTGTTACGTTCCGACTGGAACGTTCCATTGTCTGGGGGACCGGGGCGTCCTCAGGACACCATGGTTCGACCCTGTCGAACCAGTGTAGCCCAAGGAACGTCCCTGGGTCCTTGGTGAGTCTTCAGGGCTCCATTTTGCATGGTTTTTCATGCAAAAACCTAGGGAAATTGATCCTAGGACTACTGTGAAGATGGGTTTTGAGGGATCTTGGGCATACCTGGCTCGTTGCTGGGTTTTTCTCCTTGTGCCCGTATCAAAACGGGCCCCTGTGTTTTGCAGGTAAATCCGTTTTGTAAAAATTATAATTTTGCCCCTGAACTTCAAAGGGCCATAACTTGCTCATTTTAACTTTGTTTTGGGTGATTTTGGTCTTGTTGGATTCATTTTTTCGAGACGCATCTAATGGTATCATTTTCAAGACCAAGTTTCTGGGTTCAGTCAAGGCAAATAGTGAAATGACCAAAATGCCCTTATCTTCAAAATTGAACTTTTCATGGGATTTTAATATTACAAAAATTGGGGTCATGACATATATGCTACTTAACAAAGGGTCAGACACCTTAACAGATGGCACACTATAACCATGCAACCTATGCTTTGGTTATAGCCGAGCTCAGGAAAATCTTTATTAAATAAGTACTTGAACTAATGCAATAATCCTAAGTATTATGCAACTTTTATCAATGCATGCCCTAATCTGTATGAGTTATACTACCATCATAAATGCAATTCTATACTAAATGCACTTTATCCTAAAAATTAAAATTTGGGTGATGATTGTTCATAGTGAGGGGTCTGATTATGATCAAGTGTGGGCCACCATACCCCACGCTTGCCCTATATTATTATAGCCTATTTAAAAAATAAATTAAAATAAAATTAAAATTACGATGGGCCTTGCTACAATTTTACTCAAATCCTAATCTAGGGAAAGTAATAAAAATTTAATCTATGTTGATGAAATAGTGGCCCACAAGATCATCACCCCTCTGCCAATTTTCCTTGTACAAAAATCAAACAAATTGGTCAATGTGAGAAAAATAGCAAATAAATAAAAAAATATGATGAAAAACCCTAAACTAATGCACCCTAAACATAGTCTAGAGGTAAATAATCTAAGGAATGGTCCCACTATAGAAAACATTGCAACTTCCCAGCAACAACACTAAAAACTTGTTGCGATTTATAAGTTAAACTCGCAAGTGCATGAATCGATTGTAGTAATTCAAGTGAGAGGTCAATCCTACAGGAAATTGAATGATAGTGCTATTGGTAGTCTCTACTTTAAATTATCTAACTTAGCCAAATCAAGGAGATATTTAACGTAAACTAAGAATGAGAATTAATACATGAAGATGGAAATTGTGCTAAAACTTAAAATATGCTAAAATTAACAACTTTTCTGAAACACACTTTCTAAATTTATGACTTCCCTAAATCAAAACTTTCTGAAAAATGCAATGTTAACAACTTTCCTAAATCAAATTTTCTAAGCATGAAATTTAGTGATTAACCTAAGAAAACATGTAACTAATCAACTTCTTTCCTAATAATGCAAATCCTATAGAATGCAATTAAATTCATGGGAATGAAGACTTTAACAACTAAAAATTAATCAATAACATGCTAACAATTTAATCAAAACTAACATTTAAACACTAATTAAACATGAATGGATTCACTTAACTTGATATTTAACACCACCAAATCTTTCAAAACCATGCATACCATTTATGGGTTGCATGCATGGTATCACCATGATTTTGAAAAGTGTTCTTCATGATTGATACGATGAGAAACTAAAATAATGAATTATAAATAGGTAAGAGAGTTAACATAATTATTTAAGATTCAATCCTAAAAACATTCAAAACCATGCATTCAACATTTGGATTACATGCCTGGTTTCAATAATTTTTGGGTTGTTTAGGATGGAATGGTTGAAACAATAATATTAACTATTAAACCATGAAATCAACATGTAAATCAATCATCATCATCCATCAATCAAAAGAGTTTGCATTAAACATCAACATGTAATGAGAAGAAATAACATTACAAAAGATGATGTCTACTCATGGAATAGGTGCACCATATTTTACAAAATTATAATCCAAAGATGATTTCTCAATACACCCTAATCACTATCCAAATCTTTAGAATGTTGCATGTGAACCATTGAAAACAACTATTGGGAAAGAAGCATGAGAATGGAAGCACCAACAAAAGACCTAAGCAAGAAGAAGATTAGATTCAAACCGACTTTCCCTTGGCTGCCACTTTAAGGGAAAAACCAACTTTGAATCTTGAATCACAACCAAAAAGAACTAAGGCAATGAAAGAAACATTCAACTAACAACAATGAAAGCTAAAACCAATTCAAGAGAGATGAAGATCAAAAGGAACAAGCCAGCCTTTTAAGAAGAACTACAAGATCAAACCTAGGTGTGGAACACTTGGAGAAGAAGCAACCCACCTTGGAAAGATAGTTGTCACAGCCCCGTCGGGCCCCCCCGTGCCATGATGGCCTGAGGGTTGGCCTTGTGAGGGGACCCAAGATGGTCTAAGGGCGGGACGCAGGAGAGTTAGTCCCACATCGGCTAGGGGGGGGTGATGGGCCTGGTTATAAGGGGGGTTCTCTCCCTTCACAGCAATGACGCGTCCTGAGAGGCATCTGCTTCCGCTGTGCACTCGTAGGGAACAAAACCCGTGAGGGTGGAACCAAGATGGGTTGAGGGTGCGCAAGATAGGTTGAGGCTGCGGGCCAAGATACTCTGAGCAATAGCCCAAGATACTCTGAGGGGAGGCCCAAGATACTCTGAGGGGAAACCCAAGACCGTGGACAATATCGGACCTTAAATGGAATGACGCGTTTTCCCCCGTGTGTCCCATAGGCGGGAGATGGCTACCGTGCCAAGATGGCCTAAGGGTTGGCCTTGTGAGGGGACCCAAGATGGTCTGAGGGTGGGACGCAGGAGAGTTAGTCCCACATCGGCTAGGGGGGGTGATGGGCCTGGTTATAAGGGGGGTTCTCTCCCTTCACAGCAATGACGCGTTTTTCCCTGGACGCGGGGGAAGGACCAAAACCCGTGCGCGTGCGCACGGGACAATATCATTGTTGGGGGCCCGACGGGGCTGTGACAATAGTAGCCACCCAAAGGAGAAGAAATTTCAAGGAAAAAGGGTAATGGAAGGGGTGGAGGAAGATGACGCCTCCTCACTTTGGTCAAGGCATTTTTTTTCTTCCTTTCAAAAGTTCCTTGTTTGAATTCTTTTTGTGATTTTTATTTTTATTTTCCTAACTTTTCTAGGGTGTCCTAAGGTTAAGGTAGGGGGATGAAATAAGAATAGGATTGGATGGCTAGGATTAGATATAGAGGGTTGCCTAGGGTTTTTAGTAAAGAGGAAACAAAGGCTACCTTTTGAAATGCATTAAGGGTGGAGATGCCATTTTTGTAGGAGAAGGTGTCTCCCCCTTTCAAAAATCATTGGAACCTTTGAAAATAGGAGGTTGGGTGGATGGGGATGAGGTAATAGAGAGAAAATAAGATGGGATGAAATAGATAGGTAGGAAAAGATAGGAAAGAGAGGTGAGGTGTGGAAAATTGATTGGATAAGTGGTTTCCTAAGAAGTTGGGATTGGTTGGATGGTTTGGATGGGAGTTTAGGAAGGTGAGAGAGTCTTAGAAAGGTAGGACTCTTGAATGGAAAGTGAAATTCCTGGGGCATCTTAATGGTGAGGTGAAAAGTGAAAGAAAATGAGAAAAACGTAAAAATTGAAGGGGTCTCTTCCTATTGGTCCAAATGCCACCTTATCCTAGTGAAATTTTCCTCCATTATCTTTAAAATATCCCCATAAATCACAAGGATAATTCTTTGGATTCTCCTTCAGTCATGGCCTTCCATTTAGCTTAGATCATGTTACTTGATGGCTAACTTTGAGGGCTCCATTGGCTTGGCTTCATGGCTGTCTTAGATGGCTCTCTTAGCTTAGCTTGATGGCTCAATCCTTGGCTTTAGTGGTTGTCTTGGCTTCTTAGCTTGTCACCTTATTCATGGCTTGAATATGGCTAAGTGGTTTAAGTGAAACCCATGCAAAGGTGGTGGAAATGCCTGACTTATTTTATAGGCCCTCTTGGACCACCTTTAGCTCCTTTAATTGCATCCATTGGTTGTCCTAAAGATCATTTTGATTCTTGATCTTATATTGGATTGAAGATTTTTAGGCTTTGACCGATCTTTTAATCTTGATGTTCATTCTTCATCCCCATCAATCTCACCCATCGGATTACCATCTCACTTCTTGCAAAAAGTTAAAAACTCTAATTAAATCCTAGAAAATATAATTAATCACATAATTACCTCTAGCCTCTAGACCTACAAAATATCAAAATTTTGAGTCATTAGGTAAAAAATGCATATGTCACAAATTTTGATCAAAATCCCTATTTTACCCCTATAAGTTGTTACACATGGGTAACTAATTAGGTGGTTTTTATGCAAAATTAGACACTTATGATCAAACATCTGCATGGTTCTTCCAATGGAAAATAAGTCCTCCAAATATCTAATACATGGGAAACTCATTTATGATTTCATGAATATCAAGATCAAACCTTTGATGAAGTAGTATAAGGAAACATTTTCTTTAGACTTCATACAACATGGGTAACCTGACCTATTAAGATGCATTTCATCATACATACCTTACCAACATTTAATCTTGAACCTCTAATGGTTTGAACCAATCTTAGACATGAAATCATGCACCCACATGTGCAACATTCAAGAAATCCTTCGCTAATATTCAATAATTATGCATAATAACCATAGAATCAAGTTCATATCAAGTCTTCCAACTCACTAATTGGTATTCATAAGTCATACAGGTACTCCAAATTTAACTTTAATATTATTTGCTAGCACACAAATCAATGCAGTATTGCATGTGAGAGAGGTTGATCACATGAGGAATCTAACAAATTTGTATATTGAATGGATCTTAACTAAAGTGCTTAATTTCAGCCAATTTGAGAGATTGAATTAGATATGACTTTTAAATAGGAAATTAAATGATAAAAATAAAAGAAATATGCATGAAATTACAAACAAAGGAAAATTGCTAAGAATAAAACTAAGCAATGGAATTAGAAACTTACCTAACTAACATGCATTCAATTAAAGGAAACTAATGCAAAACTAGAATGAATTAATCTAAGCAATTTAACTTAAGAAAACTTAATCAAAAGGAAATTTTCCTAATTTAACACTTTCCTTAGCCTAAAACTTTCTAAAAATGAAACTTTCCAAAAATTAATTAGTAAACTCTCTAAAACTAAACCAAGATGTAAAAAATAAATTAACTAATGTTAAACTAAGATTAACTAACTAAACAAAGCAATAATCAAAGAAACTTCACAGTAGTACCATGCACATGATCCATGGGATGGTGTGCATGGTTCATGGGGTCAAAGATGGCCAAAATTAAATAATTAAAAACAAAATAACATGCAATCTAATCAAAGAACTTAATAAAAAACCTAAAATTCTAAATATATTCCTAAGGAATCAAGTAATTATGATGAATAATCCATTGGAAACTCAGCATGAAGATTGAATGAAAAAATTTTAGATTTCAAGCACTTACAAAACTCAAATCAAACCAAGCATGGAAAGCAATTGAACTAGCACTTTTTATACAAGATAACACTTAAGATCTAAAGTAATTTAATACTAAAAATAATGATGAACAATAATCCTCAAAGAATTTTATTAATTTAATTTCAAAGTACATCAAAAAGGGTGAACATGAATATGCATACATAATCTGAAAACTGCGCACTCTTCATGAGCCTAAAACATGATTCAATTCAAATATAAAACACACTCTAATGATATCAATCTAAACTAAGATAAACTGCAAGTGAAACCCAAAGCGAATTCATGAGAAAGGATGGTTGGAATGATTAACTAACCCAAGGAAAAATACAATTAAAACTATACCTAAATCTAGGGAAAAAGACGTGGAATGCAAGGAGGGAAACCAATGATGCAAGTCACTTCTTCTCTTGGCTGTCATCACCAGAGAAGAACTAGCTTGGATCTTTGATGAATAATCACAAAAACTAAGAAAATGAAGTAAAGAAAAGAGGGAACTCTGCATGTGAAACTTAGAGAACAAAACAAAAGAAATCTAACTATGAAAGCAATAAATTGAAATCAAAGTAAGTCTAAAAGGCAAAGAAAATAATTTGGAATCCAAAGGAAGAGCAGCCCAAAAGAAAGCCAAAGTCCAAATCTCCAAGAATCACCGTGTGAGAGTGCAAACTTTCAAGGTTTCTCACCAGCCTCTACTTGAAAAAAAAAAGGTGAAATGTTGGTGCTTTTATAGATGGCTCATTTCTACTATTATGAGGGCTTAATCTAAGAGAGGAAAGTAGATCTAGATCTAGGATTTCAATTAGAAAATTTAGGTGGAGAGTTAGGTGGATGAATGAGCTAAATAAGGATGACATCATAGATGTTTTCTATTTTTAGAGGGGGGAGGGGCCACTTTTTTAGGAAGGTGGCATGGGGTTCCTCCCATCCTAAATAGGTGGTGATTGGTTGATAGAAGAGAGAGAAAAGAGAAGAAAAATAGTATGATAAGATGAAGAAAACCTAGAGTTTTGATGTGATTTGAGATGAATTATATCTAGGGGTTTCCATCTTAGAAAACCACTTAAGGTAGCATCCAAACAAGAGGAAAGTGCGTCCCTCCCTAAGGTAAAAATCATGGAGCCCTACTTTAAGTGTGGGAAAAGAGTGGAAATTAGAAATGGAAAGTGGGATTTTTTCTCTCTCTCTTGATTGGTCCACCTATGCAAGATCATCTTACCTCTTACAAATATCTCTCAAAACCTTCTAATTATTCCTTTGAATATCACACTCTTAATATCGGATAGTTGGTTGAAATAGTGATCCAATTGTGTGACTTGAAGTGGCATGGCTCCATGTCGCTTGATGTCTCATTCTTTGGTGACTTGAGTGACTATGTCCCTTGGCTTCCAAATTTGAATGGCTTGGCTTCCTTAGGATTTGTTGTTAGACTAGGAAACCTCAATCATGGTTCCAGTTCTGATGCAAACTGGTGGAATTGTGTAGCTTTTTGCATGGACCATTTTAGTCACCTTTGATGCTTCCCATTGCCTTGTTTTGCTTAATGTAGGAGGGTATTGAACCTTGATTAAGCTTTGAAAAGTTTGAAATGGTCCCGGCTCATTCTTACTACTCCTAGCATTGAAATTCCCCTTGTAAGGCCAACGTAGAGGAGAGATCTTTGAAATCTACTGATCCATGCCATTCTTTGCAGTATACCCAAAAAATCAGGAGCTGGAGCTACAATAGCACTAGTTTTTATATCTTTGTTAGCTTTAGCTTTGATCTTGATCTTCAATCCTCATCTTACTTAGTCTCAGCTGTTGGGTCACTTTCTCAACACCTACAAAAGAGTAAAAATTCTAATTAAATCCTAAAAAATAATAACCATTTTCATACTTACTCTAGATTAGCTTCTGAACTTAAAAAGTAGCAAACTTTTAAATTATTAGGTAAAAAAATGCATCTGTTAGGAATTTTCTAGAAAATCCCTAAAAATAACACTATAATTTATGGCACATTGACTACTAATTGGGTACTTTATATACAAAATTGAACACTTATCACACCCCCCAATCAACGTCTTGCTAGTCGTGAGAAAAAAATGTGACAAATCATAAAATTAAAATTGGTTGCCATTTTAATAGGAACTCACTGTTGTATTTAACATATACAACAAGTCCTTAAGCCCCTAGGTTACCTCTAATGGACAAGTTAAGCCTCATGAGGGTTTGCAATGAATATACACACAAAATTCAATAAGGCTAAGTCCTTTATTTACGTTAGAGAATTATCATCATTTAGCACTCTACTTGCTTAAAATACTTAATAAAGATGAATGAAAATTCTGCAAGTTATCCACATACCAAATCCATTTTATTATAGTTATATCTCAGAGTGTAGTGTGTCTATAGTTAAATAAGTCAGAACTTCTAAACAAACATGCTTATTGCTCCTTTAGAATCTGTCTTGACCTCAAATTCTAACTGGTATTGTCACATCCTAATTTTATAAAATTGCTATTTAGAAATTTCTCTTTTCTTTACTAAAATAATTTTAGAAGAGTAATAACAATATATATATTTAGAAACACCCATCTACAAACTAGAATGTTAGAGCGAAATCTTCATATATAGGGTAAAATAAAGAAAATGTGCTAAATCAATTTTTGCTTTGCCACAGGAGTTGCTAGTCACAACTTAAATTACCATGTAAACACAATCTTCCACAAGTGATTTAGAATAATTACAAGGTAATAGTATTAACCTTAAACTTACAAAGAGAGTAACTACATACAATATATTACAAAATTTAACTCCTCATTTGAGCAATTACTTAGTTGCCTAAGTACATCAAAAGGTCACTAGGACTACTCATCCTCTAAGGTGCCTCCTCTCCTGCCTTGCCTTTGTGATGGTTCACCTAGAATGTTTGTAGGTGGTGAGCATGTGTCGCTCACCATGAAATAAAGGCAATGCTACCAATGCTCTTAAGTACAAGGCTTTCAGTAATATAGAATAATTAAATAATTAAATAACTCGGCAGTGCTAAGACATGCTATACCATTACATGACTAATGTAAGGGTAAATCAATTTATCATGTTCAATTTAAATCTAAATAATTATTACCAAAAATATGACTCAAGTGAAATGTCAATCCCAATTCTAACATGATTATAATGATGCCAGGAAACATACAAGGACAAAACATGACATGATTCATCAAGGAAGCGTCAGTCAAAAAACTCTCAAACTAAGAATGCAACAATGACGCTAAAGTAAGAAAAGTAACCAATGTTTTTACAAACATGATTGTAAAACCATGCAATAACTACACTTGTGCATAGGGCGAGTCTTTTAGTCTAGTCGCAAGAACACTGGTAGACGTATCCTACTAGTAGAGACCTCCCTTCTATCATATCATATCACATCACCTCACCTCACATACTACCCAACACTCCTAAATAGGTCCAACACTCCTAGATATTAAACACACATCATGTCTAATGCTCCTAGATAGGGCCCAACGCTCCTGGACCATCATCGGGCCTTAGAGCCACTCAATGAGCACAGGACTCAAGGTCTACCTACTAGAGCCACAATGGGGTGGTTTTACCTAATGTTAAATTAAAACCTCTCTGGCCTTATAGCTACTCTATGAGTGCTTGCCTTAAAATCATCTGAATCAAAACCTCTTAGGTCTTAAAGCTACTTTGCAAGTGCTTGCCATAAAATCATCTAAACAAAATAGCAAATCACCTTCCATCTCAAGCATAACTTGATTCATAGAAGGGTTTTAGGTTTCGATGTCATCTCATAGAAAATGATAAAAATCTCAAGTAATTTTGAAGTTTAAAGAATAATTTAAAAGATCCATAATTTATGTACCATTCATACAAGCATCCACACAATTTATGTCGAGCTTTACTTGAAATAATAATTCACATTCCACTACACATTCCCATTTTCTTAGGATATAAGTAAAACAACATTTACTTGCATGATTCTTGACATTACATAGCACATGTATATCCATGCTCATTTGCATTCAGATAAATATGATAGAAGCACATTATGTAGGCGATTACTACCATTCAACAATTAAGAGATACAACTTAAAACATTTTTGTCCAAGCCATTTTTTAGGAGACATTGTAGGTTAATCTTGTTAAATTTATGAAGCACGTGCTAGGTCTACCTAAATATTTGGTTTTGAAGTTCTAGTATGTTGATGGATGTTCTTAGCCTACTCTAGGTCAAGTGTAACTAAGCCCTCTACTTTGGGAAATATTTCCTAAGGTGGAGTCATACTTTCAGGATGCACATGCGTGTGACTTGGTCACCAGGACACATGCGGGTGCGTTTTGGTTGTCAAGATGCACCTGCATCTCATCGTCACTAAGATTGGCGCACACGGTGTCCATAAGCACACAATCTCACCCAACTTGTGCATCATCATGCATGTCTGTAACATGCATCTTGGACACGTCATCCATTGAGGACGATGCATCCAGGCTATTCGTTCTGTCCTGGTTTGATCTATGGTTTACATCTTCATGAAACTTCATTGTTTTTCTTGTTCTTAGGGTTTTGGTGGCCCAGAAACACAATGAATGACTCAAATCACCCATCAAAGCCATCCATGTATGTGCAATCCTCTGGCTGGTCAGTTCCATTCATTGACGAGTCTTGTCCAAAAATTTTGCCTTCGTTAGAGATGATGACTGGTTTTTTGTCGCCGATGACTTACATAGTCTAAAATTTTCACCATGGATTTTCATGTAATCAAAGGGGTGTTACTCGTAATTACCTGAGAAACAAAATGGATGGTGCATATCATCAATTGGACATTTCATTGACTATGTTTTCTTCATAGTCAGTTCCATCATTTTTGTCGCTGAAAAATGCTGAACATGAAGGTACATGTCAGAGCTGGGAGGGAAAAGAGAGGAAAGGGGAATACAAGAAGGTAAAAAAGATGGGTGGAAGGCCTAACTATGACAGGTTTTCCTGAAACCCGTCGACCATTGCTTTCAAGGTGAGATGTCACCGGTGGAGTGCACATGTCTGTCATCGTCTCCAGTGCCAGTGGGTTCGTGTTGAATGAGGTTAGGAGGGAAATGAGGTGGAATTAAATTAAGGGGGGTGCATTTAAAACCTTATTAAATTTTTATTTAATTCATTTTCATTTTATTTTACTCCCGCATTAAATGTGGAATGATTACCAGTTGCTGGTAATCATCCCCTTAATTGGTAATGATGGCATGCCAATTCATGAGATTTCGTGCCCTGTCAGTGGCTCCCACATGTGTAATTACTATTCTACTATTTTTATTTAATATATTGAAATGACTTAATTAAAAAATTTAGGAGATTTCTGTTCGAACTCTGATTTTAGCATTCTTAGTGTCGTTGGATTCCATTTTTCACGTACATTTTAAATATTGATGTTTCAACCAGTGAATCAATCTTTCAAAATTTAAACTTCCTAGGAGCCCAATTTTCACAAAAATTTAGAAAATTCATAATTATGTATTTATATAATTTCTTCAAAATGACGAATATTACACATAGAACCTTAACAAGAGGAATGGTTGTGGTTTGCAACTTCTTCTCTTTCCTATCCAATATCTTAATTGGGCACTCCTGGAACGTAAGGTCTAGCTGTAGGTCAATTGTGTGATGACCCGGGTTTTTGAAAACATGATTTGTAAAGTATTTTGAAAGGCAGGGCCCTTAAGAGTGTAAAAAATTTTCGCAAAACAAAGCAGCGGAAATTCTTTTCTTTAGAACTTGTTTTGAAAACCCAAGTCACCACTTCATACATAACATAAGTACAATTTGTGTACAAAATAAAATTCCATTAAAGGAATATACTTTTATTAAACTCCAAGATCCATCCAGTGGTTCACAGTACCGCCAAATCTAGTACAATACTTGTCCAAATTACATAATCCAAGACTCAAGCTCACCATACAATAAAACTCTCAACAAAGAAAAATACATATCTTCAAGGGTATACCTTGAAGATTATTCTCTTCAAGTCTTCTATAGTCTTCAGCTCCTAACTCTCCTTCCCTGGATCTGAGATATTGCAACAAGTACAATATCTCAGCAAGCAATGCTTAGTAGGGGATTCAAGAAACATAATAATTGACAATGTAATTCCAATACTTCATAATCTCATTATCCTTAAACATACTCTGTACTTTGTAAGTTATATATATCTTTATACATACATACATACCCTTCATGGGTAAACCAGTTAAATTCGTGAAAATAGTCAAATATTACTCCCAACTAAGCTGATCAATTCTCTTCATTTTGAGAATTTAGTATTACAGCTAATCTCATACTGGGAATTTCCCTTCTTGGGAAACATTGGTAATATACAATTACCTAGCATTTCATTATGCTATAACATAAGACATTTCACTATGCCTATTCCGATATGCATCATAGTGCAAAATAATCAGAAAGGTTGCTATGCTGCAGTCTGATCCATACTAGCACGCTCGGATAACTGCCCTGTTCACCACTGATACCATGGTGGAAAATATTATGTCACTGCCCGTATGGGGGGGCAAGACTTTCACAATGGTGGCCTTCCCATAATTGCCACCACCCAACTTTTAGCCTCTCATTGGGCAAGGTATCATTATATCATCAAATTTCAAGGAGCAGGTGGGCAAACCCTCATAACTCCTCTAGCAATAGCATCCCCTAGGCTCATGCTTATTAAAACAAACTCACAAGCCTCCAAGCTTGTATGTAAAATAGATTTCATATATATCAGACCATATGTCTGTTTACTTAGGGCTGAAATATTTTCTAGTTCCCTATTCACTTATAGTTTAGTCCTTAACCATCTTATAGGTGTTTGGTTGGATCATAAGGTTTTCAAGAGATTTACTACGAGTATTATCATTACTCTTGTCAACATAAGATCATGAGTACAATCATGAATATCTCATGTAAATGCATTCATCAAATCCTCCTACCTTTAAGGATTGATCTCTTTTCCCCAATCTTCCATGATCCTGACCAATGTATGTAATTTGTACATCCATACATATTGTCAATATATTAATTATGAACAATCCTATTGATCACTAGATCTAATGTTTAGAATGATCTTTAGATCATTCATATCTAAGTATTTTTCTATCTCTAAGTCTTTGTATGTTCATCTCCTTGATCTTGATCTTTCATAGATCCTTTGATTGACAATCTACACATGTTGATAAAGATCAAGGTCCTAGATCTTCTATCATCTAGTTCTTCTTTGATCTAAGTTCAGTTCTTGGATCATTCCTATGGAGGATGATCTTGGTTTTCTTCCTTGAATCACCTTTGATCAAGGGTTTGGATTATCTAATCTAATGAACTATAACAAGTATACTACTAAACATACATACTAAATACAATATAGTGTTCTTATTCTTATTGTTCTTGATCATCCAAGATCTAATGGATCTTGTTTGATCATCCTTATCTTACTTACTATTTTTATTAGGGTTAGGTAATTTACTAACCTTTTATGCTCTTATGATTATTATTCAACCAGCTAATGTGCTGGTTGGAGGTAGCTTATTCAAGCCTAAATCTAGACTGCTCCTCTTATTTCCAATTGGCTAAGGCTTACTAGCTGAATGGGTGAACACAAAGTGGTTACTTCAATCCTCATGTAAGGAGGCGTTTAGACCTCACAAACGTCAACAGAAGGTAGGGGAAGAGCGAGGCTCTATTAGATAACCCCCTTAAGCACTATGTTCATCATTCACTAGAATGACCATAGCTCAACCTTTCATAAAGTTCCTATAAGCATGTTTACCCTAGGTATTCTTTCTAATGGATTTTAATTAAGTCCATGAATATTTATAATGTCATTCATGGCGTTTATTATTCTTTTCCTAATTTGGCCCAAGGATTTGATAATCCTTATATTGTCCTACTAACTATAGCCCTTACTAATTAAGTCCAAAGTATTCCATTCTTGTTTGTGTAATGAAACTCTACTTTCTCATTAGAATACATTTTTGATGTTTTATGCTCTTTATCTTATAACAAGTAAATCTACTACTAACATTCAACCATAAATGAATTATAAATTTAAAGCATAAAACTACCTAATATAACATTCAATGAAAATGAGACAAGGTACTTAAATTAAATCTAGCACCTTATGATAAGAATGAACACATATCATACTAAACTCTAAATGTTATACTAGCATGCTTTATAACATAATAATATAAAATGAAACTAATTATATTTACATTTTTAGAAACCTTTACTTATGATCCAACCATTTGATCTTAGATCTTTTCCTTTGATTAAGGACTTTAGTTATATTTAGAGAATTTTCTCTATTAAGGTCAAAAGATCACATTGATCTATTTTTATCATAATCCATCCATGATTTCCTTGGATTTCATCATATAAACATTTATTCTTTCCATCTAAGGATCTGATCACACTTGATCTCATTGATCAAGTGGGTCCCTTTGTATTTTTAGGGTTTTTCTACCATAAAGGGTAGATCCCTTAATATATCTCATATCTATCTAATTTAAACATAGATATAACTTTATTTAAGTATTAGATCATTATTAAAACATGTTTCTAAGATCTAATCATCTCAGATCTTGAAAATCTATGTAATTGGAAACTTAATTCTTAAATACAAATTTTTTTTACTAAATAACATGTCTTTTTTATCATTCCATAAGAAAATAGAGGTTTCAAGCTTTCCATAGCTTCTTTCCGATCTCAATTTGGAGTTCAGATGACTCCAGAATTGATCCTTCTACCCTAGGGGTTTTGGACCCTTCTAGATCGATTGGTGCAGTCAAATTTCTCATCTGAGCACTCCATCATCCATAATTAAGGGTTCTGTTGTTTACTTTATTTTTATCTTTTTATTACCAAAATTAATTACAGTAAAATAAAAATTATATAAAAAATACTAAATATCTATGAAAAGGATTTTCACTTACTTGATTGGAGAGAAAACCTCAATTATATGCCCAATTTAAAAAAATACCTTGTTGATGAAGATATATCCTAGAATCCACCTTTCTTGCAAATATCCGTTGTTTGAACCGTTGAATCTTGAAATTTCTTTGGGGGTTTTGTAGAATATATATGTTGGGATGTTTTGGACGGTGGAATTGATCAAATTAGTTCTAGAACAGAGTACCTAATTGATTTTAGGTCTCTTGTTCTAATCTAAAAAGAAAAACAAGTTGGAAAGAGATCTAACTCTTGGAAATTTTGGGTTTTGGGGAGGGATTCTAGATCTAATTTTTAAAGGAGATTGAAGATAATTTTGTGGGGATTTTATGAGCATTTTTGGAGGATTTTTGGGGTTGTATTTATAGGCATTTTGGGTCTTTTTCCATGATTATAATATGTTATTTTTTTAATATAAAATGGCATGAAAGTCTTCAATGCTCCTATGCCTAATTTTTCTTCCCCATGACTAGGTGATCTTTGTTGACCCATGTTTCACATGGGCTACTGATCAAATTGGTTGTTGGGGACGTGGTGGCCCCCATGTGGGCCCCACATGGTGTAAAAAGTCTGTTTTGCCCTTTATGCATAAAATTTTGGGTTTTATTCCCATGATCTCAAATTTGAGTGTACTTAGTGGCGTTGGATTTGTATTTCTCAGTACATTCTAAATTTTGATGTTTCATATTTTGATTTTTGGGTAAAATTACTATTTTACCCCTTTTGTCCAAAAAATGAAAAACTTACGGATTTCTTATCCGAATTCGAAATTTGTCGTGCTTACAGTCATTTTGAAGGGTTTGCTAAGTTTAATTTCAATTTTACATATCTTATGATTTGATTATACTTTTATAAAAAGTATATTTTAAATAACTCTAATATTTCAGCCCAAAATATCTGAAACTCAAACTTTATTGATTTTTCTCAATCAATTTACAAAACTTGGGGTTATTACAAATTGGTGGTTGATCCAAATCATGCATAGGATTTGGCACATATTACCTCATCATGGATATGGATATGTGAAAAACATCATCCACGTTAGAAACTGAAGGTGGTAGAGCCAATCTATGGACAACTCGCCCAACCCTCTCTAAAATCTCGAATGGTTCTACATACCTCGAGCTCAACTTGCCCTTTACTCCAAACCTCATGACTCCTCTTATAGGGGATAACTTCAAGAACACATGATCCCCCACCTAAAACTCGAGATCTCTCTTCCTTAAATTGGCATAGCTCTTCTACCTACTATGTGTTACAACCAAGCATCTCTGAATGAGTCTGACCTTCTCAAAACGTTGTTCCACTAACCCTGATCTGACAAATTGTCTCTCCCCAGCCTCACTCTAGCAAGCTGGAGTATGACAAAGTTGGCAGTAGAGTGCCTCATATGATGTCATGGCAATGTTGGAATGATAGTTGTTGTCGTAGGTGAACTCCACTAATGGGAGGTGTTCGTCCCAACAACCCCTCCAATCAAGTGCATAGGATCTTAGTATGTCTTCTAGTGTCTATATGGTCCTTTTCGATTTATCGCCAATCTGTGGATGAAATGCAGTGCTAAAATGCGTAGAAATGCTTAGCCCCTCCTTCAGCCAAAACTAAGAAGTAAATCTAGTGTCTTTGTTAGAGATAATTACCAATAGCACCCCATGTAGATTTACTATCTCTTTAATGTACAAATTTGAAAGGCTCTCCACGGATTGCTTCTATTGAATTGATAGGAAATGGCCTAATTTAGTCAATTGATCTACAACAACCCAAATGGCATCATGTCCAGTAGTGGTCCTCAGTAGCCCTACTACAAAGTCCATAGTTACATGATCCAACTTCCATACTAGAAGCTCAATCATTTGTAACAGCCCTGTAGGTCATTGATCCTCTACCTTAACTCTCTGACAAGTCAGACAATGAGCATCGTAATCACCAATGTCTCTCTTCATCCTTGGCCACCAATATTGCCTCTTCATGTCTTCGTACATCTTAGTACCTCTCAGATACATGGCAAACTTCAAAGAAGGGGATGGGTTCAATAAGTCTCATCGTAAACCACCCATATCTGGTACAACCAATTGTCCGTGCAAACGAATCGCTCCATCTGTGCCCTTCTCAAATCCATCTCTCCACTAAACCCTAGGTCTCTATACAAGCATGTTGTGCGTGCAAGATTTTGTCCAAGTAAGCAGACCTAACAGTGATATTGGCAATGATATCATCATATCTCCTACTAAGTGCATTTGCAACCACATTGGCTTTACTGGGATGATACTGAATGGTAAAGTCAAAGCCCTTTAAGTATTCCAACCAGCATCTCTGCCTCATGTTGATTACATTGCATAAAAACATACTCAAGGCTGTTGTAGTCTATATACGTATCAAACTTCTCCCATACAAATAATGTCGTGAGATCTTCCATGCAAATACCATAGCTGCAAACTCTAAATCATTTGTGGGGTGATTCTGCTCATGTTCCTTCAACTGTCTGGAGGCATATGCTATTAACTTACAACACTGCATAAGAACACAATCTAATCCTTTTCCTGAAGTATCACTATACACTACAAAACCCCCACTCCCATCAGGTAGGGAAAGGATTGGTGTTGATATGAGCCTCCCCTTCAATTCCTCGAGCTCGTCTTGCAATCCTCAATCCACTCATACTTTTTGTCCTTCCTAGTTAGAGTGGTCAATGGTTGAGTGATGTGAGAGAACCCCTCTCTAAATCATCAGTAGTAGCCTACTAGCCCTAGAAAACTATGTACATTAGATGTTGTCTTGGTCCTTTTCTAACTAGCCACTGCTTCCACCTTTTGTGGATCAATAGATACTTCATCCTTAGAAATCACATGCCCAAGGAAATGGACCTTATCTAACCAAAATTCACACTTAGAGAACTTGGCACACATTCTATGTGCTCGTAAAATGCCCAAAACCATCTTGAAGTGCTCTTGATGATCCTCGACGCTACCCAAATATATGAGGATATCATCTACAAATATAATGATGAACTTGTCCAAATAATCCTTTAACACCATATTCATTAGATCCATGAATATAGTGGGTTCATTTTCCAACCTAAATGGCATCACCATGAGCTCATAATGACCATAACAAGTATGAAAAGTTGTCTTAGGGAATGTCCTCATCTCGTATCCTCAACTGTTGGTAACTCATCCTTAGGTCAATCTTGGAAAACACCTTGGCATGCTATAACTAGTTGAAGATATCATTGATGCAGGGTAAGGGGTATTTATTCTTCACCTTAACCCCATTCAAAGCCCTATAATATGCACAAAGTCTTAGTGAGCTATCCTTCTTCTTGACAAATAAGACTGGAGCTCCCCATGGAAATACATTAGGGTGAATGAGCCCCTGATCCAATAAATCCTATAATTGTATCTTTAGCTCCTTAAGCTCTGTAGGAGCCATACATTAAGTGGCTTTTGACATAAGAGCCACTCCAAGTAGTAGTTCGGTGGTAAACTCCATCTCATGACTTGGTGGTAATCTTTGTAACTTCTTTGGTGGTACATCGAAAAACTCTTGTACTACATCAATCTAGTCAAAGCAAGGAATCAATCTTCCTCGATCCTCAACATAAGCTAGGGAGGTATAACACCCACTCGACACCAGCCATGCTACCCGACTAGTTGAGAAAACACTGGTACCCGAAGTATTCAACCGCCCATGAAAAATGAGTGTGTGTCCTTCAGGCACATGTAAGGTCATCTGCTTCTTTCTGCAGTCCACTATAGCCACATGCTTGGCTAGCCAATCCATGCCCAATATGATAGCAAAATCTATCATAGTTAGGGCTATCATGTTGGCCCTGAACTTTTGATATGATATTGTAATGGGTACATCTTGCAAGAACTCCCGTACTATCATCAACTCTTCAACTGGTGTGCTAACCTTTAATAAAAATCCTAGTCTACTCAAAATGGTGTCTAGAATCACAGTAAATATAGTAGAAATACAAGAATGGGTAGCATCTAGATTAATAAGCACACATGCCCATCTATCATGTACTAAAAGTGTACCTTCCAAGATTGCATTGGATGCACGGGCCTAGTATGTAGTGATAGTGTAAACTCTGCCCTATCCTCTAGTCAACCTTAAAGCTTAATTCCCTAAAGGTTGATATTGTTTGTTTTCATAGTAACTTAGTTGTGAGTAGCATAACCTAGGCCCTAATACAAAACCTGTCACATCCTGGTTTTATAAAATTGATATTTAGAAATTTCTCTTTTTTTTTACTAAATTTTTTTTAGAAGAGTAATAACAATATACATATTTAGAAACACACATTTACAAACTGGAATGTCATAGTGAAATCTTCATACATAGAGTAAAATAAAAAGAAAATGCGCTAAAACAATTTTTACTTTGCCATAGGAGCTGTTAGTCACAACTTAAATTGCCATGTAAACAATCTTCCACAAGTGATTTAGAATAATTACCAGGTAATAGTATCAACCTTAAGCTTACAAAGAGGATAACTACATACAATCTATTACACAATTTAACTCCTCATTTGAGCAAATACTCAGTTGCCTATGTATGTCAAAAGGTTGCTAGGACTACTCAACGTATAAGGCACTACAAGTATGATTCAAGTTATATGTCAATCCCAATTCTAACATAAATATAATGATGCATGGAACCATACAAGAACAAAACATGACATGATTCATCCTAGAAACCTCAGTTGAAAAACTCTTAAAGTAATAATGCAATAATGATGTTCAAGTAAGAAAACTAGCCAATGTTTTTACAAATATGGTCATAAAACCATGTAACACCTATGCTTGTGCACAGGGCGACTCTTTTAGTCTTGTCACAAGGACACTGCCTCTGTGCTACCAGGATAACTTTTCATCTCAAGTGTAACTTGATTCATAGAATGGTTTTAGGTTTCAATGTCATCTCATAAAAAGCAATAAAAATCTCAAGTAATTCCAAACTTTAAAGCACAATTTAAAAGAGCCATCATTTATGTACCATTCATACAAGCATCAACACAATTTAACATTCCACTACACATTCCCATTTTGTCAGGATATAAGTAAAGCAACATTTACTTGTATGATTCTCGACATTACATAGCACATGTATATGCATGCTCATTTGCATTCAGATAAATATGATAGAAGCACATTATGTAGGCAATTACTACCATTCAACAATTAAGAGATACAACTTAAAGCATTCTTGTCCAAGCCGATTACTAGGAGATGTTGTAGGTTAATCATGTAAAATTTATCAAGATCATGCTAGGTATACTAAAAGATTTAGTTTAGAAGTTCTAGTATGTTGATGGATGTTCTTAGCCTACTCTAGGTCGAGTGTAACTAAGCCCTCTACTTTGTGTAATATTTCGTAAGGTGGAGTCTTATTTCATTTACTTTTTTATCTTCTATTACCATTTGCCTAATGGTGTATAGCCCTCAGGTAGATCTCCTCACTAGGCTAGTTTTAAGACTCTTTTCTTTAGGTTTTATGTTTCTTAATTAGCTAAGTTATTGTCATCATTGTTTGTGCTTTTCCCTTTTGTCAAACAGCATCCAAAGTGAGGCAAAATCCTAGGCATCAAGTTCCCATTTTGCAAATGAGAATTTGAGCTCCAAGATGATCTCCCACTTTGGTGACATAAGCAAGTGGTTCACCACTTGAGGGGTAGCTTACTAGTTCACTTGTTTTAGGTGAAGACAATTAGCACTTCAGTATACACACACCTCATTCTTTATTTGTTTTCCATGTTAGAAAGTGTATTAGAAATCTATAGGCATATATATGCATTTCTTTCAGTTTTTGCCTCTTAGCCCCATGGAGAATCAAGCCAAACCTGTCCCTAAGCACCCATATTTACTCCACTCTAAGGTCCCCTAACATTCAAGCACAAAACAGAGTGAAAGAGCTATCATTCCATGCCATCTTTGGATGTCAATTTTTTGCAGAATTCTGTAGAAATTTGTGTCAAGATTTTGGAATGAACTACCCTATCAAACACCCTAATTGAGTATGGGAATCACCTCCACATTCAATTAACTTTCAAGGGAAATGTGTTAGGAACATTTCTATTCAACCCTCCAAGCTTTACATAGGTCAAAACTCAAACATACTTCAAGGAGGATAGGACATCTCATTCCTGTCCAAATAGAGCAGACGTGAAATACCACATTCCTTGCTTAAAACATGTGCCAAACCCCTCCAAATTCATTTCAAATTCATTTCTTAGCTTTCCCACTATCATAGCCATCACATCCCAGCTCCCACCATCACAATTCCAAGCTATTATTAAGGTAAAAGAAGTTAGGAATGCATATGGCACCATGCAGTCTGCATGAATAATATTTTTCTAATTATAGAACATTCATAACATATAATTGATGGAATGACTTAGAAACTTTAAGAATCCATTATTTCATGTAAATTGAAGTACTCTCAAAAGTAATTCCAATAAAACTAAGTTTTAACTCATAAAACTTAGAAACTGAGTTTCCTATAGTTCGCGTGAACAGTGTTTCTATATGAATAGTATTTTTGCTAAAGCTAAAATCCATGTTCCTTGAGTTAAATCCGATGACTACGATCCTAAAACTCATCATCATCATCCAACAACAAGTATGTAATGTGTAATTAAAAGATTCCCATGTGAAGATTTAATTCTATTCTAAGAAAAATCCCAAAAGAGTGTAGTTTTTCATGACTTACTAGTAGAAGTTAGAAACAAACACCTAAAGCATAACTTCTTGCATACATCCTTAACAATCATGATCTTTCAAACATAAGTAGTAAGCATATAGAGGTAACCCATATAATATTTCATGCCAAATCCAACTACAAAACCCTAGAACATGAGAACCAAACCAGTCATAGGTGTAGGTTAGAAATAGAGATTTCTACAGATTTTTAGCATGCATACACCTTCCAAGCTAGGCAAGCTAGCATTGACCTTATTCCAACTTAAAATCCCTATCTTTTGGATGCTTACACACTCCTCTTACTTTCCCCTCTTGCTTAAGATCTTCACTAACCCAAATCAAAGTGGGTTTTGGATGCCAAATTCGTGCTTCCTGCTGGTTGTGTAGTTGACTAGCAATGGTTGCTTTCTTACTCCAAGTTTGAGCTTCAATACCTCTAGGTTTTGTCCTCCTTTACACCAAAATGTTTGCCTCCAATGCCACCACCCTAGGGCACTCAAATCACTTCCAATTTTGTAATACCTGCTAATTTTTAAATCTTGAAAATGCAAAATTGCATAGAATTTTGGAAATTTGTAAAAATTAAGAAAATGGAGGACGTGAAAATTTTAGAGATGAAATCTATGCTAAAACCTCAATATTTGAAATGTACATGAGAAATGGAATTCAACAGCACTAAGAATGCTAAAATTAGAGACCAAATGAAAAATGACTAATTATTTTAATTTATTTATTTAATAAAATTAAATAAAAAGGGTGTAATGGTAATTTACATTAGTCGGGCCCATGAAATCAGGCACTAAAATTGATGATTTGATAGCCATTAAGTAGGCATGGTGATGATTACCAACTAGTAATCATTTTTTAATTAAATAAAATAAGAAAATAAAATATTAATGGAAGGACTTTAAATGCGCCTCCCCCATTAATAGCCTATCTCATTTTTCTCCCCTCCATTACTCTCCCCCTCACCATTCCTCGTGCCACTAGTGACGATGCCTCTGATGCTGCAATGATGATGTAGCTATTTTTTCCCCCTCCCATGTGTGACGGAACCATGCCCCCCAACGCCCCTCCTAGTCGACCTAATCGTGGTAGGCCCCATTATTTCCCCTTTCCCATTTTTGACTTTTACGTTGAGTTTTTTCTGTCTATTATATCTAGAAAATGGCGTGGAGTGCTATTTTTCGGTGACTATGTGTACCTTATTATTTTTGTGAAAATAAACTGATGAAATAGTGTTATATTGATGATCTGAACCATTCATCTTGTGCATGATGAACCCAAGAAAAAATGCAATAAATCTTATGGAAATCCAAATGGTTAGTGACGTCAAAAAACATGAAAAATTGGTGAAAAATCTCATTTTCATGCAAATTTAGTGTATGGAAATATTACAAAGTGAATGTACACAAAAATCCTATCAGAATGATATAAAAATCACAAATTTTGGAGACTATGGGTGTCATCAGTAGTGACCAAATCCGATCATTTTCTCCAGCAATGGCGATGCAGTCGTGACGACCAAGACGCAGCACAGTGACATATGCATCATCATCAGGATGACGCATGCGTGTGGGAGACACTTGCACCTTCTCCGGGTGAGTTGGAACACATGTGCATCCCGCTAACGGTGATGCACGTGGAGACCAATTTCATACTTGTGTCACACACGTACATGTCCCCATGATGCCGAATTGATTTAATTATTTAAAAGTTGATTTTTGGATCATTCATTCACTAAAAAGTCAATTTTGGGAGCTACAGAGGACCAAATTATGATCCAAAACATCCGTTGAGTTTGTCTCAATGACGCGAACCTAGATGTGACATGAAAAATTCAATTTAACCACTTTTAAATTGGTCAAGCCACAAAATACTATAAAATAACCTAGATTAGGTTGATCAAACCTTAGAGATTGATTATTTGTATCAAATATGTGATGATCTAGTAGATTGAAAGAAGAGATCTCAAGTGAGTGTCAAGAAAATGATCTTAACCATTGATCTGATTAGGTGCCTTAGGACTGGCTAATCAAAGAGTGATCTGACCATTAGATGGATGCGTAATTAAGGACTTAGATGTAAATCACTAAACAAACATAGAATTAGATGGATCATGATGAAAATGATGAAAAGATGTTGCTTATAAATACTAAAAAGTGATCCAACGGTTGGATTATCTCAAAACTTTATAAGATGAAAGAGATTGACTCTTAATTGATTGAGGGACACTAATTAAATAAATTATAACATAGATTGATGATCAAAGATGACAAATGATTGTCTAGATGTTAGAAAGACCAACATCTAGTTTATGATTACCCCAATTGAGGATTAATTAGATGATTAGGATGGTTAATCTAGGATTAATTACCAGATCAAGGGAATCATACTTGGATTAGCTTATTTTTTAGATTTAAGAACATTAAGTGATCAGATGACTTAGCACGATTCATGATGTCACAGGTACGTCAGAGCACACAATTTGATATTGCTTATGTGCTTGATTGGAGTATCGCATTTTGGAGGTAGGTGATTATATTTGGGATTTTTTCATGATTTCATACATCATGACATGTTATCTAAAATTCTTAAGGCATGTGTTTTATGCCATATCATGTTTTATTAAAATGTGTTCATTATTTCTTATTCGATATCATGATATTTATATTATACGATTATTAATGTTTTAACATGTGATGGATGATATTTTATCATGTCTTTGATTCGAGCCTATTGAGGTTTATTTCACATGTGAGTTTTCTATGGTTTATATCATGCTTTTATATTTTATGACAAGTGTTGTTGCTTGGTGGGTACTATGCTAGGAAGATTATATTCTTGGCTACTAGCCCTCTGACTTTATGATGTTATGATTAGACACCCTCCCCAAAAGGAGGCAATGTACGTAAGTGGTGGTATCATGGGTAGTCCCCACTATGGGTCCGTCCCCCCCCCCCCCCAACAATGCGAGACAGAGGAAGTCTCCTATTCTAGTGTCGATGGGTAGTGGTAGTGGTTGAGACCCTAGCATGGTTATCACTGCTGCATAGTAGCCCATGCTCTTATTCTGTAAGTTCATGCAATGCATATGTGTATGTATACGTTCAGTGTGACGAGGTATTGAGGGTGAAGCCAATGTAGGCAGCTAGATGTGGCAGGGCCTATGGTCTATCCGAGCTACCTAGTATGCGAGCTATAGGCGAGGGACCCTGGATTTTGGGATGAGTACTCATTATCCATGGTTAAGTGTAGTGGGACATTCTCAAGGCTTATTGTGTAAAGTGCCCTGTTCATCATGACATGCATTATATTATTTTGTGCACGTGCACCTTTATCTATTTTGAAGGATGTTTATTCATGTTTTGGTGATTACCTTTGATATTGTGTTGCTCAGGAGAAAAGCATGTTTTGATTTTGATTGTTTCGTTCAGACTATGAGATTCCATGCTTATTTATTATGGAGCCCGATGATATACTAATAGAGGTTTGGAAGCATATGGGAGATATTGGTGTAGTTTGGTTGACCAAGTTGTTTAACAAGATTATGAAATTAAAGAAAATGTCTGATGAAGGAGGAAAAGCTCTATTGTACCAATTTATAAGAATAAAGGAGACATACAGAGTTGCACTAATTATCGAGGGATCAAAATTATGAGTCACACTATGAAACCTTTTCAAAGAGTGATTGAGAAGAGGCTACGACATGAAACAAGTGTATTGGAGAATCAATTTGATTTCATGCTTGGGAGGTCTACCTTGGAAGCTGTTTTCTTACTGAGACAATTAGTAGAGGAGGAAAGACCTCCACATGGTCTTTATCAATTTAGAGAAAACTTATGATAGAGTCCCTATAGAGTTAATATGGAGGGTGTTGGGAAATAAAGGGGTTTTGTAGGGTTATATAGACATAATTAAAGATATGTTTGAGGGAGTGGTAACAAATGTTAAGACCACTAGTAGTGAAACTAGTGATCTTTCTGTCACTGTAGGATTGTACCAAGGATCAGCATTGAACCCATACCTTTTCACATTAGTTTTGGATGAGTTAACAAAACATCTGCATGAGGAGATTCCCTGGTGCATGTTATTTGCAGATGATATTGTCTTACTTGATGAGATAAGGGAGAGTGTAAACATAAAGCTAGAGTTATGGAGAGAAGCATTAGAATCTATAGGATTTAATTTTAGCAAGGAGAGGAGTAGGAGTGCAACACTAGTCAAGATTGGTAACCAAGAAGTCCCTGTAAAAGACTACTTTTGGTACTTAGGATCAATGATTCATGAGAGTGGAGAGATTGAGAGATTGAGAGGGAGGTTACCTAGAGAATCCAAGTGGGTTGGAATAAATAGAGACGTGCTTCTGGAATTTTGTGTGATTGGTGGGTGCCACTCAAACTAAAAAACAAATTCTATAAGATGGCCATAAGGCCGGCCATGCTCTATGGATCAGTGTTGGGCAGTTAAGGAACATCATGCTCATAGGATGAGCATTGTAGAAATGAGGATGTTGAGATGGATGAATGATAAGACAAGAAAGGATAGAATTAGAAATGAAAATATTAGAGGAAATTTAAGGGTAGCACCAATAGGTAACAAGATGAGGGAGATTAGATTTAGATGATTTGGGCATGTTCAGAGGAGACCAACAATGGCACCGGTTAGAAGAAGTGAAGCAATACAAGTAGAAGGTTCTAAAAGGGCAAGGGGAAGGCTCAAAAGAATATGGATAGAAGTGGTGAGGAAAGATTTAAAAACTTTGGGACTAAATGAAGCCATGGTACTTAATAGAGGGGAATGGATGAACAAGATTCATGTGGCTGACTCCTAATTGGGATAAGGTCTTGATGATGATAATGATGATACCATGAGATTTGACATGATGGTGACATTCCTTACAAAGTATTTGTCGCTTGTTTTAATTATTTGTAATGACCTACACAAGCAATAGCTTGCTGAGGCATTGCTTTGTTTTGTAATGTCTTAGATTTGGAGCACAATACCACCAATGGAAAGTAGGTGGAGCAGCACTGATTAATTGAGGACCTTGAGGACTATCTGCTATTTTATACTCCATAGACTGACTTAGTGTATGTCTCACCAACTTATGATTAAACTCTTTTGGGCTATACATGGATGTTGTTATTTTGGATAGTTTGGATTTACACTTTTGTGTAGTGTACGTTTACTTACACGTGTATATGATGTGGTGATTATGGATGGAACCCTGGGGATTATGGATAGTTTGTCATTGTTATCTCTTTCACGACTGGTGTTTGATTTTTCATGGTTTTAGAATGAGCATGCTTAGCGTATTGATGACTTGATTTTGTTTATTGCCATGGTTTTGATTTTGGATGACCCTCAGGGTTTTCTTTTAGGACATTTCTCTTGAAATGTTTGTGTTATTTATGTAAAATGCAACTTATTTTTATAAAAATTTTATTTATTATTATTATTATATGTATTGGAAAAAGGTTTAGAAAACCAGAGGTGTCATAGTTTGGTATAAGAGCTAGGGTTTATTCCATCACCACCACTTTAAGGGTCCAATTAGATTGATAGCCCTTGAGTTCATGTTGAGACTGAGATGGGAGGAATACTTGTACGATGTGATATTTAAGCCTTGAAAAATGGCTCCTCGATAGAGAACTAGGCCCACCCCTGCTTTGCTAGTTGCCACCCCTACTGAGACACCACGGCAAGGGGATCAGGAGGCAAATTTAGTGGCTCATGTAGTATAGGACCTCATGCCACATATTACACAACAGTTCAAGGCAGCAATATAGGCTACACACTCTACTCATCCAACAGTGACTACGGTAGCCCAAGGGGACGCATCGGTGCAGTCATCCCACTAGGTACCAACAGCTCCTATGCCAGGAGCTCCTGAGGAAGGAGCCTTGACTGTACATGACCCATCATCTAAATAGCTTGATAGGTTCTAAAAGATGGTAATGTCCTTCCACAGGGAAGGTGATTTAGCTAAAGCCAAGAGATGGCTATTCAAGGGGGAGAAAGCCTTCAAGGGGATGAAGGTCCCACTTGAGGATCAGGTTAGACTGGCAGGTTATTTACTGACAAGAGAGGTCGGTAGACCTAGCAACAGACACACCATTTATCCTCAGATCCTCTTATGTGGGAGGACTTTAGGAGGATATTTGATGAGTAATACTTCCCTCCTCATGCCCTATAGGCTATGAAGAGGGAGTTCGCCACTTTAGATCAGAGGAGCATGGTGGTTTAACAATATCTAAACTAGTTTACGAGATTGCAAAGAATTGGAATAACCCCTTTTGCCACAAATAAGGAGGCAATTGATAAATTTGTTGATGGACTTATGTAGCAATTGAGGTGTAAGGTGCTTATGTCTTGCCTAATGACAGTGAGAGAGGCCCTTCACATTCACACAACCCCTTGGAGCTCCAGACTAGCAGAACCCTCCTCGACAAAGGAGAGATCAAGGTAGGAGGGTGTGCCCTCATTGTAGGGGCTGATATGAGGGGTGATTATGCCTAGGATAGGGTTGTCAGCATTAGGGTCCATAGTAGCAGCAGCATCAGTAGCCTTTTTAGCAGAGATAGCCACTTAGGTGTTACGACTGTGGTGAAACAGGACACATGATCAGGGAGTGCTTGAAGAAGTAGAGAGACAGACCTACGAAGACTAGTGCCCTTGCAGAGCTAGCATCAGGCAGTCAGGGACGCATCTTCGCCATTACTTTAGGGCAGGCATAGGGCTAGAACCAAGTCATGGAAGGTACTTTTCTTATGGCTGATAAACATGTTGAGTCCTTTTTGACTCAAGATCTACACATTCATTCATCTAACATGCATTTGCATCCTATCTTGATTTAAGTACTTGTAAGTTAGCATCTGGACTAGATGTACTGATGCCAGCATGAGAGACAATGGAGGCCATTGAGTACGTTGGGAGAGTTCCAATGGAGATGTCAAGTGCTAAGATGGATGCTGATCTTATCCTATTAGACATGGTGGATTACGATGTCATTTTGGGGATGGATTGGTTGGCGATGTATTGGGTTACCATGGAATGTCGTAAGAAGCAAGATATTTGCAGTGTATTGGGTTGATCAGTGGTTGTAGTCCAACGTAGGGAGGAGTATTACTGGCCCTTATGTTATTTCTGTTATTAGAGTAGCTTACTATTATGCCCAAGGTTGTTGGGTGTTTTTGGCCTACATCACAACGATAGACAGTGAGCAGCCACATATTGAGGATATTGATATGGTACTAGATTTTGTTGATGTATTTTTGATGAGCTGTCGGACTACCTCCACATAGAGAGATTGATTTCACCATATATTTGGTGCTAGGTATAGTGCCTATTCCTAAGGTGCCCTACAAGATTGCCCCAGCAAAGTTAAGAGAGCTTTAGGTTTAGTTGTAGGAGTGTAACATCCCAAAAATTTTAACTTCAATTTGAATGAATCTTGAGAAATAGTAAATTGGGATGAGAAAACTGGATAGACATCTAATCTAGCATTGAGACCTCCATAATTGAATAGTTTCAAAAAGACAATTCAAACAACACCAAGTTTGTAGAAATCAGAGTTCAGATGGAGGAGATATGAGTATTTGAATATGAGGGACACATTGGTAAAATTAAGATAGAAAAAAAGGGAGAAATGCTTAAATGAAGGGGTCTGTATTTGATATCAGCACCCCCCTCACTTAAGTGAACCTGACGGACGTCAGGTTTGTTTCTTCCCAAAACATGATAGACCAGAAAAGGAAATAAACTTGATGAACAAGGAGACTTGGCAGGGAAGAAAGAGGAGGAGAGGAGAAGAAGATGAGAAGGGAGAAGGAAAAGAAGGAGAGGAGAAGAGGGAGAGAGAGCGTCAAGCTGTTAGAGGAGGCTAGCACACCGACGAAGAATGAGAAAATGGTGAGGATTTACCACATTTTTCAGTGTCACAAGAGAGGACAACGGCTTGAAGCGACAATCAGAGCTGGTCATTTTGTTCAACTCAGAGAGGCAACCAAGACCCCTAAGCTTAAGGGGAGATCCAAGCTGAATAGGATTGCGAATCAAAAGGGAGACTGTCACATGCCTAGGTTTGGAGAGTTTCACGATGGATTTGAGCTAATCCAGCCAATTCCAAAGAGGGAAAAACATAAAAATGCATCTAGAAGGTAAGATCTACAAAATCAAACTTCCGATTTGTGATATTTTGGTAAATTCGTGCATTTATATGCTCGATCTAGACTTATGGATGATCTAACCATTTAATTCCTAATCTAAGCTTAGGCATAGGTAATTTAAAGCATGATGTAGCTCAGATCACACAAAAATTTCAGATCTAGGCTGAAAATCGATCAAACAATCTCAGCCATCTGATTGGGTACTGCTCACATAATAACTTCGTGATGTTCGATCGAAGATCAGACACCACAGATAAGTTCCCCATCCTTAAACATGATAGGATGACTAGAATTATATGAACTTGAAGTGAAACAAATTGGATGATTTAGGTCATCTGATCTATCACTATTTAAATAGACGCCTTGTGATGTCAAATCAATGATCAAAGATCACAAATGGATTCCTGAACCTTGAATTAGCTTAGATATGATATAAAGTATGGAATTTGGAGAAACTTATATAAAAAATTCGGTGATATGAACTATTCATGATGCTCATTATATCAGTTTGATTTAGGAATACATTTATAGGTTGTATTGAGGATTGTAGTATGGAAAATAACATCTAGCTCCAACCTAAGAGTTTATCTACTTAGGAATCAAAGGTTAAGACCACTAAATAGTGAAAGTGACTTGTAGTCACTTAAGAAGAGTGGTAGATAGCCAATCCAGGACCAACGGTGTGGATTGGAAATCTAGAAATCATTGATCATTCAATAAACGACCCGTTAATAGCTAATGAAATGCGCTAGTATAGTAATAAGCATTGTCACTTTGCCTTGCTCCGAATAGTGCCAGGAGCTAGCTTAGGGGAAACTTTGATGCTAGGGAAGCTAAATGAAGTCCTATAATTGTATAACTGAATATGTATTTGTGTTGTTACAGAGGTGTGACTGATTGGGAGCACATATGCACACTAAATAGATTATCACATTAGTAAACTTGAAGTTCTCCATTTAAGGTACGTGGAATTAAGATGTGCTATGATTTTTAATACATATATACATACATATATATGTATCTCAATTATTAAAGCCAGTTTATTCAGACTATGCTATGAATGAAGTAAATATGCATGTTGTATTTGAATGTAAATTAAATTGCTCATGTATAAGCACATGTTGTACATGGTGATGTTTTAGTCCATTTGTTTGCTCATGACACAACATGTCCTAGACCAGTGATGATATGTTCTGTGAGAGGTTGATGGGTGTAACCTAGTTGTATGCCTCTGGTCGGAAACAAAGCCGTGAAGGTTGATGTGTGTAGCCTAGTTATATGCCCAAAGAGGACAATATTGACATTGCATACTTTGATACCAGTGACGATGTGTTCTGCGAGAGCTTGATGGGTGTAACCTAGTTGTATGCCTCTGGTCGAAAACAAAGCCTTGAGGGTTGACTGGCATAGCGCAGTTGTATGCCCAAATAGGACAATATTTCCCCTGCATACTCTAATACCAGTGACGATGTGTTTCGTGAGAGGTTGATTGGTGTAACCTAGTTGTATGCCTTGGGTAGGAAACACAGCCTTGAGGGTTGACGGGCATAGCGTAGTTGTATGCCCATAGAGGACAATATTGTTTGCTATACACTCTAATACACAACCATGCATTGGCATTTGATATGTGAAATGACTCGTAAGAGCAAAGACTGGTATCAGTAAATGTAAATGACTTGTAAGTTTGATATGTGATTTCTTACTTTGCATTTTAAGGAATGTGATTTAGTACTAATGCGTCGATATTTCTTCATTGGTAGCATGCTTTCATTTAATAAATGTTGAACTATTTCTAGTTAAATGGTAACTAAATGGTAGTTGCATGATTCAACATGGACAAATTGATCTATATAGAATTATCATGACTTTGCTTATCTAAAATTGCATCTTATTCCATCTACACAAGTTATTGCTTGTTGAGGCATTCTTTTGGTTTGCAATGCCTCAGATATAAGGAATAGTAGTAGGTTTGACATGTTCAATCCACTAATAGTAGTCACATTGAGTAAAGTCTTAAGCAGTCTCAAAAGTAAGATGTTGTGATTAATGATGTAATGACTCGAGGGCCCCACACACAACCATATTGTTCGCTCTGGAGACTGGGGCCCCTAACACCTAGCCCCGCACAGTTTTGTTCTTCCCCTATGGGGGAAAACGCCTGGTTGTATGGAAAGTCCTATGGACCTTTATCAATAGCCCAGTTACTTTCCCTTTAGCGATGTGGGAGTAACTCTCAGTGCCTCACCTTGCCTAGAATCATGCCAGCCTCAGTTATCACGCCTTTTGGCCCGCCCTCATCAGCCCACCCTCATCGGCCAAGGCTAGCCCTCTCCCCCCCTTAAGGGACACGTGTCCCTGCATGTCACATGCGAGTGGGACATGCGGTTAGCCACCCACACCGAGTTAGGGGTTGGCTCTAATACCACTGTAACGACCCAAGGGCCCCACACATAACCATATTGTCCACTGTAAAGACTGGGGCCCATAACACCCAGCCCTCGCACGGTTTTGTTCTTCCCCCGTGCGGCAAAAGGCCTGGTGGTATGGAAAGTCCTCTAGACCTTTATCAATAGCCCAGTTACTTTCCCCTTAGCGATGTGGTACTAACTCTCAGCGCCTCACCTTGTTTAGAAGCCTACCAGCCTCAGTGACTGCACCTTTTGGCCCGCCCTCATCAGCTTGCCCTCAACGGCCAAGGTTAGCCCTCTCCCCCCCCATAGGGAACATGCATCCCCATGTGTCACACGCGAGCACCCACATGCGGTTAGCTGCCCAGACTGGGGGGAAAAGGCCTGGTTGTATGGAAAGTTCTCTAAACATTTATCAATAGCCCAGTTACTTTTTCCTTAGCGATGTGGAGCTAACTCTCAATGCCTCACCTTGCCTAGAAAACTGCCAGCCTCAACGACCGCGCCTTGTGGCCAGCCCTCATCAGCCGAACCCTTGGCTGATGAAGGTGGGTTGATGAGGGTGGGCCAAAAGGCGCGGTCACTGAGGTTGGCAGGCTTCTAGGCTGGCGAGCTTCTAGGCAAGGTGAGGTGGTGAGAGTTAGTCCCACATCGCTAAGGAAAAAGTAACTGGGATGTTGATAAAGGTCTAGTGGACTTTCCATACAACCAAGCCTTTTCCCCCACGGGGGAAGAACAAAACTGTGCGAGGGCTAGGTGTTATGGGCCCCAGTCTTTAGAGCGGACAATATGGTTGTGTGTAGGACCCTCGGGTCATTACAGTCATATTGGAGTCAACCCCTGACCTTGTGTGGGTGGCTAACTGCACGTGGGAGCTCTCGTGTCACACGCGAGCGCCCACGTGTCCCCTAAGGGGGAGAGGGCTAGCCTTGGCCAATGAGGGCAGGCCAAAAGGTGTGGTCATTGAGTTTGGCAGGCTTCTAGGTAAGGTGAGGCTTTAAGAGTCAGTCCCACATCGTTAAGGGGAAGGTAACTGGGCTGTTGATAAAGGGCCAAAGGACTTTCCATACAACTAGGCCTTTTCCCCCATGGGGGAAGAACAAAACCGTACGGGGGCTAGGTGTTATGGGCCCCAGTCTCTAGAGCGTACAATATGATTGTGTGTGGGGCCCTCGGGTCGTTACAAATGAGTTCAAGAGTAACTCATAGAAGGATCTTGTGATGAAGGGAAGGATGTCACATAAGAGGATGAGTCAAAGGACAATAAATCCCTCTATTGAGGCATCTGACGGACTTCATGGCCAACATGATACAAAACCTTAGTTAGCTGATATAGTAGCAACAACAGACGCAGCCCACGAGCGTTGGGAAGTTCTAAGAAGACAATAGATTTCTAGTCTTGGTCAAAGTAAGAGGAGTACTCTTATGGAATTAGTATTATTTATAGAGTAAGGAACAATTATATAAGAATATAAAATTAGTATATCATAATGAAAACTTTATTAGAGATAGATTTATTCACATGGGGTGACCTTTATAGGATCCAAGTTTTAAACTTGACAATGCGTAAAAACCTTTGAGGATTATGATGACTATTACACAATAATATTTTGATTATAATGAAAAGAGGATAGAGAATAATCACAATGGGAGAGAACTCATGAAAAATTTAGAGAATTACAACATTAGTCTAATAGCTAGTCATCACTGATCAAAGGAATGAAAACAAGTTATTCCTTATATATACAGGAATACTAATAGCTAGTCATCACTGACAAGTAAATGCCTATTTAAATGATTCTTAAGAGTTCCAGTTATGAATTGGAGGTGCATAATGCTTAGAGGATATAACAATTGTTTTATAAGGATGATTACTAAATGATAAGAAAGAAAAGTAGATGAGTTGACAATTGAAACATGAATATAGAAACTTAATGAATAAGTGAATAGGTTCAAGCTCTAACTTGGACAGTGTGTAAACTTTTGAAAAGAACTAACAACTATGATAACAACAATAGTATGAGAATAATGATGAAGGATCAGGAATGATTACAATTAATGAGAACTTGAGAGAGTTAGAGAAGTATTGTATTAACCTAAACTTAAAAAGGGATTTATTTGATGAAATAATGTCCTAGTGTTTTTATGGGTGAATTTTCTAAGCCATGAGATGAAAATTAATGAGTTCTTGTACATAAAAAAATTAAATAAATAAATAAATAAAATTGATGGCCAAGATTAGTGAGAAGAGAATGTTTATGAATTATTGCGAAGATTTTAACTACGATTTTAAATGCATACTACCTGGAAGACATGACAACTATTTTATAAGAATAATCATTAAATAGTGATGATTACATAATGAATCAACTAGAGAGAAAGACAGATGAGGTGAATAAGGTGAGACGAAATTGATTATAATTTATTCACATTCAGAGAAAGAGTTGGGTACTTTAAAGTAGAGGTATTAGGTAGCTCAACAATATTTGAAATGGGTTTATAGGCTGAAGAGTTGTGTTACTTGCATGGACAAGTACCTAAACCATCATGTCTTATAGGAGAAGCCACAATAGCGGCAATAGTAGTAGTAGCAGCCATTACAATGGAAATCCTTTAAATGCTTGACTATGATGAGTTTCTGCTATTACTTCGAGGAAGCACGAGTTTCAAACTGGATGGTGGATGGTATTTTCTTGATTGTTGGTAGGCATGTTAAGATCCTCCTTAGTCCAGGACCTAGTCATTCTTTCGTTTTATGTTTTGGCATCATATTAATCATGCCTAGATGTGTTATCATTTCGGTTGGATATTATGACTTCAATGGGAAAGTTATTAGAGGTTAATGAGTACTTCTAAGAGGCACCTACAAACCTAGTAAGAGAGAGATGATGAATGATGATCTCATCCTACTCGATATGGTGGATTATGATGTCATCTTTAGGATGGATTGACTGATCCTACCTTGAAGGTAGTGCAATGTTTTTTTTTTTCATAGGGTGCCAAGTCTTATTCTTGTTTATGTGACAATGGAGGACCATTAGCAACCACAAACTGAGCACAAAGATGATACGCAAGAGTTTCCAATCTTACCTAAGGAGTTTTCATGATATTGCCAGAAAAGAATGATTTCGAAGTGGATTTGGCATCAAGTATAGTATTATTTACCCAAAATGCCATATGAGATGGCCCAACTAAGTTGGCAAAGCGCTAGTTCTATGAGCCTTTTATAAGAATTTTAATAGGCCTGGCGAGTCTTCATAAATTGTATTAGTCTTCTTCATGAGAAGAGAGATAGACCTTTATTGCCATGCACAGATTGTCATTTGTTTGATAGTACTGTGATAGAGAACCAATACTTTTAATAGTATATTGATGATCTATTTGATCAACTCAGGATGGTGCATGGTATTTGTGTAGATTGATTGAGGTGTGCTTATAACCAGCCTAGGATTTTGAGTATGACATTCTTAAGATGATTTTTAGAACTTGTTATGATTGTTACAAGTTCTAGATGGTACTAATTGGTGGAACCAATACATTGACAGAATGCATGGATATGATGGATTGAATCTTCAAATGTTAATTGGATGATCCATGATTGTGTTAATAGATAGTATTGATGTATACTTCATGAATAGAGAGGAGCACAAGGAAACCTTGTGGATTAATGCAGAGTGTTTAAGGACTCATCGTTTGTTGTAAACATCTTAGCTTTTATGTTGAGTTTTTCTATTTGTTAAAGGAAAAAAAAATGACATGGATTGTTATTTTCCAGTGACTATGTGTACCTTACTATTTCTATGAACATAAACCAATGAAACAATGTCAAATTATTTCGATGATTGCGTGTGCCTTACTATTTCTGTGAAAATAAATAGATGAAACAATGTTAGATTGATGATTAAAATAAATCATCTTATGCATGATGAACCCAAGAACAAACCCATTAAATCTTATGAAAATCCAACGGTTAGTGATGTTGAAAAACATGTAAAACAATACGAAGAAGAAAACTTGTAAACATGATAAAATCAGTGAAAAATCTCATTTTCATGCAAAAATCAGTTAACAAAAATGTTATAAAGTGAATGTACACAAAAATCCGATCAAATTGACATAAAATCATAAATTTTGGATATTGTGGGCATTGCCAGTGGCGACTGAAGTTCGATCGTCATCTCCAATGATGACAACACTGCTGGGATGCCTATGATGCAGCACGATGATGCGCAGGACAACGGACACATGCACGCAACATGTGTGTCCTCTTTGAGAGAATTGGAACACACGTGTGTCTCGGTGATGGTGACACATATAGGGATGCATTCTGTATGCACGTCCCTGTGTCGCTGAATTGATTTAATTATTTAAAATTTGACTTTTTGGCCGTTCATTTACTAAAATCTCAATTTTGGGAGCTACTGAGGTCCAAATTATGATCCGAAACATCTATTGAGTGTCTCAATGACACAAACCTAGAAGTGAATGAAAATGTCAATTTGACCACTTTTACATTGGTCAAATCACAAAATGCTATTAAATAACCTAGATCAGGCTCATCAATGGATGATCAAACTTAGACATTGATTATTTGTATCAAATATGAGATGATCTAGTGGATTAAAGGAACATATCTCAAGTGAGTGTCAAGAAAAGTGATCTCAACTGTTGATATGATCGAGTGCCTTAAGATTGGCTGATCAGAGATCGATCTGACCATCATATTGACATGTAATTAAGGACATATATGTAAATCACTAAAAGAACATAGAATTAGATGGATCATGATGAAAATGATCAGAAGTGATGATAAGATGTTACTTAAAACTAATGAAAAGGATCCAATGGCTAGATCTTCTCTATACTTCATAAGATGAAAGAGACTAACCATTTATTGATTAAGGGACACTAATTGAATGAATCATGACATAGATTGATAATCAAAGATGACGGATGATTGTCTAGATATTAGAAAGACCAACATCTAATTCAGGATTACCCTAATTGAGGATTAATCAAATGATCTGGACTGTTAATCTAGCATTAACTACTAGATCAAGGGAATCATCACTTGGATTAGCTTATTTTTTATATTTAAGAACACCAAGTGTTAAGTGTTCAATTTTGGTCAAAATATCCCTAATTTAGTATTTGATTGGAGCATCTAGACCATTAATTTTAAGATTTTAAATCAAATATTTCATTTTAGCTTTAATTGGTCATCCAACTGTTGAATTGTAAAATTTAGTGGTTAAATGACTATTAAAGCTAATGGACGGTTTAGATTTCGCTAATTGAGTCTTGTGCATTGCAGATCAGTCAACTCAGGCATGGACGCTCTAGATTGAATCATGGAAAGAGACTGAAGACTTTGAAGACTTGCAGAGTTCTAGCAAAACTAGGAAAGCTAGTGGACCCCACCTATCTCCTCTTCCTTCTCTTTCTCCTCTCTTCTCTCTTTTTCTCTTATCCCTCTCCTTTCTTTTCTCTCTCTATTCTATCTCTTTTTCTCATTCTCTTTCACACGTCTCTCTCTCTTTTTAAGTCCTCTTCCCCTCTTGGGAGGGGCTGGCTGGCATCATCTTCTCTCTCTCTCTCTCTCTCTCTCTCTCTCTCTCTCTCTCTCTCTCTCTCTCTCTCTCTCTCTCTCTCTCTCTCTCTCTCTCTCTCTCTCTCTCTCTCTCTCTCTCTCGTCCCCCATCACCGGTCCAAAAGAACCCGAAACCATCATCCCTCACTGGCCAACAGTGGTGCGTGACACACCTTCGTTGGCCAGCACTCACTCCTTACCCTTCCTTCTTTGACCGGCCTAGGCGTCGACCAAGCAGAGAAAACCCAAATCGGGTTTTTCTCCCCACTCTTCCTTTTCCTCTTTTCTCTTTCTTCCCTCTCCTCTTCTTCTCCTTCCTCTCCTCCTTCTTCTTCCCTTCTTCCCCTTCTCTTCCGGTTTTCTCCCACGTTTTCCTGGTTTTTCGTTTAAAACCAGAACCCCAAAGAATTACATTTTTGCACCTGTAGATCTCAGAAATTACAAATCTGCACCTACAGATCTCAGAAATTACAAATCTGCACCTACAGATCTCAGAAATTACAAATCTGCACCTATAGATCTCAGAAATTACAATTCTGTCCTATTTCAGAAATACCAATTAGGTCCCCTGTTTAATTACAACTGTGTCCCTATGCTATTCTGGTTTTAACTTATCTTCATTCTGACTATTCAGGGACAGTGCAATCCAGGACAAACTATTCAAGGACAAGCTTATCCAAGAAGCATTTTATTTTTATTTTCTGTCTTCCTTGGAATAAATATTTGTGAACATTGGAACAATTGAATAAATCTGGATTTTATTTTTTTAGTTGAATTTTATTTAAAACTCCATAATTTTAAATCAAGTCCTCGTGGGATCGACCCGTATTTGCATAGCTATACTACAATAGCCCGTGCACTTGCGGTTAAACAATCAACACCAAGTGATTGGATGACTTAGTATGATTCATGATGTGATAGGTACTTCAGAGTGTGTGATTTGATATTACTTATAGAGATGCATTTTTAAGGTAGGTGATTACGTTTGGGATTTTTCCATGATTTCATAGATCAGGACATGTTATCTGAAATTCTTGAGGCATGTGTTTTATGCCCTATCGTGTTTTATTAAAATATGTTCATTATTTCATGTTTGATATCATGACATTTTAATTATACTATTATCCACGTTTTGACATGTGATGGATGATATTTTATCATTCCTTTTGATTTGAGCCTATTGAGGTTTATTTCACATGAGAGTTTTCCATGGTTTATATCATGCTTTGTTGTTTTATTACTGGTGTTGTTGCTCGATGGGTACTATGCGAAGAGGGTGTAGGGTTGACCACCCGTCCTCTGACTTTATGATGCTGTGATTAGACACTCACCCTAAAAGGGGGTAATGTACGTAGGTGGTGGTATCATGGGAAATCCCCTCTACTACTTCATCCACCCCCCCCTAATGAGAGACACAGGAAGTCGCCTGTTCTGGTATCGACAGGGAGTAGTAGTGGTTAAGACCCCATAGTGGTTGCCACTACAGCATAGTAGCCCATGCTATTATTATGTGTGTTCATGCAGTGCATATGTGTATGTATACCCATAGTGTGACAAAGTATTGAGGATGAAGCCTATATGGCGGCCAAATGTGGGCATGCCTATGGGCTATGTGAGTTACAGGCAAGGGACGTTGGATTTTGGGATGAGTACTCATTACCCATGATTGAGTGTAGTGGGGCATTCTTAGGGCTTATCGTGCATAGTGACCTATTCATCATGACATGCATTATATTATTTTGTGCACTCAGATCTTTATCTATTGTGACAAATGCTTATTCATGTTTTTTTTATGCTTCACATGCCATGGTGATTAGCTTTGATATTATGTTGCTTAGGCGAAAAGCATGTTTTGATTTTGATTTTTTTGTTCAAACTATGAGATTCCACGCTTATTCATTATGGATGCCTGACAATTTATCATGCCTTATAAATGATTTACTCCATGAGATTTGACATGATGTTGACACTCCTTACAAAGTATTTTATCGCATGTTATAATTATTTGTAATGACCCACACAAGCAATAACTTGTTAAGGCATTTCTTTGTTTTGCAATGCCTCAGATTTGGAGCATGATACCACTAAGGGAAAGCAGGTGGAACAACACTAATTGATTGAGGGCCTCAAGGACCATCTGCTATTTTGTACTACAAAGACTGACTTAGTGTATGTCTCACTAACTTATGATTAGACTCTTTTGGGCTATACATGGATGTTGTTATTTTGGATAGTTTGGATCCACACATTTGTGTAGTGTACATTTACTTACACATGTGGGTATGATGTGGTGATTATGGATAGAACCCTGGGGATTATGGACATTTTGTCATTACTATCTCTTTCACGACTAGTGATTGATGTTTCATGGTTTTAGATTGAGCATGCTCAGCGTATCGATAACTTGATTTTGTTTATTACCATGGCTTTGATCTTGGATGACCCTTGGGGTTTTATTTTTGGACATTTCTCTTGAAACAGTTGTGTTATTTATGTAAAATGCAAGTTTTCTATTTTAGGGATCCTGCCTATTTTTTTAAAACATATTATTATTATTGGAAAAAGGTTCAGAAAATCCTGGGTGTCAAAAATTTTTAGGGTAAACTACAAGTTTTCCCCAACCTACTACCTACTATTTTTGCAATCATTGTTCCCCAACCTAAAACTCTTCTTCTCTTCTTCATTGGTTACTGCCTTCACTCATCACAACCTCCTTCAACCATCATTCTTCCAAGCTAGGTTTGCTCTCCTTTCCATCTTTCTTTCAAGGCTACATTCCCAATTCATTTTTTCCCTGTTTTTCCAATCCATTCATATTTTCTCTCCTTTCTACTTTTAGCCCTAACATGAAATATGTATTGGGAAGAAGGTGCGCAACTTAAGTAGGGTTTTTCCTCCTCTCTTCCTACTTAAGTTTGGTTTCTACTATTACCCACTTGGGTCTTTATTCTCATTTCCACTTAGGTTTGATTGTTATTAACATTTTCACTTAAGGTTAGGGAACATATGCAAGCTCAAGCAGCCCAAATGCTCATATTTTCTACTCTCTTTAATTAACCCCTAATTCCATTGTTCTAACACCCCAATTACTTAAGGTTTGTCATTAACTACCTAGAGCTTCTTACTTCTTTATTCTTTCCTAAACTTTTAAGCGATTCATTCACTTTTTACATGGTTAATGTCCTCTTAACTATGTCTTGCTAAGAGTTATGATGAATTGTCGCACTCAACCTTTCCTAAGATTAAGATATAAAATATAAAGGAAAATGAAAAAAATGTCTCAATTTTTTTAACTTTCTTATATATTATAAGGGATTTACATATTCATTAGTATTACAAGTATACACTCAGAACTAAAGCTCTTAGAGAAAGGGGTCAAACAAAATTCACTCACTATGTGATCAGATCCAAAGCTCACATAATTTTAAGCACAAATGAGGCAAGGAATTATGATTACTAAGAATGGATGCCATTACTAAGATCAACTAGGGTAGATCACCTTAATTTCTTCCTATTTATATCCTCATAAAGGCTATTTTTCACCTTAAGATCAATAGGTCTTTGGATAGGATGAAACATAGGCTTGGGTCAAGTTTTGAAAAGAAAGATATAAAGATTCAAAATTTTCAAATGTGACTATAGGTCTTTTATGAATATTGGACAACTTTACTTTTGTTTTGTGCTGCAGTGAGTGTCTTTTATACTTTTTCTTCTGATACTTCTTTTCACTTTTTCTTATATTTCTAAGAAGGAACACTTTTCTTTGTACTTTTGATATTTTTCACTTCTTTGACTTTTGCCTTTTTTGAACTTTTTCTACCATCTCTACTCATTTTTGAAAGATAGGTAATGGATATTTTAAATGGGTTTCTTGGTCAAGGTACATAAAGTTTGAAAAGCAAAGGCTTGCGAAGAGGCTCAAAAGGTCTAGCTAGTGGTGTAACATACTAGGTTTTGAGGAATATCCACTAGCTTCAAAAGAACCACCTTGATGCCATAAGGGACAAGTGCTAATAGGGCTCTCTAGTATAAAATAGGGATGGACTATATCATTTCCTAGGTTTCTTACAGCCTATTAGATTCAATAAATGTTTAGGAAACTAAGTTGGTATTCCTTTTTAACTCTTGGCATTTTGACCAAAATAAAGATACTAAGATCTTTCAAAGCTATGTTTGCTGAAGAAAATATGGAATTATTTGTAACCCTTAGAAAAATGATGGTCTCTAATACTCACTTGTGTATATAGGTCTTCACTGATATCCTCAGGGTCTTTAAGTCATAACCATCTATCAATCTATACTTATGTACTATGTGTAAGTATGTACAGAGATTTAACTTTCTTAAAACAATTTAGGACATAAATAAAATGAAAAATTAACCATATGCATTCCTATTAAGAAGTTAAAGTAATGGAAATACTAAGCTTCTGAAAATCTAATTCTTGTCACAGTAAAGGAACTTGACCTTAAAAACTTTGAAAACTCAAAAAATTCCCTTTTTTTTCTTTTCTTTTTTAAGAAAATTCATAAATCTCATGCATATCTACACCCCCAACCTAAACTAAACATTGTCCTCAATGTTATAAAACATAGAATCCTAAATGATGAATAGGTAATGCAAAACAATGAGACTAAAAAACCCTAGGTTGCCTCTCAATGATCGCTAAGTTTAAAGTCTTCAGCCAGACATATGATGCTATAATGAATGCGATTTCTATGATGGATGTAAGTGTCATGGACCCTATACTAAGGTGGGTCATGACATATTGGTTCCTCAAATAATGTTTCTTCCACTTCAAGGTTTACCAACTCTAAGTAGGGTTTCAACCTTTGCTCATTCACTTTGGATATCTCGACAGCCAGTGAGGATAAACACCACATACTATGTAGGGTCCAATCCATCGAGATCTAAGTTTAACTTGCAATAGATGCAATCTAGAATTAAAAAAGGAATTTTTTACCTAGTGTAAAGGACTTTCTCAAGTTTTGTCTATCATGGTGGCTTTTCATGTGGTCTTTGTATAGCTTTGTAAACTCATATGTATCCCTCCTTAAATCATCCAAGTCATCTAGTTAGAATTTTCTATGAATTCTAGTAGCATCTAAGTCAAAATTGAGCTTTTCTATGGCCTAATATGCTTTTATGTTCAATTTCTACTAGTAGGTGGTAAGTCTTTCCATAGACCAAGTGGCAAGGTGACATGCCTATAAGAGTCTTATATGCAGTTTAGTGTGCCCATAAAGTGTCACTAAGTCTTAAAGATTAGTCTTTCCTATATGGATTGACGGTCTTTTCTAAATTTTGCTTTATTTTCCTATTAGATACTTCTACCTATTCACTTGTCTGAGAATGATAAGGGGTAGCTATTCTATGGGTGATAGCATGTTTCTTCATTAAATTCTCAAATATGCTACTGCAAAAGTGTGTATCCCCATCACTAATTATGGCCCTAGGTGTACCAAAACATGTAAATATATTTTTCTTTAAGAACTGAACAAACACCTTGTGGCCATTGGTCTTATATGGTACATCTTCTACCCATTTTGACACATAATCCATCCACATTAAGATGTACGTATAACCAAAAGAGTTTGAAAAAAGTCCCATAAAATCAATGCTCCAAACATCTAGAGGCGCAACTTTTGATCTAAAGGCATCATATTTCTTTTTCCTATGCTCCTTAACTATTAACATCTAGCACATGCTATGCAATATGCATGTGAATCCTTGAAAATTGTAGGCCAATAAAAACCACATAGTAAAATCTTTCCGGCTATCATTTTAGAGTTGAAATGGCCCCCACATGCCTGGTCATGGAAAAAGGAAATGATCTTATGATGTTCATTATTAGGTACACATCTCCCAATGACCTGATCAAGACAAAACTTAAATAAGTACGAATCATCCCAAGTAAAGTGTTTAACCTTAGCAATGAATCATTTTCTATCTTGTTTTGACCAATGATTAGTCATTTGACCTATGATAAAATAATTAACAATATCTGCACACTAAGGGAACTAGGCACATTCTCACTAGTAGACTCCACAACTAACCTAGATAAATGGTCTACTAAAATATTTTTGGAACCTTTCTTATCCCAAATATCTAAATCAAACTCCTATAGAAATACTATCTGTAGGATTAGTCTAGGTTTAGCATCCTTCTTAGGAAGAAGGTATTTCTAGCTACATGGTCTGGATAAATAATGTCCTTAGATCCTAGCAAGTAAGATGTAAATTTATCCAGGGCAAAGGCAACTGCTAACTACTCTTTTTCTATAGTAGAATAATTGAGTTGGGCATCATTGAGTTTCTTGCTAGCATACTATATCACATGGGGAAGTTTATCAATGCACTACTCCAACACAACCTCAATTGTGTAGTGTACAACATCACACATTATCTCAAATGGTGCAGTCTAGTCTAATGGTTGAATAATAAGGGTAGAAGTTAATTTAGCCTTTGCACACTCAAATGCTTTCATATAATCATCATCAGAGTCAAAAGATGTCTCCTTCATAAGTAAATTACATAGGGCTTTGCAATTTTATTAATGTCCTTGATGAATCTTCTATAAAAACCAGCATAGACTAAAAATGAGCGAATTGCCTTCACCATCCTTTGAGGAGGAAGATTAGAGATTAAATCCACTTTGGCTTTCTCTACTTATATAACATTGTGTGATATGATGTGGCAAAAAACAATGTCATTTTGAAACATAAAATGACATTTGTCTTAATTTAACACTGAATTCTTTCCTGACACATAGTAAGGACATGTTTTAAATAATGCAGGCAAATGAAGAATGAAACACTGAGAAATCATCCATAAACACCTCTAAAAATCTCTCTACCATATATGAGAATATGCTCAACATACACCTTTGAAAAGTAGTTAGAGCACTCCAAAGTCCAAAATGCATACTGCAATAGGCAAAGGTTCTCGAAGTGTAGGTGAAGGTAGTCTTCTCTTAGTCCTTAGGTGTTATAGGGATTTGGTTATTGCTAGAATATCCATCAAGAAAACAATCATAACTATGACAGGCTAACCTTTCTAACATTTGGCCTATAAAGGGGATAGGAAAATGGTTCTTCCTCATGACTGAGTTTAGTTTTCAATAATCAATGCGAACTCTCCACCTGATGGTCATGCAAGTGGGTACTATCTCATTATCCTCATTTTGAATTATCGTGACTCTAGACTTCTTTGGAACAACTTAAACTGAGTTGACCCAAGTGCTGTTAAATATGGGATAGATGACAACAACTTCTAAGAGTTTATGTACTTTGTCTCTCACTACCTCTTTCATACTAGGGTTTAATATTCTCTATGTAGATGGTTTGAAATTTTTTTCTAAGTGAATCCTATGCATGCACACAACAAGATCAATTCCCTTAATATCTGCTATGGTCCACCCTAGAGCAATCTTATATTCTTTGAGAGCATTACGAAGCTTATCTTCCTATTCTTGATCTAAATTTATGCTATGATGACAGGTAAGGTTTCATTAGGTCCTAAGTAAGATTATTTTAAGTTTCAAGTAAATGCTTTAGGACCAATGTGGGTGGTTCTTCTATAGAAGGTATAGCTACAGATTTTGATGGAGGAAGTGGTTCCACATGAGGGTCCCATTTAGAAGTATCCATTATGGGTTCAGTATCTAAAAGATTATTAACTTCCTCAATGAACCTGTCTATATCAAAATCATAGTTAAAATATGCTAGATAGGCCTCTAGTGGATTTAAGATGGACAATGGTGGATCATGCATTAGACCTTCAATCAAATTGACTACAAATACATCATCTAAGTCTAAATGTTGATGGTTGGCATTAAATACATTAAGCTGAACTTTCATATTGCCAAAGTTTAATTCCATCACACCATTTCTAGAATAGATGATGGCATTGGACATGGCCAAAAATGGAAGTCCAAGAATTACCAAGATCTAACTAATGGGCTCTGATATAAATTAGGTATCTAGGACAATAAAATGTATAAGCAAGTAAAACTAGTCACCTATATTGAAACATCCTCAACCATAATAAAGTGGAATCTTCACTGATCTATCTACTAACTGAAAAGTAGTATTGGTTGGCTTAAGGTCACTAAGCCCTGGTTGCTCATAAATAGAGAATGGCAATAGATTTACACAAGCTGGCATAAGCAAGAATGTCTTTAATAGCATTGAGTATTGGAATATTGATATGAACATGTTTAAACACTTTCATTATCCCATTAAAATTGGTTCCTTTCTTAGCATCATTTAACAACTAAGGGAATGGGGCATTAGGCATATGGGGTCCTCCATTACAGGCTTGGATGGAGTAGGAGATTTCTATCTCTTTGCTTTCTCTTCTGTTTTAGGTAGTTCATTCTCCTCTATGTTTTCCTTAGTCTTTTCCTCTATCTGTCCTACCTTTTTATCAAGCTTACAACCATTCTTAAGGGTTGTAATAGACTTTTCTTATTCATGGGATCTATGGGAACTAGGTCCTATTTCTAACTAGCCCTTAGGGTTTGGAATAGGATGGTTGGAAATTTTCTTGTCTCCCTTTCACTTGAGGAACCAGACAATTGACCAATTGTATATTCCAACTCTACAATGGATTGAAAGTTGGCATTTAAATTTTTCCTAGTATCATTCTGGAACTGTACATAATTCTACATGAATAAATTTAGAGTTTCTTCATGAAAGGTGTTCTTACTTGTTACAAAAACTACTGAGGAATTAACTACTATGGCACTTGAGCATGAGAAAAGGTTTGAGGATGGGGAGTCCTTGGTGGACACTGTGGGTATTATTCTTTGACCTTAAAAAATTTATATGCCTAGCCCATCCTAAATTGTAGGTCTCAGAATAAGGATTATTATTGCTTGGGTTGCAATATGAATTCATTGCAATTGATTGTTCTAAAAGATTGTTAGGGTACACTTGTTTAGATGGACAAGTTGTGGTCAAATGGGCTGGGCTTGTACATATAGCACATGCATCTTATGGAGGTTTAGTGGATACATTAGTAGCCATGTAAGCCTCTTTCCTCAAGAACATACCTTCAATACTACCTTCTCTTTTAACTACTCGCCTGAGGTGAGATGATATTTATAAGGCCGTGCATATTTCATACAAGCTTCCTTTCTTTTGAGGTTGGGTACGTCTATCTCTCCTATTGGAATAATCACATTGTTGAGAATTGTCAGATAAAGTTTAAAAATATTCCCAAGCCTTTGTTTTACTTTTCAACATGAGAGTCCCTCCACTAGGGGCATTTACCATTTATCTATTCTAAGGTGTAAGTGGCTCATAAATTTACTAAACCTATTTTCATTTTTAAAATCCATGATGGGGACACTTTTGCAGCAACTCATTTCACCTTTTCTAGCATTCATAATATTGTTCATCATCTTTTTGTTGGAAAGCAATGATCTCCCTACGTAGGTTTTTAGTCTTATGGTCAGGAAAGAACTTTTTTAGCAACTTTTTAGACAATTAGTCCCATGTGGCAATGGAACTAATCTATAAAGAATTCAACTATGGTTTTTCCTTATCTTTCAATTAGAAAGTGAACAACCTTAGTCTAATAGAATCATTTGAGATATTTTAGAACTTGAATGTAGTGCAAATATCAAGCAATTCCTTAACATGTAGGTATGGATCCTCTCTTTCTTGACCATAAAATGTTGGGAGTAACTTTATAACTCTAGGTTTTAGTTCAAATTGGCCTACATTGGTGGATGGTGAGGTGATGCATGATGGAGTATTTAACTAGAGTGGCACATAGAAATCTCTAATGGCCTTATACTCAAATTTAGCTGGTGGGTCTACCATGGGTTAGGATTTTGATGTCTTACCCCTTGCCTATGGGTACATTCAATCTATAAATCTAATGGTACTAGCTCATTGTCCTGAAATCAACGACCTTGCATGCACTAAAATGAAAACCTATCAAAATGACCCAACCTAAATCTAAATGTGACCCCAAAATTTATATGATATGAAAACAATCCCTAATGCTAGCAAGCTTAATTTGATGATCTTTGTTATCTATGATGTTGTAGATTTTAAATCTAAGCTAGACAACCTCCTTCAATCCAGACATCACTACTACTTACCAAATGATAAGATAAGGTGCCTTGGGCACCCCCATTTAGAAAGAAGTATCGAAGGTTTTGGGCCTGTGGCTTCCCCTATCCCCTCTTCATCGAGTGGTGTTAGATCCTACCCAAGGTGATTAATATAATTCTCATGGTAGGAGGCATTTATACCTCAACAACAATTACAAAAGGCATGGGAAAATCACTTGGATTTTGGATACCCACTATAACCTCAAAGTTCAAGAGCCATTATAGTGACAATAGATCTCCTTTTTCAAAATAGGTCCTACAAGCTTGAAAGCTTAAGCCTCTTACTACTTTATTTTAGTTAAGCTTTTAAGGGTTGGGATTGCTAGCATACAAGGAATTGATTTGATTACTGAGGTGGGATGCTCACTATCAATATGTTTCATCCACCAAAAAGCAGTAAATGTGCAATGCAAGTACAAAGAAAATAAACTAATGCCACTTATATGCTATCTAACCAAGGGTTAGATAATTGCACAACTAACGCAACAAGTATAATGAATGCCACTAATCTATAAGAATTACGCTACCAACTAATACGGAAATTACACTAATTGCAACTATATTATGAAAAATAAAGGGAGGAAAACTTATAGTGGGGTTTTTGATATAGTTCAAGTGTGGGTCACCACACCCCACCCCACACTTGCCCTGTATTATTACAAGCCATTTAAAATTGAAGAAATTACAAGTATGAATGGGACCTCACTATAAGTTCATTCAAAAATGGAAAAAAAATAAAAATAAAAATAAAAAAATCTAATCTAGGGAAGCAATAAAATTGGATGAGGATTTGGCCCATAGGGTCGCCACTGGTTTTTTTGCCAAATTTTTCTCACACAAAATAAGTAAGATATGACAATTTTTGAGGAATTGGAAAAATATACAAAAATCCTAATCTAATGCAACCAAAGACTATGATCAAAGACAAATAATTCAAATAAAGACCCAATCACAAATCCATTGCAATTCCCTAGCAAGAGCTCCAAAATTGTGGTATAGCTTTAATATTACTTGCAAGTGTACGAATTAATGTAATATTACATGCGAGAGAGGTCGATCTCATGAGAATCTTACAAATTTATATGTTGGAAGGGTCTTATTTAAAATGCTTAGTTTGAGCCAGAGAGAGAGAGAGAGATTGAATTGAATTTGAATTTGAATTTAAACTATGAAAGTAAATGATAAAAGAAAAGAAATATGATTGAAATTAGAAATTACAATTAAAGGAAACTTGCTAAGAATAAACTAAGCAATAAAATTAGAAATTTACCTAACTAACATGCATTCAATTATAGGAAACTAATGCAAAACTAGAATGAATTAATTTCAGCAATTTAATTTAAGGAAACTTAATAAAAAAGAAACTTTCCAAATCCTAAAACTTTCTAAAAATGGAACTTTCCAAAACTCAATTAGGAGACTTCCTAAAACTAAACTATGATATAAAAAATAAATTAACTACTATTAAACTAAGATTAACCAACTAAACAATGCAATAATTATAGAAACTTCACCCGAATACCATGTGCGTGATCCACGAGATGGTGCACATGGTTCATGGGATTAAAGATGGCTAAATTAATGAATTAATAACAAACTAACGTGTAATCTAATCAAGTCACTCAATAAAAAACCTAAGAACCTAAATAGAATCCTAAGGAATCAAGCAATTATGATGACTAAGCTACTGGAAACTAAGCATGAAGATTGAATGAAAATTTTTTAGATTTCAAGTACCTACGAAACTCAAATCAAACCAAGCATGGAAAGCAATTCAACTATCACTTTTTATGTAATATAACACCCAAGATCTAAAGTACTTTAATACTAAATACAATAATGAATAATAATTCTCAAAGAATTTAATTGATTGAATTTCAAAGTACATAAAAAAAGGGGTGTGCATGAGAATGTATACATAATCTGAAAATTACTCTCTTTGAAAGCCTAAAACTTGATTCAAATTAAATAAAAAACACACTCTAATGAGCTCAATCTAAACTGAGATAACATATGAGTGAAACCTAAAAGAGAATTCAAGAAAAAGGATGGCTGGAATGATGAACTAACCTAAAGAAAAAGACAATTAAAACTATACCTATGTCTAAGGAAAAAGACATGGAATGCAAGGATGTAAATTACTTCTTCTCTTGGCTGTCACTACCAGAGAATAACTAACTTGGATATTTGATGAATAATCAAGAGAAACTAAGAAAATAAAGTAAAGAAAAAAGGGAAAACAAAAAGGGAACTATACATGTGAAACTTAGAGAACAAAACAAGAGAAATATAACAATGAAAGTAATGAAGTGAAATCAAACCACTAATCTAAAATTAAAGTGTTGAAAGCAAAGAAAATAATTAGGAATTCAAAGGAAGAACAACTCAAAAGAAAACCAAAGTCCATAGCTTCAAGAATCATCAAGCAAGAATGCAAACTTTCTAGGTTTCTCACCAACCTCTACTTGAAAAAAAAAAAAACCATGGAATGCTTGGGCTTTTATAGATGGCTAGATTCTGCTATAATGGGGGCTTAATCTTAAAGAGGAAAGTAGACCTACATCTAGGATTTTAATTAGGAAAGTTAGGTGGATGAATGAGCTAAGCAAGGATGACATCTGGGATGGTTTCTATCTTTAGAAGGGGGGAGGCTTTTTTAGGAGGCCTTCCCTTAAATATTCCATCCATCTTCTCTTCCTCATATTTAGATCCAATTGTGAGAAGACATACTTCAGTCTCTTATGATCAGTGAACACTTCAAATTTCTTACTATACATATAATTCCTCCATATCTTGTAGGAAAAGACTGCTAGAACAAGCTTTAGGTCATATGTAAGGAAATTTACCTCGTTATTTTTCAATTGCTAGGAAGCATAGGCATTTACTGTGACGACCTAGGTTTTCAAATGCATTTTTAAATGAAAAACTAATTCCTAATGTGGGATCGATCCCTATTTAAAAACACTTTATAAACAATACAATGCAACAAAAAAATCTTTTCATTTTAAATTCATTTTGAAAACCCCGAGTTTCATTGCTTTCAAGACGAACAATGTAATTTTGAAAAAGTAAGACAATCATATATAAACCCCAAGTCTATCCAGTCACAACTCACAGCCCAACTGTAATAATTACAGATACATGTCCAAAAGGTAGATCATATACTTACATTTATACTTGTCTTCTCTTCATTCTCTTGATCATAACAATAACATTTTCTGATGCTTCTTCTAATCCTTTTGGAGCTAATATGTAAAAATAATATATTTGGGTGAGTATTCCTCGTACTCAGTAAGTGATCTGATACCACTATTTTGAAAACATGACATGCAGCATACATGATTTCAAAAAAGGCTTTCCATGTAAAACATCATACAATTTCTTTTTATGTAAACATACTTTTTTTTTTATACATAAAATAATAAGCTTGTTTGCATATTTTCAATGATGGAAGCTTTTATCAAAATCCAAAAATCAACAAAATAAATATCATGAAAATCATAGAGTAGTAATCACATAATGAATCATAAACTAATCATAATTATGAAAATTTTAAAATAATAATCAGTCAAAGTAGATGATAGCACCACTATAGAACATCATTCACATGGTGCACATGGGTCTCTCGGCAAATACATCAAGCCTATACAGGTTGGCGAACACATTAAGCCAATTGGTCACGAGTACTCGTATACGACCATCTCAATGTTATATGCCTATCGATAAAATTGAAATCATAGGGTCAACTATGCTCACAATTAGCACACAACTGGAATCATGTGGCTCCGGTATCTGGAGACAAACCCACCATAGCTTCCACGGTGACTATGGCTATCCTTGAAAAGGGTGACGTAAACACCTCCAGTGGTCATCCCTGTTTACCACAACAGTCGAGGAACGGACAATGCCATTTTGGCAACGATACCATCCACTTTTTATGGTAGAGGCCAAAAGGTTAACCCCGTACATAAACAACCTCTCAGCATAGTGCCTACCAAGGTCAATAGCCCAAAAAGAATATATAAATAATCCAAATCTCAATCATCGTAAATCAGACAATTTATGCAATTATTTTCAAAACATGTGAGTATTGCATAAAATCTATTCATGCCAGTAATTGCATGCAAGTCCATAAATCATGAACACAATTCTACATGCTTGTATAAGAACATCATATCTCAAAAAGCATACTAAATACGATAATAAAGTCAAGTAAATCACTTAAGGTTTGGAATGCATTTGAAAACTTAGTAGTAACAGACTACCTACCTCGACCGTCATCACTTAACTCGTGTCCTTCTTCAATTTGAGTCCTAGAGTACCAAGGTGAGGTCCTGGATGTTATTTGGACAAAATCCAAGTATTATTTCTAGATTCACAGGTCAGCGGCTAGATCTATATGATTTGTGGGTCCATAGCTATTGATTTATGTGATTTTCGGGTTGATCTTGGGCTAATGATGTCCTAAGGTATCTAATAGATCAATTAATGAGATCCGATCATAGTTGATCTTGTAGATCCATGAAATCTCTATAGTTTTTAAGCTATAGTCACCTTAACTAGTCTTATGATCCTAAATTTTATTGTATAAGTAGCTCCATGTCATAAATACAAACACAATGGTTCTTTCAAATCGTCAATAGGAGTTGTGTAGCCTTCTTAATTGCAAATTTAATGTTGTATGTCAGATGGACGATCCAGATCTGACAACACAAGGACACGCGTCATGGTCCCCAGGACATGTTTGCATTCTGGTCAAACCAATACTACACGCCCACACACACCCAAAGGACGCTCTAGGGCTTGCATCCTATACATGCATCATGCGCATGAGTCTTTGGCGCGTGCACAAGGCAACTTGGATGGGGCAGTCCGATCTGGATCGTCCAACCATCCCAGCTCTGGATCAGCGCCTAGGATGCCATGATGCATGGACTATAGTGGGTTTTTTGGGGTTTTTGGGGTCCCATGAACACGTTGGACAGCTTAGATCTCACATCCAAGCTACCCAGGCAATGGATCTGAAGTAGATCCACCTGTACTAGTTTCACAGGCGATCTGTTGCCCGGTGAGACCAGATCCGGTAGGAATCTGGGGGGAATTGAAGGGGGAGAAAGAAGAAAGGATAGGATAGAGGTTTAGGGTGGAGAGAAAACACGCTGGGAGAAGGGGGGAGAAGAGGAATTTATAAGAGAGGGAGGCGGTGCCATCCCATGGTAGTGCTGCCATTTTTTTCTGCCCTGCACTATGCAAAGGCGGTGCTGTGCGTCAGCTAAAGGAGGAAGATGATGAAGGGGGGTGTTGTTAGTAAAATGACCCCCTATTTTTCGAGTCATATTGCTTTTAAATGAAATTTACAAAAATGGCCTCCATCTTCAAAAGTCCATAACTTAGTCTTACGAACTTCGTTCTCAGCATTCTTTATGTCATTGGATTCCATTTTTCAAGTAGAATATGATTATGGGGATATTTTTACCAAATTGGATCTCTAAAAATATCATTTTTAATATTTCAATATAGGACTTTAAAATTTTAGGTTATTACATTATTACCCCTACAAAGAATTTCATCCTCAAAATTTCACAATTTAATTCCTCGAATTTAGCAAATAAAGAGCCGCTTTCGCTGCAAACTCTAATACGTAGTCTTTACTTGCTAATTAATCAACATTATTTCATAAATTCAGTTTATATAATTGAGATCTCCAAATCCTTGGATTACCATACTCCTTTAATATATAATTGAGTTCTCCAAATCCTTGGATTACCATACTCCTTTAATCGTGTATAACCTTCTCCACTTTTCGATGATACTACATTACTCCTTGTTCTTTAATAATCTTCTTTCTTATCTCTCATTTTGAATAGTACAGGATAATCTCTTTTTTCCTCTTGTCTTCCCTCTGGTGTTCTATTTATTATTAACTACACCTTGTTAGTAAAAGTTTCAAAGTTTACATTCTTTCTATTATGTCTCATCCCACTTTATATTTTCTTCAAGTAACTTCAAAATTTTATATAGTATCACTTCTCATCTCATTATGTCAATGATAAAAGCTTTCTTTATACTAAATCCTTTTGTTGGAAAATTGTTTGAGAACTAATTTCCAACTTTGAATTCCAATTGTCTTTCACCTTTCATATATGACTCGATTCCTCAACCAATATTTACATTCAAAATAGAACTCTAAAAGCAAATCACGTAGCATCTTCCATTAATTATATTATCACATACTGCAAATAAGATCTCCTAACTATATATCAAGTTTTACGGATATTTAATTCCACCCAATACTCTTCTCCTCAAAGAATTTATTCAAAATCATGGCAAATATTTCTAGTCAATTTATCATCATAGATCGAATGTTCTCGTTTAGAGGCTTATATCACTATTCTCATAAAATGGTCATTTAGAATTTCCAACAATATTCATACTCATGTCAAAATTCTCTTATTCTAACAGAGTCCACTTACTATGTTCATGGTTGAATCCATTGCCATTATCCTCCTTAAATTTTCCTTGCTTGATGATTTTCTTCGGGATCTCTCAGACCAAAAGTTCTATACATATAATTGTCATCTCAATCTAGTAAAGTTAACCCCGAAAATTACTTCTATTTAATTTCTATAGTTGGTCTTCGTACTTAATGCGTACATATAACAAATACCCTTTTTGTGTAAAGGCAATTAAACATCAGATGTTATTTATAGTGTAACAACTATCTTAACTCTTCTTCTTCCATTTCCTATATTAATATATTGTTCAATCATTTATCAAAGGCATTGTCTGCAACCATTAAGTCTCAATTGTCAGGAGGTATCATAAATAGTTGTTTTCTCAATTTCTCAAATTTTGTCTTTCACATACCACCTCATACTTATTTTAATAATAATCATCCAATATGCTATTATAGCAATTTGTGCTGAAACTATTGGCGAAAGAACACACAAGTAAGCATGGAACATTTTTTTAGACATAGAAAAAGAATCTATTCAATTACTTGTATATCCGTTTCCCAGATTTATAGGTTACAAGCAATCAATGCTTACCTGCCTTTATTTTCAATCCACATTAGCAGCATGCCTTCCAGACCCAAAGTGACCTCTATTGCTTGTCATAGCATTGATCAAGGTCTAGGATTATCCGCAATCTTTGTCATTGTTCTAGATTATTTCTCATTTTACTTCTGTCTCAATTGTTACTGCTTCTATTGTACTTTAAGATCCTCAAATGACATAGTCTAAGCAATTTACTTCCTTTAGGGAAAAACTCATGCCTAAGTACCCATAACATTCCTCATAACTTAGGCTACTATCTACTAGATGCTATCATGATTAATTAGATATGATTTGAATACCTTAGTTCAATCAACATCATTCTAAAGATAATGACACTTAATTCTATTTGCTCTTCCAATTTGTCTTTATACTATCAGAACCTCAAGTTGATTCTTGATGATACTCTTGTTGATGAAGATCGATTGGACAAGTCACTATCCTTGCTCATACTTCTCACTATAACTTCACTCAATCATATAATGTCAATGTAGGGAATTATCAACTTCTCCTTGTTGTGGACTACAACCACTGGTGTTTCCTCATAAACTAATGGATCTGATAAAATTCTAATATCACCAATGGATATAGGTATCAAACTTATTGTAAAATTAAATTCCTAGTTGGTCACTATCCTTCTTTGGAAATTTCTTGCAACACACTGTCCTTAATGTCGACACTCTACTGAAAGACTGTGTTTTCTACTGCTTTATCTTTATTATACTCTGTTACCATAATATCACCAACTTGACTACTCTTATTCCCTCAAATTCGATTGATTCATCTTTCAATTTGGCAATACAACTCAAGATGAAAGATCATTGATTCTATACGTCTCTTTTCTATCCTCAATCAAACATGATCTTCTTATTTTGACTATTCAACATCCATCAAATACTTGTAGTTACATCTCTCTCTCTGTCTCTCTCTCTCTCTCTCTCTCTCTCTCTCTCTCTCTCTCTCTCTATAATCAAAATCCTCCTTTTGTCCACTTAGATCAATGTCTCCATTTGATTTGTTGCATATAATTGATACTACTTCCACACTTTTGATCAACAAATATGATAAATTGAATACTTCTCAGAAATGTTAAACTTTCATAATATCATTGAAATCCTTAATTGTCTGTATTCTTAATAAAATCATACAGTGTCTTAACAATTACATTGACATTTTGTTCACACTATACTTCCCTTATAAGTTCATGTCATGATTAATCTATTATCACAGGTCCATCATCCCTTCTTTAGATTATCATCCAAATCTTCTAGTAACTCTATTATAATCAAATTCTTTGTCATTCTTCTCAAATTCGGTCTTTTACATCCCCCATCATATTCATATTGTATTCCTCTTGATAATATATCCATTATTGTACTCATTGTCTGATCTTCTCTATTATACTCAGGTTGTCATTGTAAGATAGCCATGTGCTTTTCATAAAGTTCTAATTAAGTCATCCAGAATTGAGCTAAGTTCTTTAGGATTCTCACCTTGATCGATCTAGTACAAGTCAAACTTATCTCCTAAAGGTTCTACTAGCATCATCTTGTTTTTCCATTCCTCGTTCTCATTAAATCTTATTCTCATCATAATCTTATTCTCATCGAATAATTTCCTTGCTTACTCCACTACTCAACACTTCTTCATCCCTAAGTCGTTTAGACTATATTTTTTATAGAGTTTGCACCATGCAATGCCTAAGTATTTGTTAAATCAAACTCCCTTTCACCTATTTATTTATGGTGTATTTCTTTGTGATTTGATATCATTTCTTATTCTAATCATCTCTATTCTCATATTTATACTACCTTTCCTTAATTGTTCCAGTTGTATATGACTCTTGGACATGCAGGGCTCGCTATGAAAAGGTTATAACTGAGCTCTGATACCAACTGTGACAACCCGGATTTTCACATGCATTTTTAAATGCAAAACTAATTCCTAAAGTGGGATTGATCCCTATTTAAAAACACTTTAAAAACAATGCAATGCAGTGAAAAAATATTTTCATTTTAAATTCATTTTGAAAACCCTGAGTGTCATTGCTTTCAAGACACAAAGTAATTTTGAAAAAGTAAGACAACCATATATAAACCCCAGGTCTATCCAGTCAGAGCTCACATCCCAACTGTAATAATTATAGATACATGTCCAAAAGGTAGATCATATACTTACATTTATACTTGTCTTCTCTTCATTCTCTTGATCATAGCACTAACATTTTCTGATGCTTCTTCTAATCCTTTTGGAGCTAACCTATAAAAATAATATATTTTGGTGAGTATTCCTCATACTCATTAGGAGATCTAATACCACTACTTTGAAAACACGGCATGCAACATACATGATTTCAAAAAAGGCTTTCCGTGTAAAACATCATACAATTTCTTTTTGTGTAAACATACTTTTTTTTTATGCATAAATCATAAGCTTGTTTGCATATTTTCAATCATGGAAGCTTTTATCAAAATTCAAAAATCAACAAAATAAATATCACAAAAATCATAGAGTAGTAATCGCATAATGAATCATAAACTAATCATAATCATGAAATTCTTAAAATAGTAATCAGTCAAAGTAGATAATAACACCACTATAGAATATCTTGCACATGGGACTCTCAGTGAACACATCAAGCCTACGGGTTGGCGAACACATTAAGCCAACCGGTCACGAGTACTCATATATGACCATCTCAATGTTATATGCATACCGATAAAACTGAAATCATAGGATAAACTATGCTCACGATCAGCACACAATTGGAATCGTGTGGCTCTAGTATCTGGAGACCAACCCACCATAGCCTCCACAACGACTATGAATGTCCATGAAAAGGGTGTCATGAACACCTCCAGTGGTCATCCCTATTTACCACAGCAGTCGAGGAATGGACAATGCCATTTTGGCAACGATACCATCCACTTTTTGTGGTAGAGGCCGAAAGGCCAACCTCATACATAAACAACCTCTCAGCATAGTGCCCACCAGGCTCAATAGCCCAAAAAGCATATATAAATAATCCAAATCTCAATCATCGTAAATCAGGCAATTTATGCAATTATTTTCAAAACATGTGAGCAATGCATAAAATATGTTCATGCTAGTAATTGTATTCAAGTCCATAAATCATGAAGACAACTCTGCATGCTTGTATAAGAACATCATATCTCAAAAAGCATACTAAATATAGTAATAAAGTCAAGTAAATCACTTAAATTTTGAAATGCATTTGAAAACTTAGTAGTATCTGACTACCTACCTCGACCGTCGGCACTTAACTCGTGTTCCTCTTCAATTCGAGTCCTAGAGTACCTTAGTGAGGTCTTGGATGTTATTTGGATAAAATCCAAGTATTATTTCTAGATTCATAGGTTAGCAGCTAGATCTATACAATTTGTGGGTCCATAGTAGTCGATTTATATGATTTTTGGGTTGATCTTAGGCTAATGATGTCCTAAGGTATCTAATAGATCAATTAATGAGATTCAATCATAGTTGATTTTGTAGATCCATGAAATCTCTATGGTTTTTAGGGTATAGTCACCTTGAACGCTCCTATGATCCTAAATTTTATTATATAAGTAGATTCGTGTCATAAATATGAATACACTGGTTCTTTCAGATCATCGATCGAAGTTGTGTAACCTTCTTAATTGCAAATTTAATGTTGTATGTCAGATGGACGATCCGGATTTGACAACACAGGCATGCGCGTCACGGTTCCCAGGACGTGTGTGCATCCTAGTTGAATCGAGACCACACCTGCACACCCGCATAGGCCTAAAGGACGTTCTAGGGCATGTGTCCTGGACACGTACATCTTTGGCGCGTGTGCTAGGCGACCTGGATGGGGTGGTCCAGTCTGGACCGTCCAACCATCCCAGCTTTGGATCAATGCCCAAGATGCCATGATGCATTGGACTGTCTTGGGTTTTCTAAGGTTTTGGGGTCCCATGAACACGTTGGGCAGCTCAAATCTCGCATCTGAGCTGCCCAGGCGGTGGATCTCAAGTAGATCCACCGATACTAGTTCCACTGGCGATCTATCGCTCAGTGAGACATGATCCGATCAGGATCTGGGGGGAATTGAAGGGGGAGAAGGATCTTGCCTGGGACCACCCCCCTCCCCCCCCGCCCCCCATTAAGGTCAGATTGGAAGCCCTAATAGCCAGTTGGAACCCTCCTTGCATGAAATCGCAGAGACAGGTTTAGGGTGGAGAGAAAACACGCTAGGAGAAGGGGAGAGAAGAGGAATTTATAAGAGAGGGAGGCAGTGCCACCATTTTTTTCGGCACCGCACTGCACAAAGGCGATGCTATGCAATAGGTAGAGGAGGAAGACCATGGACGGGGGTGTCATTAGTAAAACTACCCACTATGTTTTCGAGTGGTATTGTTTTTCAATAAAATTTACAAAAATGCCCTCCATCTTCAAAAGTCCATAACTTGGTCACACAAACTCCATTTTCAACATTCTTTATGTCATTGGATTTCATTTTTCAAGTAGAATCTGATTATGGGAATATTTTTACCAAATTGGATTTCTAAAAATATCACTTTTAATATTTCAATATAGAACTTTAAAAATTCAGGTTATTACATTTACCTTCTCATTTTACATCAACATACATCCCAGTCCATTACCTGAGGCATTGCTATTGTAACATTTCAATAATAATAATAAAAAAGGGACAAAAGGGCCATAAACAGAGGGGGCTGTATTTGATACAAGCACCCCCTGCTTAAGGCAACCTGACGTAGTTGTTGGGTCTGCTGGAGAGGAGAAGGAGAGAGGGGGAAGAAGAAGGAAGAGATAGAGAGAGAGAGAGAGCTATATGCAGGCATGGAAGGGAAAACAAGGGTTTTCCTAGGTAGCTGGTATTTCAAGCCGTCGCCGCAGATGACGCCAACTCAGATTGATGATTCGACCTGTCATTTTGTTCAGCATGACGAGATGAACAAAACCCCCAAGTTTATTGCGGAATCCGACGTGATCTGACCTTTGATTCAAGAGGGGAACATTGCACAGCTATGATTGGAGGTTTTGTGATGGATCTAAGCTAATCCAACCCATCCAATGGTGGAAAAAGCACAAAAACGCATCTAGAAGGTAGGATCCACAAAATCCCCAACTTGTGATTTGAGATTTTTAGCTAAATCTGCACCATTCATGCTCGATCTAGGTTTTAGGGATAATCCAGTCGTCCATTTTTAAATCAAAGCTTAGGGATAGGTAATTTAGGGCATGATATAGCTCAGATTACACAAAAAACTTTAGATTTAGGCTAAAAATCGATCGAACAATCTCAACCGTCCAATCGGGTACTGTTCACATAGTAACTTCGTGATGTTTGATTGACGATCAGACACCACAGATGAGTTCCTCATCATAAAAAATGATAGGATGGCCAGAATTATATGAAATTGAAGTGAAATGGATTGAATGATATAGGCTGTCCAATCTGTCACTATTTAAACAGACACCTTGTGATGTCAGATCAATGATTAGTGGTTACAGATGGATTACTGAATGTTGAATTATCTTAGATACGATATAAAGTATGGAATGTGGATAAACTTATATTGAAAATTGGGTGACATGAACTGTTCATAATGCTCATTATATTAGTCTGATTTAAGAATACAATTATAGGTTGTATTAAAGACTATAGCATAGAAAATAACACTCAGCTCCAACCCAAGAGTTGATATGGATAGGAATCAAGGGTTAAGACCACTGAACAATGATAGTTACTTGCAGTCACTTAAGAAAAGTAGTGAATAGCCAATCTAGGGCCAATGGCATGGATTGCAAATCCAATAACTATTTGCCATTAAATTACCTATCAACCAATAGCTAATGAAACACCTTTTGCATAGTAATGAACACTGTCACTTTACCTTGTGCCAAATAGTGTTAAGGAAGCTAAGAGAAGTCTTAGAATTGTATAACTGAACATGTGTTTGTATTGTTACAGAGGTGACTGATAGGAAGTGCGTACGAGAACTAAATGAAGTACTCGCATCAGTGAACTAGAAGATCTCCAATTGAAGTGGGTGGGATTAAGATTGCTACAATTTTTCCTATCTATGCATGTGTATATGAATTTCAAGTAGTGAAATGAATCTTTTCTGTTTATATGAAAGATAAGATGAATGTGCATGCTAAAATTAAATCATGATTAAACTATTTATGCATGAGCTATGCATTATTGTGAATCATGTGAGAGAAATGTAAGGCTGATACCAAGAAATTATGCAATGGCTTGTAAGAGCAAAAGGGGTTGTTATGATGTGGGCGGGCCTTCGGGCTGGAAGAGCTACTGGTTCTTAGCTAGATGAGCTACCGGTCCCTGAGATTTAGCCCCATTGTTTGGGGAGTTTAATGCATTTTGAGAGGTCATTACGATGTGGGCGGGCCTTCGGGCTGGACAAGCTACCGGTTCTTGGCTAGACAAGCTACTAGTCTCTTACGAGCAAAGCCTTGAGGTGTGTCTTTAGGTCTGGTGTGTCTTTGAGTTTAACCTATTATGCCAACTCATTGTGCCAAAGAGGATAATATTGTCTGCTGTGTACCTAATACACACGACAACACGTTGGTATTTGATATGTGAAATCGCTCGTAAGAGCAAAGACTAGTATCAGGAAAATGTAAATGAGTTGTAAGTTTGACATGCGACTACATAATTTGCATTTCAAATGTGTTTTGTACTACTGCATTGGTATTCCCTCCATGTTGGCATGGATTCATGATTTTGATAATGTTGAAAGATTCAAGTTAAATGATAATTTAATTATTGTTTGCATGATTTAGCATGGCTAAATTGATCTATATATAACTATCATGATTTCTGTTTATATAAAACATTGCATCTTACTCCACCTGCACAAGCAATTGCTTGCTGAGGCATTGTTGTGGTTTGGACTGCCTCAAATATAGAGAATAGTAGCAGGTTTGGCATGTTGATAGTATCGCAGAACAAAGGACACCCAAGGAATAGGAGCTGCTTACTGACAGGAGCACGCCAACAAAAGCTTGAGAAGAGGACAAGTAAGAATTGGTCTTTGAATTGAAGTTGTCATATTAGAAATGAGAAAGAGTTTGCATTGTACGTAATTATGGGAATTTGGAAGACTTATGTGACTAGGTTGTGTTGTGGAGGTTCGGATGTATTGTGTTGATGTAAATCATTTTTGTTTTGTTAGATGTATGAAAAAGAGACAGAGTCTCCATTTATATTTTAAAATTGTCAACAAATGTTTATTAGGTACTTCACAATGACATGCATTAAATGTCATATGTTAGAAAAATAGAGGAAACTCTCCTGGATTTTTAGTAGAAATGAGGGCTCATTTCATCAAGAATCCTTGTTTTTTATAGAAAAAAAATGACACTTGGGGTTTTTCAAAGTGAATTTGAAAGAAAAGATTTTCAAATTATTTCAAATTGGATCGATCTTGCATTAGAAATTAGTTTGTATTTAAATTTACATTTGAAAACTTGAGTCGTCATAGTTGGTATCAGAGCCTAGGTTTAGTCGACTCATAGCTAGTCACATTGAGTAAGTCTTAAGTAGTCTCTAAAGTAAGATGTTGTGAATAATGAGTTTGAGAGTAACTCATAAAAGAACCTTGCAATGAAGGGAAGAATGTCACCTAAGAGGATGAGTCAGAGGACGACAAACCCCTCTATGGAGCTATCTGACCAGGGGAGTCAAATGATGGACTTCATGGTCAACATGATGCGAAACCCTAGTCAGTTAGTGCAACAGCAACAATAGATGCAACCCATGAGGGTTGGCAAGTTCTAAGGAGACAATAGATGTTTAGTCCTAGCATGAGTAAGAGAAGTACTCTTACAAAATTAGTATAATTCTTAAAGTAAGGAACAATGGTATAAGAGTACAAAACTTGTATATCTGAATGAAAACTTTATTAGAGATAGATCTATTCAAATGGGGTGACCTTTAGAGGATCCAAGTTTTAATTTTGACAATGACACAAACCTATGAGGATTATGATTTCTATTACACAATAATATTTTGATTTTAATGAAAAGAGGGCATAGAATAATCACAAGGGAAGAGAACTAAGGAAAAATTAAGAGAATTACAATATTAGTCTATAGATGTTAAGGATAGATTCGATGGATAAATTTTGATATTAGGAAAATTAGTGGCAGTTGATCTACTTATGTAAAGGAATTATTGATCGAAGGAATGAAAATGAGTTATTATTTATGTATACAAAAATACTGATAGCTAATTATCATTGAAAAGTAAATGCCTATTTAAATGATTCTTGAGAGTTCTAGTTATGGATTGAAGAATCATAACACATAGAGGATATGACAATTGTTTCATAAGGATGATTATTAAATGATGAGGAAGAATAGTAGATGAGCGAAAAATTGAAGCATGAATACAAAAAACTTAGTAAGTTCAAGTTCTAACTTGGAAAATGCGTATAAATTTTGAAAAGGCTTAACAATTGTAGTCATGACAATAGTATGAGGATAATGATGAACGACCAAGAATGATTACAATTAATGAGAACTCTGAGTTAGAGAAGTATTGTATTAACCTAAACTTGAAACTAGATTTATTTGACAAACAAATTATAGCATGGTGGAAATCACAGAAAATTTGATGAAATAAGGTCCTAGTTTTCTTATGGATGTATTTTTGAGCGATAAGATGAAAATTAATGAGTTCTTGTACGTACAAAAAAAAAAAATTGAAAGCAGGAATTAGTGAGAAGAGAATGTTTATGAATTATTGTGAGAGTTTTAATTATGATTTGAAATGTATATTGCTTGGAGGACATGACAGTTACTTTATAAGAATAATTAATAAATAGAGATGATCACGTGATGAATCAACTAGGGAGAGACAGTTGAAGTGAATGGAGTAAGGTGGAATTGATTATAATTGATTTACATTCAACACTGATATTGATGAGATTGTGGTTACTAATTACGAAGGCTATTATAACAAATCAGTTTCATTGGATGGGAGATTGACAGAGCTGCAATTGATTTGACTAATATAACCATGAAATAATGCACTAGTTATAGGAAAGGAATGGTGGAAGTGAAGACACAAAAATTGTAATTATGAGGAGTCTAATGATGGTCATTTGAGAGGACGTGTTCCTCTATGGCTGAGTCCTTTATCTAGAAGGCTGGTAATGATCAATATATTTGCCTGAGTAATGGGTGATGTAGAGAGAGTGTTGGCTACTTTAAAGTAGAGGTATCAGACAGCTCAATAGTATTTGAAATGGGTGTACATGCTAAAGAGGTGTGTTATTTGTAAGGACAAGTACCTGAACAGTTATATCTTAGAATTAGTAGATGCCACAATAGAGGTAGTAGTATCAACAGCCGCCATTACAACAGAAATATTTTAAATGCTTGACTATAGTGAGTTAATGCATTTCCTTAAAGACTATTCCAGAGGACAACGAGTCAGACAGTTTGACATTAGGATGAGGGAAGAGATGTCCCCACCTTAGCAATGATGAGTTTTCGCTATTACATCAAGATAAGCACGGGTTTCAAACCAAATGTTGGAGAGTATTTTCCAGATTGTTGGTTAGCATGCTATGATCTTTCTTGAATCCATGATCCATCTTGCTTAGACATGCCTAGATGTGTTATCCTTTCGATTGGGTACTATGACTTCAGCATGAAAGTTACTGGAGGCTAATGAGTACTTTTAAGAGGCACCTATGAACCTAATAAGAGAGAGATGATGAATAATGATCTCATCCTATTTGATAGGGTGAATTATGATGTCATCCTTGGGATGGATTGGCTGATCCCAGCTTGAAAGTAATGATGTATGTTTCAGAGGGTGTTAAGTCTTATTTCTTGTTTGTGTGACAACGGATGATCATTAGCTGCTATAGACTGAACATAAAGATGATGTGCAAGAGTTTATAGTCTTACCTGAGGAGTTTTCATGATGTTGACGTAAGAGAATGATTTTGAAGTGGATTTGGCATCAAGTATAATATTATTTACCTAGAATGCCATGTGGAATGGCCCAACTGAGCTGGAAAAGCTCTAGCTATATGAACTTTTAATAAGGATTTTAACAAGCCTAGTGGGTCTTCATAAAATGCATTAGTCTTCTTCGTGGGAGAGAGACAGATCCTTATTACTATGCACGGATTGTCATTGGTTTGATAGTACCTTAGTAGAGAACCGATATTCTTAATCATATATTGGTTATTTATTTCATCAACCCAAGATGGTGCATGGTGTTTGTGGAGATTGAATTGAGGCGTGGTTATAACCAGCCTAGGATTCTGAGTATGACATCTTTATGATGATTTCTAAAACTTGTTATGATTGTTATGAGTTTTGGATAGTATGTGGAACCAATACATTGACAGAATGTATGGATATGATGGATTGAATCTTCAAATGTTAATTGGATGAGCTGTGATTGTGTTAATAGATAGTATTGCTGTATACTTCATAAACAGAGAGGAGGACAAGGAATCTTTGTGCAATAATTCAGAACGTTTAAGGACTCATCATTTTTCGTGAACACCTATAGCATGAGTTATGGTTAGAGGAAGTAAATTTCCTTTATTGCAATACCTTGAATGATAGAGAGGCAGTTTATTGAGATTGTGATGGGCTGACATTGGCCAAACTAGTGATTGAGGTTCATAGTTCCTTAATCTTATGAACTACTTGTGACGACCCTGGTTTTTCATATGATGCAATTTTGATAAAAAGGCGAGATCTCTTGTTTTATAAATATGAAATGCATGAAAATCTATTTGTTTTGGAAAACAATCTTTTGTAAAAACCCCGAGTGTCAAAACACATTTTCCAATTATCTAGCCATGGCAAAGTTTTAAATCAATATTATTCCCAAGAAAGTGTTAGTCACAGCCTCAGCTATTAGAAAGTAACTACAATCAAGTAACATTGAAAGATAAGGTAGGGGTTTACTTACTTGCACTTAGTCTGGTTATCTTTGGTCTTGAGCATTCCTTGTCCTTAAGTATTTACATTATGTCTGAAAAATGTTGAGGATTGGGTGAGTATATACTATACTCAGTAGGAGTCCATCACTACTAGTTTTACAATGCATGCTATATTTAAAATCATATGCTCTTTCAGGACATGTGCATGTTTGAACACTCATGCTTAATATTGACATCAAAAACCATTGTCAAATTGAAATATTAACTAATTAAAGAATCACACAAACCAAGTTGAAAGTATCATATATATCATAACATAACGATATGCATAAGATACTTCACTGAATCCATCTCATGGATATCTAGTATGGTATGGTCGACCAACCTCATATCATACCATACGCAATGCAAATAAGTCCACGAAACCATAGGGTCCAACTATGCCCACGACCTCACTGCCGTGTGGTCCCCGAGTACCTAGGGACACAGGATCATATACCTCCACGGGGCATATGACACTTCGACCCAGTGCCGTGACACCAGTGGTAACCCCCTGTACCACATGCAGTCGAAGCAGGGACATGTCCTTTTTGGGCGTGGTACCCATCCACCTAATAGTGGTAGAGGCTGGGAGGCTACCCCAGACCTCTCGGCATAGCGCCCACGAGCTTATCAGCGCAAATCATAATCAAATCAAACAAGCGAAAACCTCTCCTTTTTTCAAAACATGTCCTCTTCGGGCCCCTCACAACTGCCTGGCCCTCGGCACTCCAGCATCTTTTGGTAACCCTCAAGGACATGTAATTTTTGCAAGAACCTAATACTCACAAATCATGCAATGTATGGAATTGTTTGCAAAACATATATATGCATAATGTATATGCAATTATGTACAAAACATGTCTATGCATAAAGCATTTATCACATGTATTCTGAATTAAGTCATGCTAAACAAGTCATATACTTAAAACATATATTCAAAAAAATCATGGTTCTTTCAAAAAAAATCTAGTAGCGATAGAGCACCTACCTGGCTAGGTCGCGCTAACTCCTTTGTCCTCGTACGCTCCTAAACATGGTTTGGGGAATCAAGGTTAGTTTGGCCTATCTTTTATGGGTTTTAGAGTGGTTAGTCTTATTACTTAGGCATTAAGGGTCCATCCCTATGCCTATGGGTGTCTTAAGGTCCTAATTGGGCCTTGGTATCATCAGTTTTCCAAAGGTCTAGCGGCCACGCGCCACCATCCTATTCTAAAGATCATGCCTACCTTTGATTGGGCCTTGATTAGGGATTTTATAGTTTGAGTGTGTCCGCGGCGTCAACACAGACACAACGCCTTTTGCGGCGCCTCAATCGGAGCTCTAGATCTCAAGTTATAAGCTTTTTAGTGTCACACATACATAAGGACCTTAAGAGTGAAAAGGCAGAATGCTAGCGCGCTGCGCGTCAGTGGCATGTGTCCATCTTTTCTTATGAAGCAAAAAATCCTAGATCGCTAGACTGTTGTGAGTCTATGGCATGCACCTCAGCAGGCACGTCTACAGACGCGCTGGATTTTCCCGCCCGTCTTTCCCTTTTGCGGGCGCGTCCACGGACGCACCTGTTTAGTTCTCTCAGACATGGTCGACGCGTCTCATTCTGTCTGGAATGTCTTGTTCGTTGAGGGACTAGGGCATCCTCAGGATACCCTGGTTCAACCCTATTGAACCAGTGCAGCCCAGGGATCATCCCTGGGTCCTTGGTGACTCTCCAGGGCTCTATTTTACATGATTTTTCATGCAAAAACTTAGGGAAACTGAGCCTAGGACTACTGTGAAGACGGGTTTTGAAGGATCTTGGGCATACCTGTATCGTTGCTGGGTTTTTCTCCTCATTTCTCCTCTTGGTTGCTTCTCCAAAATGGGTTTTCTTCAAGCTTTTGGGCTGCCATTAGAGGCGACCAAGAGCTCTATTTATAGAGCTATAAGAGGGTTCTTGAGGGGGCTCTCACAGCCCTTGAATGGTGGTGGAGAAACCTCCAGAATGGCGGTGATTTCTCCTCCAATCACTGTCGTTCTAGAACCCTCTAGTTCTAGAACCCTCTAGGGGGTTGAAGATGAAGGGTGCCCATATCAAAACAGGCCCCTGTGTTTTGCAAGCTAAATCCGTTTTTTAGTAAAAATTATATTTTTGCCCCTAAACTTCAAAGGGCCATAACTTGCTCATTTTAACTCCATTTTGGGTGATTTTGGTCTTGTTGGATTTCTTTTTCTGAGATGCACCTAATGGTATCATTTTTAGAACCAAATTTCTGGGTTCAGTCAAGGTGAATAGTGAAATGACCAAAATGCCCTTATCTTCAAAAACTAGACTTTTCATTGCTAACTTGGGATTTTAATATTTCAAAATTGGAGTCATTACACTACTAGCGCCGAGTAATTGAGTTTCACCAAGATATCAGTGACGTATAATATTATGTGAGATTATTATCTTATGGGTAATCAAAATTCAACTTATGATCTATACTTGTGAGTAGCCGATGAGGGCGACGTAAGCGGGCTGTCGATGAGGGAGGGTGCAAGAGGCACTGACAGGCTTCTAGGTGCGAGCTTCTAAGGGCTTACAATGTGATTGTGTTGTGGATTGGTTTTCATTGGCATAGAGTGCCTGTTGGTGAGTTGATATGCTCTAGTTTTGATTAGCATATGATTGACAATGGGTGAGCTGATGTGCTCTATAATAGAGTCGACATAGATTTGCCTATTGATAAGCTAATGCACTCTGATATAGACTTGGCATAGAATTACTGATCTATGAGCTGAGATGCATCAATTTTTATTGGTACAATGATTTTAACAATACAAAAGTTGTACACAAATAATTAACCCTTTGATGAGAGTTTGGTTCATGTTAATTGCATTATATGTGGTGATGACGCGTTGTAATTGAATTATGAGTTGTTTGATATGAAATGGTTTATCATTTAGCAATTTATATGTAAATTGAAATATGAGGAGATGACAGGATGTGAAATTATATATTTATAGATGTTGATTCCAGAAATTTTTGGTATGAGCTATGGATCTTAGGATATGAGGATGTTTTGGAATTATTTGAAAAATAACATGGAAAGAATTTCAAGTACAAAATTCCTATAACGAGGGAAGAATGTAACATTTCAAACAAAAAAAAAGGACAAAAGGGCCTTAAATAGAGGGGGTCGTATTTGATACGGGCACCCCCAGCTTAAGGCAACCCGACATAGTTGTCGGGTCTGTCTTCCCAAAATCAACAGACAAAAGAAAAAATGAAGAAGAAACCTAACGAAGGGAGAGGAAAAGAAAGAAGAAGAAGAGGAAGGAGAAGGAGAAGGAGGAGAAGAGAAGAAGGGAGAGGGAGAGGGAGAGGGAGAAAGAAGGAGAGAAGGAGAAGAAGAAGAAGAAGAAGGAGAAAAGAAGGGGGAAACCTGGTGCGCCTAGAAACCCTAGGTCGCACTGGCTAGAGAGAATGAACCGAGGGGGAAATAGCAAGAGAGGAGAAGGAGAGAGGGGGAAGAATAAGGAAGAGAGAAGAGAGAGAGAGAGAGAGAGAGAGAGAGAGAGAGAGAGAGAGAGAGAGAGAGAGAGAGAGAGAGAGAGAGAGAGAGAGAGAGAGAGAGAGAGCTGCATGCAAGCATGGAAGGGAAAACAAGGGTTTTCCTAGGTCACTGGAGTTTCAGGCTGTCGCTGGAGATGACGCCAACCCAGATTGATGATCGACCGGTCATTTTGTTCAACATGATGAGACGAACAAAACCCCCAAGTTTATTGGGGAATTTGACGTGATCTCGACCATTGATTGAAGAGGGGAACATGGCACGGCTATGATTAGAGGTTTCTCCATGGATCTGAGCCAATCCAGCCCATCCAATGGTGGAAAATGTACAGAAACGCATCTAGAAGGTAAGATCCACAAAAAACCCAACTTGTGATTTGTGATTTTAGCTAAGTCTGCACCATTCATGCTAGATCTAGATTTTGTGGATAATCCAGCCATCCATTTTTAAATCAAAGCTTAAGGATAGGTAATTTAGGGCATGATGTTGCTCGGATCACACAAAAAACTTCAGATTTAGGCTAAAAATTGATCGAACAATCTCAGCCGTCCGATTGGGTACATTCACATAGTAACATCATGATGTCTGATCGACGATTAGACACCACAGTTGAGTTTCTCGTCATAAAAAATGATAAGATGGCTAGAATTATATGAAATTGAAGTGAAGAAATTGAAGTGAAACGAATTGGATGATATAGGTCGTCTGATCTATCACTATTTAAACAGACACCTTATGATGTCAGATCAATGATTAGTGGTTGTAGATGGATTCTTGAATGTTGAATTAGCTTAGATATGATATAAAGTGTGGAATGTGGATAAACTTATATCAAAAATTGGGTGACATGAACTGTTCATGATGCTCATTATATCAGTCTAATTTAATAATACAATTATAGGTTGTATTAAATATTATAGCATGGAAAATAACACCCAGCTCCAACCCAAGAGTTTATATGGATAAGAATCAAGGGTTAAGACCACTGAATAGTGATAGTGACTTGCAGTCACTTAAGAAGAGTGGCATGGATTGGAAATCCAATAACTATTTGCCATTAAATTAGCTATCAACCAATAGCTAATGAAACACCTTTTGCATAGTAATGAATACTATCACTTTGCCTTGTGCCAAATAGTGTTAGAGAAGCTAGGAGAAGTCCTAGAATTGTATAACTAAACATGTGTTTGTATTTTTACAAAGATGACTGATAGGGAGTGTGTATGCGAACTAAATGAAGTACTAGCATCAGTGAACTAGAAGAACTCCAATTGGGGTAAGTGGAATTAAGATTTCTACAATTTTTGCTATATATGCATGCGTATATGAATTTCAAGTATCAAAATGAATCTTTTCTGTTTATACGAAAGATAAGATGAATGAGTATCCTAAAATTGAATCATGATTAAACTATTTATGCATGAGCTATGCATTACTGTGAACCATTTAAAAGAAATGTAAGACTGATACCAGGAAATTATGAAATGGCTCATAAGAGCGAAAGGGGTCGTTATGATATGGGCAGGCCATGGAGTCGTTATGATGTGAACCATATAAGAGAAATGTAAGATTGATATCAAGAAATTATGAAATAACTTGTAAGAGCGAAAGGGGTCGTTATGATATGGCAGGCCACAGAGTCGTTATGATGTGGGCCAGCCTTCAGGCTAGAAGAGCAACCGGTTCCTGGCTAGACGAGCTACCGGTTCCTGAGATTTAGCCCCATTGTTTAGGGAGTTTGATGCATTTTCAAAGGTCGTTATGATGTGGGCGGGCCTCCGGGCTAGACAAGCTACCGGTTCCTGGCTGGATGAGCTACTGGTCTCTCAGGAGTAAAGCCTTGAGGTGTGTCTTTGGGTCTAGTGTGTCTTTGGGTTTTACCCACTATGCCAACTCACTGTGCCAAAGAGGATAATATTGTCTGCTATATACTTGATACACACAACAACGCATTGGTATTTGATATGTGAAATGGCTCGTAAGAGCAAAGACTGGTATCAAGAAAATGTAAATGAGTTGTAAGTTTAACATGCGACTACATAATTCACATTTCAAATGTGTTTTGTACTACTGCATTGGTATTCCCTCCATGTTGGCATGGATTCATGATTTTGATAATGTTGAAATATTCAAGTTAAATGATAATTGAATTGTTATTTGCATGATTTAGCATGGCTAAATTGATCTATATATAACTATCATGATTTCTATTTATATAAAAAATTTGCATCTTACTCCACCTATACAAGTGATTGCTCGCTGAGGCATTGTTGTGGTTTGCAATGCCTCAGATACAGAGAATAATAGCAGGTTTGGTATGTTGACAGTATCGCAAAACAAAGGACACCCAAGGAATAGGTGCTGCTTACTGATAGAAGCACGCAACAGAAGCTTGGGAAGAACATAGGTAAGAATTGGTCTTTAAATTGAAGTTGTCATATTAGAAATGAGAAAGAGATTGCATTGTATGTAATTATGGGAATTTGGAAGACTTAAGTGATTAGGTTGTGCTATGGAGGTTCTAGGTATGTTGTGTTGATGTAAATGATTTTTGTTTTGTTAGATGTATGAAAAAGAGACAGAGTCGCCATTTATATTTTAAAATTGTCAACAAATGTTTATTTAGTACTTCGCAATGACATATGTTAAATGTCATATGCCAGAAAAACAGAGGAAACTTTGCCAAATTTTCAGTAGAAATGAGTGCTCATTTCATCAAGAATCCCTGCTTTTGATACAAGAAAAATGACACTCGGGGTTTCTTAAAGTGAATTTGAAAGAAAAGATTTTTCACTACATTGCATTATTTTAAAAAAATTATTTCATATTGCATAGAGCCTCCATTAGAAATTACTTTGTCTCGAAAATTCCATTTGAAAACTTGGGTTCTCATAGCTCTAGACTATAAAACATCCATTGCTTGATGGTAGGGTGAGCATTGGTGTAGTGGTCAGCTTTGTCTTCAATTCTTGGAATCTCTCCTTGCATGCACAATTGCATGAAAACTTCACATCCTTTCCTTTCTTGTCAACTTTGTTTGTGTAAATGCAATTCATCAGCATCCTTATATGAATCAATGGTTGTATCCCGCAAGTCTTAGGAAACTCCACGTCTCTGTCACCAACTTAGGTGTTTCCCACTTCTCCATTGCCTTAACTTTTGTTGGGTTCACTACAATCCTGTTCTTCAAAATAATATGATCTAAAAAGTTGACTTCTTCTAACTATAATTAAGGCTTGCTAAATTTTGCATACAATTCTTGTTCTTTGAGTGTTCTCAATACTATTTGCAAGCGCTCATGGTGTTCCTCATGGCTCCAAGTAAACAAGCATATCATCCGCAAACACTATGACAAATCTATCCAAGAAGGTCTTGAACAACCTATTCCTTGAATCCATGAAAGTGGTTGGGGCATTCGTATCATGTCCACTTGACGTCTTCGATAAACCTACCATGAAGTTTATAGTGATGTGGTCCCACTTCTACTTAAACAGCGCAAGGGGCTATAATAGTCTCGTTGGCCTCTAATGCTTAGCCTTACCTTCTGACATATCAAACATCTCTCCACATATTTGCCCACATCCTTTTTCATTATATTCCACCAGAATTGCCGCTTCAAATCCTAGTACATCTTTGTTTCACTTGAATGGATGGTGTATCGTGACTTGTGTGCCTCTTTAAGTGTCTTTTGTCTCAATTTCACGTCCGTTAGAACCACCAATCTTCCTTGCATTCATACACTAGCATTTATTTCTCTGGTGAAATTTATTTTCCCAACCATCGCTTACATCATAGCATCATCCTTCTGCATCTGAAGGTATTTTTCAATTATGGAAAATGTCACTACCAAGTTAGCCATTAAAGATTTATCTTATAGAATCTTTAACCCACATTTAGCCACATCCTATAGCAACTTCCACCTCCTCGATAACATACTTGCACACATATCTCATGTTGTCCTACTCAATGCATCAGCCACCACATTGGTCTTCCCTTAAATATTCCATCCATCTTCTCTTCCTCATATTTAGATCCAATTGTGAGAAGACATACTTCAAGCTCTTATGATCAGTGAACACTTCAAATTTCTTACTGTACATATAATTCCTCCACATCTTCTAGGAAAATATTGCTAAAACAAGCTTTAGGTTATATGTAAGGAAATTTACCTTATTCTTTTTCAATTGTTAGGAAGCATAGGCATTTACCTTCTCATTTTACATCAATATGCATCCCAGTCCGTTGCCTGAGGCATTGCTGTAGACTATAAAACATCCATTGCTTGATGGTAGGGTGAGCATTGGTGTAGTGGTCGGCTTTGTCTTCAATTCTTGGAATCTCTCCTTGCATGCACAATTGCATGAAAACTTCACATCCTTTCCTTTCTTGTCAACTTTTTTTGTGTAAATGCAATTCATGAGGACCCTTATATGAATCAATGGTAGTGTCCTGCAGGTCGTAGGAAACTCCACGTTTCTGTCACCATCTTAAGTGTTTCCCACTTCTCCATTGCCTTAACTTTTGTTGGGTTCACTACAATCCAGTTCTTCAAAATAGTATGATCTAAAAAGTTGACTTATTCTAACTATAATTCAGGCTTGCTAAATTTTTCACACAATTCTTGTTCTTTGAGTGTTCTCAATACTATGTGCAAGTGCTCATGGTGTTCCTCATGCCTCTAAGTAAACAGGAATATCATCCATGAACACTATGACAAATCTATCCAAGAAGGTCTTGAGCAACCTATTCATTGAATCCATGAAAGTGGTTGGGGCATTTGTATCATGTCCACTTGACGTCTTGGATAAACCCACTAAGAAGTTTATAGTGATGTGGTCCCACTTCTACTTAGACAGCGCAAGGGGCTATAATAGTCTCGTTGGCCTCTGATGCTTAGCCTTACCTTCTGACATATCAAACATCTCTCCACATATTTTCCCACATCCTTTTTCATTATATTCCACCAGAATTGCCTCTTCAAATCCTAGTACATCTTTGTTTCACTTGAATGGATGGTGTATTGTGACTTGTGTGCCTCTTTAAGTGTCTTTTGTCTCAATTTCACGTTCGTTAGAACCACCAATCTTCCTTGCATTCATACACCAGCATTTATTTCTCTGGTGAAATTTATTTTCCCAACCATCGCTTACATCATAGCATCATCCTTCTACATTTGATGGAATTTTTCAATTATGGAAAATATCACTACCAAGTTAGCCATTAAAGATTTATCTTATAGAATCTTTAACCTACATTTGGCCACATCCTATAGCAACTTCCACCACTTCAATAACATACTTGCACACATATCTCATACTGTCCTACTCAATGCATCGGCCACCACATTGGCCTTCCCTTAAATATTCCATCCATCTTCTCTTCCTCATATTTAGATCCAATTGTGAGAAGGCATACTTCAGGCTCTTATGATCAGTGAACACTTCAAATTTCTTACTGTACATATAATTCCTCCACATCTTCTAGGAATAGATTGCTAAAACAAACTTTAGGTTATATGTAAGGAAATTTACCTTATTCTTTTTCAATTGTTAGGAAGCATAGGCATTTACCTTCTCATTTTTCATCAATATGCATCCCAGTCCATTGCCTGAGGCATTGCTATAGACTATAAAACCTCCATTGCTTGATGGTTGGGTGAGCATTGGTTTAGTGGTCGGCTTTGTCTTCAATTCTTGGAATCTCTCTTTGCATGCACAATTGCATGAAAACTTCACATCCTTTCCTTTCTTGTCAACTGTGTTTGTGTAAATGCAATTCATGAGGATCCTTATATGTATCAATGGTAGTATCCCGCAAGTCCTAGGAAACTCCACGTCTCTGTCACCATCTTAGGTGTTTCCCACTTCTCCATTGCCTTAACTTTCGTTGGGTTCACTACAATCTCGTTCTTCAAAATAATATGATCTAAAGAGTTGACTTCTTCTAACTATAATTCAGGCTTGCTATATTTTGCATACAATTCTGGTTCTTTAAGTGTTCTCAATACTATGTGCAAGTGCTCATGGTGTTCCTCATGGCTCCAAGTTAACAAGAATATCATCCACGAATACTATGACAAAGCTATCGAAGAAGGTCTTGAACAACCTATTCATTGAATCCATGAAAGTGGTTGGGGCGTTCGTATCATGTCCACTTGACATCTTGGATAAACCCACCATGAAGTTTATAGTGATGTAGTCCCACTTCTACTTAGACATCACAAGGGGCTATAATAGACTCATTGGCCTCTGATGCTTAGCCTTACCTTCTGACGTATCAAACATCTCTCCACATATTTGCCCACATCCTTTTTCATTATATTCCACCAGAATTGCCTCTTCAAATCCTAGTACATCTTTGTTTCACTTGAATGGATGGTGTATCGTGACTTGTGTGCCTCTTTAAGTGTCTTTTGTCTCAATTTCACGTCCGTTAGAACCACCAATCTTCCTTGCATTCATACACTAGCATTTATTTCTCTGGTGAAATTTATTTTTCCAACCATCGCTTACATCATAGCATCATCCTTCTGCATCTGAAGGTATTTTTCAATTATGGCAAATGTCACTACCAAGTTAGCCATTAAAGATTTATCTTATAGAATCTTTAACCTACATTTAGCCACATCCTATAGCAACTTCCACCTCTTCGATAACATAAGTGCACACATATCTCATGTTGTCCTACTCAATGCATCGGCCACCACATTGGCCTTCCCTTAAATATTCCATCCATCTTCTCTTCCTCATATTTAGATCCAATTGTGAGAAGACATACTTCGAGCTCTTATGATCAGTGAACACTTCAAATTTCTTATTGTACATATAATTCCTCCATATCTTCTCGGAAAGATTGCTAAAACAAGCTTTAGGTTATATGTAAGGAAATTTACCTTTTTCTTTTTCAATTGTTAGGAAGCATAGGCATTTACCTTCTCATTTTACATCAATATGCATCCCAGTCCATTGCCTGAGGCATTGCTGTAGACTATAAAACATCCATTGCTTGATGGTTGGGTGAGCATTGGTGTAGTGGTCGGCTTTGTCTTCAATTCTTGGAATCTCTCTTTGCATGCACAATTTCATGAAAACTTCACATCCTTTCCTTTCTCGTCAACTTTGTTTGTGTAAATGCAATTCATGAGGATCCTTATATGAATCAATGGTAGTATCCCGTAAGTCCTAGGAAACTCCACGTCTTTGTCACCATATTTGGTGATGTGCTTAGTCACCTTTGAGGTTGAAATTACCCATGCCCTAGTAAAATTATATCTCTCTCAAAAGGAGATCAACATTTCTCCATGAATCTTGAAAACAACTTTTTTCTTATGGCAATCCACCGTCATGCAATACAAGGCTAACCAATCCATGACTAGAATCACATCAAAGTTTTATCATGTCTAGAAGGACTCGTCAACATCCTTTCACCTATTTTCTATTCCTATTGGTACATTGCAAAGTAAATTCTTTTAGTATAGGGACTCACCCAATGGAGTCATTACTTTCAAAATATTTTTAGGTCATGGACCAGACTAACCATACATATTACAAAATCATTCAAAATGAAGGAGTGAGTAGAACTTGGATCGCAGCCATACCTTGCTGATAAAAGGAAAGTGGCTCTGCTAAATGGCAAGCCAGCTAAGAGTGTTCCAAATACACAATACTATAGCAAGTTTGTCATAGATAAGGAGTGTAGCTTATACTACTATGTTGCAAGCTTGTGTTGGTTTGCTAGCAGAGGAAAAAACTTTCCTCGAATTTTAGAAGTTGTCCTCCTTGAGTTTCTCCTTTCTTTTTTCCTCTTAGGGAAATTCCTGGTGATATGCCCTACCTGTCCATAGCTAAAGCATCTTAAACCTTGTCTAGAAGGAGGGCTGCCCCAATGATGCCTCCTACATCATGGGCAAGGTTGGGACTCTGCTACATTGCACCAATTGTTGAATTGGCACTTCTGCAAGGTTGAGATTGTGAAGGCAACATGAGCTACTTTCCCTTGCTAAATCGCACTCCATTGCTGGCATTCTTTTCTTTTCCTTTCCTCTCTTCATTGGATCTTTGAAAATCTTGCTCAAATACAAAGTTCATCTCCACTCTTTGCCATTGTAGTAGGCGAAACCCCTAAAGCATTACTCCTCAACCTAGTTGTAAGTGCATTAACTTTTTCACTACATATTCATAGTTTGCACACACATTGTGCACAAACATTTGGAGTCAAGTGAATTTGTTCTCATACTGGATAATAGTCATGTCACCCTACTGTAGGCTCAAGAATTCTTTCTTATTTTTCTTCTTCATGTGGGGAGGAAAGTCTTAGTTGAAGAACACTATTTGAAATTTTTCCTACGAAAAGGCCTCGACACTTTCAAAGTCAGTCCTCTCAGCTGTCTGCCAACAAAAAGTGGCTTTGTAATCATCGCAAAGGTAGGAATCACAACCTTCTTATCCTTTAGAACCTCCATTACCTTCAGGACCTTCTCTACATCGAAGATCTAGGCACTGGTTGCATTTGACTCATTCTCTCTAGAGAATTTAAGGGTTGTCTTCTTAAATCTATCAAGTAAAGCTTACAATCTACTAGCATTTCCTCCTAATACTATTGCATCATTGGGTGGTGCTCCCTGGGGTTGCTTTTCTAAAAGTTGCCCTAATTATTATATCAATAGCTAGATAGTATCTCCAGCCACATTTCCCCACTATGAAGAACTGGATGGAATGCTCAAGGGTTCAAGAATATCTCCTACCTATCTCCTAGGTGGCATATATTTAAAAATAGAGAGATCCTATATAAGTATTTTCTCTAACTACTTATACTAGAATCTAAGGTTTCTAACTTTATTGACTATTCATGACCTTCCATCAAGTAATTGGTTGTGAGCAATATAACTTGGTCTCTAATACCAACTATGGCAACTCAACTTTTAAATCATAATTTTCTTAAAAAAATTTCCAAATTAAGGTAGAATCAGTACCTATTGAAAATCTTATTTAGAAATACAAAACAATAGAAAATCTTTTTCCATGAAAAATCATTTTTCTAAAACCTTAAGTGCTTATCTTTCAAAATTCTTCCCATTTTTAGAAGCAGCCCCGCATTTGAGCCATTTTAAGTTTATCCCAAGCACAAATAATATAGGTGCATAGGATGAATCAGTGACAACCACATGACTAACATAATTGTCAATGTAAATAAATTTTGAGCATCCCATGTATTATTACATGAATAGTCAATTGGAAATAGAAGTAAATTTATAATCAAGGTAGCTCCTCACTTTGTCTTCTAGGGTGTAGATGATGTCCTCTACTCTTTACTCTAAGGATTTGTGCAATTATTTGTAGTTTTATTGTAGGTTGAGCATACACCAAATCCAATAGATAAACCTAGACCATAAACTCATAAATCATGGGATCTAGCCAGACATGCTTTGAAATCATATTTTTCAATGCAATAAATCACATGACTATCTTACCTTAGTCATTCCATGTTGTGAATTTTCAGGCATTCACATGAATTTCTATATCATCAATTCATATAAACAAATAATCACTTTAATAAGTCAAGTAAATTAAGATTATTCAACTCTTAAAGTAATTGCTAGGTAAAATGACAACATCGGTACTCCAACCACAAAAATATCTTGTGCACTTTGGCACCTTGGCAAAGACATCTGCCAATTGGTCATTATACTCATCTAGTAATCATCTCAGGTTCCATCTCAGAACAATCAAATCTGGCTCCCCAACATCCAAAACTAAAATCTCTTGCTAGCTTAGCTACAACAGGAGCCCACTTGTATCTTAAAGGGACTTCAACTACATCCTCACGTGGCCTTTGGCTTGTCTTTAAAAGGTGCTATGAGTCACCTATTAGATCTCAAAATGTCATCAAGTATATGATTTTCATGTGTTTCTTTTTCAAGAATTGAAATCCTACCATATTATTTGGCATATCAAAACTTTCGATAGACACTTTTGTAAAACATCTCATTTTAGAGATTCAAAAAACCACATTTTGCAAGTGCATCTAACTTGCTAAAACCTCAATTCTAGACATGCATCTTGGCCATTAAAACCATGCTTATGTTCACCATTTTACTATAACACTTAAGCTAGGATCTTTATTTTCATGTACTTTTTGAAAGCTCAAAGAAAACCATTCTTCCATAAAACATGTTACATATGGGAAATAGTCAAAGAGCTTATGTAAATATGTCACTTTAATGAAAATTTTAAAGCCTAATGATGCACTCAAAATCTCAAAATTTGTTCAATCACTAAAAGCTATTTTCTTAAGTGTTTAAATCCCCATTTATTATTTTGTACAACCATGCCAGTTCCATGCTAACATTTATATTTGGGAGCAACTTAATTCACTCATGTAAGCCACTTTCCCCAATAAAAATTTGAGCTGCTTCCAAGGGTGCACTACTCACATCATATATGATGCAAGGTTTTCAAATATTTTTCAAGAAATATGCAAAGTAATAATCTCAGGTGTAATACTCATTTACATGGCTTTATTCAAGTGAAACAAATCACAAATGCTCACCTTATCAAATGAGTGCACAGTTCTTCCCATGTGAAGATCAAACCTTAAATTGGGTAGTCTAAAGCAATATTTTCAATCTTAAAACTACATACAATGTGGCTAATCTGGCCTATTAAGAGAAATTTCATCATGCATTCCTTATCAAAGTTTAATCCTAAACCTCTCAAGGTTTGTGCCAATCCTAGGGATGAAATCATTCACAAAGATATGTAACATTCAAGGCACCCTTTGCTAGTATTCAATAATTGTGCATAATAACTGAGGTGTTTTAATAATTACTACAAGTGCATAGTTCTATTGGAGTATAGAATCAGCAAATATGGGTCAATACCATGGGGACTCTTTAGTAACTGAATTTAATTAAAACATAAGCTATCCTACTCTAACCTAGCCAACATCCAAGGAAAGGAAATAAATCTAAACTAAACAAAGTACACTAGGCTAGTAAACTAGACAAGGAAATAAGCAAGTAAAGAAAGAAACTAAAAGAAAAAGAAACTTTTCATTAATGAACTTGATTACAATTGATAATAAGTACCAAAAAAGGAAAATAAATAAAGCAAAGAAAGGAACTTTCTTGAAGTGTCTGGTATAGGAGTCCTTCATTGTGTTATCTAACAAGTTTCTTTTGACATCCTCTTCTTTCTTGGATTTGAATTCCTATTTACAATCTTCTTATTGGGTCCCTCAATAAGAACTTGTACACATATCTTCAAACCATATTATACTTTGTTACCACCAAGCTTTTCTCATTTCCTTAACCTAATATGCCACAACCCAAAACTAATCCTCAACCAAGCTTTAGGAGTTGGAAGGAATCCTTGCTGCCATAGAAGGACACAAGGCTTCTCTTCCTTTCCTTATATCCTCAAATCCTAAAAGAAAAAGAAAATAGAAGAATTAAAGAACATGATGTGATGTATGGTGCATGTAAGGGTTAGAAGGAAGGATGATAGGCATGAATTATTAAGGTGGTAGAAAGGAGTGCATGCAAATGAAGTTACTATGCGTGTAATGAAGAAATGGAGGAGGAGTCAAAAGGGTAATGCATTGAAGTGGGTAAGGATGAAAGTGAGAGGGTGGTCTGTGCAAATCTAACTAAGATGGAATAATGCTATGCATTAAATAATGTGTATAATGAGGACAGAAGAGAGAGAAGAATTAAGTTGTGTGTGCTACTTCTAGATGGATGTGTGTAAATCATGCAATGGTGGAGCATGCTATGGAAGAATGGAAGAAAGGTGTGTGTGAGTGATTGAAGCTAGAGGAAACATGGAAGATGAAGATGGGAAAAGGAAAGAAAGCCAAGTGAGGATGGATAAGCTTCCTCACCTCTTCTCCAAAGTATTTAGACTTGTGATCTTGGGAGAGCTTTGGCAAAGGTGATCTTTGTCCCCCTATTTCTCCTAAATAGAGCTTTATGATCTAGGAAAGGTAAGAGATCCACTTCTCCTTGACCTACACCCCCTATATGTAGATTCTTGGAGTGGAAGCCCTATGGAATGGATTGTGGAGATCTTAAGCATGAAAGGAGGATAGATGGTGAGGATTTAAAAATAATGGAAGAATAAAATAAAAAAAAAATTAGGAGGGGGGTGTGGAATCCATAATGGTATGGATGGAGATAACAAGAAAGATGATAATGGTGAAATGGAAGGGTATATGGGAGAGTAGGAAAGAGGCTAAGTGGGAAAGAAGATAGAAGGAAGAGGAGAAAATCTAGGAAAGATGGTCAAATTGGAAAGGAAAAAGAGAGAGAGGCATGGAAGGGCTTATGTGTTTGTGGAGTTTAGAAAACATGAAATGAAAGTGGACCACTGGATGGGATTGTATGGTAAATTCTTTCCTTCCTTAGTGTTTTTTCATAACTTTTCAACCAAGGAATGGTGGTTAAGGTTTGTGGATTTTCTTTGCTTCATTCCTCTCCCTTAGATTATCCTTATCCTAGCTTGAGTAGAGGAGATTTAGATGGAGTATTCTTATCCAAAAGATCCACTTTAACGGCTCCTTTTCTCTTCACCATTGGATCGAGGCTATCTTAAAGTGAATGGTCTAAATTCCATTGAGATTTCCTTATCCACTCTTGATCTCCCCGCATATTTCTCCCAGCCCATCATAAATTTTCCCAACCAGTAAGGTGTAATGATGTGGGTTGTGTCCCCCTCATAAATTATGTTTTTCTCATACTTTTAAAGTGGGCAGCCCATCTCTATCATTGGGCTTCGCCAAAAATTTTTCCATATCTTCTCATTGGTTGATAATTATTTTATTAAATTCTCATTATTTATTTAGAATGTGAATAAACAAGGATAGATCATGGCCTTTAATGATTGAAAAGTAAGGGTACTTTCCAACAGTGGATTTCCCATGAATTATATCTCTCTTCACTCCTTTATTTTATCATGTATATTCTTTATTTTTCTCCTATAATTACATGATATTGAGTGTGACTCACCACCTTATATGGAAAAAATCTTGTGGCTCCTTAGGTGGTCCCTCTTTTGGTTGAGCGGGAGAGAGAGTGTAGGAATATATCTCATGTGAGTCCTGGTCTTCTAACTTATTTTATTTTAGAGAAACTTTCATTATATATGATTCTTATGCACATGATTTGAACTTCCTTAGAAGCTTTCCAAGGTGGTGGATAGCTTTCATGCATGCATAGGAAGTTCTATTACCTTACTTGTGATATAAACACCCTATATGTATAAGCTTTGTCTTTCAAGTAGGGTTTCTAACTACTATAACTTTAATAATAGCACCCAATTTTCATTTTGACTCTTGGACTTCATATTTTCTATATGTAAGTCCATGATGTAGCTTGGACACCAAACTTGCTCTTTTTAGGTTTACAATTGCCAATTCTGCATTTTACCCTAGGCTCAAAAAACATCAAATTAACCCTAACCAGTGATATATATGGAAAGTTCAAGGCTAAAATATGTTATACATAGAGGTATGTGTGTGTGTGTGTGTGTGTGTGTGTGTGTGTGTGTGTGTGTGTGTGTGTGTGTGTGTGTGTGTGTGTGTGTGTGTGTGTGTCAAAATACCTCAAAACTTAGATTTCACTAGTCCTCAAGCAAACTACTAAAAAGAAACATAGAAATCCAAAAAAATCCTAAACACATTAGTAGTTGCTTTTGTCTACATTTAGCATATGTAGAATGCCATTAAACCCCTAGATTTTCTCTAATGGATGAGTTATTGTTTTGTAAGAATTTCTAAAAATGATACCCATAAATACTTTTCAAAACTTTTATGAAAGTCCTTTATTTTTCTAAGAGAATTTCCTTCTATTTAGCACTTATTAAATTTGTAAATTCTAATGAAAATGTAGAATAGTTCAAAATCCTATTCATATGCCATTGATATTTCATTATTTCATCAACCTAGAGTATAAGTGTGTGAATATAGCTAGTATATACATAATTTTTAGTTTCAAAGTACATTCTAACTTAAATTAATCCACAAGAATGTGATTTCATTTCAAATCTCATAGGAGATTCTTGACCCTCATAAAATGGTTAAATCTCTTTTCAATATGTGAGTAGAATAATGTTCATTAAGGCCAATTTTTTAAATATTTCATACCAAAAAATAATAATTTAGATAAAATATAATATGGTCTCATGGAAGAATATCAACTATTAGGAATATCACAATTTACTAGAATCCCTATTCATTCATAACCATATCAAAGTCACACCCCTCCAAAGATCAAGTTAGGACTTCTAATAGAATGATTCATGGACCGAGGATAGGGTTATCAAAGAAATTGGTATAAAGATAAATAGAGCTTGTTTTGAAAGGTATAAAAAAGTCTTTCACAAAGTATACACAACTTTGTTTTCTACCCATATGAGTGAACATTTCCTTTTTCATTGGCTATATTTTCTTATTTTTTATTTTTTAAATTTTAGTATATCATTTCTTTGAATTTTTTTCTCTTTTTTGCCCCTTTTATGTTCATCTCTTGACTTGTGTTGCTCATACTCTTTTTAAGATACTTGTTCAACTATTTGTACATATTTCCAAAACAAACTAAGTAATAGACATATTATAGGGGTTAATAAGGGTACTGGTCAATGAGTTCAAAATGAAAAGGTTTGTTAAAAAGGCTCAAAGTGGATAATTAGCAAAAATAATAATAACTTAGGGAAGGCTAAAGGCTCTAGGTTCATAAAAAATGACCTCTATCATTTCCTAACTTCTATATGGCTTAAATTGATTATAAACTTAATAGATGTATCGTATAGTCTTTCAAATGCTTTCTCAATAGTTGACCAAGATGAAGAATAATGACGTGAACTAGGAATTTATGCTTGCTAAAGAAAATTTTGAAATTTATATAACCCTCAAAAAGGAAGATTGTCTCTAAAACTGATATGGGTTAACAACCTCTACCGTTCTTCTTCAGCAACTCTGAGTTGTATTTTCTCTTTAGCTTAAACTATATATGTCGCTATTTGTGTAGTGAATATTTCAAGTTCAAACTTTCATGAAAAACTTTAGAAAAAGGATAAAATAGTGAACTAATTGTATACATATCTAATAATAAGCTAAAGTTCAAAGGTATGCTAGATATTCAAAAAATCCAAATTCTTATCCATGTAAAGGAATGTTTCATAAATTTTTAAAATTTTCAATATTTTTTCACATTAATTTCCAAAGAAAGGACAAAAAATCACTAAGAAAAAAACAAATAAAAATTTAAACTCTCTATCACAGACTTAAATTAAACATTGTCCCCAATGTTTTATGATGAAAGCATGGACAAATGAGAACTAAATGGAGAGAGAAGGATTAGAAGGTGCATTGTTGTAATGGTGCAAGGATCTGTTGATGTAGCCAATTATTCAAGATATATAATACTTGCAAAATGCAACTTTATGTCACTTAACCTAAACTAAATTACTAATCTATGAAACCCTAAACCTAAACTAACTATGAAGGAGTTTCTAGATAACTCAGACCACTTCAAAATCTCACAATAGTCAATATACATTCTCCAGATGGACGGTGAGGATAGTAAGATAGCATGATTAACCACCGTGAATTTAAATTTTGTATGACCAAGTTGTGATGACTTGGCCTAAGAACTATCAAATTGGGAATATAGGATGGAAATGTTCCTCCTTTCTTAAATCTCCCTTAAAGCTAGGGAAAATCTCACTCTGCATCTTCCTAAATGATTCTTCATTTTCATCTTGAAGCAAAAAAATGGTGGGGCTTATACCCTTAATATCATCCTATGTACATGTTGGAGTTTATTGATGTGTGACTATAACATCAATTTGGTCACCTTCCTATCCTATATCAAACTCTGTGGTAATAAGCAAGGGATTAAATGAACAAAAATTGTCATAGTGTGCACTTTCTAGGGTAAGTAGTACCTTCAAATTGGATGAATTGGCTCAAAGGGAATCTTAGAAAATGTAAGGGGTCCTACTTGAGCTCTCCATTTTGAAGGGTCCATTAACAGCACAATTTGAAGTAAGTCATTTACTTCATTAATGGAGCTATTTATGTCAAAATCAAAATTGAAATGAGCTACACATGCCTCAAGAAGACTCGTGTTGGAGGATGATAGAGATGGTAGACTCCCTATCATATTAACTTCAAAAGGTCCTTCAGAGTCTAATTGTTCAGTATTAAAAATATTTAGCTTGGTGTCCATGTTTTCAAAGGACAACTTCATGGTACCATTCTTACACTTAATTATTGCATTTGACGTGGTCATTAATGGCCATCCCAAGATAACTAGAATTTGACCTACCAAGGTCTTCTATAGGCTATGTACCTAAGACTAGAAACTCTACTAAAAATAAAAACTTATCAACTTTAACTAGTGCATGTATCTACCAATTGTAATGTGGTGATTGACTTTTTAATCCCTCCTAAACCTAATTCCTTATATATAATATAAGGTAATAGGCTAACACTCGACACCTAACAAAGTAGTGCCCCATCAACTGTGTTTCCCAATCACACATGATATAGTGGGGCAACCTGAATCTCTGTACTTTGATGGGGTTTTGTTGTATTATTGACCATACTTGCTCGGCAAGAAATGCTTTATTTTGCACTTGATGTTTCCTCTTATGGGTGCAGAGGTTTTTTAGAAACTTATCCTAAAAAGATATGTCCTTTACTGCATCAAGTAATGGAATATTTAAAATTCACTTGTTTAAATCCATCCATTAACTTATCAAAATTATTAGCCTTCTTAGCCATATTGAGACACTAAGGAAATGAAGCCTTTGGAATATAATGTGCTTCAGCACTAGGGTAAGTAGAAGTAGGTGGATATTTCTTCTCTTTTCCCCTCTAATTCTTAATAGTACTCTTATTTTCCTCAACTTGCGTAGTTTCCTTAGTCAGACCTACCCCATTGTCTATGATTCTACCACTCCTAAGGGTAGTTATGGATTAGATCTGTTCATGAAAGGGCTTCTCATCAAAAGTTGTGCCAATCTCATAATGGCCTTTAGGGTTGGGAACATGTTAACTAGGAAACTTACCCTTTTCCCTCTATATAAGAGTAGCAACAATTTGACCCAATTGATATTCCAATTATGTAATAGATTGCTAGTGGGTCTACATTGTTTGTTTAATACTATTATGGGATTCTAATGAACTTTGCATAAACAAACTTAGGTTCTCTTTTAAAGATTGTTTCCTCTAGTGTGGAGGAAATGACTATTGAGGTACGGGTTGTTATGGAGTTGGGTCTCCAGGGAAAGGTTGATTAGGGGGGATATTAGATGGTCCTCCCTGGTTGGTCTAAGACCAAGAGAAATTTGGATGCATAGCCCATGCATGATTGTATGTTAGAATAGGAATTATTATTGCCAATGTTTTTGAATACATTTAATGCATTCACTTACTCCAAAAAGTATTCAAGGAATGTGGAGCTAAAGAGGGAATAAGTTGTGGGGTGTGTAGGGTTAAAGTAGATTGAACAAATTACTAACAGAATGTAACACCCCTAACTTTTGTAAGGAGATTGAATAAATAATGAAATTGAAAATTTCAAGGAAATTCAGGCTGGAATATTAGGGTTACTAAAAATGCACTTCTCATAGCAGTGGAATCAAGAGATAAGACATGTATAATTGAAATCATACTCGACGAACCCTTCACAATGACTGTAAGCATGACAAATTCTAAATTCGGATGAAAATCCTTTATTTTTCTCCAAAGAAATCCATTGGCCAGAAAAATTTGCAATCATTAGTCAAACTACTACCACCTGCTAGTGGAGAAGGATGTGTTAGTGGGAAGCCAAAGATAATTTAATATAAAAATAAATGAAATATTATAATTGCATATATTCATGCAAAACATCCAAAATACCAATAAATACCTCATAAAAAAAATTCCCAAAATTTCAGGTCAAAACTCCTCCCCCTTCTCTCTCTCTCTCTCTCTCTCTCTCTCTCTCTCTCTCTCTCTCTCTCTCTCTCTCTCTCTCTCTCTCTCTCTCTCTCTCTCTCTCTCTCTCTCTTCTTTTTCTAATTGGAACAAGAGACCTAAATTTAAGTAGGCACTCTGTTCCAAATTGAATCCCATAACTCTCATCGTCCATAAATTTCGAGACTCCCTTATCTACAAAACCCTCAAATCAATTTTAAGATCCAACGGTGAAATCAACGGGAAATCACAAAACAAGGGACTATTGGGCGATATAATCATCAATGGGTATTTTTCTCAAATTGGGCTTCAAATCTAAGATGTTCCTCCAATCAGGTAGGTGAAACCACTTCCTAGACTTATTTAGTGTGGTTTTATGAAAATTTTATTTTTTGTAATTATTTTTGGGTTTAAATTTGTAAAAATAAATTGAGGACCAGAAACCTCAATTCTGGATGATGGATGGCTCAAATGGAAAATCTGATCCATCCAATTGATCCAGAAAGGTCCAAAACCCCTAGGGTATAAATTTTAATAAATTTTAATAAATTTGATAGAGTTTTGGGCCCTTAATTGTAAAGGAATTGATTGGATAGTCCAAGCGGCCTATCCGATCTTCCTCAAAAGGATCGGCTCTCGGGACACTCCGCGGACACTGCACAGAAACGTGCCCTGCAAGAATGTTCCTGCTTGCATGCGCCACTTGCAAAGTCATCCCGACAGAACAGCTATGCGACAGCGCCAGTCTCGGGGGCCCGCTCCACCCAATCTATCCGGGCTGTTCGTTCTATTGGACCGAGATCAAATCTGGCCCCTAAGAATGAGTGTAAACTTCATAGTCCAATTGTGGAGTCATTTGAACTCCAAATTTAGATCTAAAAGCTTCTGTAGATTCCTTATTACTTGCTTTAGGTACTGAGTTCATGAAATGCATGTTTTGAATTGTGTTTATTGATTATAATTACAAAAATCCATAGTAATAGTAGTGGATCATGATCAAGGTGATCCCAAAATAGAAATCTGAACCAATGGATGGGTTTAGAGGGTTCCAAGACCTTAAGGATCATGATCACAATAGAATTTCGTGGTTTCTAGATCAAGTAAATCAACAAAAATAATAAGATCAAAATTCAGCACTTAAAACAAGCTGAAATCTTAAAATCTCAATTTAACTCCAAATTGAGATCGAAAAGTTGGAATGGATTCCTTTTAATGAGTAGAACCTACTGAACTTGTAAAATTTATATTTTGATGCATGTAAAATTCTGTTAATAAAGAAAAGTGTTACTAATTCTTATGATTAGTGAAATTTGGAATGATCAAACTATATAATTCTGATCCATTGATGATATTGTAACTTTGAGAATGGAATCAATGATTATAAGTGACTGATCTATGATTAATTAAGAAATCCTTAAAAGTAGTAAAAAACATAAAATGAATGGAAATCTCCTTGATCAAGTTATCAAGGATGATTGGATAGTATGGATATGTTTGGATGAAGATATTAAGTTATGATTATATGGATTTATGGACTGGATGATGATGATTTGGGATAGATCAAGATCTATGCCCTTAAACTCGATAAAATAACTTAAGATCTCCTTGATCGGTTAGATCAAGGAAGATCAAATCATTTGATGAGATGCATCAATGATCTAATAATGAAATCACATCAAGACGATGTGTTAGATCTAAAGGAAAATGAAAGATCAAGATCTAAACCCTAAAAGAGATGAAAGATGAATAAGAATCAACTAAGACCGTTGGATCATGATGGATAGTTATGGCATATTAGATTTTCTTTTAAATTATTAAATATTATTATAATTGTTTACTTAGTAGAATTAATTGTAAATTTATTTATTTATGCTTTAATGCTTATGTAATGGAAATTACATTGAAAATGTAATTAAATGAAATCAGAATGAAAGGACATTTACATGGATGAATACATGGACTTAATGATAGTAAGGACAATAGTTAGTAGGATAATATAAGGAAGATAAATTTCTTCGTCCAAATTAGGAGAATAATGAAACTCCATGAATGACATTTTAATGTTCATGGATTTAATTAAAATTAATTAGAAAAAGTACTTAGGGTTAACATGCTCATAGGAACCTTATAAAAGGTTGAGTTAAGGTCACCCTAGTGGATGATAAACATGGTAGTTAAGGGGGTTCTCTAATAGAGCCACGCTCTTCTCCCATCTTCCACTGATGTTTGTGAGGTCTAAACATGTCCTTACATGAGAATTGAAGTAACCACTTTTTGTTCAACCATTCAACTAGTAAGCCTTAACCAATTTGACATAAGAGGAGCTATCTAGACTTAGGATGAAATAAGCTACCATCAACCAGTAAAACATTAACTAGTTGAGTAATAATAATAAGATCATAAAAGGTTAGTAAATTATCTAATACTAATAAAAATTGTAATCAAGTTCAGGATGATCAGACAAGATCCAAAGGATCTTGAATGGTCAAAAACAATAAGAATACTAATGTTGTATTGTATTATGTATATGTAGAAATTATGTCTGTATATGTAGAAAAATGTAGATAGAGAACCCAAACCCTTGATCAAACATAATTTAAGGAAAAATTAGGGCATCCCTTATAGGAATACATACTTGTATAGAGAAATAACTTTATATGTATGATTTGACAAATGTATAAATCCATACCATGATGAGCAATGTGAAAGAATACCACTTGAGATGTATGAATCAAGATACTACTCTGAGGTAGGTGGATGTACAAGAATGTATTAAGGATTCATGTGTATATATACATGATCTTTGTTTGTAATTATAGACATTCATGATATAAGTATGCTTAGTGCCTTAGTTTAGTCATGATCCAATCATATGATCCAACTAAGTAAACCAACCCTATGATCCAAATAAGTGATCCAACCATATGACCCAAATAAGTGATCCAACCATATGACCCAACTAAGTGATCCAACCATATGATTCGACTAAGTGATCCAACCTCATAATCTAATTCAATTGATCCAATCTAATGATCAAATCAAATGAGGTGAAGGTAATGAGATGTGTTGGCTAAGGAAACCCTAAGAATAGGTCATAGAAAATATTCTAGCCTTAGTTAAATAGACATATCATCTGATATGTACAATGTATTTAACATACAAGCATGGTGGCTTGTGATTTTGTTTTATACAGTGTTAAGACTAGGGATGCTATGCTAGGGAAGTTATGAGGGTTTGGCCGCCTACTTCTTGAAACTTATATGATAGATACCATGCCCAAAGAGAGGCTAAATGTTAAGTGGGATAATCATGGGAAGGCCACCACTGTGACAACCAGGGTTCCCCCCATGCGAACCTGGATTTGTTATTTCCACAGTTGGTATCAATGGATTATTATACAGTTATCAGGGCGCGCTTTACGGATTGAGACTATGGCATAGTAGTCCTAATGTATTTTGCATTATGATGCGCATATGATAAGCATAATGTAATGCCATGACATGGCATGATGAGATGCCACTACATGAGTTCCTGGAAAGAAAATCACCATATGAGGATTGGCTGAATATTGAATTCCTAAGTGGAAGTATAGATAGGGGAAGGAACAAGTTTTGAGCAATCTTCACTATGTTAACTAATTTATACTATACTACATAAATCACACATATACTCTATGTTGAGATAACTCATAAATAGGTAACCATAACGAAATGATGATTAAGGTATGTATTCTTATATTAGTGAAGTAGTATATTTTTGTATCCCCTACCAAGCATAGCTTGATGAGGTATTGTAAATGTTTTAATGTTTACAATACCTCAAATACAGAGAAGGAGGGTTAGGAGCTCAAGACTATAGAAGAGATAAGAAGATTGGAAGAATAATCAATCAGAGTATATTCTTTGAAGACATGTATTTTTATTAGAAAGCATTGTATTGTATTGAGAGTTCTTAATGTATGGTGAGGTTTGAATTTTGGATTATATAATTTGGACAAGTATTGTGCTGATACCAAGCTATATTGTGAACCACTAGATAGATTCTAGAATTTAATAAAAATATATTCCTCTAATGGAATTCTATCTTGTACAAAAATTCTACTTATGTTATGTATGAGGTGATGACTTGGGTTTTTCAAAACAATTTTTAAAGAAAAGAATTTTTGCTATTTTTTTTTACTAAGGGAGCCCTTGCCTTTGAAAAATGTATTACAAAATGTGTTACAAAAACTTGGGTCGTCATAGTTGGTATCAGAGCCATTCATCCAGTCACAGTACAGTACCCTTATGTCCAATATGAAGATGACAATCCAATTAGAGGATGAGAAATAGTGAGTGAATAAGAAATGAGTTATTAGTTAATGAGAATGAGTTATGTGATCAACTCATTAGTGAAGGATGAGAATAAAAAGAGTTTAAACTCATTAGTTAAGAATGAGTGTAGAAAGAGTTAACTCATTAGTGAAGAAGGAGTATAGGAAGAGTTAAACTCATTAGTTGAGGATGAGTATGGAAAGAGTTAGTGTAATGAAGGAATAGTATAGTACAAGTAGATATTACTTAGTGAAAGGACTAGAAATACTACTTAGTAAGTAAGAACTCCAATAGAGGGAATAGTAAGATATAGAAATCAATAAGGAAAACATTGCAATAGATAAAGATGTAATGTATAATATTCAGGTCTAACCTAAAGTCCTGAGTAGACATACATATGTAGAAATAAAGTACACCAATACTAGTATGTATATAACTAGTATTAAGTGAAAGAATGGAGATTAAGAGAAAGAAGTGATAAATTGGAAAAATATTATGGAAATAGTGTAGAAGGAAAAACTTCAACCTTTATAGGAAAAGTGAAATAGAAATTTATGAGAAGTAGGTGCTAAAGATGAAACCTTAGAATTATTATAAATATATATATGTAAGAGTTATAATTGCTACATATATAGTATTATGGTAATTAGTTAAATGAAATTAATCATCAAAATAGAGATGATATTACTTGAAGGAATTTGAGGAGATAAGTGAGAAATTTTAAAATTTGTAAATGAGGATAGTTTTAAATAAAGATGAATAAGGAGCTAAGTAAGTATTTTCTCTCCAAAATTAGTAAAGGCAAAGGGTTCAATAAAGAGATGATAAATTTTAGAATATGAAGAGTTGATCTTTAAAATTAGAATAAAATAAAAAGGAAGAAGAGAGTTAGATATGCTGAAAGGGCAAAAATATAATACCAAACTTATTTAGAAAGATAATTAAACCATGAGAGGTTATGGTTAACAAAGGAATTATAGCCCAATATATGGCACAACAAATATGAAATCACTTGGTTAGAAATTATTTTGGTATGATAAATCAATTATGGAAATTAGCACAAAAGGATTATCAAGTATTAGAGGGATATTAATATGATAACTATGGTGATATTGAAAATAATTTTGGGACTATAGTAAAGGGAACTACATTTGGCATAGATGGTGAAACAATTATGGAAAATGAAAGAGAAATATTGATATGATGGATTGGGAAAATATGGTTATTGATTATCATATAGAGGAGTGCATCTTATTGATCATGGCAAATGAAGAGCTATATATGAATAGAGATATTAATTCCACTTGCATGATAGAGTTGGTGATATTGAAAGATTTAAGAAATATAGTAAGGAGAAATATATTTTAGAGGACTGGTAAAATAGAACATGAGAAATGAAGACCTATAAACAAATATTGGTTCAAAGATGATTATGAATGAGGTATGAATCCAAATTTTTGGAGAAATAAGTGGTTAGAAATTTTAAGATATTTTGAAGATTTTCAATCTTACATGAGATTGAGTGAGGAAATATCTATAATAGTGGAGGAAAAGAACATCAAATTATTTGAATGAGTTGAAAGAACAAATTTTAAGAATTAGGAGTGATTGCAGGAATTTACATTATGAAAGTAACAAATTTCTTTGGGAAAATAAAAAGGAAGGATCGGTGTGAGGATGCATTGAACATAAATAATGTTATTGAGGAAATTAAGTACCCTTTACTCTATAAGGATGAGCATTTCCAAATTTATTATCATCAATTGGGAATTGGAAATGAAACATCATAGTATGACATCAAAACAAATTTTAAGTTATATAAGTTGGATAAAGGATATTCACGAATTTGAGGAGAATGAAATATATTAGATGAAGTGGTGATGATATATGGGAATGGATTTAAGGAAATCAAGAACATTTATGGAATATAGGTTAGACACTTGCAAACTTGTCAATTATCTTGTAAGTTACAAGTTGATTGAAGAAAGCAAAGTTTAGGTTCATATGAATTTCAAGGATGATATGGAATGTGACCCAACAAAGGTGGAAGATGATACTAAACTATGAAATGACAATGACAATTAGAAAAATTTATCTCTTAATAATTGTATAACACAAGGACATTCTTGTAGTGCAATCTTGCCATTGGTTACATAAACCCTAAAAAGAGTTCATGGTAGATTGTTGAGAATTGAAAAATATATGATAAATTATGGAGTTTGTAAAGGTTTGAGAATGGATGACTACAAGGTCAGTATGGACTCTTTTAATTGGAATTATCAAGAATATTTTAAATAAAAGGTTAGTATGATATGAAAAATGGCTATGAAAGAAGCATGAGGAAATGCATAATCTAGAAATTTTAAAGCCAATAATGTGTGTGTGTGTGTGTGTGTGTGTGTGTGTGTGTGTGTGTGTGTGTGTGTGTGTGTGTGTGTGTGTGTGTGTGTGTGTGTGTGTGTGTGTGTGTGTGTGAAAGGGAAAGAGACTAATGTTATCATGGATTGTAAGAATATTCAGAATATTGTTTTGAATATGAGAAAGAGATAATACAAGAGGATAAGAAATATATATATATATGAAGATTTAAATGACACTATCTTGAAAGGAAAAATGTAGAAAGTCAAGTATTATGAATAAAATGGCACACAAAGGGTGTTACAAAAACAATGGATGGGATGAGAATGAGGAAAGAGTCATTACAAGGAAACTATTATTTAATAATAGAATTTGAAAAGAAATTGTCAATAGAGGGAAATAGTAAAGAACTATGATTTTTAGAGTAGAAATGAAGTAACCACTTCCAAATATTGGAAGATTGTTACAAAGAACAATAGTTGAAATTATAGAAACCAATCAATGTGTCATTTTGATAGATAGTCTAAGGACTATACATATTAGGAAAGCTATGTCCAAACTATATATGTTGAAAAGGAATGAGGGTGAGCAATAGAAGTTAGAATGGAACAGTGTGAAGTATGGAAAGATTGGTGAAACTGAGTAGAAATTTGGTCAAGTGAAATAGAAGGTTTTGAAACAAAAGGATAACTCAGTTAAGAGTTGTTAATCCTTTTGGAAAGTCTAGCAAGAATTAGCTTAAGTGAATAGTGCATTAGCAAGGTTAGTCATGGGTGTGCATTTTAATATGGACCAATTATGTGATTTATACCTTTGAGGAGACGGTAGTATGAGAAATAAATGAAAGGAAATAGGATTTCCTTAAGTGGCAAATGAGTAAAGCTATGAAAGAGGTGTGAAAACTCATCAGTTGATATGCAAATTTCGAGGTCAAAATCTTTTGTAAGGGGGGTAGATTGTAACACCCCTAACTTTTGTAAGGAGATTGAATAAATAATGAAATTGAAACTTTCAGAAAATTCAAGTTGAGAAATTAGGGTTACTAAAAATGCACTTCTCATAGAAGTGGAATCAAAAGATAAGATATGTGTAATTGAAAACATACTCGATGAACCCTTCAAAATGATTATAAGCATGACAAATTCTGAATTCGAATGAAAAACCTTTATTTTTCTCCAATTTTAAAAATAAAAGGTTAAAAGATAATTTTACAAATAATCGAAACCTAAGACATCAAAATTTGGAATTTACTTAGAAATACAAATCAAACACCACTAAGTACGCTCAATTTTGAGCCCAAGAGAATAAAACAGATTTTTCTCTATAAAAGGGCAAAATGGTCTTTTCACACCGCACGGGGCCCACAAGGGACCCCCAAAGGAATCCAATGGCCAGAAAAATGTGCAATCATCAGTCAAGCCATTACCACCTACTAGTGGAGAAGGAGATGGTCGTGGGAATCCAAAGACAATTTAATATAAAAAGAAATGAAACATTATAATTGCATATAATCATGAAAACACCCAAATTCCTATAAATACCTCAGAAAAAAAAAATTTCAAAAATGTTCACAAAATTCCTTAGCTTCCCCCAAAATCTTAGCTTAAAACTCCTCCCCTTTCTCCCTCTTTTCTCACACTTTGTTCCAAGTTGAATCTCACAAATCCCACCGTCCATACAATCCTAGACTCCCTTATCTACAAAACACCCAAATCAATTTCGAGACCCAACGGTGAAATCAATGGGAAATTAGAAAACAAGGGACTATCAGGTATATTATCATCAATAGGTATTTTTCTCAAATTAGGCTTCAAATCTAAGTTGTTCCTCCAATCAGGTAGGTGGAACCACTTCATAGACTTATTTAGTGTCGTTTTATGAAATTTTTATTTTTTTGTAATTATTTTTGGGTTAAAATTTGTAAAAATAAAGTAAGGACTAGAACCCTCAATTCTGCATGATGGAGGGCTTAGATGAAAATTTTGAACCATCCAATCAATCCAAAAGTGTCCAAAACCCCTAGGGCAGAAATTTTAATAAATTTGATAGAGTTTTGAGCCCTTAATTATAAAGGAATTGATTGGACGATCCAAGCAAACTGTCTAATCTTCCTCAAAAGGATCCACTCCCAGGACGCTCCATGGGACGCCACACAAAAATGTGCCCTGTGGGAGCTTTTTCGCGTGCATGCACCCCGTGTGAAGTCGTCCCAGTGGAACGGTCGCGCGACAGTGCCAGTCCCTGAGGGAATGTGTCACGCGTGCGTCCTAGTGATAGCCGCGTGCCAACCCTTCCACCCGATCAATCTAGGCTGTTCATTTCACTGGGCCCATTTCTACAATTTATGATTGCATTGGATGTCGTTAAGAATGGATTTTCAAGAATCACCGAGATCTGATTACTGGGGTCTGCTACAGGCTGGCTATCTAGGACAATGAAATTGATAGGGAAATAAAACTGGTCCACCTGTATTAGGACATCCTCAAACATACCACGAGGTATCTTAATAGATCTATCAGCTAATTGCAGCATGGTAGTAGTTGGTTTTAAGTCACCGAGTCCTAGTTGCTAATAGACAGAATATAGCAACAGATTAAAACTAGCCCCTAAGTCAAGTAATGCCCTATCTATGACATGATTTCCGACGATGCAAGAAATTGTAGGACATTCTGGATCTCTAAATTTTGGTGGGGTCTTGTGTTGAATTAAAGAACTCACCTACTCGGTAAGGAAGGCTTTCTTTTGCACATTAAGCTTTCTCTTTGTAGTGCAGAGCTCTTTAAGAAATTTGGTATAAGAAGGAATATCCTTGATAGCATTGAGTAAAGGAATATTGATGTACATATTTAAACACTTCCATTACCTCATTAAAGTTTGTTCCTTTCTTAACCTTGTTGAGTAATTGGAGAAAGAGGACTTTTGGCACATAGGGTGCCTCCACTATAAGCCCACAAGGTTTTTCTATATTTTCTCTGTTTCCTGTGTTTTAGCTGCCTCTTTCTCCTTGGCAGTTTCCTTAGCCTGCCCTTCTTCGTTATCGATCTAATGACCACTCCTAAGGGTGGTTATGAACTTGGCATGCTCAGGAGGGTTACGGTTTTAGAACTTGGCTCTATCTCAAATTGACCATTAAGGTTAGGGATGGGTTGACTAGGAAACTAAACATTTCCTCCATTATGTAGTTCAGCCAACAATTGGCTTACCTGCATTTCTAACTTGGCTATGGCTTGAGAATTGACATTTTGGTATTAGTTTAGAGTCCTTTTTGTTTCTTCATTCTGTTTTGTCACCATGCTCTCAACTCTCTCCTCTAAAGATGGTTTCTTTAGTTGCTGAGGTCGTTGGAAGCAAGGTGGTTGCTGAGGAAGTATATGCCTAGGAGGAAAATTTTGATTAGGGGTGTTCAGTAGTTGTCTCCCTTGATGATTATTCTTTGACTAGGAAAAATTGGGATGCCTAGCCCATCCAAGATTATAGGTCTCAAAATAAGGGTTGTTGTTAGGTTGAAGATATGTATTTAATGCATTCGCTTGGTCTACAAGATATTCAAGGAATACTTTATTGGATGGACAAACTATGGCTAAATGGGCTTTATTAGAACAAGTTGCACATTCCTCTTGTGGAGGTTTTTGGGATAATGTAGCAGCCATGAAAGATTGAAACATAATTTCAAGCTTGTCCATTCTTTCACCTAATTTTTCAATGACAGAGTCAAGCTTATAAAATAGATTAGTATGCACTCCAATTTCATAGATACCTCCTTTCTTAGTGAGATGGTTAGTTCTTCCTCTCCTATTTGAATAATCCCATTGCTAAGAATTATCGGCCATAGTCTAAAAGAACTCCCATGCCTCACTTTCATCTTTTAACATGAGGGTCCCTCCACTCGCTGGATCTATCATTTGTCTATTTTGAGGCGTCAATGCCTTATAAAAGTATTGCTTGCTGCCATTTCTCAAATCCAAGATGAGGGAATTTTTGCAATAGTTCATTCCACTATTCCCAACATTTGTAATATTGTTCATCATCCCTTTGTTGGAAATTTATAATTTCACTACGCAGGGCATTTGTTTTGTGAACAAGGAAGAACTTGTTGAAAAACTTCTTAGAAAATTGGTCCCGTGCATGTATGAAACCTACCTCTAAGGAATTAAGCCATGACTAGGCTTGTTTTTAAGTGAAAACAAGAATAACCTAAGCCTAATCAAATCATCCAAAAAATTTCAGACCCTAAATGTGTGACAAATATCAAGGAACTCGTTGACATGTATGTAGGGGTATTCTTGGTCTCGACCATAAAAAGTAGGGAGTATTGAATGACTCCCGGCTTTAACTTGAAATGGTCGGCATTCGTGAGAGGTAAAGGTATGCAAGATGGGGTATTGAATTGAAGTAGCGCATAAAAATCTCCAATTTTTTTGCGCTCAATCTTTACTGGTAGTTCAGCCATGAGGATAGGAATTAAGTTTCTTTCCCCTTGGTGTTGGATGCGTTAAATCTCTAGGTCTAAAGGTAATAGCTCAAGTTCTGAAATCGATGCCCCTGCATGAACTAACCTAATATAAAATGTCCTAATTTAAATACTAACTTTAACTCTATGTGATGCAAACAAAAGGCACAGTCAAACAATTCTTAGGCTAATAAGCAACATTTTGATTTTTTTGGTATTTATGTGGGGACAATGCTTTTAATTAGCCTAATCTAGCGCTCCTCCTCTCCTTTAGATTTGATTATTGCTTACAAGTTAGGTTATACGTGAGGTGGTTAATACAATCCTTATGTAAGGAGGTGTTTAGACCTCACAAATGTCAACATAAGGAGTGAACAAATCACTTGGATCTTAAGACACCCACTATAACCACAGTGCTCAAAAACCACTAGAGTGACAATAGATCACGTCTTAGTAAAAGAGACTTACGAGCATGTATGGCCCTATAGGTATCTTTTGATTGATTTTAATTTGATTTGAAGGGGAGGGTAGTCCGCTTGAGGTGATTATCTTAGGTGGGCCAAGGAGTGGTGATGAAATCCACCCTTGATTTTGTGAGGGTAGGGTGCCCCTACTAATTAAATATCACACTACATGACAATTCAATTAGCATATATATCACCTTAAAGCATGAAACGTGCCTTCAAAATGTAATTAAAATAATAAACTAATGCAAAGCCCTAAAAATGCAGTAGTTATCAAATATGCCTTATACGTGCACTTATACTACCAAACAATGCAAATGCAAACTCTAATCTAAGAATTAAAAGGAGTGAGAAAACTTATAGTGGGGTTTCTGATGAAGATCAAGTGTGGGCCACCTCATACCACACTTGCCTGTATTTTAAATAAAAATTGCAAATTACAAAAAGGCCTCACTATGAGATTCACTCAAAAGAAAAAAAAAATTCTAATAAAAGAAAGTAGGAAATTTTCTATTTTGATTAAGATCTCCTTGTCAATTTCCTTCACTTTCCTGTTTCCCTGAAAAAGAAAATTAGAAATAGGTACCAAATTCAGGAAATAAGGTAGTTATGCACTCAAAAAAATTTAAAAATGCATCTAAATTTGCCTAAAATGCTAAAACAATGCAATTCCTAAAAAAAATTTATTTTTTTTTATTTTTTATTTTTTGGATTTTTCATTAAATTTTATAAAAACTCCATTGCATGTCCCCAAAAATAGCGCTGCTCAATGTCTTCAAAGCCAACCATCACCAATTAGATCTTGATGACCCTTGCAATATGATTGAAGATTTAATTCTAGAAGTTCTTCTACCATTGTCTAATTTTGATCTACTCAGGGCCTGTCATACACATTGTCAAATTAATTCTTAATATCTAGTTGAAGACGTTAAACTTGGTGCTTACTAGGAGGCAACCCAGGGGTTTATAGTCTACATCATTCAACTTCTATATAGGATCCTATGCTTTTGAAACATTGGGGACAATGTTTCATTTAGGCTGGGGGTGTAGATGCACATAGAGATTTTGAATTTTCTTGAGTTTTCTTTTGAAAAGAAAATATATTTGGGAAAAAAAAAGTTTTTAAGATAGAGTTCCCTTACTGTGATGAAAACTGGATATTCAAAACTTATTAATTCCACTATTTTCACCTCTTAATGGGAATGCATATGATTAATTTTGCATATCATTCATGTGTTGAAGCATTTTATGAAAGTTAATTCTTGGAAACCAGTTACACATAGCACATAATCAAGACTAATATAGAGGTGTGACTTAGAGACCCAGAGGAAAACCAGTCGAGACCTATAACCAAGTAAGATTTGGAGACTATCTTCTTTCAGAGAGTTATAAGTAATTTCACAATTTCTTTAGTGTACATAACTTAGTGTGATCCTATTATCCTTGTTTTGATTAAACATCAAGAATAAATATGAGTAATAGCTTTAATTCCAAAAATTTTATTGAATTTAATAGGCTTTAGAAAATTATACAGGCTATCCTTGCTCAGACCAGAGACATAAAGCCTACCCAGTATATCATACCACTAATTAGCTCTTTTGAGCCTATTAGTAAACCTTTCTCTTTCTTAACCCCACTTACCTTAACTCAAAATAAGCTAGTAAATTAAATAACTACTACCCATTATCAAAATGAGTAGAGTTAGTTGAAAATTTTCAAAAATAGGACAAAAAGTCAAAGAATTGAGAAAAATGAGTAGCCTTTCATCCAAAGAAAAGAAAATGAAAATGAAAAATACCAAAATTGAAAAGAGAAATTTACTTCAAGTACAAACACAAAGAAAAGTTGTCTTAACAGATATTGATTAAAGTCCTCTACTCAATTTTGAGCCTTTGAATTCATTTTACCCTTCTTTTCTAAACATATCCTAAGCTTACATTTCATCTTAGTTGAAGGCCTATTAATCTTAGGTGGAACATAGCCTTAAAGAGGAGATAAAAAGAAAGAATTACAGTAAAAGACCGTCAATATTCTTGGTGATAACATCTACTCTTAGGGATCACTTTCCTTTGTCTCATGAGCATTCAAAAGATTCATGTAAACCATTAGCTCATTGGATTTGGTCACATGATGAGAGAAATATATTTAAGACCCTTATGTGAGAGTTTCATTTCTGAGCGTATACCTATAAGGATTTGAGGTCAAGATATATTTCCAATAAAATTTAAGCATATCTAGTTAGAAGTCAAGATTTATGTGGCTATACACACATATGCACTTTGAGAAATAGATCATATAAAATGTCTTTAATATGTGTATGATATTTAAAATTGTCAAACCCTCTCTGTTACGTTGTAAAAAAACTAATATGTTGCTAATGAATGAGGATTCTCTGAGATAAAATAGGGAACTCAACCTTATTTAGGTATATTCATTTTTAACCTTCACGAGACCTAACTCGTCCACTAAGGCTAGCATAGGGGTTTAAGGGCTTGTTGCATGTGCTAAGTGCAATGAGTACCTACGAAAGTGGCACATTGTACCAATTTTTGTAAAATAGTTTTCTGCATGATTTACTCGGGACTAGTAAAATACTGGTTAGAAGGTGTGTTAAGTATTTACTTTTGGCCAAAAGACCCCTAATTTAGCATTTAGTTAGACCATCTAACTCATTAATTTGTTAATTTTTGGATAAAATATAAAATTTAGCTCAAATTGACCATCCAACCGTAAATTGTCAAAATTAGCGGTCAAATGATCAACTGCGCTAAGTAGATGCTTAATGTACAGTTTAAATAACTTTAATCTAGTCTTTAGCCTTGCAGATCAACTAAAGGAAGATTGGATTACTCAAATTGATATTTAACGGTGCAGATCGATCAAAAGAGGAATGGGTGGATCAGATTAAATTTCAATGTTATAGATCATTTTGAAGATCAATCAAGCAAGAGTTTCCTAAAGAAAGAGGAATTCTAATAAGGAGAGGAAACCATGGATGAGAATGGAAGTTAGGAGAAGATTTTTTAGTAGAAAAATAGATCCTAAAGATTAGGGGATGAGAATTAGGAAGGGGGAAAAGTTATAAGAGGGAAAAGCCGTAGGAGAGTTGGGAAGTTTTGGAATTTTACTTCTACTTTCCTTAGTTTGGTTTGTCATTGTTTTTTTTCTTCTTCTTCCTTAGGTGTTCATCATGTTGTCCCCATCTCCTCTTCTGATCCCTCTCACAACTCTCTTGACGTCCCTGTTTTTCTCCACCACTTCTCCCCTTCTCATGGGCTATCTGTTTCCTAAGTTTTGTTCCCCATGGCCCCCATTTCTCTTGTTTCATTTTTCAATTTTTTCTCACGCATAGCACCTTACTATTTACCATATAGTCTCTATTTCTCGTCCACTCTCTCAAGCCCCTGTTCTCCAAAACTCGACGGCCAAGATCCTCTATTCAGGTCGTCTGCCCCTATTCTATGCTTCACCATCTAAGCCCGGCAGTGACTGCCTGCACACCGCACCAACCCCCTCTGTTCAATTCACCATTCTAGCCCTGCTCCACCCGATATACCCATCTCCTCCACCGTTCCTCCAGGTCAGGCTTCACCCATCACCGACCAAACCATCCTCTGTTCCCTTTCGTTTACCCAGCTCCATGACGCCTCAGCCAAACAACGTCCAGAAACCAATCTGCAACCCAACTCTCCAGTGTCCTGCTCCCACCACACTAGGCATCTGCTTTGCTCTGCTTCCATCCGTCCACCGACCCATATTTTCTTCACCGGTGTCGTGTCTGCCCTGACCTCCAATCCAACTTCGCGAAGCCCATATCTCCTCCATGCACCAGACCAAAAACACCTCTGTTTTTCACCGCACAACGCCGCTAGCCCATATCTCCATCGGCCAATTGACGACGCACAGAGTGTCCAGCCGGGTCATGCTCCCACCGCTCCAGATCGTCTCTGTCATCATAGCACTGGCCGGCCACGACACTCCCGATTACTCTGTTTTTCTAAGTTACAGGAAGTTTTAGTTTCATGAAAATTTTCATTTATGCCTTTATTAGAAAAATTAAAATCTCATTTTAATCTCTTTTTTATCTTGTAGTCTCTTTTGTCTTTTTCTTTATCCATATTCTGTTATCTGTATTTTGCTTAATCTCTGTTTAGTCCAAGAACTGTTTTATCTATCCACGTTTATCTGAATCAACAGTTCTGCTTTCATTTTAGGAGATCATCAATTTCTCACTCGTTTAAATTCTAATCTTCGATTTTCTTTCAGATCTATGTATCTCAAATTTCAAATTTCTTAATTAATACAGATCTCTTAGAATTTTAAGAAACTGCCTAATCCCTCCAGTGTATAATTAATCTAAAGTGCCAAAAATATGTTAATAAAATCTGATCATAATTTAGGATACCAGATCTATAGAAATTGAAGATCAGTAGTCTAATGAAAAACCTTAGAATGCAATAAGTAACAAAGTGCTCTCTATATGCTTTTCCCTACCATCAAAATAATGCAAAATTAAACTACTCAATGCAACCCTAATTTAAGTAATGAAAGAAGGCAAGAATAGCTCACAGTGGGGTCATAGATTAGTCTTCTTGTGCAAAGGTGGGACCGTATACATGCAAGATCCTCTTCTAAGTTAGAATGGCTTACCTTTTACCTATATTATTACAATCCTTTTTAATTTAAATAAATCATGATATAAAATATACATTACAGCCTCACTACTATTCACCCAAAATGGAAAATATGACTATCCTAAGTCTTCTTTCAAATCTTTTCTAGATTCCTACACAAAGAAAAATAGAAAGAAGTATCAAAATCTTTCAGACTAAGAAAAAAAAAATGCAACTATTCTATATGCAATTCTAAAAACTATGACTAATGGTAAAGTAAATTAACCTATATTCTAATTAAAACTCCATTGCATGTTCCTAGCAATAGCACCAAAAACTTGATGTGAATTTTAAATATACTACAAGCACACAGGTCCACTATAGCATAGACATGGAAAATACAAGTCAATCCCATAAAGAGTCTTTAACAAAAAAAATTTAATTAAAGTCAAAGTTAACCTACTCTAAACTAGCCAAAGATTAATACAAGTAAATAATCTAAGTACTAAAGTAAAGCAAACAACTAAAGCAAGGAAATAAACTTAAAACAAACTAACAAAGGAATTCAAACTACTGTCATTAATATAACATTGCATACAATGGAAGTGAGTACATAAAGTAAAGGAAAGAGTAATTAAAGTAAATAAAACCTCCTTTCAAGTGTCCCTGTAGGATTACTTAGTTCTATCACTAAACTATGATCTTTACATGTTCGCGTCTTTTTCTTGGGCTTGAATTTTGCTTTACTGCTCTCTTTGTTGTGTCACTCAACAAAGGCTTGTACACTTCTTATCAACCCAAAATACACTATTGTACAACCAAGCGAGCATTATCTATATGACTCCATTTACCTATTTAGGCACATCAAGTGTAGAAAACAAGTGAAGAGAGTAGTCAACCCATATGCTACACAATCAAAATAAACCTCAAACCATGAACACTTTTTGGAGGAAGAGACATTGCCTACCATGGAAAGAAGCAAAAGGATTTCTCTTCTTTTCCTTATCAAGTTGCTCCTAAAACCCAAGGGAAAGAAGATGGAAAATTAAGAAGGGATAAAGAAGGAGAGGGGGTGCATGGAAGGGAAGGATGGAAGGTGTATTTGTATTTAAAATAGTGGAGAAGGCATGAAAATCAAAGCGGAGGGCAATGCATGCAAGGTTAGTAAGAGAGCGTGCATGAGTGAATAATGAGAAGGGAGATGAGAGAGGATAGGAGAAGAGGAGGAATGGGGAGAAGTTATGGTTGAGACTCATACCTCTTCTCCTTATGATGGACATGTGGATTAATGGGAAAGATGACAAGAGTGATCTCTCTCCCTCTATTTCTCCAAAATTTAGCTTTAGTTTCTAGGGAAAAGTAAGAGATCCTTTCCTTATTCACCTTCACCTTTATTTATAGTTTTCTAAAGTGGAAGCCCTAGGTGGTCAATGGCTAGGATCACATGAGAAAGGAAGGAAGAATGTCTAAGATTTAAGGGAGGAAGGAAAGAGGGAGAGCATGGAATGCTTTGAGAGGTGGGATTAGCATTGAAATAAATGGAAATTAGAAGGGGAGTTGGACATGTAATTGAGGTGAGGATGATAAGAAAAGCTTGGATAAGATATATGGGTGGAAGGGAAGGGGATAATGGAGAATGGAGAAAAAAGATAAGCTGGGAAGGAAGAGATAGAAAGGAAGGGATGTCCAAATAGAAAGGAATGGGGGAGGAAGTGTGTAACTCTATGTGGTGTGGTGGAAGTTTAGATAGTCTGAAATAAAAGTGGACCATTGGATAGAAAAAGGATAGTGAAGATCTTTCCTCCTTAAGATTTCACTTTGAATTGTCAAATAGTGGATGGTGGCTAGGATTTGTAGCTCTCCTCTACATCATTCTTGTCTATGTGATAATGCTTTACATAACTTGAATGGATGAGTTTATGTTGAGATTTCATTATCCACCACTATATTGGCATGCCTTAGAGTGGATGGCTTAGATTCCATTACGATTTCCTTATCCAATTTAGGTTTCTCCTTTAATCTCTCCTAGTCCAGCTTTATTTTATCTAAGCAATAGTATTCAAGGAGGATAGGACATCTCCACGCTTAGAGTGAGATGTTTTTCTCCTAAAATTTAGTGGAGCAGCATACCAAGAAAATCTTCACAAATGGGTTTTCAACCTGGTCTTCCTTACATTCTTTCTTCTCATTGGTCCATCCTTTCTTGATTTAGTTCTCACTAGTTGCTTAGGATATACATGAACAAGGATAGATCTTAGCATTTAATTGCTTCAAAGGTAAGGTGATTGTCAACTTTTGGTGAATCCCTTTCTAAAGTAAGTGAGAGAGTATACTCTACATGAGAATCCCATTTTCTAGGTGGTTATACTTCAAAACAGATATTATACATGTGATTTTGACACATAATTCTAGCTTCACTTAGAAGCTCTCTAAGGTGGTGGATTGCATGTCTGCATAGGGTTTCTAACTACTCTAAATTTGATAAGGCCACCTCCATAGCATTTTGAACTCATTTGAACTTTGTTTATGAGATATGGGCACGTAATTTGCTTGAATGATGTGTTACCACTCTTTTAGGGTTTCAAGATACCAAAGATATGCATTTTTCTCAACTCTACCTTGATACTGCAAAATTGTAAATCTTAATTAGTAATAAAATAAGAAATTGTAAGGTTCAAAGTATTGATTCTAAGGATATTATTTGTAATATTTGTGTGTATTTCAAAAACCATGGCACAAACATTGACTATTCATGTTGATTTTGTAATCTAATAGTTTGAAGTCAGAAATAAGTTAACTGGAAGATCAAGCCATGACATTGGATGACCTCTAGACAAGATTAAGTTGTCAACAAATGGTCATGCTATGCTGGTCATAAGAATCAAAGTTAAAGGAGGAAGAATGGAGACCTACAATAGGGAATTTATAATTTATAATTGTGGAAACTTCACTATCTTAGTGTTCAATTGTATAAAATTAACCAAAACCAATGTTTAAGCAAGACCACAATGACTGTGGATATGAATGATTTGCTCCTTTTCTTGTTAAATGGAACAAAAGTAGGCACATAGCCCTCAAAACTTATAGGATTGAAAACTTGCCTCTCTACATTTTGCTCAATATTAGCAAGCCCCACAAGATCGTTACCACTCCTTTGCTAATTTCCCCTCACACAAAATCAAACAAATTATGGTCAATTCAAGGAAATAGTAATAAAATACAAAAAATGATAATAATAAAAATCCTAATCTAATGCAACCTAAACTTAGACCAAAGGTAAACAATCTAAATAAAGATCCACTATAAATCCATTGTGATTCCCCAGCAATAGCACCAAAAACTTGGTATATTTTTTTACTTAACTCGCAAGTGCAAGAATCAAAGGAAATGAAGCAAGCAACAAAGGAACTAAGGCAAGAATTCAAGAAATAAAACAAAGCAACAAACAAGGCAAACAAATTAACTATTAAAGGAGACAACTAACCTAAACTTTGAAGAAGAAAACAAGGAGAGAAAACCCAAAGGAAGAAGTCTGGAAGGGCTAGAGAATATAGCTACCAACAAGAAGAATCACGTTGAGGTACTTAGGACGAAAGAAGGGTGGAGATGCCTCCTTCTTAGGAGGAGGGCATTCTCCCCTTCTCCAAAGAGATCTTTTTTTCTTTTTTTTCACATGGACTCCATAAGAGTTTTATATGGTTTGGGAACTTCCAAATCTTGATGATAAGTGATCGTAAGGTGGAGGATAGAAGGTAACACTAGGATTAGATCTAGAGCAATCAAATAGGAAACGTAAGGTAAAAAATGAGGACACCTGAGACGGAGATAAGGTGGGAGGTGCAAGCTTTTTAGTAAGGAAACATCTCCCCCTTAAAAAAATCATAGAAGGGATTATGTAATATAGAATGAGATGGGTGGAGAGAGGATTGGAGAGAGAAAAAGATAAAGGATGATGTGGCATAAGAGATGGGGCTAAGTGGGAGTTTTTAGAAGGTGGGAGTCTTAGGTGGGATTTTGGAAGGTAGGAGGGACCACCTTCTTAGGAAGGTGTGTCTCCCCCTTGAAATTCGCATACACCTAGTGTTTGGTTAAGTCAATTAAACTCTTCCCATGGAAAAAACTTCTTCCCACCAAAGTTAAGAAGAAGGTTTTAGAACAATGAATTTCTTAATTATGATTTTTAAATATGTTTGTCTCAAACCATCTTGGATTACTTTTACGAAGATGTATAACTAAAAACCATCTTCTTTTCTTATCTTTAAAAGCCCCAATTTTAGTAGTGATAGGATAACATTTGGTCATGTAGGAAACATTTCTAAATAGTTTAGATAATTCACAAAAACCTTGATTTCTTGCCAGTCAGTAAGATACAACCAAGCACACACTCTTGCACCATCCCCTTAGGATGAAAAATAGATGGAAAATATTGTATCGTTCACTTACACAACCATGCAAACATTCTTGTGCCATAATGGGATGAAAACATGTGAACACATGTGATAACAAATGTCATGGCTGATCATCCAACAAGTGCACTATATATGCAGAAGTAGGATTATGTTTGATGCAAAATCATCTCAACATATTTAGTAGTGTTCATAGATGATGCACACACTTATAATTACAAAACCTCATTCTCTATCAATTAGCAGGTGCCCAATACATTTCTCTCTCTCTCTCTCTCTCTCTCTCTCTCTCTCTCTCTCTCTCTCTCTCTCTCTCTCTCTCTCTCTCTCTCTCTCTCTCTCTCTATATATATATATATATATATATATATATAAGCATAATCAAATTTAATAACCTATTATTTGATAATTTACTAAAGCCTATACCTTATGCACAATCTATGACAATTGAAAATAAACTAGAAATAGGGTCATTTATAAACAAAAACATGAACTGAGATAAGAACATTAAGTATAAAAAATTATAATTTCTAACATGGTTTTTGCAAGGATATTCAAGAATGGAAAAGCATTGAAAATATGATGAACCCAAGATGCATCCTAGGAAAACATTTAAACTTCCCAAGTTTTGAAAACTTGCAACCAAGATCCGCCTCCCTCGGTGACGAATCTACAAGGTTTTCTTCCCAAGCTTTTCCCTTGTTCTCTCCATTACATTCTTCCCATATTAGATTGTGCTTCTAGGCTATAAGAGGGGAAGGAATCTCCTCCTGCACTCTTTCTTCCATACTCTCTTTCTCTCCCAGTCCAAGATGTCCCAAAAGAATTAGATGTCTTGATCTATTTTCCTAATAGACTTAGATCTCTTTCTTATCTTGCTCTTATCTCAAATATCTTTAGCTTTTATTTCTTTAGCTAAGGATTTTCAAATTCAATTATATTTTAAATTTTAAATACACTTACTAATTTCTTCAACTTTCCAAATCTCCTCAATGTATCATCTTAGTTAAAAACATCTCTATACATAATTCAATGAATCTAGATGTTTTTCTTAATTGATTTGGCTACATAGTTAAGGCATTTGTGTGAGTCCACTATTCCAACATTTTAGGACCTAACTTTAGAAAGTGTATTGTTATAAATGTCAGAGTTTGTTTTGCAAATAACTCAGATGTTCACCATTGGATTTTAGTTATCTTACTGTCATTAGATAGCCCTCTAAGCTCTAATCATCACTAAAGGTCCTGTTGGTAACTTATTTAGTTTAAAAAATAATAATTTATGAAATTTGAATAAACTCTAGGTTTTTATTTATTATAAAAATGATATAAAAAATTTTAAATATTACAAAATATCTTATTATGGTAACATTATTACCGAATAAGTTTTACAAAACTTTCAAGAAAAATTCATCCATGCACTTTCATAACATAATATCATATAGTAGTTCTTTTTCAAGCAAATTTAAAGTGCAAAATAGAACTCATTCATAGCTTACTCTCGACCTAGATTAAACATCAACATACAGTTTGCAAAAGTAATTTCTAACATCACAATAAAAGCATACTTTTTTGCTAAAACCATGCACAGTCATAGCATCAACTCATAACTTAAAACTTGCCACTTTTCAAGCATCAAAATAAGTTATAAAACCAGCTTGGTTTGAGTTTCTTAAAACTATGTTTCTCCATAGTTTAATAGCTTACTAAAAATCAATCTATTTAGACTCAACTTTGGAGTTTCTAAAAAACATGATTTTTAGGTATAATTTTCAACTCAAAAAAATGTGATCAATATTGGATGGTTTTCAGTCCAAAACCATCCTAAAAAGGAAGTTAAATTCTTTCAAAAATCAACATGCTAAAATCATAAATTTTATGCACTTATAATAACTCAAAAACATCAATGTACTAAAATTATAAAGGAACTCTAACACAAGTCACTTAAAAACAAGGGGAAAACTTGTTAAATACATAATCACTTCAACGAGGCATTATGCGCCTATTGTATCCCTTAATGTCTCTTCTAAAGTTACTTATTGTTAAAATCAAGTATAATGGTACTAAATTCCATACTAGAAATCAAAAGTATGAATACACTAAGCCATGCACTATTAGGAATAATCATGGAACACTATCAGTCCACTAAAAAATTGTTTATGTCTACTCTCAAACAAACTTACATTTCACCATTGTAAATCCTTTATGGCTTGTACAAATTCATTCTATAGAACATTTCTAATAGTCCTAAAAAGCATGTTAAATAAGCATCTAAAACTAGTTATGAATCCATACAAAATATTATTAATAGGGTATGGAAAACATGCTAAATAATGTCCAAAATCTTAGCATAAATATCATGTATACATATTAGGTATAGAATGTCTTTTATATGGTATAAAAACATGATAAAAGCAATCATATAGTAACATGGAATCACGTAAACTAAAACATCTCAATCAAGCATATCTACTGCTAAAAAAAGCCTTGAGGCATGCATGAAGCCAGACTAGAAACACCACTAATTGATTATGAATCGTAAACTAATGAACACTAAAACATTGCACATGATTTATGAAATCTTTTCATTAGTAAAAGCCTTAGAAAATTGTCTAAAATCATTCTCCAAAATCTTGTAGAAAATTTGTGAAAACTTGGCAGTTTAAGACCACCTACCTCACAGATGAAACTACCTAGAACCAACATTTTCCCCTAGCTTTCCCTTCCTACTTCTTGCATTTCCCTTTGTGATAAACTAGTATAGTGTTGGACATCCTCTCCCTCTTCTTTATCTTCTCCTCTCTTTCTCTCATTCTCCCTTTGTATCTTTCTCTCTTGGATGGTTTTTGTCTAGCTTAGGTTGAGATGTCCAATATCAACACCACTTCTAAATTTTTTTCCTTGCTATACAAGGTAGCCTACAACCTATGCAAACCAAGATGTCTTTCTATTTCCATCTCTGCCCAGCTACTTCAAATCCAAAACCTTTGTAGCCTCTTCATATTTCCACTTTCCTAATCCAAATCTCTAATTGCTTGTGTGCGAAGGAATAGCTCCTTCCTAGTTCATGCTTGCCCAATTCATCTAAATATTCTAGCTCCTTCCTATTTCATTTAAAAACATCTTTTCATATTATTGTGATGCATTTCCTAATTTTATATTAAACATGTTTGACCATGGTCAACTTTCCTTATTTCTCTTCACACATCTAATTAGAGATTCCACATGCTAAATTCAACAATTTTAACTTATTCTTGGTTAGTTCCTTTGTTGCAACTACTAATTTTAGAAGGTGGGTATCATATCAATGTAAAAATCTTAATTTTCTCACAATGTAAATCACTATTGTTAGATTGTAGCTATCTTAGTGTCATGTGATAGCTATCTTAGTATTTAGGTTCATAGTTATGTAAACTCTAAATTTTTGTTAAATATAAAATAGATACAAAATTTAGGTTATTATGCAAATCCTTATAAACCTAAAATTGTTCCTGAGTGAGTGTGGGATTGGAAACCACATTCGAAACACTTGCTAAATGTAAGCTTTTCAATAAGATTAAAATCGATAATTCCCAATCATCTAAGTATAGATTTAAGGCATACATGGTAATCTACAAAATTGTATCTTTACATAAGGCATGATCTAGACTTGTTGAAGCATTTAGTGAACATGACTAAAGGAATTCTTAAAACAAAGTACAACTATTTGTGCCCTTAAATTTGAAAGTTTCATAGCTTGAAGTAATTCTAATATTTATTTTAAGAGGTAGAATATAATTTTATAAGATATATAAATGCTTTGGAATACATAATTGATTCATCAAGAATATGACACATACAATATGCGACCTACATTATTATGAAAAGAAATATTCAGGTAAGGAATTTATACATGGTATTTCATAAAGCAATTTATATGTGGTATTTCATAAACAAATTTATTAAATTGATCTAGTAAAGTTATTGTTAAACGATAGGGCATGATGAATTTCTATCTTGATATCTATTCCACATGTCCACAAAGGATACATAAGTGAATTTTAAAATGTAGGGAAAAAAATTTTTAATATGACTTCAAAGAAAAATTTTGATAACATAACATCAAGATTGTAATTTCCTCAAATTTGTTGAGACCATATAATATAGTTGGTATTGGATAACTTGATTCTATTATTTATATCTTTCATATTGTCTACTAGTAGGGACCTATGCTTGTGGCTTTCCCTTATTATTCTAGTGGCTTAATTAAACTATAACAACAAAATTCAAATTTTGACTAGAGTTGTTAAATTTGAGTTGAGTTGAATAGCACTTACTTGGACATATTTAGAAAGAATGAGATTACTTACAATTGAATGACCGAAGATATCACACTTAAACTTCATGTAGTAGGAATAAGAAAGTCAAAGGAATAGAAGAGAAATGAAATAGTTTCCTATTTGATGTGATACACTAATTAGGAGTCTATGGGGTTCAAACCAATAATAACTATATAAACCTAAAGGGGCTGCCCCATCTAGTTTAATAGAAGAGCAACCCCTCTAAAACCATTTAGGAGGGGGGGGAAACACTCTCTTAGCTCTCTCTCTTCTAGTTTCATCAATTTCTAAAGAAATATTTTCTAGTTCAAGTTACTTTCTCTTTGATTAGAGACACATCTACGCAAAGGAAAAGATCATGCATTTGGGACAAGGTTGACATCACAACAAGGATGGTCAATGAGGTCTTTCATATGTTTAAATGGTAAGATCTAGATCATTCAAACTCTAGTAAAACCACGGTTTTTCATGTGATATGAAGTTAAGGTTGATTAAGGGATATTCTACTAGGGCACAAAGGTAATATTAGAGCCATATTCTCATCAAATGATTTTTTATTTTGATACATAGGATTAACTAAGTTTATTTTTGCAATAACCCCAATTCTATAGTATGATTGAACGAATAAATGAAATTTCAAAATTTCAAAATAAAAGGGCTAGAATATTAGGTTGTCAAAAATTTACTTTTTATAAAAATTAAATCATGAGTTAAAACCTAGATATTTGGTATGTACTTCAAAAATCGATTTGAATGACTATAAGTATGCTAAATTCCAAATTTCGATGAAAATCTCTATTTTTTTCATTTTTGTAAATAAAAGGGCAAAACAATCATTTCACTTGATTGTGAAGCCCACGAAGTCAAGTAACAGTCTAGAGACACCAATCATGACATAAGATACTATCAGCTGGTAGTGGAGACAGGTGGAAGTGGGAGCTCCACTCCCAATTAAAATAATCAAAAGTTTAAAAAATGACATTATGATGGGAAATTAATAAAAATACATATATATCAAAACTAGCTATAAATAGCTCATAAAAATCCCCAAAAAAATCATTTAATTCATCACAAAGTGCCCTAACTCCCCCTAAAATTTCAGCTCCAAAGCCTCCCCCATCTTCCCCAATTTCCTTTTCTTTCTCTCTCCTCTTTCTGCTCTGAAAGCGCATCCCCAAACGCACCCAAAGCTCTAGTCAAGTGGAACCCGTCGAGCTCGTCCAAAGACATGTCATCCCCTGTTGACTAGGGTTTTTCCCTAGAAACCCTATATTGAATTAGCAATTGCAGTACAGACCAGTTTTTCATGATCCAAATCGTTAAATCTATTCAAAACATCCTGATCTGCAAAAGTCCTAAACTTATTTGAAGATCCACTGGTTATTTCAATGGCAAATCACAAAATACCTCTTCTCTAGCAACTTGTACTTCTCCAACAAGGATTTCTTATTTTCCAACATATTTTTCACCTCTGGAAATCACAGGTATGTGGAACATCATCCCCTCTTTCTATTCCAACATGTTTTAAGGTTTAACATTCACTAGACTGGATTTTTTGGCTAAATTTTTTGGGGAATCCAGTGCTGGTGATCCACTCCTAGATATGCATCATGAAAGGCTCATATGGAAAATCTGAGCCATCCAATCAATCTAGGAGGACCCAAAACTCCTAGCGAAGTAATCTCAAGTGATGACTTGAAGATTTGGAGGATGATTGAATGAACAATGATCTGATAGTCTAGATCTAGACCATCTCACCATTCACTAGTCATCATTCCCCGTTCATCGATAACAGGAACATGCCCCCCCCCCCCCCCCCCATTTCATCACATTTTACACACAAATTTAATCTGAACTGTTGAATCTAACTATAAAATTAAAATGGAGATTCTGAACTCATTTGAAGTCCAAATTTAGATCGAAAAGAAGCTATGAATTTCTTATGATGTTGGAATAATAAAAAATAGTATTTAATCAAAGAAACTTTTTGTTAATTGAAAAATGTTGTACTAATATCCTTGCTTAGTAAGATCTGGGATGATCAAGCCTTAAGATTATGATCTAATGATAAGGAAACATGGAATTGATAGTTGGATATGAATTATCTATAAAAAAAATTAAGAATTATACCCTTAATGGAAGAAAAATCCTAAAAAATGCTTATAAGTCTTCTTGATCAATGAGATCAAGAATGATCAAACCTTTTAGATGGGTCAAATTGATGTACTGATGATGAGATCCCATGAGATCATGGGTCATATATGACAAAAATATTAAAATTTGAGATTTAGACCCTTAATGTAATAAAAACCCTAGATCTAGGGGATGGACATTAAATCTGATGGTTGGATCATGTTAAAAGCTTCTAATATGCTTAACTGTTAGTTTAATTGTCTTTAAATTGTTAATAGAATTGTAAATTTGATTTATGTTATGATTCAAGGACCATGTAAGTTTAAATATCAAGTTATAGTGTAATTGCCTCTAAATTTCCCTAGATTGTTAGTAGATTTATAGATTTTGATAATTTTAGGGCCATGTTAGTTTAATTATAGTGTAGTTACCCTTAAATTCCCTTAAATAGTTAGTAAATTTACATTTATTTTATGACTTAGGGTTCATGTCAGTTTGATAGTCATAGTATAATGTAAGTACCCTTAGATTGTTAAGAGACTTATGTTTATTTTATGACTTAAGGCTTATGATTAGTTAATTTCCAAATTACCTCTAATTGTATTTAATTTAGTAGATATATTTGTTAAATTAGTTGTTTTTTTTTAATGAATTACATTGAAAATCATTGAAAATGTAATTAATTAAAAAATAGATTTTCATGTACACTTGAGATAAATGAATGGCATGGACTTAATCTTAGTAAAGGCTATAGTTAGTAGGACAATATAAGGAATGGATCACCATCTCCCTGGCCCAATTTAAGAGAATAATAGACATCCATGAATGGCATTATACATGTTCATGAAAATAAGTTAAAATCAATTGGAAAAGGGACTTAGGGTAAAAGGCTCATAGGAACCTTATTAAAGGTTGAGCTAGTGCCACTCCAGTGGACTCTGAACATCATGGTTATGGGGAGTATACAAGAGCCAAGTGCTTTTCCCTCTCCTTTCGTTGACATTGTTGAGGTCTAAATGCCTCCTTACATGAGGATTGTATTAATCACTTTTAGAACAAACTTTAACTAGTAAGCATTGGTCAATCCTAAGATAAGGAGGTGTTGTTTAGACTTAGGAAGAAATAAATCATATTCAACCAATAAGCCACTAACTAGTTGAGCAATAATAATAAGAACATAAAAGGTTAAGAAATTACCAAAATAGAATAAATGGTAAGAAAGATAATAGGGATCAAACAAGATCTATTAAGAGATCTTGAATGATTAAGAACAATAAAAAGAGAATTATAAATGTAGATTAGATTCTTAATTTATGATATAGATCTTACTTGAAATTAGATCAAATAGATTACCCTTGATCGATATGATTCAAGGAAAGAGATCTAGATCATCCTCCTTACAGATGATCAAAAGATCATGGAGGAAGTATATTTGAATGGAGATACATATGATTTTATAGATATACATTGATTAGAATTGTGGAAAACTTTAAGGAGTAAGAACACCACATTGAGGTAGGTGGATTTTAAGAATGCATTTACATGAAAGATACATGTTTTTATACATGATCTTATGTTTAAAATTATAGACCTTCATGATAAAATTACAATACTTTGAATGCCTTAGAAATACTTGTAATCCAACTAAATGAGGATGAAATAATTATGAAGTAGTTAAGTTTAGGTTGAAAAAAGCCCTAAAAGAATAAGGGAGTAGAAGGTATTCCTGTCCCAAATAAATAGACTAATCTTCTGATAAGTAAAAGAATTATTTTACATACAAGCATGTAGGCTTGTGAATTTGTTTTAAACAGGCATGAGCCTGAGGATGCTATGCTAGGGAAGTTATGAGGGTTTGGCCATCCGCTTTTTAAATTTGATTATGTGATAGATATCGAGCCCTGAGAGAGGCCGAAAGTAGAGTGGGGCAATTATGGGAAGGCCACCACTGTGAAAGTCATGTCTCCCCATATGGGCAGTGACATAATTTTTCCACTATAGTATTAGTGGAGTATAGAGCAGTTATTTGAGTGTGTTGTTACAGATTAGACTACAGCATGGTAGTCCTTGAAGTATTTTGCATTATGATACATATAAGATAGGCATAGTAAAATGCCTTATATAATGGCATGATGAAATGCCCAGTAATTGTGCATTACCAATATTTTCTATGAAGGGAAATTTACTAATATAGAAACTGGATGAACTATTTACCTTACTATAGTCTATAGGGTTGAGAATGAGATCAGCTTAGTTTGGGAAAGTCCATTGATTATTTTCATGATTTGAATGGGTTTATCTACATATAGTGTGTGTGACTAAGCTTGAACACAAATGAGAAATATAGAAATGAAATTGATTCGTGAATATGTCTATGATAGGAATGATCATGGGATTATTGAATTTTGAAAATATATTATTAAATTATCATGCTTCTATAATTCCCTACAAAGCATAGCTTAGTAGCTTGCTGAGATATTGTAAATGTTTGAATTTTTATAATAGCTCAGATATAGAGAAAGAGAAGTGAGAGCTCAAGAGTTGAAGATATTTACTGCAATGTAATTGATCAAGGTACTTCCCTTCAAGATTATGTATTAAGAGTTTTGTAATTTGGTTTGTGTAATTTGGACAATGTATTATATTATACAAGGGCCATATATTGTGAACCACTGGATGGATTCTAAGGTTTAATAAAATTATGTTCCTTCAATGGAATTTTATTTTGGTATAAATTCTATTTATGATATGTATGAAGTGAGACTTGGGTTTTTACAAAACAATTCCATAGAAAAGATTTTTTGTTGTTTTGTTTTGGAAAAATTTTACTACTAAGGGCCCTATCTTTTCAAAACACTTGTAAAAATGTATTATAAAAATTCGAGTCATCAAAATTTTATGGTTTTAAAACTAGAAAACTCTGTTCTAAACAATTAGTCTTGCTCCCATTTCAAAAAAAAATTATTTTTTAATGCTTAACTTGTAAAATTTAGATCTCACTCATACAAATAAGCTTCAAGATGAATTTTTTTGCTACAAATGTAGTTGTCATGAAAAGTATAGGGAAAATAAATTTTCAATTTTTAAAATTATTTATCACAAAATAATTTATCTATTAAAAACTTTTCTTTAATTTAATTTATCACAAATTTTGTGCAAATAAGATAATGCATATTTTATTAGATAAATTAAAATTCATAGATAATATCTTCATAAAAAAATGTTGATTTAAATTTATCTAGTCTTTTTGTGAAATTTGTGAATATACAATTAGTTATATAGGAGTGGTTTTGACAAAAATAAAAATATCACTTAGTTTAATTTTTATTCACGTGATGTATGGATTATTTTGGTGGTTATGATTTTATTGATATTTCAAGAATAGTATAAAATCATGAGATAACTTTTATTTGATTGAATTATATTAACTTTATAGCATTTCAATAAATTGCAAGCGCAATTAATGAGAGTGATTGAGATGGTACACCACAGGATATGTTATTATCACACTATCAAATATAATTGTAACTATTAGTGGCTATAATTATCACATACGAGTTATAGTATTTGTTTGGAGCCTAACAAGGTAAGTATATGACAATTTTGAAGGCTAGGAGTTATTTGCCTTATTGAGATTGTTAATAGTTACATGACATAGTTGAAACGACTGATGTGCCATAAATAGTCACATGTCATAGTAGAAGGTACTTATGGCAACAAGGATAAGAACCTCAACTGTTCATTTATATTTAGATAAGGGTATTGAAAAACAAATGGTACCATCACAATTAAAAGCCTTAGCATAGTGTATGTGCACCATCCAGTATTGTTAATGTGATGTAAGTCTCTTAGTTCTAATCATTTCATTAGGAAGAAACAATAGCATAGTGTGCACACTACAACTATTTGTTGTATTCTAAAAGATGGGCCTACAAAGATTGATCACACACTTCATATTAATTCTCCTATTTTAGATGGTTATTGTTATTTAAAAAAACAAAAAAAAGGTAAAGATTGCATGACTTTCAAATGAAGAAAATTGTATTTTTGTCACAAAACATGGATAGTGGGAAACATTGTTTAATGAACGTATTCAACAAGTAAAAGGTACAAAATTTGGCAGTTATAGTCATCCTATAACCTTGATATTTTGACAAACTAGATATATGGAGCTTAGTAGAGGTTGATCAGACACGTCCATCTACATTCTCCTATTTGGATGATTGTTGTTAAAAAAAAAAGTAAAGATTGCATGACTTTAAAATTAAGAAAAATGTATTTTTATCATAAAACATGTGTAATGGGAAACATTGTTTAATGAACCTATTCAAAGAGTAAGCAATACAATTTTTGGTTGTTATAGTCATCCTATAACTTTGATGTTTTGACATACTAGATACATGGAGCTTTAAGGATTTAGATGGATGTGTCTAATCAACCTTTGGTGAGGCTTATCATGCAAAAATGGGGTCCCCTATAGAAAGTGGTCGATTATTACATACTATGCTAGCATTCCTCTCCATAGATTTCCTAGTTAAAATTGCATGCTTTTCAACTTTTGTCCTTGCCTGATGTCATTACTATTATCTGATGTAATTAATAATTGCTAAAGTGAACTATGTCTTTGTCTAACAACTAGTAAGGATTGGTAAATGTATGGTCCATAAAAGAGTGTCCATAGTTTCACCTTCTCTCAAATTCCATTTGTAGAGAGTATTTTGAAATGTATATGCTAATATCTTAGCATTGTAAAACTTGAGCATAACAATAGCTCACTTGCATAATTAGGTTTGATAGCTAACCAGAACCTTGGAAGATAATTACACAACTATGAACCCAAATACTATTCTACTTTACATACAATTCACATCCTACACATAGAAAATTATAACTATAGGGACTACAAGGGTGGTACAATTCAAAAACAGAGCGAAGTATGCTTCAACAACCAAACAATACCTACATAGGAAGGACTAGTCAAGGACTTTATTTGTGGAAAAACCTATTGTGGAATTAGTGTAACCATAATTTTTGCAAAATATATTTGTATGGCTTAGTACATGCTTAGATAAGTAAGGCTTAAGCAATGTGTATATATATTTTCTTGAGAGTGTTATTTGCCCCACTCTCTAACTAAGAGATTGCTCATAAGATCACTATTAAACCACTTCAATAATACTACACGCCTTCTGTGGGCTAGTGTGAGCAACATTGAAAGACTACCCCAAATTCTAATTACGCAGGTTCCAATATGGCAAAATAGCACTAAAAGAGAACTCAATAGGATTGGGAGAAAGAAAAAAAAAAAAAGGCCTTGTATTCAAAATGAGTGGCATATCCCCTTTTATAGAAATTCAAGTAGTTATTTTTTCCACTATTATCTTTTCACTAGATCTCTGTTCACTTAGTAGTTTACTCACTAACTAAACATATCCTTTCATTTGAAACTTAAGACACAAACCTTAGTTTTGAAATTTTCAAATTTGATAAAACTATTTTTTTCAAGTTAAATATATTTAAGAAATATTTAAAAAAAATTCAAGCAATCCCCCACTTAAATAAATATATTTAAAATTTAAATTTTATCCCCCACTTAAATATATTTTATTAAGTTTACCAAATTAAAAGAAAAATCTAAAATCATGATGTGATGGTGAGTTCTACACTAGTCTCTTGTGTCTATTAGTATAAAATGATTTGTTAATCCCATTATTAACTTATAGTGAAATCTTTTAGTTGATGTCATCTTCTTTATGGAGTTTAATGGCTAGATGTCTGTTTACCATGAATGCATATCTTGATTTCCAACCCTAATGTTTTTGGCATTTAATGTCTTAATGATCTTTCTTTGAGTAGTGGTCTACTTACCTCAGTCTAGGTGATACATTTCATATATTAGTATTTGGGCTTTACTTACTTGGTTATATCCCTAAGCAATTAAGCATCTTCAAGTTATGACCCTAATTCCATTTACTTTGCATTCTTATAACAAAGAGGCATACTACCCTTTTTCTATAGTTCTTAGGTCTAAGATAAGCTTGATGCCATGTCATCACTATGCCCTAGCTAATAATCTTATAGTGTTAGACATAAAGTTCATAATGTTTAGCAACCTTCTTTCTACTAGTCCATTTATAAGGTTATTAGTCATAATTAACCTAGATTTGGACTCTAGGTATGACTAGGAGTTCACCTCATTTTTATTTAAGTAACTTAGTCAAATGAGAGTAAGTTGTATGTATCATGTCATTGATAACTAGGTCATGAAATGTTCAAGTCATGGTTAAAGAAGGCCTAAGGGATTAAGGCATAAGATTTTACCCTTATAAGACCATGATTTAGTGTCTAAGTCTTAAGTGGTTGAGCCTAAATGAATTGGCATGTGAATTTTCATCAATGGAACCAACTTAGTTTTCTAAATGTTTAGAATTCTAGCCTAAGGACAATTTTATAATTTCTCTTATTTAGAATAATTACCTATTTGCCCTTCATTATTTCCAATTTAAAGATATTTATGCATTCCCAATCTTACCAATAAAGTGTAAAATTATTATAACAACATTTCCAATTTAAAAAGGGCAAAATTTCTCACATTTTCCATTAAACTGGAATTCTAAAATTCCCCAATTCCATCTTAGTGTAATTTTTATACAAAAATTCCAAGGACTGGAATTCCTAAGTCAATGGAATTCCAGTCAAGTTCTCCTTCTCCATTCATCATTTTCCAATAGCTAGGTGAATTCAAACATCCGGTTTAAAATGCCATTCAAAGTGTGGCTTTTCAATTTGTTCTAATTTCCACGTAGTTTTCCCTTTACGGAACCCATTGGGAATAATCAAACATATAGGATTTGAAGTTATTATTCATGGAACCATTTCCTATTCTTCATGAACCAGGAAATAGGTGTCTATAGTTTCATTCCTTCTCAACCTTTTCATCTTTGAATTTCTTAGCAAGGAGCTACACTAAAGTCATTAATAAGTTAAAATTCGAAGTCAATTTCATGCAGTTTCTCCATTGCAATTCCTGAGGACCTACTAGTAGCAGGAAATGGTGCATTTCCTCTCCGTTTACACCTTTTAAATAGTATTCGAATAATATGAATTAGGAGTGCATTTGCTTGCTATTTGAAGGCAATGATGCATTCTTGAAGACCCATCTTTTATTTCGTCTTAATTTGGCTTGAATCAAAAGATATAAACATACTATTCAACATACCTATAAAAATAGTATTCGGCATACCTTGCTTGCCTGCGTGCAAAAGAATAGAATGCACCTAGTTCCTCTTCTTCATTTGTCCCATGAAGAATATCTGAAAATCATTCTACAATCACAACTTGAATGCATCCACACTATGTTTATATATTAAGGAAAAAAACCCAGGTATGACTTTTGGAAAGATGGAGATCTAAGGGGGTAGCTAACATGATGAACATCCCCTATTCACCATTCTACCAGCAGTTATGAACAAAACAGAGCATGCTTTTCAAAGAAATTGAGATGAATTCATCTAGAATCAAGCCTTAAACTAGCTAGAAACATGTGGTGATATCATGCAAGAAGAAGATCACAATAAGGCATTAAACAGTAGAATCAAGGTAGAAATCTCATGATTTACATCCTTACTAGTTCAACATACAAGAAACCAGAAATGAGGAGAATTAAGAGTGAAATCCATTCAACTTTGTGCTTTGCTAGCCCAAGCATGTATTAGTAATTCATCCTACATTAATCTCCTACCTAAGATTGGAATTTGCACCATTGGATTTCATGAACTATTCACTGCCTGCAGGTTGCTAGTTCATTTATGGAGCTTTACTCAATGAAGAAGATGCACCACAATTCCAGCTCCCTCCACATTCACCAAGCTCCAAATCTTTCTTCAACTTAATCCCCACTTTGTTTGCAACATTTTTCTCCCTTGATCCAATACCTTCCTTCCTCAATTCCCTCTTCTTTCACATTCATTTTCCCCTCTCTTCTACTAGTTTTTCCATTTTGTTAATAGCTGGAAATTTTTCCAGCCTAAGTTTCATTTCCATTTTATACTTAGGTTGTTATTTTATACATGTGGGGTTTAAGGGACATGTGGAAAGCCAGCTACCTGTTGCTTGTGCACCTACATGGATGGTCCAGATTGAATCCCACATGACTTAATCCATTGAATGTCCTTCCAATTAAAACCTCTTATTTAACTTGTTTTTATTTAATTATGTCCTATTCAGGGTACATTTTACAATTGTACCCTGGACAATAATGTATCTATTTTATGAATTCTAGCTAATTAGTTTGAATTTCACCAAGAATTTTGGATGGTGTTTAGGCTAAGGTCTTCATCTATTAATGGCCTATCTAATACCTTAATATAACACCAATTTATGGATTAATTTTCAATTTTTTTTTGGGAGAGCATTTAATGCTAATAATGTGATTTTCAAATATCTTTTTTCTTAGAATTATTGTTTCTAAAATTTTGGATTAACCTAACAATCAAACCCTAATGGTTATCCTAATCGAATTTCTGAATGCACTTGTTCAATTCTTCTCCATTACCGATTAAAACAAACACTTAATAATAATAATAATAATAATAATAATAATAATAATAATAATAATAATAAGTTACCCTATGTTTTGTAAATGCATATATTTACTTATTAGAATTGTGTATTTACAAGCATTACATTCTTCTCTCCTTATAAGAATTTTGTCCCCAAAATTGCATATATATGGATAAAAAAGTCAAATCAACTCCAAAAAATGCTGCCTCTAGAGTATCTTGAATGGTCCTATATATTTGGGGCTCAGCTTGCCCTTCACCCCAAAACTCATCACATCTTTGGTTGGAGATACCCTCAAAAAGACCTTAGGATTATTCCCTCCAGCTTCTAGTCTTGTGTACAAACTATGAGTTTAAGATATTAAATTTTCTTCTATATTGGAACCAATCATTACATCATTCTTAAGTTGTTAAGCTACAAGTATGACATGTTTTAGCAAATTTGCTTAGGTCTTCCTATAGTTCAACCTTCTGAGCTACTCTAAAATTTTTACTTTGTTACTAACGTACTTATTAGCATCCATACTATTTGAGCATTCCAAATATTGTAATATCAAATGTACAAGTTTTTTATGTGTTAGTAGTGTGTGTAAAGTCCAACTATGTTCAAGGTATTGTAATGCCTACATAAGTGCAGATTTCAACCACAGTGAATAGTCTAATTACTCTTTTGTCCTAATGTTATAATTTGGATAAACCAAGTATTTTAAGTTCAATTTGCTTTTGTAGCCAGTCCAAAGTAAAATTGTGTTTCTAAGTATTTCCAGCATCAACTAAATGTATATATATTATAAGTTCCAATAAAAAATATAACATCCATACTTTTGTTTCGGTGATACAACAAGGATAACATTAACATTTTCTATTTAAATTTAGTCATCATTTTTTATTTGATAAAGTAAAATATGTCACAAAATAACCATTAAATTTATCACATGCTTCCATAATTTTTAGTAATTAAAGAGTACTTTGTAAATCATTTTTTTCTACTAGTGAACTTAAGAGCTAAGTATATAATTGAATGGAAACTTAGGCTGAAATTTTCATCCAACCACAAATGTAGTGGGTTGAACTAGTAGGAGAGAATAGAGAGGAAAACGAAGGTAGAAGAAAAGCAAATTGAGGAAGGAAGGTGTTGGAACAGGGGAAAAAGCTTGCAAAATGAAGTGTACTATGTTAAGGAAGAAGCTTTAAGCTGGAGTGAGGATGAAGTTGGAAATCGTAGAGTGGTGAATAGGGGATGTTCATCACGTTAGCTACCCCCTTAGATCTCCGTCTTTCCAAAAGTCGTATCTGGGTTTTCTTCCTTGATGTATAAACATGATGGGGATGCATTCAAGTTGTCCTTTTGCAATGATTTTCATGGATTTTTCGTGGGACAAAGTAAGAACAGGGATTGGGCCCACCCTGTTCTTCCTGTACATAGGCAGGCAAAGTACTCCAAATCCCATGCTTATATCTTTTGATTCAAGTCAAATTAAGATGAAATAAAAATGAGTCTTCAAGAACACATCATCGCCTACAAATAGCAAGCAAATGCACTCCTAAATTCATATTGTTTGGGTACTGTTTAGAAGGTGCAAATAGGGAGGAAACACACCATTTCCGGCACGCATGTGTAGCAAATGCTATTAGTAGGTCCTTAGGAATGGCCCAGGGAGAAATGGCATGAAATTTATCTTAAATTCTCACTTATTGGTGATCTTGTCATAGCGCTTAGTTAAGAAAATTCAAGGTGGGGATTCGGAAAAACATTGAAATAATAAGCACCCACCTCCTGGTTCATGGTGAATAGGAAATGGTGCCTTGACATTGAGGTGAACAATTCGGTTGGGGAAGTGGAAAACTATAAGAAAAGTGAAAATTTTTGGAATGCTAAGCTTTCAAAGGAATTGAATATAAAGGACTGATTTCACCATAGCTAGAGGAAAATGATGAATGGAGAAGGAGAAGTTGATTCGAATTCCTGAGTCAATGGAATTCCAGTCCATGGAATTTTTGTGTGTAAAAATTACACTATCCTAGAATTTGGAAATTCCAGAATTCCAGTTTAATAAAAAATGTGAGAAATTTTGCCTTTTTTAAATTGGAAACGTAAATATACTAGTTGTACACTTTGTTGGTAAGATTGGAAATGCAAATCTACCTTTAAATTGAAATAATGAAGGGCAAAAAGGTAATTATTCTAAATAATGAAATTACAAAATTGTCCTTAGGCTAAATTTCTAAACACTTAGAAAATTAAGTTAGTTCCATTGATGAAACTTCACATATCAATTCATTTATGCTCAATCACTTAAGACTAGATACTAAATCATGGTCTCATAAGACTTAAAATCTTATGCCTTCATCCATTAGGCCTTCTTTAACCATGACTTGAATATTTCAAGACCTAGTTATCAATGATATGATACATACAACTTAGTGTCATTTGACTAAGTTACTCACAACTTAAAATTGTATGATATAACTTCCTAAACTAAGATTTGTATGATTTGACCACTTCTACTATGGCCTTTTATGACCAACATTCCTTTAATTTAGCCTTATGCGACTAGTCCCTTAAGCCTTAGTTTTTCCAAAATTCAAGGCATTTATGCTTTAAGCACCTAGTTACACCTAGAGTTCAAATCTAGGTTCATTATGATCAATAACCTTAGAAATGGACTAGTAGAAAGAAGGTTGTTAAAACATTATGAACTTTATGACTTACACTATAAGAGTATTAGCTAGGGTGTAGTGATGACATGGCATCAAGCTTATCTTAGACCTAAAAACTATAGAAAAAGGGTTGTACCCCTCGAGGTTATAAGAATGCAAAGTAAATGGAATTAGGGTCATAACCTAAAGATGCTTAGCTGCTTAAGGATAGAACCAACTAAGTAAAGCCCAAATACTAAAAATGAATAATACATGAATGTATGACCTAGATTGAGGTAAAAAGAACACTAATCAAACAAAGATCATTAAGACATTAAGTGCCAAAAACACTAGAGTTGGAAATAAAGATATGCATTCATGATAAACGAATATCTAGCCCTTAAACTCCATAAAGAAGATGATATCAACGAAAATATTTTACTATAAGTTATTAATGGGATTAACAAGCATTTTATACTAAAAGACACAAGATACCAGTGTAGAACACACCATCACATCATGATTTCATATTTTTCCATGATTTGGACCTATTGATTTATGGATTTGGCCAAGGGCCCAGAGGCATTGTTTTCATTGATACTTGGAAAGCACCACAAGTGTGGTAGTGAATCATAATATATGGATTTTTATGAGCCATAAGTTATGACTTCATTGATGGATCAGGCAGGCACTTTATGAGTAGCTATAAGTCCTGATGGATGTGGATTTGTTGATGCTCAGGCAGGCACTCTACAAGCAATTGTATGTCCTTGTGGATATGGATTTCATCAATATTTTGGTAGTCAATCTTGGAGTGTCCTAAGTCTTAGATCGCTCAAAGGTGCACTAAGTGAGTTTACCATACGTCCTAAAGACCCTATGCTAGGAGATGCTTTTGGCCATTAACCTTTGAGATGAGATTGATACTTTGACGACCTAGGATTTCACATGTATTTTTAAATGCAAAACCAATTCCTAATGTGGGATCAATCTCTATTTGAAAACATTTTTATAAAAACAATGCAATGCAATGAAAAATTCTTTTTTTTTAATTTTTCTTTTTTTTTAAACGCCGAGTGTCATTTGCTTTCAAGACGAATAAAGTAACTTGTAAAATTAAGATAAACACATATGCATCCTAGATCTATCCAATCACAGCTCATAGCCCAACTGTAATCATTACATATACATGTCCAAAAGATAGGTCATATACTTACATTCATACTTGTCTTTATCTTCATTCACTTGATTGTAGTACTAACATTTCCTAATGCTTCTTCTAATCCCATTGGAGTTAATCAATAAAAATAATATACTTGGATGAGTATTCCTCATACTTAGTAGGCGATCTGATACTACTATTTTGAAAACACAGTATTTAACATGCATAATTTCAAGAGGGGCTTTCCACGTAAAGAAATCATGTAATTTCTTTTTGTGTAAACATGCATATTTATGCCTAAATCATAAGCTCATTTACACATTTTCAACCATAGAATCTTTTATCAAAATCTAGTAATCAACAATATAAATATTACAAAAATCATAGAGTAGTAATCAATCAATTCATGTACTAAAATCTTGTCGAACACATCAAGCCGACTACTCAGAGTCAATGATTCATAAAATAATAATTATTATGAAATTCTTAAAGTAGTAATCTGTCAAAACAGGTGATAACATCTCAAACCCACTATAGATATCGTGCATATGGTTCTCTCAGCGAACACATTAAGTCGATGAGTCAACGAACACATCAAGCCGACTGGTCACGAGTACTCATCTATGACCATCTCAATGCAATATGCATATCAATATCAAAATCAAAATCATATGGCCCACTATGCTCATGACCAGAACTTATTCTGAAAACATGTGACTCTGGTATCTGGAGACCATGCCCACCATAGTCTCCACGGTGACTATGGATATGTCCTCGAAAAGGGTGTTGTGAACACCTCCAGTGGTCGTCCCTATTTACCACAATAGTCGAGAAAGGGACAATGCCTCTTTAGGCAATGATACCTACCACCTTTGGTGGTTAGAGGCAGGGAGGCCAACCTCGTACATAAACAACCTCTCAATCTCAATCATTGTAAATCATGGAATTAGTTTCAAAACATGCGAACTTTACATACATAAAATCTATTCAATGCAAGCAATCGCATTCAAGACCATAAATTATGAAGATAATTTCTCATGCTCGTTATAAGAATATTATATCTCAAAAAAGCATACTAAACACAGTAATAGAGTCAAGTAAATCAATTAGATTTTAGAACGCATTTGAAAACTTAGTAGTACCAAACTACCTACCTCGATGTTTCTTGAATCACATTTTTCTTCAATCAAATCCTGAATCACCTTTGTAAAGTCCTGGATATTATTTGATAACAAGAATTCAAGTATCATTTTCCATTCTTTATAGATCATTAATTAGATCTATAGATTAACAGTTAGATCTATCTTTAGGTTATATATAAATGATTAATGTGTTTCCAAGCTAGATCTCACTTATAGATCTAATATTCAATGGTTAGATTGCCTTTAATAACTTTTATGACATCAAGATCTTGTAATTGAGCAGTCAGATTACCTATCCTGATGCTTAGACTAAGGTTCATATTTAATTTGAATGGTCAAATCTACAATTCAAAGGTTGATGTATGTAATTTAGGGTTGATCTAGGCATATCAATCTCCTAATACATCCAATGGATCAATTTATGAAATTTGATCATCTTTGATCTCGTAGATCTATGAGATTTTATGGTTTTTAGGCTATGGTCACATTAAATAGTCCTATGATCCTAAATTTTATTACATAATTAGGTTCGCATAGTGTTGTATGCCCGATAAATGATCTAGATTTTATTTCTAGATCCAGAAGTTAAGACGGGGTCTGCACATCACGACTCCCAGGACACACTTACATCTTGGTTGAACTGAGACCGCACCGGCACACTACACGTGCCCGAAGGACTCTCCAAGACGTGCGTTCCATTCGTGCGTTACAAGCATGCATCCCGGGTACAAGCTGATCTGATGGGTTTGAGATGGTCCGATCAAGATTGTTCGATCAAACCTAACTCCAATCAACATCTAAGATCTTCCAACAATCCATTGTTTCTACAAATCTTAGGGTTTTGGGGTCCTCTAATCTCATCAAATGGCTTAGATCTCCCATTTGAGCCGTCCACGATATGGGTCTAATGCAGATCCATTGGTACTGGTTTCACCCGTGATTTGCCGACCAATGAGACTAGATTTGGCCTGGATCTAAAGGGGAAATGCCGAAAAGAGAAGGGAAAGAAGAATGGAAAAGGGGTCTTACCTAGGCAACCAAAGATGGTGCTTTTTCGGTGGGTGCAGTTTCCTCTGTGCCTACCGAAAAGCCTGGGTTGCTGAAAAATCGAGGGAAGGAGAAACCTGAGTCATCAGAGAATGCAAGGAACATGGGAAAGCGGAAAATAAAGAGGTACCAAAAAACACAGAGGAATGGGAGGAGGGGTTTTTCGATGAGTGTGTGTTTGTTCATGCCCGCTGGAACCCTAGGGTGCAGGAGGAGAAGTCACTAATGTTCCGTGGCGATGTTGCCATTTTTCCCGGTGCCGACCCTCTGTGTTTTTTTACTCATCTCTCTTTTTTTACTTTTAATTACCAAAATATCCTTCATCTTCCAATGCTCATAACCTTTTCATACAAACTCCTTTTCTGGTGTTCTTTGAGGTGTTGGATTCCATTTTACGAGTAGAATCTAGTTATGAGATATTTTTAGCAAATTCTCTCTTTATATATTTTAAATAAAATAGAACATTTATCCATCTGTTCAATATAATTATTTTCCAAAATAGATAAAATATAAAAATTTTACAAATTACAAACACTATGATTAATTGTGATTGAAAAAAGGTTACTATTATTTGACAAGAATATCTTAAAATTTTGAGTCATTATAGATACCAACCCTGCAATGAAGAAGGCGAGTAGTAGGAGTAGCTTTTCATGGGGAAGTGCTTTAGGTGGTAGCCGAGTAGCTCCCATAAAGTTAGATGAGTCATGATCGGAAGGATATCCACGTGTCAATGTAGAGGTCACGATAGTCACCAATAAGTGATCGTAAGGGTATCCATGTGTCATTTAATGAGAGTTTAAACCTTGTTCCTCGTGGTAGAACTATATGCCACTGATGTGTCCCTAGGGTAGGAATGTATGCCACTATGTTTGGAGCAATCAATTTTTCACGGCGATGTGGGCATGGATTTGTGCATTGTGGATTGAGGGTTATGCGCCTCAATTCGGCATTATCTATTTTGAGCACACTAATTTGATAGATTTATTAGCTACTTTTGGACATTGCAGATGATTAGAAATTATCAGTCTTTTATGGATCTTTATCACACATGTATTTATCACTCTTTGTTAGAAACTATATATGTATATATCTATGGAGATATATACACTTATACTACTACATGCTATATTTTAGTCATTCTGGCTTACATTAGTTTTTCACCCTACTGTGAGCTATTATTTTTGCTCCCCTTAAAATCAACATTTTAGTGACACACCAAGTAGCTCAAGTGCAAGATACACAGGGAAGGCAAAAGTACATGGATCAATTTGGATGTGAGGAGAAAATGTTTTTAGCATTGTTCTTTTGATAGAATCTATGTATAGGATTTCATTTTGGGTACTGTATATAACTAAAATTTCTGTTGCCACATGGGATGGCTATAAATATGGATTGTCTAGTTATTTGAATGCTTGTATGACTTTACTTGTGACAGTATCGATGATTCTATGGCATGTATCTCTAACTATTCTTAGGTTAGAAGACTATTGTTTTACATATATGTGGAGGTTTACTATAACTTCTATAAAGAAGTTCATGAATTTCTCAAAATTACATATATATTATCACTTTGATCGTGTTTTCTAAAACAAGAAAATTTTTGAGGCTTTCCAACTTAAAATCAATAAATGTTTGTAAAATCTAGGATTATCATTCATAGATGAAGGTATCTTTAAATTTTAAACCTCACTTTTAATAAGCACCTTAAATTATTATAAGATTTTTTGGTGGTATAAAGCCTTCAAACCAGGTAACTTCTATGCTATAAAATCGAGGACACCACATACATAATAATACTACCTTCTTATTTGTCACTTAGCACTATAAATGGCCATATGCTAGTCTCTTATTTTTTAACAATCCTAAGAAAACCCTTCTTTTCATGAGAGGCAGCACCAACACTACGGTTATATAGGTGAAGTCCTTATAATGCACCCATTGCTTTTATATTGCCCTTATTTAATATGATAGTACTCCATTAATGTTGACGCCGACCACTTATGAGTGACTTGTCTTTACCATATTAAAGTTGAGGCTTGAATTTATCAAATGACAAGTTGGGTTCTCATCATTGGTGATTTTGTGAATTTAAGGTTTTCTGTCTCTTTCATTTGGATGTTACTTCATTAATTTCTCTCTTATAAGACCTTGCCTTCTTACATACTAATGTCTTAGACTAATACATCTAAGTTTTCATTGAAAATGTACAAGTTATTGCCAAAATGGCTCTTATACTAAATACCATATGGTAGTTAATTTATTATCACATGCATGTATCTACTTTAGCATAACCTTTTAACATGGTTGAAATATATTATAATGACGTGTCCAAATTTGTATAAAATTTACCCAGTTAGTTGTCCATGTATTATAACCTATATCATTAAATTAGGGTTTTTGGCCAAAAACTATAACACATGCATTTCTAACCTAATAAATCAAATATTTGATAATTTGCAAGTTAAGAGGCTAATCCAAGTAAGTATGAGAATAATCATATTATAGGATTTAATTAGAATTTTTTATTTTTTAGGAAGCAAGATGATGAGCTGACGACTCAGATCGATTGAGATGAAAATTGAATATCAAGATCAAAAGATTAAGTCAAAGCCTAAATACCATCAATCCAAAGTGAGATCAAGGATCAAGATTAGTCTGAGGCAAGCAAATGATGGAATTAGAGAAGTGAAAGGTGACTAAAGTGGGCCCATGCACAAGCCATGCAAAGTCCACCACCTTTGCATTGGATGCACTTGAGCTACCAAGCCAAGCCAAAAAGAGCCCCTAAAGCTAGCCATGGAGCCAAGCCAAATGAGCTCTCAAAGCAAGCCCTCAAGCCACATGAGCCATGCTACATGGAAGGCCATGATTTGAGGAAAATCTAAAGAAAATATACATCTTCCTAACCCACTACCCCATGATTCGAGGAATTTTACCCTCCTAAATGCCACTTAAAGAGTCTCACGTTTCTAACTCCATCCTAGATCTACCTAATCACCTCACTGCACCTCATTCCTAACTTTTTCCTCTTTATTGCTTTCCTTCTCTTTCCTCTCTTTATTTCCATCTCACCAAATGAATTACACTCTAGGAAGAGAGTTCCATGTGAAAATCCTACAAAATAGGAGCTTTCTCCCCTTCTAATCCCATCCATTCTACCTAAATCAACCATCTTCCTAACTCAGTATTCAATCACCTCTTTCCATCTTACCTTTCTTTATTATCTCTTTTCTTCTCTCTCCAACTCTCCATCCTACCTCTTTCTAATTCCAAAACAACCATCTACGATTTCTACAAGGAAAGATGCACCTTCCTAAGAAGGTGGTGCCTCCCACCTTATCTTCCTCTTATGTGTCCACCTTGTACACACTTAAGTCTCCTATATGGTTGCCCTAGATTCTTCATCATCTAACCCTTGGATTTCCTCTCCCATCTTAACCTTAGGATCACCTATTACCAAGGTTAGGAAGTCCTTGAAACACATAAAAGATGGAAGGAGTTTGATGTGAAAAAGAACTTGGGGAGGGGGAGAACCACCCTCCTTTGAAGGTGGCTTCCCTACCTCTCCTTCCTCCTATAATCTCCCAACGTCTTCTTCCCTTTTGGTAATCATCTTTTCTAGTTTTCCATGTCCTTCCATTGGATTTTCTTTCTTTGATTGCTTCTCAAAGTGCAGGTTAGTAGGTTCTATTAATCTTTTGTTTGTTTGCTTTGCTATTGCTTTGTTTTAGTCCTTGAATTCATGCTTTAGTTCTTTGTTTCCTTGCCTTGTTTTCCTTTGATTCTTGCACTTTATTTCTCACCTTAGATCCTTGAATCTAAGGACTATAACTTTCTTTTAGTGATAGCATAGAAAGTATAGTCATTAGATCAAGTCTTTCTCTAACTTTTACCTTGACTTCTTAACCATCTCTTGCTCCCCTTTCCCTTCTTTTCTCCCTTTATTTTCCTTAGATCTCTATTGGATATCACATGCAAGCTTTCGATTGAATATTGGAGGGTTGAAGTTCTTTATTTTTTAATGTAATTGAGCATGGTATGGTGTGCACACTTCATGGAGAGTGCACACCATGCTTGTTCTTAACTTTCCATCAATAAAAGTTGAGGTTGTTTCATGTTTAAAGTTTATTTCCTGTGGATGTTTCCTGTCATTTAAATTTGATTTTTCGTGGCTGTTAACTTGCCTTTACATGCTTAGATTCCATGTTCTTCATTATGGGTTTAGTTGTATTCAAGTTACACATAAATCACACTTGAAATCATCCGCAAAAACCCATGGTTCATGCACATAGTTTCATGGTGTTTCCCTTAGCAAAGTTGCTTAATCTAGGTTAAATTCTCATATCTTGAGTTAAATCCCATTCATGTATTTCATGTTAGCTTGAGTTGCATCTTATTTTAGACATGCTTTCATGTCCATTCATGCATTCTAGTTTACTTTATTTCATACACTTTCCATGGTTAGATCATGTACATCATGTTAGGATTAATTGCTTTATCTTCTTATATTTAGTTCAATTGATCAATGTTTAAGTTTAGTAGCATGTTAGATTAGTTTTAGAATGTTTCCATGCTTGATTTTAGGATGCATTAAATTTAAAAAGTTATTAATTTTCATCATTAGAAAGTTTTAATTTAGGAAAGCTTTATTTTTAGAAAGTATGTTGTTAGGAAAGTTTCTCAGTTTAGCTTGTTTTTAGCATCTTTACATAGTTCCATATTTTACATTTTTATTAAGTTTCTATTCTTAGTTTAGGTTAAAATCTCATTATCTTGGCTAAGTGCAGACCTACTAGTCACACAAATTGTTCAATTCCTCGTAGGATCGACCTCCATCTCATTAATTTACTATAAATGATTCGTGCACTTGTAAGTTAATTAAAACATCACAACACATAGGATAAGCCATGTACTTTAGATCTCTCTCCAATGGCTGTCTATACCATTGCTTTCAATTGCAAGCTCATAAACTTATTAAGTTTAGAAATCACAAGACAATTAATGTATCACTTGCATTAGCCTTCCAATCTTACCAACATAGTACTTTGAGCACACGAGGTATTTGCAATACCCTCACTATTTCTGATGTTCCTAAATTGGTAACCACTTTCTCAAACTTTATATATTAGAATATATAGAATATTTTATTCTTTGTAATCCATATAAGAACTCATGATTAACATATTATGCTTATAATCACAAATATCAAGATAGACACTAATAATTTCGAAGCCTCAAAATACTATGATCTTGTGAAAAAAATATGCTCATGCCTATACCTAGTTTTTAAAAATTGAATTCTTAAAAAACCTTTAAGAATCAATTTTTTTTTTTAATGTGGGCTCTTATTATAAATATTAGTGGCTTCAAAGTTCAAAATATACTCACAAAGTCTAGATATTATGCCTTAAAGATTGTAAACTTTAGATCTTAAAATCTCAAGAACAAAAAAATAATAATCAAGCAACAATAATGGTAACTAATAACAAAAACTACTACCACTAAGCAATTTTCTTGTTTTCTTTGGATCTCTCTTAGTTGTTGTTTGATTGGAATGACTCTTAAACTAAAATTCTGCTTGAATTTTTCTCTTTTCATCCATTCAATAAGATCAATTGTCGGTTTTTTTGTTATTAGAAAATCTTGCCAAAAAATACTCTCAATTTCTAGTTTTCTTTTAACACAAACAAATTTCTATGGTTGAAATTCATTTCTTTCTAATGATGGAAAATCCCTTTAGAAACGGCCAAATTTATATAGAAAAACTACCAAACTTCAAAGAAATGTGAAATCTATTGTAGCTCTTCTCAAGAGGCTTACTCTTGATATAGTGCACCATGAAACAACATCGCATTGAGAAACTCTGTTTTAATGTGTAGAAAGTTAAATGCAATGATGCCATTCATTCAAATGAGAAGTTTGATAGATCTCTACACTTTTAGAAATATAAAATCAAGTTCAAGTGTGAAACATGATAGAAATGAAGCTCTCTATTTTCGATTATACTTCATGAATTAATTAGAAAATGAAGAATAGATAGTGAATCAATCATCTATAGCCTATCACCTCCTATTACGCTCCAAAAAATAAAAGGTGAATTTCCTCACGTGCACTATATTTTACACTAATGTTTGTAGAACTTACATATAAGGGACGAAAATAAATTGCACCAATGCTTTGTTTCATGAGTGATGAATGCTTTTGTTTCAAGGCTATGATGTTTCTTATAATTACTTTGTCAAATCTCATCCATTGAGTTGCTAGACCTTCATCATGTCTTCATTGTCGACCACTTTTAGTGGTCATACTACTTTACAACTCTATTATGAGTAAATAACAATTTAAAATTCTAGAAAAGATTTGGTGAGAGAGAGTGCAGATGGAATAGAAAAACATATTTGTATTGCTCCGATCAAATAAAGTTTGAACATATATAAATATATTGTCTTTAAAGTATTATTTGCCTTCACCATCAAAACAAGAGATTACTTATGGGATCACTGACAAACTATTTATGGGATACTACAAGTCTTGTGTGGGCCAGTGCAAGTAACTTCTTAAGAACCTCCTACATTTCTAATTAAGAAGGTTCCAACATGGTAGAATAACATTAAAAGAAAACTCAAGAGAATTAAGAAAAGCCTTGTATTCAAAATGAGAGGATTGCCTCCTTTTATATAAAACTAAGGTAATTATTTTCTCCACTAGTCTTTTTACTAGATATCCATTCACTAGTTACTTAATTCAACTAAATATGACCCTTCATTTGATATTAAATACAAAACCTTTAGTTTTGAAATTTTGAAATATAATAAAATAATTTTTTAAAGTTAAATATACTAAGTAACATTATAAATTCCAACATCTCCATGGCACCTTTTCTAACCCTTTGGCTCTTCTCATGATATTTTAAATAATATTCTCTTTCCACCGCTGTATATACCTGCGACACTCCTTATCTCCACATTGAACAAATATTCGAAAGGTTTATGGACCGCCATCAGTGTTCATTTGACCTTACTGAGCGCCAACTTGATGTGCAAAGAAATGATGAACTTCCTATTTGATGATGGAATCATTTTACGGCGACTCTCTGATGTAAGATACCAAGCTTATGAATGTGGTCTTTGGAGCATTAAGATCATTATATCATTATAGGACGATTGCTTCTTGATGTTGGTTCTTTCATTGTTTCTTTTATTCATTTCAAATTTCTTTAGACTCTTTATTGCTGCATTTTGTATCAGCTGTCTTCCCACTTCTTCTGGCAATGTTATTTTTGTTAGCAACTCATATTCTGTTCTTGCTATCCCAAAGAAAAACTTACATGCTCCTATCATGGTAGCAAGAAGTAGAGCAGGGATAAGTAGCCTTTCAATGATCGGGTCTACCACATGGATGAAATAAAATTGAAACATCATTCATCACGTATGCTCACAGCACGCAACACAAACACTTCAAACTGAAAACACTTGGCCCCATAACTTTGAGATACAGCTTGTTTCTAGACGTTCCATCTGCAGCAGTTTTTCTCTTCAGGTGAGTCCTAGCATAAGCATGCATGCGTAAAATATCAAAACGTGAAGGTGTTTGTCTTCCCTCTCACTACAACTGCCATAGATTAACTTGGATACAACGAGATCATTGAGCCAAAATTTAGGTTAAGGCGCTGCACAGCATAGGCTATAGGCCAGTTAAAGTATTAGACGCCACATACCACATTCAGGTAGCTCATAGCAGCTTTACCCATGAAATAAACATTAGGATAAATCCTATCAATTCCATCTAGATGTATGATTAAGATAGAGGCAACTAGATGATGTTCAACTATGGGGAATTAGACCTTGATACGCGTGAAATAATATATGATTAAGATATACCTCACTAGCTGAATTCTCATATTGAATCAGCTCTTTACATTGATGGAATTAGAATGGAGAGCACATCTGGCGAAAGGAGAATCCTACAACATTGGCAGGGAGAAGGGTGTTGCTTCTTTTCACGTGCAAAACTGAGACTGGGACTTCTTTTCTTCACCTCTTAACTATAAAATGGTAGGCTTTTAAGTTGCTAACGAGGAGCAGATTGCAACGACCCATGGAGGACCCTCAAATGAAAAATAGAGGAGCTTTACCCCACCATGCATCAAATCCCGATTCCAATTAAGCTCAACTGTTACCAGGTGTCACAAGACAGCAATAATACGTCAGAACAGATGCAAGAGGGACTTAGTTTGAAGTACAAAAGCATGAACTCACCAAGGTGTTTCCAGGTTTCTTCCAATAGAACCCTTGGAGCATAATTGGGACGATATTGCAGGCGACGAGGACATAAATCATCAGGGCATGCATTCCCAGCCACTCCATCAGCATGGTTGGGCGCCGATATCCACAAACATCAACCTGTGAAAAAGTAAACCGTTATGATCCTTCCTTTGCACTTGAGAAATAACAGAAGCATTGGCCCTTAAGTACAGAAAGCAACAATTCATTTACAATGTTAAATGCAAGTAAGAACATGGGAGAAGGGAAATCTGTCTAACCAGCACATAAATTCCGGCAAAGAGAATGCCAGCAGCACCAGTAGTCACGCAAGTGTAACTGAACGAGTAGAGAGCCTTGTTGACATGCACTCCTGCAGGAAGGAAACCGTAAGTTAAATCAGCAAAAGTTAACTGTCAGGGGTTGCAAAATTGTAAAACCATCCATTCAGACAAAGCAGGGGTTTTCTTACCAAGAAAATCCAAGACAAAGCCAACAAATACGAGGCTGAAGGAAGGAATCATCCATTGTAACATCCTGTCCTTATGATCCTGCGAAAAATCAGAGGACACAAGCTTGCGAACTGAAAAACATGAAAAGGAAGAGAAAAATAAAAACAAGCTCGCTGATGACAAATTATGTGGCAAAGAGAATGCTACTACCTTAAAGTGTACTATAACATGCCCATAGTGCAAACCAATCAAGCAAGTAACAATAGCCATCACCGAGCTGTAGCACATAATTAAGGTCGAGTTAATCATAGAAAACCGCTGAAACATTCGGAGTTGCATAACTATTCATAAAGGACTCTCAAGGTATGGTGTTCAGAAGAAAAGTGAAACTAAAGCATCACCATGTGCAACCTAATCAATAAAGTACAAATAATCATCACTAAACTCTGATCACATAATTAAAAGAGCGCTTTGACTATGGAAAAACAGTAACTCATCAACCACGACAATTTGCAGAAATAACCAGAGAGTACTTTCAAGTCATGATACTCTAGGAAACATGCAGTAATATGTGGTCTAAGGGATCCACTCTATTCTGTACCACCATATAGAGACAAGCACATTCCTAGCTCACATTGAAGTGTATACCTAAGCAATGGAATCTTTCCTGGACAACCATCCTCCTTCCTTAACACCCTGTCCGTCTCTCTCTATATCTCCCCATCTGAAATGTAAGACTTGCTCTCTGCCACTTCTCTCTCTAACTACCAACCATACTCTCACAGCTTCTCCTTACATGCTTCGACTAAACCCTCCTTCCCACCCTTGTATCTTTTACCTAGCATGCATGTGCCCAAACTCCATTGAGATGGTTTTCTACATTGTTATGATCTGGGCCTGAAACTTGAGGTCCGGAGGAATTCCATGCAGAAACAATGAATTACAGCAGATTTCAGATACCCTGCGATTGTGCAAGAAAAGTCATACTCCAACATCCTCTTTGTACTATAATTTTCTAAAACATCCCCCTCCTTGCACAGCCTCCATAGTAAAAGGTGAGATACAAAAATCAGAGGCCAGCAAGCACAGTGGCGCAAGGATCCTCTCATGTGCTAGTTCATGGGTGTGATGTCTAACATGAAAAGGTAGAAGATAGAAGGACGGAACAATTGATAATGGTGTTCTCTGAAGCTAAAATTCTTCCATTGTTGACCTTGAATTGAAATGAGAAACAGAAGAACGTCATTGTAAAATGTAAATAATAGGCAGGTCACATAACTTAAAGAGTCCCTCAGGGTCAATATCATAGAAAAAAGTATTTAATAGAATCAGGTCACATACCTTAAGAGTCCCTCGGGGTCAAAAGGGGCTTGACACCATTGAGGAGCATCAGGTGGAAGTGGACCATTATCTGGGGAATTAATACTACATTCCTGCAGAGAAAAGGTAAACAAAAGACAACAACGTGTTCGGTTCTTTAGAAGAATCAAAAAAGGAAACAGGAAACAGGAAAATCGGAGATATTTACTAAATTCTAATTCAGACCTTTGCTCGTGCATAGACTGGTCTTCTATATAGATGTTGAATTCCCAGGATTTTACGGTCAACCAGTCCAACAGCATTACATGCAGGCCCAGTGTCGCCCCGAACTCCACATTCCACCTTAAGATAAGAAAGAACAGTGTCAAGCTCTTGAGAATAAGCAAATAAGTAAAGGTGAAAGAGTTTGTTTAAGTCAAAATTTTGTCATAAACAGTCATCAAAGAAGAATCAGGGAATGATTTGGCTTCAAAGCACCTTCTTTACATTAGTAATCATGCCTAAATTAATTAAAAAAGATAAAATAGGTAACATAGAGTAACACTAGGTCATATGAGAAATTAACACCTGTTCTTCTGTGTTGAAAATTTAACTAAGTTATACAAGTGGTGCTAGTAGTAGCCTATTCAATTACCACATTGAGAGAAAAAATAAAGAGCAAAGCTCAAACACACCATGAACGTCTTTGCTGAAACTGAAGAGCTTCCCATTGGTACTTGGTACTCCCAGTCAGGTACATATAAGCCATACAGTAAACCCATGTATGTGGCAGTAAGAATAAAAGCCGCCAACCTAAACAATAGAAAGATTTAACAACAATTATGTCAGTGGTGGCATGCACACAGAAACAGTTTTCCATCAAGAGAGCTGGCCTAAAAAAAAGTGGCCCACAATTTTAAAAATCATTGCTTGGAGCTAGGCCTAGCATAAAAGTGACACTGAAAATTTGAAATGATCCATGACACTACTGCTTTTCCAATGATTTTGTGAGGGTACAGACGGTATTCAGCAGAATGACAATGTTGAATACACAAACACACACGGGCACATTTTACTCTGAAAACCTATCTTGTTTCAGCTTGAATCTCATTTGAGTAAAATTTCTGAAATAAACATTACCGTTAAAAATGTAATGCAACAAAATTAAACTGAAAATGTTAAGATCTAATGCTAGAAAAATACTTGTAGCAATCACGGAATCCTACTTGAAGAGGAAAACCACATTGATATTTGCGTTTGGACAGCTTTTTGCAGGAAGTTAAAAACATTGATGGCATATTAATTTTATTCAGGAATTCCCAAATCTAACAGAGAGAGCCAAGATAAGAAAAACATGAAAAGTCACTGAAGAAGCAACTGTACATATGTAAGCTTCAAATCAGAAAAGAGAAATCACGATTCATGAAGAAGAAACAGAACTTATCATGAAACAGATAACTTCGGATTGATTTGAAAACCATTTAGTTAAACTTACAACTGCCATTGATACTTCTTCAACAATGATAACCTTGAAGTAACATCATCATCACCCTTCAGCCAAATCTCACATAACGCTGCAAAAAGATATGCTATTGCTATTCTCTGCAGCAGACAGGAAGTAACCTCATCATCATCTCTCTATACCAAAAACATGAGTAGATGATCAAAATCATACGAGAATCCATTTATTTGACCACATATGTCATGAATGTGAAATAAATAGCCATGCATTGATGAAGATCACCAACTTCTAATTAAAATATAAATTCACAGATGTAACTACAAAAATCAAAATAACACCAATAGCAAAAGATCATGAAACTGCAGGCGGCTTCTCACTTGTTTCAATAGTGGAAGTCGCCTTTTCATTCTACACCTGCAATTGGCTGCTAAGTTTCCCAACAAATTATCAAGCAGCCAATCACATTATTTTAAATGAAGTCAAGGTGACCAATATCAGCACACGGAAAGTTTAAACATGTTCTTCAATCCGCCATCGGGTGGGCAGATAATATATATATATATATATATATATATATATATAGACATGGAAATGCAACAATTTTTCTCTTATAGAGTAAAAATGAAGGAATATAATATCATTACTTAGAACTGGGAACCTGCCAATGATGGGCTCTATGCAGGCATATATTCCATTCTGATTTCAAATGTTTCACAGAATGATGTAAAACCAGGTTGTGTAAGCTTCAGAAGGGAATTGCAGTGAAACTTTTCAAGTTCCAAATAGCATTTTGGTCCACTCAGGGGTTAACAGTAAAACGAGATCCTTAACTTTCACAGGCGTAGCAATTGACTGGACCTTCAGCCATTACTAAGAGACACAATCAAACATGCATACCTGTAGTGTACCCATAAATCGAATACTTGCTATATCAACTCCATAAGTTAAAGTGTGGATGCCATGAAAATAGCCACCTGGGTGCAAGGAAAGAATAAAATGTGAAGCTTAGCTACTAAATCATTCAAGAAAAAGTTTCACCAGGCAATTGTTCCTAACTTGAATGAGAAGGAAAACTGTTTAAGTTACAATGAATTTCCCACTGCAGAAAGGAAACATTTCATTACTTGATTACAAGTTGAAGATCACAAAAGTACCTTGAACAAAAAGACCTACAATTAATAATTTCATGGCCCGGAGTACAGCTTTCTGGGACGCAATGGCTTTGTTTGATAATCTCTGTATTCAGATCAGATAGCAGTTAGCCCATCAATAACTAAAAGGCTTTTATAAATACTCTAATTACTATTTGTCAAAAAGAAAAACTAAAAGGCTTATCACCAACTCTAGATGAAATGCTAAGACGTGTTCCTTCCAACAACTTGATATCTAGTTCTCTTATTTCTGATTTCCAACCAATGTAACCCAGAAAATATTCAAAGGGACGCTGCGTGTGTAGAGATCATGGAGTACATACATTATATTTCAAAAATATCAGGACTTTTCGGATGATATACCTTATACGCAAGTGCAAGTGCAACTCCAACTATAAACAGAAAAAATGGCATGACAAAATCTGCGAGTGTAACACCAGTCCATGGAGAATGATTTATCGCAGGAAGCACTCCACCACCATAGTCTACAAGAATCATGAGCTGCAATAAAGAATGATGAGGGAAATCATAAGATAGCAACTATTTTCTTTTCAGGTTACTTTCTATTGGACTCATAAACTCAACTACATAAGCAGGTGCAATAGTAAACAAAAAAAAAACATCAATTTAAGTCGCCTAATAGCCATAAGATAGCAACTATTTGCTTTGTAGGATACTTTGTATTAGACTAATAAACCCAACTACATAAGCAGGTGCAAATAAAAAGGCAGGCCCGGTGCACAAAGCTCCCGCATATGCGGGGTTCGGGGAAGGGGAGGACTACAAGGGCCTATAGTACACAGCCTTACCTTACATTTTGCAAGAGATTGTTTCCACCCCTTGAACCTGTGACCTCAAGGTCACACGATGATGACTTTTGTCATTGCACCAAGGCTCCCCTTCTAAGCAGGTGCAAATGTAAACCAAAAAAAGAAGAAGAAGATCAATTTAAGTAGCCTAATAGCCCTAAGTGGTATGTCACATGCACGTTGTAATACAGTACAAACATTATTGCCATAATGTGCTTAGAAACCATTCACATTCATATCATAGTGACGACAACAGATACAACAGTAAAGCATTCATATCATCTGGCCCCAAAGCCACCTCCACAAACCTTAATCAGAAAATCGTTTTTCCTTTTGCCAGCATTAGTTCTTCACTACAGAAGTACCAATAATGGCTACAAACATTATATGAAGTGAAGCTAAAAGGGGTAAGACAAGGACTTTGAGTCAATGATCCAATCATTTTAATCTGTATCAAGTTATACCTGAGAATGTCTCAAATTTTGAGGTGGGAAATTACAAAAACAAAATGTGAATATTACTAGAGACATACGCTATTGGATCTGTGTTCACAGTTTCTGAGATGCTTTATATGTATTGTAAAGCACATTACTTAGGCCACGATACTGAACATAATATGAAACACATTTAAGTATAGAAGGAACACCATGATAAATAATGTTGAAGTGCTAAATCAGCACAACAAGACATTCAGTATCCATCAACTTCTCTTTCCTTTTCTTTTGAATGTTGAGCGAGCACACACCCCCATGAGCAACCTCAAACCTGTGACCTTCACAGAAGAGACTCCTCGCACCTTTAAGGCTTTTGTTCATTCGGTGTCCATCATGCTGATCCAATTCGTTGCAAAAAAATAGCAACTGAAAATTACAACCAGCTGTGATGATTTAAGCATGTATAGTCTCAGCTTCGTTGTTACAAATTAGACACCGCATGTGATAGGATAACCAGGATACAAGACCCAAGTTAGTAGCCTTGTATAGGATTTGTATCCCATGCAGCTAAATGGATAATAGGAACCTATCCATGATAAAAGTTCTTTACGCAGATGTCATCTGCTTATCATATAAGAGAAGCAATCAACAGAACTACATCACTATGAAGAACACTTACTATGCAGCAAGCTGAACTGATCTGGAACATAAATCATCACTTAACAGAAAGTTCCTATGGAGGTTTGCAGCACTATACACAGTGCAATGAATATATAAAGAAATTTGGCCAGTATCAATCTCCCTATTCCGTGCAAGAGCACAATGATATGCACCACCATTTCATATGGGAAAATAAGTTCAAAATGAATTTTGAAAAGTGGAACGACAATTTTAAAGCCATTGGACTGCAAACACTACAAGAGAGTCAAGTAATGTGGAAGAGAACGAAACTTATTTGCAACTTCTCCTATAAGGTTCACAGTCGTCAGGTGAGACAGCATCCTGATAGTAAAGAAATGCTGCTTTAAGGAGAAATCAAGCTGGATCAAATGGATGTAAGAAAAGCGTAGGCTCGATATGGACACAATAATAGACGAAAACTTTTTAGCACGAATCTACTGTTGCAAGGAACATTTGATACAACTTCGTAATTCTGTCTTTAAGGTTTTTAGGAACCAATGTAGCAAAGGCACCAATACCAAGCAGTTACTAAACTCAATTTTAAAATATAAAATACAAACGAGTGTGATGGACAACCAAGCACATTTGTCCATCAATATTGCTCCAAGGTTGAGAATCCAAATCACCCATCTCACTTCATCATTGGAAAACCAAAAATTTCACAATTTTTTTTGTTTTTACCTTTCAGACTCCCTCTCAACAAGTTTCTCAACGTGTCAGCATCATAGGCCGTTTTGTCATACCAAATATCACAACACAAACTGTAAGTAAGATATTCTACTTGGTCATTTTGTAATCCCCAACAGCAATAGTATCATGAAATCCGAATTCATACCCACTTGCTTTTGCATTGAATTTTATCATCTCCAACAGCAACCTCATCATGAAAAACAAAAAAGAGGAGTTCTGGGAAAACCAGAACACATCCATGGCCAAAATACATGAGAACAGAAATAATGACCAGCTCAACAGCTTGGAGCAATGAATAGACACCATTAAACACAAACCTACCAAATACAATCTGAGGCCTGTTTGACGCCACACCTTACCTAGATAGCTACACAATATAGTACAGTGCAGTGCAGACTTATGGAGCACTCAAGTTCACCACACTTGGAACGTTAAAGAAAAGGACTGGGTGATGTAATTGCGCCTGAATGTCGGTTTTGCAGTATATACGAATTTTAGACTCGCAAAGGACAACAATGTCAGAAATAGTCTATAGCCATTAATCGTTGCAATAGACAATGATCCATCGACGGGGAGATAATATAAGTTTGTACGAGTACAAGATCTCTCTTTCTATGACCGAGGAGAACTTTTTACTGCGGAAAACTCCACGCCGTCCATTCGATGGACTGCTACGGCGAGCATTTCCGCCTCCGAGAGAAATAACCAAGACAAGAAATGGATAAAGATGGGAGTTAATCAGAAGGGTCTGACACTTCCTAAAACTATATCTTGCCGCTCCCCTCCCCCTCAATTTCAGGAAGTGGATTCCATTTCTGTCGACGTAGAGAGGAACTTGGGGAAATCAATTGAGACCTTTTCCTCTTAATGCTCCTGTGGAAAGAATACAGAAAGCTACGCGTAGGAGGAGTCTGTTTGGCATGTGGATCAAATTATCCCAGAATACTGATCTAAGTTAACTCGTTTCTTCAACCGAGTCAACTGGTAACTCATGTAAACTGCTGCTGACAGCAGACCATCTCAGTAAAGACTGTATACCGGGAGGGTTTAAGAAACTCAAAACCTCAATTTTTCAATAGAAACATATAAAAATCAACTTTATGAGGACTTATTTTAATAAAAAACAACCGACCTTGGCTTATTAAACTAACTGAGTCAGCTCTTTTTCATTTTTAGTTGCATTATAATGGGGAGAACTCGGAATGGGATAGCCACGGCTTGCTTGTGGTCATTTCTACCCATATATTTGTTCACGATCAGCACCAAACAACAAGGAATGTATCAAAAAGAGAGATGGGTGTAAATATCAAAACAAGAATTGGCACAAACCCTGCATTTTTGTGAAATTTTAGTACTCGCAGACAATATATGTATGTGGCCTGCAAATGGTTACTTGGGCCTCTTGCAGGGTGGTCATCGGATGGCATTTGTATAAATTTAAACAGAAACCTGGGGCAACTTCGTCAGGCTGAAACCTTATTAAATGCAAACAAAGATTTTCTTCTGTAATTTTTTAACACCCCAATACCATGTTTTGGTAACAACACTCCTTTTTTAATTAGTTTGTCCCGTTTTTAGTGATGTTAATTATAGCTCATCATGAGCACCAAAAGCCAGTGGTGGGGGACACCATTCGACGATCCCGAATGCATCGACAAATGGAATGCGAGACGAGGGTGAAAAGAAAAACAGAGACAGAGAATTTTGTAGAGGGAGAGAGAGAGAGTTTTCCAGGGGCTATTTTGGAGGCAGGAATATTTTTCCATTGAATTCGAAAGATTACAGAGCGGTAAATCACGGGCATTGAGAGTATACGAAAAGATAAGAGGTGGGTAATGAAAGGACTCTGCATTTATGCTCCGGATAGATACAATGGATGGAAATAAAGGGAATCGAAGAATAAAACAGAGCCACCTTACTTTAACTAGAGCAATGGTTATTTAGGAGTGGTTATGAAGGCAATTATAGGGGAAAAAATCATGGATATGAAATGATACAAGTCATAATAAAAAAGGAAAGCCAATAAATTAAGATCCCAGATGGACAAGTCTGAAATTGGAAGATAAATTGCAGTTTATAATCTTACTTTCCTTAATTTATAGATGGAATTTCAAAATTTCCTAAAAAATGGAAATTTTCCGTCTGTTGCCATTTGCAGTAGCCATTAAAGGAAAACAGAGTAGAAAGTGCAGGCATTGATTTAGAGAACCATAATCATCACTCACAGAGAAATGAAACACCTTTCTGAGAATGTTGATCAAGAAGCAGAAAAAGGAGCAATTTTATCGACAAAACGCAATCAAATCAAGCAAAAACTAGAAAACAAAAATCTAGATTCTGTGTGTGTGCATACGAAAAATCCGGGTTTTGATGCCTAGAGTTTAAGATCTTACAGCGACGGTGGTTCCCCTGAAAACATCAAGTGATGCAAGCCGTCGGTTTCCTCCACCAGCAACGGTAACAGAACTGTTCTTCTTCTCTACTGCATTGAACTTCGCTGAAACCTGTTTCGCCGATGCGAGTTCCCTCTCCGTAAAACCATCTTCAATCGTGAGGACCCTCTTGTTCGAATCAACGATCCCATTTTCATCACCTTTTACCAGCTCATACATCCCCATCTGTTCCCGCCCCAAAATGGATACAAATATCGAATCGAAACAGACACTTGGGCGAGCCAGATCGAGCAATGCGGAGCCGCGAAAGACCTCCAAGATGCAGAGATCTGAAACAGCAAGAAATCCAAACATAGAATGAGTAAAGAAACTACAGAAGAAAGGGTGGTGATAATGACACCCCCTTTATCTTCCTCTCGCAGGCTCTGCGAAGGAGTTGGAGTGCCTATGAAGAATCTGGAGAGGATTTCGTTTAGATGAAGAAAGAAGACAACTCCTTCCCACGTTCTTTCTTCTCTTTTTCTCTTCTTCTACTTCATATGTATGTACACGTAGAGATTGAAAAAAAGCGCCTAACAAACCTTTCGCCCGACAAGAGACTATGGGTGGAGAGCGAGCGGTAGAGAGAATGCGCCTCGCCTCGATCCCAATATATGCAACTCCTATCTGACCGGGGTGCCCTTATCAATTACTTGATTTTAGAAAACAATGCGCTTTCGTTTTGTGGAGCTGTTTACAACCTTCCTTATTATATAGTGGGATAATAAAGGCTTCCCCAGAGCCAAATGTACTTAATGAGCCCATTGTCTGTTATCCACACCACTAATCATGTACTCATTGCATTAGGTGGGCCATGTCCTAAACCATCTAATGGGAGTGATCCAAACCGTCGATTGTGAAATCTCTTTTTCACCAATTTGGAGGGTTGGATCCGTTTGTTTTTTGGTAGGTGCATAGGCTAGAATATGAACTGTCTCGGATATCTATAATTAACTCGAAGACGCACCTGTCTGAATTCCAGAGATTAATCTAGGACGTTGTCATTTGCATTAGATGGTCATTAGCCAAGAAAACTCAATCATTTATCGAGTAATAGCAACCATTGAGTGCGTCATGGCCCACCATTTGTGATTGTGAGTCAGATTATGAACGGTTCGGATATCCAAAGAAATTGAAGACGCACGTAAACACGGAAGTGGTTTTGGTTCAGTTTAGTGGGCAGGTTTTACAGCACCACCGCCTCCATTTGCTTTTAGATGCGACACGTAGATTGCGTTTTTGTTCTGTTATTCAGGTAATAAAGTGGTTGCTGGTGGGTATCTAATTATCATGAAGGTAAAATGACGAAAACACCCCTTATCAGCTAATTCTCTTCTTAAGCAAAAGGATACGTGTGGTGAAGAATCACCAGGGTGACAGACTTCCCTAACAGCCCTTACATCTTGTACATGAATCAAAAGATCATCACGCCTTACCTTTTATGACACAAAGCGTGTCTTGGAATCAATTTGATCAAGTAAAGATAATCTTAGTTTTCAAAACAACGTCAGAGATCACAAGATGATTGATGTCGTATGGCCCGAATTACGCACTTGACATGAAAACAAAGTCTATAATAATCAATCCATACTGGTAACTAGATGGTTCTGAAGTTCCTTGCAGGCTAATTTGCAGGTTATTGGTGAAATTGTTAGCGTCATATGATTTGAGTGACTTGTAAGTTATGGCATAGCCATGATGGCACAAATAATGAAGTTGAAGGGTCATATTATAGCAACATCATGCAGGTGCAGCGAAGTCAAGCTTAGCTTCTTGCCATTACTAGGATGATCATCATTTTAGTGCCGGCACTCACTTGAAACAATCAAGATCAAGTAGAAAAATCAGCGTAATCAATTGAAATTCAACAAATTTCCCCTCACACCAAAACCCAACTCGAAATTAAAACTCTATTAGATGTCAAGTTTGTAGCCCTGCAATCCAGTCGACCGACAAGAAAATGAGTTCCTTAGAAGTAGAAGAATAGCCTAATGTGCCATACCAAATCAAACATACAATGAGGCAAGCCAATTATTATTATTATTATCTCGAAACCTCAAGGCAAAATGTGCACTAGAAACCTTGTAGGACTAATAAGATGCCACGGCATTCAGAAAGAGCTCAAGGGTATTTTAGCCATTTAAAAAACAACCTTTGTAATCTCCCGGAAACCCCGTTCTACACCATCGGCACGAAATAGGCAACAGCCGCTGAGAGACCACCGGGTGGAAGGTCTCCAGGCAGCCAACCACCCAAGAGCCAAGCCCGAATAGTCTAGGCTGTTGTTTTGACTCATTGCCCTCGATGGTAGCTCGCTAGCCGGGTGACTCCCCGGATCGGATCCACTGACTGTGTTACCCTCTAACCGACGCGTGTCGAGAAAGAGGACTGGATAGATTTTTGGGAATATTTTTGTTGGAGCGATAAACACGGCAATTTGAGCGTACTAGCTTCTGCCAGTTGCCACTTTCAATCTGGTATCTCCCGCTTTTGCAACCCAACACGGCGCTTCGGATCCACTTGGAATCCGATGAAACCAGCAGGATATATAAGAGAGAGAGAAGATAATAAATCTCTTACTTATTCTTAGTTTGTTTGATGATCTGCATACTCCACTCGTCTTTGTTTAAAAGGGCATCATTTGGCTGCTACAGTTATAGTGAAAAGGTTCCTCTGCAATGTTTGTGTGGAGTAAAAAGAAGTTGACAAGAAAGCGCCCTTGATTCGTGAAATATTCAGCCACTAATAGGCAGGTCCAAAAGAGAATAGCGTTGAAAGATGACGTGGTAGAGAATTACATGATGATTGATCAGGGGATGATCTTTACCATCCATTGGTTGTGTTTAAATTGTCCTTTCTCATAATTAATTAAATGAAATGAAGTGAGGTGGCTGAAAATATATGGATTAAGATTGACATAGATGAGTTGGTTGATATGGTTTAGATAAGATGGAGGAGATGGTTGAGATATTTTCATCACAGGCAAAATACAAGGGTGAGGCTGACGTTTGGGATGAGAAGAAATGACACTCTTTTATTTTATTCTAACAATGAGACGAGATGAGATTTGGATTTCTAATCTCAAGCACTACTAACACTGAGATGAGGAGATGTTACTTCACCTCAACTCAACTCAACTCAAGCAACACTAATTGTGGTGTGCCTCATATTATCTCAGCTCAAGCACCACTAACACCTTCGATGAAGTATGTGCGAGTCAAGTAAAAGTAGACACTCTTTAAGCCATCCAAACTATTCATCCGGTAAGCGTTGAAGCTCATATTCAAGGGAATAAGTCAAAAAGCTTGAGAAACGTTTGAAAAAATTAGGGAAACGTCAGTAAATAAGCATCGTTAGGATGTGATATGAAACTTAGATTCTTATTAGATGTATAGACAAAAATTCGAGAAATAAAGCATGACTAGGATGGGCTTAAACTTTAAACTTAGATCTGCTGTTGTTATTGCTGTTATCGTCGTCATCATCATTATTAATTATTTTGAATTTTATACTCACGCACCCATGAGCAGCCTCAAGCCTCATTCACGATGGAGAAAGACTCTTTACACCAATGCGCTAGAAGGCTTTTGCTCAATTATTTGATAAATTATTTATGAAATTTGTGTTTTAAATTGATACCTGGGTATTTTAAATTGAAAGAAAGGAAGAACTTTTAAATTAAGAATAAATGGAGATTAAGAAGTTGGGACTTTTAAAAAAATTCTGCATCATTGAGGAACTTCAGTGACCATGCTTTCCACCACTAGAGGACTCTAAGCCTCTGATTTATGTTGTTTTAATATGGACCTCCGTTTAACCATCCGTTTTAATTTTCATAACTATCCGTTCAACTATTAATGGCTTCAAATAGATTCAGGTGCTTTAGAATTGTCTGATCGGGTGATAGTTTTGGTACATGACTCATTCGTACTCAATCTTGCTATATTAGATTGTGTGGGATCTGGATCATTGATAAAGTGCAGGTTGTACTTGTATTATTTTATGCTTACTTTTCAGGAGAAAATTTTTCTGATACATAGTCCATATCTAAGTGGTCATACCAAACGATAAGCGGTTAGGATGACCAGATCTCTAGCCTAACATTTGTAAGATAGGATCATCAATAGAGAAGATTTTTCTGATACATAGTCCATATCTAAGCGGTCATACCAAACGATAAGCGATCAGGATGACCAGATCTCTGAGCCTAACATCTGTAAGTCCGAGTGTTTACTGACTCCATACTTCCAAATATACAGAGGGAAAAACAGGTACCCCTAGAAATTGGTAAATTATCCTTATTTTTCTTTAAAATGAGACAAAACAATAAAAATTACAAAAAAGGTTGTAAATAGTTGTATGTGGTGAGAAATGAAAGCTTATTTTGAGAAATTATCCGAATCTGATACAAAGAACTAGGGAAATAAATCAAAGAAAAAGAGAAACAAAGAGAGAAAACAAAAAGGTATGGGCACCCAAAGGACTAGCCTTGTGCCGGAAAAATATCTGCTGTTGTTTCTCATCATCTGAGCATAACATCATAAACCTAACCGATGAGATGTTATGTTAAAGGCGAAGAGATAAAAAGGGATTGATACTTTGAGTGAGAGGGTTGGACCGTTCATCCAAAGTGCATTCTATCGTGCCACGTTAAAGAAATAAAGAAAGAAAAGAGGTTCTTACAACTAGGTCTTAAAAGGATCAATACTCACCCACTACTCATTGGAAAGCCTAGTGTTTCACCGTGTCAGAGTGTGCTAGCCTGTAGGTGGTGGAACAAAAAGATGCGCCCCTTTGATGTACAATGCTAGGTTCATCAAGTATCCTGCTCATGCTCGGCATAAATTCTTAGTTGGCAAACTCTTCTTCACCTCTCGGAGTTCGAAGAGAGTGTGAAGTATTAGAAGTTTATTCTTTATAATTACCTTATCTTTAAACAAATAGGGGCAGGGATAAGGGGTCTTTCCATCCATTACTTTATTCTTGATTTGAATATGTAGACATATAATCTTTTATTTAGTCGAACGTAGATATAAGAGTGCATAGTAAAATGGATAGCCCGATGTATGAAGCTCTCACCTATGCAGAGTTTGGGAAAGGAGTGGACCACAAGGGTCTATAGTATGTAGTCTTACCTTGTATTTTTGCAAGAAGCTGTTTTTACGCCTCTAACCAGTGCAGGGTCCAGGAAAAGAGCGGACTACAAGGGTCTATAGGATACAGTCTTACCTTGTATTTTTGTAAGAGGCTGTTTTCATGCCTCTAACCAATGCAGGGTCCGGGAAAAGAGGAGACCACAAGAGTCTATAATATGTAGTTTTACAAGAGGCTGTTTTCATACCTCTAGCAAGTGACCTTAATATCACATGGCGACAGCGTTACCACTGCGCCAAGGCTTCCCTTCTATAAAAGGGCAGAATAAAAATTGATAAAAAATCACGTCAATCGAATAACTGTAAGGATGACTAGTAAACGTTTTAAGAATAAATGGTCATGATTTTCAATCCAATTAAAATAAAGTTTAACTTCATTTAATATGCAGCTGAATTTTTAGTGTAGAGGTAACCTAAAGGACGTCAAACAGACGAATGACTTTAATCTTCCAAAGATGCCTCTCAGATGGAAAAGAAGCGACACGCATACTGTGCTCGTCTGAATATCATTACTTAAGAGAAGAAAAGAGAAAAAGATGGTAGCAGCGGCTGCTATCTTCGCTCAGCGGCACAAAAGCTGTACTACCGTTGACACTGTCCCCTAAATCATGAATTTTGGGCATCCGGTTGTGTCTTTTTTCACACAACTTTGCAACCCGTCAATACAACATCTGTATAGGAATGCTTCAATAGGGCTGAATCTCTTTCCTAAACAGGAGTTGCTATATGGGGGATCGAAGTCACATTCATTAGGAGATGAATCAACAAGGCCATGTTCCGAAAGTTTGGAAATTATTTGTGAAAAGTTACGGATAAAAATTGGAGAAAATATGTTATTAACAAGTAATTTATTAAGCTCAGATATATAAGTTGGATTTCTATCTAGTTTTACCGGAAATACTTGAGGATTAATTTGACAAATTATTTATGAAATTCGATTTTAATTTGATAATTTAGGGATTGTTTGATGAATATAATTTTGGTACGCTGCCAATCTAATATAAGGTCCCAGCACATGAATTGCTTGGATCACCAGAAAACTTATCCCATTTTACTTTTTTGCCTATGCGAGACGCACCGGCGGCCAGTTATTCTCAATAGAAACTCAAACGTAAGATAGACAGACATGAAGAACAAAGGGTGCAGTTTATCTGTACCTTCTCGTTTAGCCTTCTTTCTCCCTTCTTGCTTTCTCCGCCACTCGCACCCGCTAATACTTGTTATTTGGCCTAAAAGCGTTGTTTAGCTGTTCAATTTATAGAGGAAAGAAAGAACACAGTTTGAATCGAACTACACTTCCACCATTACTTAAACTCCTAATTCTATATCATTAAACTAATTCTATATCTATGTTTAGTTGGACCTCTATATATTCATCTGTTGGGATATCGTGTTTGTGGGCCCTGGTACAAGATTTTCGGTCATATACTAGATTGTCGGTGCTATCAGATTAATTGGTTGGGTGGCTAATCAAACGTGCAGCTGAACAATTTGTGAAGCCAACGTTCAGTTGTGGAAGCTTCAGTGATCTTGAGACTATTGGTTATATTTTGAGTGGAACGGACCAGATAAACGGTCCTGATTACTTATAAACGAAAAAGAGATACGATCTAGACCGAGATGAAACTGACTCAATGACCTATTTATGTGGATTCATCTTTGGATGATCTAACTTATTCATCTTTCTCACTCTCTTGCTCTGCCCATTGGTTGCTTCTAGTTAATAGTTTTCTCTAGTTTCCTCAGTGAAAAGTTCAAAAAACATAATAGTTTTCTCTAGTTTCTTCGGTCGAAAAGTTCAATAGACATGATTAAAACACTTTTCAACTAGGAAAACTTGTAGTCTAATGGGAAAAGAGTTTTTGCAGGCTGCCTATGGACAAAGAACGTGAATAGGTCACATCATTGGAAGCTAGAGCATGGGTATGGCAATTTTCCAAAACAGGGCTCTTTAGTACCAAAAGGAGCCACTGGAATTATAATAGAGATCGTCTTTTAGGTAAATGAAGAAGAACAACTTCAATCTTTGATGATCATGCTGTCTTCAATCAGATGGTTTCCTTTTAAATCTGATTGAAGAATCGGGGTTCCCTGACCTTTTAGCTTTTTCTCTTCGAAATCATTGTGTCAATCAATTTCTTAGAGGATCCTTCTTTTTTTTTTTGGGGTTTTTTGCAGATTTGTCATTACTTTTTTGCATTTTTGTCAAAAAATCCTAAGTTCTTAACTTTTTGCAGATCTGTCGTTAAGTTTTGCAAAACTTTACAAATTTGCCATCTCATCTATTTTTCACCATTATAATTTTGCAAATGTCAAAAATACCCCATCATCTTTCTCCCTGTTTAAATTACAGAAAACAGATCTGTCTTATTTCTGTAGAAGAAGACCGACAACGGGGAAGAATGACGCCGGGCGGGAGTCAGGGATGAGCAATGGTGGGAGCCTGACGCGGGAGGTTACCGCTTCCTCTGATACCTCATTGGGATTCACGTTGTGTTCCAGTTAGTGGAAGTTCATGCAGGTTGAAGATCCCACCCCTTGGTTTAAGGTGACCCCTTTTTGTTCAAGAGGATTATCGGGATCGTGGTGGTGAAACAATGACTCGAAATAGACAAAATGGATCACCTTGGTCTAAATTTAGATTTGATCTTTTGCCACAATCAAATCGTCTCAGACTGCGAAGTAATTTGCTTGTAAAATCATAGAGATTCCTCTTAGCTGAATAGACGTCCAGCATCTCTTATTCGGTTGCAATTTCTTAGTGCGACCGTGAATTCTTTTGTACTATTCTGATACACTTAATAGAGAGAACTCGGCAATCAGAATGAAAGTTCAACCCTGTTATTTGGAATGGTGTATGGATAACTAGAATTGTTGGAATGCGCAACCTACCTCATAGCCATCTGTGGCAGTGAAAGCTCAACTCTTGAAGCCCCTTACAATGAAAGTTTGAGATCGGTGCTGATGTTCAAAATGGACAAGGAAAGGACGAAACTTATCAGAAACTAGAAAATGGTACATTTAGTTTGTTGATTCCTTCCTCTCTGTTTTTAAGTGGCAGCTTGTTGTTTGCCATGTTTCATCTCCTGTTCTTGGCTCGTTGCTTTTATTAGCTCATGACTGGTGTGCGGTGGGGGAAAGTACACCAGTATGCTTCTACTATCTCCGAATGGAACATTATACTTGGATAAATAGCAACACTCACACACATCCTTTTCATCTCAAAATGAAAAACATTTACAGCGTGTTCTTAGAGAAATACAAGACGTCAAACCACCGAAATTGAAGATCAGTATCAAACACACATCAACCAAAGCTACGCGACAAACACAAAGTTAAGAAAAAAATTTACAGTAGCACAAAATACTAGAAGAAAGATATCGTCCTCTCAATCTTTCAAGGCTCCATTGCCGCCCTGATTACTCGAAGCACGTCGATGAGTGCAATAAGACCAACCAGCAAACCCCTTTGGTCGACAACCCAGATTCTGTGCACATGCCCATCGACAACCTTGTCAATTACTTCACCAAGAGTTGATTCAGGATGGCAGGTTACAAGCTTTCTTGGAGTCGGAACGCCCAGCAGGGCAGCTCAGCTTTTGGACCCATTGCCACCATCTCCGTAAATTCTAAAACGTTAAGAGATAACCATGACTGCAGTAGACCAATTGGGCACCCTCTCAAATCGGTAGCAGAAAATGTACCTATTACTCTTATACCTTGCCCCTGCAACTTAGAAGCATATCTAGTTAGTGCAACAATGAAATTATAGATGGAAAGAGGAAGGGCTCAAAGAGAACATACATTGATAAGCTTATGATTTTCTTCAGGAGCTGGAGACGCTTGGACAATTGGAACAGCGCTAAGTGCAGCAGACCTCATGAACATAATAGTTTCTATGACTTTGATAGCCTCTATGGCCGCATAAACATTGTCATTTATTGCTGCCAATTTGGCAACAGTGCAGGACATGAGACCCTGTAAGTCATTTTTATCATCATCATCAAGACCTTATCCCAATTAGGGGTCGGCCACATGAATCTTATTCCTCCATTCCACTCTATTAAATACCATGGTTTCATTTAGTCCTGAAGTTATTAAATCTTTCCTCACCACTTTTATCCATGTTCTTTTGGGCCTTCCCCTTGCCCTTTTAGAACCTTCTACTTGTATTGCCTCACTCCTTCTAACTGGTGCCGTTGTTGGTCTCCTTTGGGCATGTCCAAACCATCTAAGTCTAATCTCCCTCATCTTATTACCTATTGGTGCTACCCCTAAATTTCCTCTAATATTTTCATTTCTAATTCTATCCTTTCTTGTCTTACCACTCATCTATCTCAACATCCTCATTTCTGGGACACTCATCCTATGAGTATCATGTTCCTTAACTAGCCAACACTCTGATCCATAGAGCATGGCCGGCCTTATAGCCATCCTATAGAATTTTTCTTTTAGTTTGAGTGAAACCCGCCGATCACATAAAACTCCAGATGCACATCTCCATTTGTTCTAACCCGCTTGGATTCTCTGGGTAACCTCCCTCTCAATCTCTCCACTCTCATGGATCAATGATCCTAAGTACTGAAAGAGGTCTTTCACAGAGACTTCTTGGTTATCAATCTTGACTAGTGTTCCACTCCTACTCTCCTTGCTAAAATTGTATTCCATATATTCTGTCTTAGTTTGACTAATTTTAAATCCTTCCGATTCTAATGCTTCTCTCCATAACTCTAGCTTTATGTTTACACCCTCCATTGTCTCATTAAGTAAGACTATATCATCTGCAAATAGCATGCACCGTGGGATCTCCTCCTGCAAATGTTTTGTTAACTTGTCCATAATTAATGTGAAGAGGTATGGACTCAATGACGATCCTTGGTGCAATCCTACAGTGACAGGAAAATCACCAGTCACGCCACTAGTGGTCTTAACATTTATTACCGCTCCCTCATACATATATTTAATTATGTCTATATACCCCTGAGAAACTCCCTTACCACGCAACACTCTTCATATTAACTCTTTAGGGACTCTATCATAAGCTTTCTCTAAATCAATAAAGACCATATGTAGGTCTTTCCTCCTCCCCATATATTTCTCTATTAATTGTCTTAGCAAGAAAATAGCCCATGGTAGACCTGCCAGGCATGAAACCAAACTGATTCTCCGATACACTTGTTTCATGTCGTAGCCTCTTCTCACCAGTCACGCCACTAGTGGTCTTAACATTTATTACCGCTCCCTCATACATATATTTAATTATGTCTATATACCCCTGAGAAACTCCCTTACCACGCAACACTCTTCATATTAACTCTTTAGGGACTCTATCATAAGCTTTCTCTAAATCAATAAAGACCATATGTAGGTCTTTCCTCCTCCCCATATATTTCTCTATTAATTGTCTTAGCAAGAAAATAGCCCATGGTAGACCTGCCAGGCATGAAACCAAACTGATTCTCCGATACACTTGTTTCATGTCGTAGCCTCTTCTCAATCACTCTTTCAAAAAGTTTCATGGTGTGGCTTATAAGTTTGATCTCTCAATAATTAGTGCAGCTCTGAATGTCACCTTTATTCTTATAGATTGGTACAATAGAGCTTTTCCTCCACTCATCAGGCATTTTCTTTGATTTTATAATCTTGTTAAATAACTTGGTCAACCAAACTACCCTAATATCTCCCATATGCTTCCAAACCTCTATTGGTACACCATCAGGCCCCATGACCTTTTCTGATTTCATCTTTTTCAATGCCTCTTTTACTTCAGGTATTCTAATCCTACGTTCATATCTATAATATCCAATGTTATTTAGATTTATATTATTTTCAATCCCTATATTCTCAGAGCCATTATCATTTAATAATTTTTTAAAGTATGTTTCCCACCTTTGTTTGATCTCATCTTCTTTGACTAATACCCTTTGATCATCACTTCTAATACACCTAACATGATCTAAGTCCTTACCCTTCTGTTCTCTTACTTTTGCAAGTTTAAACACATCTTTCTCACCTTCTCTTGTTCCTAATTTATTATAGGGCTCATCATATGCTTTAAGTTTTGCCTCACTTACTATTCTCTTAGCAACAATTTTAGTATTCTTATATTGTTCATAGTTTTCATGATTTCTAATCTTCTGCCAAGCTTTAAAATGCATCTATTTTTCTTTAATAACTTTTTGTGCTGTTTTACTCTACCACCATATTTCCTTTACAAATAGCCTTTTACCTTTAAATACTCCTAAGACATCTTTTGCCACTTTCTTAATGGACTCAACCATATTAGTCCACATGGTATTTACTTTTGTTTCATAGTTCCAATTTCCTTCTACCATCAACTTATTTTTGAATGAGGTTATTTTCTCTCCTTTTAAGTTCCACCACTTAGTTTTTGGATGTGTATTAAGTTCAGTTCTTTTACTTCATCTTTTAATATCGATATCCATAACCATTAACCTATGTTCTGAGGTTAAACTCTCAACAGGTATCACCTTACAATCTTTGCATATAGATCATTCATTATTCCTAAGTAGAAAAAAGTCTATTTAGCTTTTATGAAGCCCACTTTTAAAGGTTATTAAGTATTTATCCCTCTTCTTAAAGAGTGTATTTGTAATGGATAGGTTATATGATAAAGCAAAATTGAGGATATTCTCCCCTATCTCATTTCGTTCACCAATACCATACCCTTCGTGTATTCTATCATAACCTTTCTTATCTTTTCTTATATGGTCATTTAAGTCTGCTCCTATAAATATCCCCTCAGTGTTGGGAATTTCTTGTATGACTCCCTCCATATCTTCCCAAAATTGTCTCTTGATTATATCTTGTAACCCTACTTGTGGTGCGTATGCACTTCTAACATTTATAATCTGCTCTCCTAGAACAATTTTTATTATTACAATGCTATCACTAATTCTTTTAACGTCCACAACTTTATCCTTTAATTCCTTATCCACCATTATTCCTATGCCATTTTTGTTATTTTCCTTTCCTACATGCCATAATTTATACCCATCTATTTCTCTAGCTTTAGTCATTTTCCACTTAGTTTCTTGGATACAAGCAATGTTGACTCTCCTACGTTTCATCACGTCTACTAACTCCAAACTCTTAATTGTCAATGTCCCTATATTCTATTTAGCGATGTGAATCTTATGTTCTGGAGACACTATATTTATTACCGCCTTTCTCAACCTCCATGGTATGAACCCATGTCCGCTTTTCACTGCACCTAAGTTTTGATGCAATGCATCGCTTCCGAGGGGACTCTCTAGCAGCCCTTGCTCACTTTTCACTATACCTGGGTTTCAATGTAGCACGTCGCTTCTGGGAGAATGCCTTAGCAACCCTTGCCTATTTTTCACTGCACCCGGGATCCGATATAGCGCGTCGCTTATGGGGAACGCCCTAACTTGAGGGAATGTCTGTTTTCGATTTATGTCATGTTTGGGTTGCCGTAGTTTTAAAAAGCTGAAGATGATTTTCATTTCTTCCTTACAAACTAATATACAAATGCATATTCATTTGCAAGCATAAAAAAAATAACAAAAATCTACTCCCACAACTTCATCCACATGGCTCTCCATAGGAACCATAGCATGGTGGATGCCTTTGCTGAAGACCTCCATGCAGTCTAAAATATTGCGTGTAGAGTCGAGTTAAAAAGAAACAAAATAGATCTTTAATGTTTAAACAGGGAGAAAGATGATGGGGTGCTTTTGATATTTTCAAAATTGTAACGGTGAAACATAGAGGGAATGACAAAATTGCAAAGTTTTGCAAAACTTAATGGCAAATCTGCAAAAAGTTAAAAACTTAGGCTTTTTTGACAAAAATGGGAAATAGTAATGGCAAATCTGAAAAACACCTTTTCTTTTCTGTGGATTGCAGTACAGAACAAATGTTTAATGGCTGATAATTAGCAAAAGAAAAGGTGGTCTCTTTCAAGTCAATGTCCCTTCTGTGTTTCCAGTTCAGAATCCCTTTCCCATATCATCTTACACCGATTTCATTATCAAAATCTGGTTGTCTTCTTCACCTCTTTGACATCATCTAGGTCTCTCCAAGAACAATCGCCGACCCAATCATTCCGTGGTCAAGCATCGGGGACTCAAAACCAAAAGAACAAAGTAGAAGTTCACAATTTCTTGCACTTTGTGGAACCTCTGGAAGGAATAAAATAGAAGACGTTTTCAAGGTTCAAAGTCATCGCTTTCAATACTGTATTTTTCAACCAAGTCACAACTCATTTGGTGGGCAATATCTCATAATATCGGGTTTGAATTCTCCTTCGGCCGATACTTAAATTTTTGTAAACTCATTTTGTTTCGGAGGAACCATTCTTCTAAACTTGTCCCAAATTGGTCTCCACCACTTGCTCGAGCTTTTAGGCTCAATTTTGATGGATCGAGTCTTGTTAGCCAAGGACCAGCAGGGTTGGGCGAATTCTTCGAAATCATAATGAAATCATTCTGTTTGAAATGGTTGGTCATATTGTTTGGGTTGATTCTGTTGAAGCGAAAATGGCTGTGTTTTTAGTCGCACGAAAGATTTGGTGTGATTCTCAGTGCCTGCCATTGATAGTAGAGAGAGAATCAAATCATATTATTAAGTGGATTTCGAAGGCTAAAGAGCCTGCTAGGAGATTTGCTAATCAGGTGGAGATCATCAGAAAATGGACCAGTAATAAGAACATTGCATTCAAACATACATCCAGAGCTGCTAACAAAGACGCAGATCAATTAGCAAGGGTCAGCCAATATGGAACACAGGACAACACACTATCTGGTTCTGTGAATTCATTGGGGAAGGTTAGTTGCTGCACTAGGTGTCTCGGTTTAAAATAAAAACATCAACTACCAAATCTGTATTCAATTAAAAAAGCCCTATGATCAGACAACTACATCATCCCAATAGCGCGTTTTTTTTTTTTTTTTTTTTTCAAAATACAAGAGTCATGCATGCAATAACTTGACCTTTCATCACATCAAAGCGTCTTCGTTATTTGAAAATTAGGTAAAGATTAGTAAGCATAGATATGGTTTAGGCACCACCAAAGATTAAAATTACTTGAGGAAGAGTTGGTGAACCACTCTAAAGAGGGTGTTTTTGCAGGTAAAACTTAGCTGTAGGTGAATGTGAGAGGTGAAGTTGTATCACTGACTTTGATGCCGATGCGAATGAGATAGGTTTGAAGGGAAGAATGTGAGATGGATGTATAGAGTTTGGTATAATGTAATACTTGAGGGTCTGTTTCATGAAGAAAGGTAGGGGAAGGATGGTGAGAAGTGGTGCGAGACGTAAGGTTTGGTTTTTGGTTTGGTCGGTTGGAAAGTTATAGGAGGAAACGTCAAGTCTATAGCTTGCTATTTGCCTCCGTTGTTAACTTTATGGATGCAACTTGCCCTTGTATTACGTGAGATGGTTTTTTCTCTCGATCATTTAGTACCTGGCTGTACACACACGTACAGGTTCCATAGACATAATATATACCAATGTAATTAATACCCGGGGATGATAATATAGGTTCCATAGACATAATATTTACACCGACCTCCTTTCACTATCGCATCATCCTCAGTTGGAGTTTTGTGAGGTAAAAGTAGATCTGGGGCCCACATTTTTTTTTTTTCATTGTTCGCCTTAACCATCTTGCCGTAGATGTGTATTTTTCTAAATAACAAGTAGTTTGGATGACTTTTCATTTATTTTTTTATTAGCTTTGAGTACAATACCAATTATTTCGATACTAAAAATAGCTGATCATCCAATGTATCCATGATGATCTATGTGTGAGAGGAAACTACAATGACATCACCCTTTTTCTATGTATTAATGTAGACATATATATTTTAAAGTAAATAGTAGAAATGCCCTCTCAACTGTCACGTGAAATTACTTTGCTTCCTCATGTTTTTGGTCATCAACAACTCTACCATAACTGCCACTTTATCAGTAGATAGACCCTTTCCATCCAATTTTTTGTCTAAAAGACTAGGAATTGCCGGATGGAGCCTAGATGCATTACAAACTCACACGAGCAGAGTTCGTCATCTGCAGATGAACTCTTCTTCAATGGCAAAATCATTTTTCTTTCCATCCAAATTCAATCCAAAACACCCAATGTTTCAGATGGAGTTGCAAGTGGAAATAGCAATTGTCCTATGGCGAGAAAGGAGGAGAAAATGAAAAAAATAAAACATGGGTTTTGAAGAAGACAAAGCCAAAACAGAAAGCCCATGCTTTAGATTGAAGCTTTCAGATTACAGGTAAAAGAGAAAAGGTAGAAGGTCATGAATAAATTCCTCGTAAAAATTATTTCAAGGTAAGATTTTGAAAATCTGAAGTTACGTGAGAATATTTTGTCATTTGGAATCTCTTTTTGAAAACTTTACTTTTTAAAAAAATAATAATTCCCAGAGCCCTTAAGAAACTATAAACTAAGCATCTGTGTCCAATTGGCGATTCTGTTAGCCTTCTAGATAAGAAATTTTACAATAGGGGTCCATGTGATGAGAAAGTGATAGTTATGTTAGCATTGTTGATGACCAAAAACATGGAGGGGTCAAATTAATTTGACGTGGTAGTAGAGGCAGTGTTTATACTATTTACTCTATATGTATACAAGAGGAAAGAAACAGAAGAGAGAGTGACCCTTACCAGCTTCTTAATGAAAATAATTTAGTATATGTTAAAAAGTGTATATACTTTTCTTACCATGTAGGTAAGCTAGAAAGTCTTCGATAAAATAAGGTTATGGTAGATCAACCCGATCCGGCCCCGCCTCCTTTCTTTTCTCCATGTGGTGAAGAACACTACATTTCTGAAAATGCTGAAGAGGCTCCCTCCCTTGCGTGGAAAAATATAGAACCTCTCTCTCTCTCTCTCTCTCTCTCTCTCTCTCTCTCTCTCTCTCTCTCTCTCTCTCTCTCTCTCTCTCTCTCTCTCTCTCTCTCTCTCTCTCTCTCTCTCTCTCTCAGTGGGGATATGAGTTGTAACATTAAGTGCAATCATAATTTTTCACCTTTCTGATGGATGATCTCATTGTAACCGAGCCAGATGACTTCTTCTTTAGAATTTTTATCAAACATTGACGTCGCTATACCTTGGAGGAATATCGTAATATGACTCTTATTCTTCTTTTGAACAGGTCCCTAAGCATGGCCAAAGATACTTATCAACGTGATTAGTTCTAAGTAGGCTCACTCAGAATTTGTTTAACTCATCCTTACCTCATGCTATATAAAGCAAGTCGCGAAAGCACGCCGAAACATTTATTTAAGCTAATCTTGTGGTAAACACTATTCCTTAGTTATATTTTGCTTGTGATTATGATTACATCATCATATCATCTTAAACACTTTTGCATGTGATTATGATTACAACATCGTATCATCTTAAACCAAACAGGTTCTTAATATATTAAGATGAGTCTTCATCAAGGATATCTTTGCCGACCCCATCAAGCGTTTCTACTAACCCTTGTTTTATTCCATGGTGACCCTTTCTTGATTAATGGTTGCATGATAACATCAAAGGTTAGAGGTAGTTTAAACAAATACTATCACAAAAGCATAGATCTAGTAGGATAGCTTGACCCTTTTCGGTCATGAATTATGATCTATCCCCAAGGCGGAGAGCCACTAAGTTACAGTTAATGTTGTTTTTATCATGCCGGTTGGATTCTTCATGCCGTTCATAACGTGTCGTGGGGTGCTACGTGGGTCATGCATCGTACATGTGGTCCTCCACATGCATTTAAAATAGGCAAAGAATTACTATATATATATGCCTACTTGAACAGCCAAAATCAAAGTGGCCATGTCTCATTTTTCTTAAGTTAGTTCGTTTTAGTTATTTTAAGTTATCATGTTCAGCTTTTGTTTCCATTTTCTAATATTCTCTTGACACGTGCCTTGTGGTGGCTGCGAACTCTTGAGAATTAAGATGACAATGGCTTTCATCACACATTTCTACTTCCACAGCCAAAAGGTTGTGGTTCGAAATCACTCACCATCCAAGAAAAAAAGTCAGGGGGTTTATTTAACAACATATTTTGGACATTTCTGTTGGTATATCTTATGTGATATCTCATGTGATATTTGAGATATATGTCATACGTTTTGTGATATCTTCCATGATATCTGGGATATGTGAGATATGCTCTATAATATCTTTTGTAATATTTTTGATGATATCTGAGATATGTTATGAGAGATATTTTGATATTTTTTAATAAAAAACAATGCATCAACCAATCAGAATGTAATAATCCTCAAAGTGTAGGGTCCACATTACTTTCGTACACTTTATTATTTGTATCCAAATATATTTTACATATGGCTTTGTAAAAGACATAATATTATATATTTGATTTTAGTTGTGTCATATTATTAGTCCTAGATCTATCCATCCCACTAATGAGATGGATTTAATTTTTAAAATAAGCTTTTGAATATATTAGATATTGATTTAGGTAAAAAATTCACGAATTATCTGTCCCAAAGACTAAAATGCCTTTGCATTGTTATTTATATTTTGTTATAGACAGGAGCTAAATAGTCTTTTCGACATTATCCATGGTTGTTCATTATAAGACACCTATTTGCTATTGTTTTGTTGATTAATATATTTTTTCTTTTCTGATCTTCTGTTTGATGTTGAGAATCAAGGGTCCAATGTTGATTCATGGTTCATCCAGAGTCTGACCTAGTAATGGTTTAGATCATTGGAATATAGTGGGTCCTCCTTGTACTTTAACCCACTAAGAACTTTGGGTGATAAATAGTGGACCCTCGTTGGAAATAGTCTAGTTGGCTTATTTTGTAGCATATCCAGCATATAATAGATCATTACATAATAGTGGTAGTTCATCTTTTGAGTGACATCTTAGGTAGGCAATGCCAACAAATCTTGTCCCTTGGATGATCTTCCTCCTTGATGCAAACTTCCCATTTTTTTGTGGTTTAAATCTTACTAGATGCAAACTTCAGAAGTTCTAAACATTTTTTCGTTTTCCCAAGGATAATATTGCCACCCTGCATTATTAGGTGAGCATCGATGCTACAACTTCATTACAAAAAATTCCAAATGAATGGTTTATGTAATGAAAGGATGGCGCATAACAATCATTGTCAGTTGGACTTTATTAATTTTGAATGAGTTTGAAGAACTTGAGTATTTAATGAAGGACAGCTTGGTGCATGAAGTTCCTATATTTGTGGGGTTCAGGGAAAGGGCAGACCACAAAGGGTCTATGGTATGTAGTCTTATGGTGCATTTTTGCCAAAGGCTATTTCCATGCCTCAAACCTAAGACCTCAAGGTCACATGACAATAGCTCAACTGTTGCATCAAGGCTCCTCTTCTAACTTGAGTATCTAATACCAATTAATAAAATACATCAATCTCAATAACAAGAGTAAGGGGGTAAGGATGCATGGTCATTTCACATGTTATGAATGCTTTTGGATTAGTTTGTCCTCCCATCAAGCACAGATTACCTAATAGTAAAATAGTAGAAAAAGGAAGCAAGAAGTCAACCTCTAGTATTTTAACATAACTCCATTTGAATGATAAAAAAGAAGTAACCATTGAGAATGATAGAAGGATACAATATTCCTTCACTAAGGTTCAAGCCCACCAGGAGGAGAAATAGTGTTGCTTGCTATTTCATCAATTTGACTATTCATATAGAGAAATGTGTTCGGATGCCAATGGATTTTGGAAGGCTTCAGTCACCCACACTCGATTGCTTCGAGAGTGAAGGAGACTGGAGATATATAAAAGAAGAATAAAGAACAATAAAACTGTAACAAAAAGACCAGCCATCTTTTCTCCAAGTGAAAAGGTGAAACCCTTCACGTACAGCAAGCTAGGTTCTAAACCTTGTTACCCTACAATCATTGTTGTCAAAAACCAAAATATATTACATAAATATGAGCATCACACAGACAAAAATGTAAGAAATATAAGCATAATGTAGACATGAATACAACATGCTATATGCAATCAAATATCAGTTCACCGCCCTTCTCTTTTCTTTTTATTGTGAAAAGAAGCATTGCATGCATATAAATATGGAAATAGTCATATAAGTTGACACTAGCTTGCCTTCCCAGCTGAGTTAGTTCAGTTCTGATAAGATCAAGTCTTGAAGTGGTTTTTTAACACAAGTAAGGAGAAATGGGTTTATATTAAGATCAACTCAATATCATGTACATGTTTCCTTATTTCTTTAATTGGAAGTGAACTATGCATTAAATCAAGGTTTGATCATAAGTTGGAGTTTAATCTTTGGAAAAAGAAAACACATCCATGTCGTTTAGTTGGAATAACAGAATATATAGAAAATAGTCAAAGTTCTTTGGAGCAACTTTCCTTTGTCATCTAGATTATATTCCTACATTGTTTGTCCAGAATAGTAAGCATATCAATCACTACAATGAAGCTTTTTTGGCAAAGTATGGCTCAATTTCATCAACAAGGGGAGTTTATGAATGTGGCTGTTGAACATTATACTTGAAACAATTAGCAATTAATTGTGAATCATCATAGTTCTGTACTATATAAATGAGACGACGTAGAAAGTACGGGAGTAAGTCACATCCATCATAGGTTGTCAAAAGAGGAGCTTCTACATTGTCTTTTGACTTCTCAATAGGTGCTAAATTATCGGCACAGAATGAATTTCTATAGTAGCTTTCTAACCAAAGAATCACCCAATAAGTTGGGCAAAGCTCTATAGTACATTTCCAAGCAAAGAATTTGTGCAATAGCTCTGCAAAGTTGACCTCATACCCTTGTATAGCTGATTGCACACCCAACTATAATAGACTTCTATAATCAGAAACTAAGGGTCCATTGGGATCTAGTAACCTCCCATGTATCTATTGATAATGAAAAAAAGAAATGATCCTAGTTTTCAATAAAAATTTAGGATTTCTAAGTTAAAACTAGTTAATAGCCCAAGCACCACTCATCTTACTCATCATCATCATCATCATGACCTTATCCTAATTGGGGGTCGGCCACATGAATCTTATTCCTCCATTCCACTCTATTAAATACCATGGTTTCATTTAGTCCCAAAGTTTTTAAATCTTTCCTCACCACTTCTATCCATGTTCTTTTGGGCCTTCCCCTTGCCCTTTTAGAACCTTCTACTTGTATTGCCTCACTCCTTCTGACTTGTGCCGTTGTTGGTCTCCTTTGGACATGTCCAAACCATCTAAGTCTAATCTCCCTCATCTTATTACCTATTGGTGCTACCCCTAAATTTTCTTTAATATTTTCATTTCTAATTCTGTCCTTTCTTGTCTTACCACTCATCCATCTCAACATCCTCATTTCTGCAATGCTCATCCTCTGAGTATCATGTTCCTTAATTGGCCAACACTCTGATCCATAGAGCATGGCTGGCCTTATAGCTATCCTATAGAATTTTTCTTTTACTTTGAGTGGTACCCACCAATCACATAAAACTCCAAATGCACATATCCATTTGTTCTAACCTGTTTGGATTCTTTGGGTAACCTCCCTCTCAATCTCTCCACTCTCATGGATCAATGATCCTAAGTACCGAAAGAGGTCTTTCATAGGGACTTCTTGGTTATCAATCTTGATTGGTGTTCCACTCCCACTCTCCTTGCTAAAATTACATTCCACATATTCTGTCTTAGTTTGGCTAATTTTAAATCCTTCAGATTCTAATGCTTCCCTCCATAACTCTAGCTTTATGTTTACACTCTCCCCTATCTTATCAAGTAAGACTATATCATCTGCAAATAGCATGCACCAGGGAATCTCGTCGTGCAAATGTTTTGTTAACTTATCCATGACTAATGTGAAGAGATATGGACTCAAAGCCAATCCTGGGTGCAATCCCACAATGATAGGAAAATCACTAGTCACGCCACTAGTAGTCTTAACATTTGTTACCGCTCCCTCATACATATCTTTAATTATGTCTATATAACCCTGAGAAACCCCCTTACCACCCAACACCCTCCATATTAACTCTCTAAGTACTCTATCATAAGCTTTCTCTAAGTCGATAAAGACCATGTGCAGGTCTTTTCTCCTCTCCCTATATTTTTCTACTAATTGTCTTAGTAAGAAAATAGCTTCCATGGTAGACCTCCCAAGCATGAAACTAAACTGATTCTCCAATACACTTGTTTCATGTCGCAGGTTCTTCTCAATCACTCTTTCAAAAAGTTTCATGGTGTGGCTCATAAGTTTGATCTCTCGATAATTAGTGCAACTCTAAATGTCTCCTTTATTCTTATAGATTGGTACAATAGAGCTTTTCCTCTACTCATCAGGCATTTTCTTTGATTTTATAATCTTGTTAAACAACTTGGTGAACCAAACTACCCCAATATCTCCCATATGCTTCCAAACCTCTATTAGTACACCATCAGGTTCCATGGCCTTTCCTGATTTCATCTTTTCCAAGGCCTCTTTTACGTCAAATATTCTAATCCTACATTTATATCTATAATATCCAATGTTATTTAGATTTATAGTATTTTCAATTCCTATATTCTCAGAGCCATTGTCATTTAATAATTTTTGAAAGTATGTTTCCCACCTTTGTTTGATCTCATCTTCTTTAACTAATACCCTTTGATCATCGCTTCTAATACACCTAACAGGATCTAAGTCCTTACCCTTTTATTCTCTTACTTTTGCAAGTTTAAACACATCTTTCTTACCTTATCTTGTTCCTAATTTATTATAGAGCTCATCATATGCTTTAAGTTTAGCCTCACTTACTATTCTCTTAGCAGAGTTTTTAGCATTCTTATATTGTTCATATTTTTCATTATTTCTAATCTTTTGCCAAGCTTTAAAACGTATCCGTTTTTCTTTAATAACTTTTTACACTATTTTAGTCCACCACCATGTTTCCTTTCATAATAGACTTTACCCTTTAAATACTCCTAAGACATCTTTTGCCACTTTCTTAATGGACTCAACCATATTAGTCCACACGGTATTTACTTCTGTTTCATGGTTCCAATTTCCTTCTACCATCAACTTATTTTTTAATGAGGTTATTTTCTCTCCTTTTAAGTTCCACCACTTAGTTTTTGGATGTGTATTAAGTTCAGTTCTTTTACTCCATCTTTTAATATCGATATCCATAACCATTAACCTATGTTGTGAGGTTAAACTCTCACAAGGTATCACCTTACAATCCTTACATATAGATCGTTCATTATCCCTAAGTGAAAAAAAGTCTATTTAGCTTTTATGAAGTCTACTTTTAAAGGTTCTTAAGTATTCATCCCTCTTCTTAAAGAGTGTATTTGCAATGGACAAGTTATATGACAAAGAAAAATCGAGGATATTCTCCCCCATCTCATTTCGTTCACCTATACCATACCCTCTGTGTATTCTATCATATCCTTCCTTATCTTTTCCTACATGGTCATTTAAGTCTGCTCCTATAAATATCCCCTCAGTGTTGGGAATTTCTTGTATGACTCCCTCCATATCTTCCCAAAACTGTCTCTTGATTATATCTTATAACCCTACTTGTGGTGCGTATGCACTTATAACATTTATAATCTACTCTCCTAGAACAATTTTAATTATTATAATTCTATCACTAATTATTTTAACGTCTACAACTTTATCCTTTAATTCCTTATACACTATTATTCCTATGCGATTCCTATTATTTTCCTTTCCTACGTACCATAATTTATAACCATCTATTTCTCTAGCTTTAGCCCCTTTCCACTTGGTTTTTTGGATACAAGCAATATTGACTCTCCTACATTTCATCGCATCTACTAACTCCAAACTCTTACCTGTCAATGTCCCTATATTCCATGTAGCGTTTTGAATCTTATGTTCTGGAGATACCCTATTTACTATTGCCTTTCTCAACGTCCATGGTATGAACCCATGTCCACTTTTCACTGCACCTGAGTTCTGATGTAGTGCGTCGCTTCCGAGGGGATGCTCTAGCAGCCCTTGCCCACTTTTCACTACACCCGAGATCTGATGTAGCGCATTGCTTCTGGGAGAACGCCTTAGCAACCCTTGCCTATTTTTCATATCACCTGGGATCTGATGCAGCACGTCGCTTATGGGGAATGCCTTAGCTTGAGGGAATGCTAGTTTTTGATTCATGTCATGTTGGGGTTTCTATAGTTTTAAAAAGCTGAAGATGATTTCATTTCTTCCTTACATATTAATACAAATGCATATTCATTTGCAAGTAGAAAAGAAATAACAAAATCATCTTCAGCTTAACTCTTGCCAGTTGGCTACCTGACACAGGGGTGGCCATATTTTAAGAAGTTGGAGATTATTTTCATTTCTTCCTCATAAAATAATATACAAATGCATATTCATTTGTAAGAAAGAAATAACAGAATCATTTTCAACTTCCCCCTTGCCGGCTGACACCTGATGTAAGACCCTCCTCCTTTTTCATCCGGGCTTGGGACCGGCATTGACGCAAGACCACTCATCTTACTACGAGTCAAAAATTATTCCATCCTATTATTAGCGCACTATAAAATAGCTAAACAGAAGCCATTAAATCTTTAAAGTAGAAGCTCACAATTGTCTAGAAGAAGACAAAAGGTGACAAACCTACTTTAGATTTAGCTTTAGTTCTATTGGCTAAATGGTAGTAGCTTCCCATTACATGAGTTGTTGGTGGCCAATCAAGAAACTTGTAGCCTTACAAAGAGGGTGGTAGGTACTGCTGCAATGAAGAAGAAGTCAGGTGATCTGGAGGATAAGTGTAGCCCTTCCCATACCCAATGTCCTTCATCACTTTTGTTTGTGCATTTCTCAAATGCAGAGGAACTGGCTCATTCTATCTAACCAATTCCCTTACCACTTTTTGTGCCATCTCTAGTGCTTAATACCCAACGATTGACTTGGGCACTAATGCTAAGTATGCCATGCATTGTGCAAGGTTCACATTGCACTCTGGCATACCCAAGAAATGGCAAGCATGGTAGCAAGCTATTTCATGACTATGGGCCATTAGATTAGCTAATCCAACATCTTCATTAGCAAACTTGACCAATCTCCTAACAATATAGCAGCTTTTCTCCTCCTTTCAACATCCTCACTAGCCAGTAGATTGCGGCATCTACATCACTCCCCCTCATCGACTATATGGAGTGCATTGATTAGATTGTAATGCTCCTCACCTGCCCTATCATATGCAAGGTGATTGCACTGAAAATCTTCCTTGGCATCATCATGTTCTACTGGGATCTGGCGCTTACTTGAAATTAGAAACAAAGAGAGGGGTTGGAAGAACACGGTCCAGTGGAGACAATCGACATTTGCGACAAACCAGATTTGGTGGAGATGTTGATAGGGATCTGACATTGGTGATGATAGGTGGCCAATGAGAAAAACCTGACACTAGGGGTGGGATGAACATGATTAGGGACTTTTTAGGGTTGATTTAGTGGAGACATCGACTAAGATTTGGGGTTGGTGACGATTGATGTCGGGCTTTTTTCGGGTTGTTCCATGAGCTTCTTCTGTCTCTAAAAAACTATATTTTGAAGATGATCTCTCTCTCTCTCTCTCTCTCTCTCTCTCTCTCTCTCTCTCTCTCTCTCTCTCTCTCTCTCTCTCGACAAATGAGTAGATTTTACACTACAAAGAGGGGTTGGTATATCTTTGATAACACCAAACATATGAACCATGATAATGTTAAAATAAACCTGATATCTCATATCTGCTCGAGATATCGTCATTAAATAAGAATGATATCTCGCATATGCCTAAGATATCATAGTTAAATAAACCCAATATCTCACATGTGCCCAAGATATCACTTTTAAATAAGCTGCATATTTGAGATGTAACATGATATCTGAAAAATGCCCAAGAAATGCAGTTAAATAAAACCCCCTTAGTAAATAATTTACTAAGTAGGGTTAAAAGTCTTTCTTCAAAGGCAAAGACATAGGTTTATAATGCGAACCCCTGAAAATTTGAAAAATTAGAATTTTTGTGACGACGAACCCTTAGAACTTGTATTCTCAATCTAAGTTTTGAATATGATTTGGACAGTAGTGATAATTGATTAGTGAGTTGTACTTAGAACTCAGGTAAGAATCCTAAACCCTTCTTTATCGTTGAATTCTTGTTGACCTATTTACTTTGTAATTAACACTATGGATGCATAGAATATATAGATTATCATATTGATTGAATGGATAATATGAATTTTAATTACCTTTTGAATTTGTCATGTGATATTCTGATTAATCAAGCTTAAATGTGATGATGATGTTAATTGTGGTAAAGTTTGTCAATCCCAAGATAGTAAGCCTTGAGGGAAACCTGGTAGACTATGATGATGCCTTCCAAATGGTAAACCCTGAGGGAAAGGGCTACTTGGTTGATTGCAACTAAGGTGAAGCAGCCCAAGATGGTAAACCCTAAGGAAAGAGTTGTAGGTTATTGAGCCTCCCAAGATGGTAAACCCTAAGGGAAAGGTCTGCTTGGTTCTTTAGAATCACAGTAGAGTCATTCAAGATAGTAAACCCTAAGGAATGAGCTATCAGGTATTGAGCCTTCCAAGATGATATACCCTGAAGGAGAGGGTTGCCTAGTCTTTTGGGATCATGGTGGAGCCACCCAAGATGATAAATTCTAAGGGATAAGTTGTCAGACTTTGATTCCCCCAAGATGGTAAACACTGAGGGAAAGGGCTTCCTAGTTCTTTGGAATCATGGTGGAGCCACGTAAGATGGTAAATCTCGAGGATCCGATTGCTTTCTATGTGATACTCATAGTAGGCTGCCCAAGATGGTAAACCTTAAGGGAGATGACTACTTGATCAATGTGATGATGTCATACTTGTTTATTATTGCGGAGGAAATAATCAAATGAAATACATTCTTATATGGTTTTATCTTAATGCTATGCTTATGGTCCTACAATTTGAATTTGGAATAAACTATAATTTTTTTTAGATGATAATATGTTTTATATAATATTACATGTTCATGACTTATTTGTTGAAATGGAAATGAATGTCTTGTGGTTGGACATGAATGCGGAGTTGATATTGCATGGGTTTATTTACATGCTGTGATTATTGCTTTACATTTTGAATTTGGAATAAATTGTATTTCTATTCTGATACTAATATATTATATCTAATAATACATGCTAATTACTTTACTGATTATCGGTTAAAAATGGAAATGAATGTTCCATGGTGGATATGAATGTAGAGGTGAGCTAAGCTCAACAAGAATGGTAGGACATGCATGGGTTTAGTTCTTTTTTCTTACTAGGCTTCACAACTCGTATTATTATTTTTTAGGTACCAATTAAGCTGACAAAGGGAAGACTCTTGATGGAAATGAATGAAGCTTGACTAGCTGATGATGTTATATGTTGTATTGTATGTGCATATTGGTGATGAACATGAGTCATGTTATATTACTTGAGTAACCTTGTGCGTCTGTTTCTAGCATTCTATATATTTTTAGTTGGATGGTGTGTATAAGCTCGAGCTAGAGCTTAAAGTTAGAAAATAGGAATTGTGGTAAATTTAATGTGTTGAATTATGTTGAGATTGAGTCTCATAGATACAATTTTAAAATTATTATACTATTTATTAGGTGAATCGCATCGCATGTGTAAGTCTAAAAAACAAAGAAGACTCTACCAAAATTTTGGTAGAATAATGTATTTAAAATTGTACTATCCAAACCATGACTTGCATAGGACTAGAGCGTCTAGTTGTATCATTACTTTAGTTGCGATATATATATATAAGCCACATAGGCTTTACAAGAGCCAATCATTATGTTTGATTACACTAAATCATGGCCTCGGGGATTTGGGTAGCAACAAAATCTAGGAAAGAAAGCATTAAAACTCATGGCTTTGGATTGATTTTGACATATCAAGTAAAACAAGTATTTTATGTGCAAGACAGATGTGATAAAAGATGGTCAACAATTTTATCATCCAATGTGAGGAATTTTTATGATGATGATGACCTAGACAATACTACAATAGATTACCCTTATATTACTAAAATAATCCCATCAATCAATGTAGTTCGTGAGAATGAGAATTACCTGCATGATAATGGTGAAGAAGGTGCTTGGGTTGTCAACAATATATAACATGTTTTACATATTAGCTCTTTTTTAAGTGCTAGCTTGTATTTGTGAGATGGAATATTATGCGACATTTGATATATATATATTATTGTAATAAAACAATGATACATGAGGAGTTTTCAGAAAAATACTTAATTTGCATGCTCTTGTGTGTTAGTTATGTACAGAACGCATGATTCAACATTGAAGTGGATGTTCACTTTAATTAGTGTTTTTAAAGTTGGTTTTTGAAAACCAACTTTAAAAGTATCTTTTGAAGTAGTTTTTTTTTTTTTTTTTTTAAATCTCTTTAAAAGTCATTTTTACTTTATAAAAAGGCTAAAGTTGTTTCATTTTTCCTATACTTGATGTTCTTCATCTTGCGGCGAGTGTAACACCCTCCTCCTATGGTTCTTCTATATCTCTTTGTTCCATTCCCCTCTTGTTGTCCAATTTAGAGTTTTTGAATGTTTAACTCATGACAAATATGATAAAAATACTAAATCCTCTTATTATCATTGATTACTTTTCTTATTACTAACTATCTATTTGCATTTTGTGGATGAAGAGGGTTTTATCACCACAGATGATGGGGTGAAGATCGTGGTTAGATTGTCATAATTTTGGCAAAAATGGTACAATTTTGCCACAACCAACCAATTGCTTTTGGATCTAATCCTCAATATTGGAGAAAGGGAGAACCTCATGGTATGTGGTTCTAATATGAAACTAGGTTTGATGATTAGAAATATATTTTCATCATGTTAGCTGAGGATGTTGAACTTTAAAGCTTTATCATCTCTCCCCTTCAAAGAGTGGTCTGAGTTAAATACTAAGAGGCCAGATCTTGATGAAATAGTTTCATATTAGCTCTTTGATCATGTGTTCATGTATTAATGGATATAATTATATGTAACATTTAATATTTGTAATAAAAGGATGAAAAATGAGGAGCTATTCACAAAATACATGATTTCCTTGTTCATGTGTTTTTTTTACATACACGTGTCTATGTACGTGTGCACAGAATGCATGAATTAGTGTTGAATTATATGAAAAATTCATATTTAAGTAAGTAAGAGAGTTTAAAGTCATGTTTTTCAACATTAAAAATAATTTTAAAGTCATTTGTTTACTTTAAAAACAATTTTTTAAAAACTTTAAAATCAATTTTAAGTCATTTTCTAACTTTTAAAGTAAAAAAATGACTTTAAAAAAGTTTTTAAAGTTGATTTTTCTTGATTTTAAAAATAACACTATGTAACATCGAATTCTACATTCATCCTGCCTTTTCCCCTTCCATCTCTATCATCTATGATTGCTTGCATAGTCGTTCTGTGAACTGATGTCATGCCTAGTCAAAATGTTTGTGCGTCTTTGTCAGCATAAGTTAATTCCCTGCGCTGCGCTCGCCGCCCCCGCCCTTCTCTTATTTCTTTGTGCCAATTGCAATCACCAAATAGCCCGACATGTGCCCCCAACCCCTCTCTTTCTATCTTGCAAGGTTTTGACCGCCTGTGCACATCCCCACTAGACCTTGTATACATCCCTGACCCTCTCTCTCTCTCTCTCTCTATATCTTCCTCCTTCGTGGTCCCCAACTGGGCCTTGCATGCATCCCCAACCCTCTCTCTCTCTCTCTCTCTCTCTCTCTCTCTCTCTCTCTCTCTCTCTCTCTCTCTCTCTCTCTCTCTCTCTCTCTCTCTCTCTCTCTCTCTCTCCAGCTAGTTGGGTGCATGAACCTCTCCCCCTCTCTTTGTCCCAATCAGTCGCTGGCATTCATTCACGACCTTCCCTCCTCGATCTATCTCACTTGGTCATTGTTTGTTATATGTTGTTTTGGCTTTGATCAATCTCACAAAGAATGTTTGAAATTATTCTTGTCATTTATCATGCTGTTTTAGCTCTAACATTTATTTATGTGATTCTTATAATGGTAGGTGTAGGGGCTTTTGGATGAAGATATGTTAATATCTTAATTTTATCTCAAAGAGAATGTTTGAAATGATTCTTATTATTTGTTTTATTGTTTTAGTTTTGTTATTTGTTTCTATGATTCTTTTAATGGTAGGTGTAGGAATGAATGCAAAGAAAGAAAGTCTAATTAAGTTAAACATGAGATTAAAAATAGAAAGTACCATAATCTAATGTAGGAAAATTCTAAATCTAAGAATTGATCATGCATTTAGTTCCTAAAGTGGTCCAAAGATGTGTGTAAAGAAAGATGAAAAGTTAACAAAATCTTAAGAAAAGAAAGAACTTAAGATCTATTTGTGAGATTCTAAAATTAGAAAGTAGCATACTTATAAATTAAGAAAATTCTAAAAAACAAGCGAAAGTAAAATGATGAAGATTTTGTAGACTAGGACAATGATCTATGGTGCCTACTATGCTAGAACCAAAGTGTACAATGCATGCAAACCTAGTGCTATGCATCATCATCAAGACATTATCCCAATTAGGGGTAAATCACATGAATCTTGTTCCTTCATTCCCTTGTATTAAGAGTCATAGCTTCATATAGTCCTAAAGTGTCTAAATCTGTTCTCACCACTTCTATCCACATTCTTTTGGGCCTTATCCTTGCCCTTTTAAAACCTTTGAGGAGATAGGTGAAGAAGAGAGGAGCAGAGGTGGGAGACTTTTGACTGAAAAGAAAACAGAATGATGGGAGAGGTTGGAGAGAAGAGAATGGAGAGGAAAGGAGAACAAGAAAGAGAAGGAGAGAGCCAGCCCAGCCTCCCTAGAGGAGAAAAAAAAACGTCCTTTTTGGAGAAGAAAGAAGGGTCTTTTAAAAGAGAGATAGGGAGAGACGTATAGGAGAGAGGGATAAGAGAGAGAAAAAGAGAAAAGAGAGGAGAAAGATAAGGAAGATAAGAGAGAGAGAGAGAGAGAGAGAGAGAGAGAGAAGAGAGATAAGAAAGAGAGTGGGTCCACTGGAATTCTAGTCTTACTAGAACTCTGCAAGTCTTCAATCTTGTTTTGTACTATGACTCTTCAAATTCCATCTGATGTCCATGATTCAATTTGGAGCGTCCACGCCTGAGTTGACCGATCTGCAATGCACAGGACTCAATTAGCGAAATCTAAAATGCAAACCCTATGATGCAACAATTATAACATATGCTTTCTATATGCAATTAACTACCAAACAATGCAAATTATTCTAAATGCAAACCCTAATCTAGAAAATAAATGAGTGAGAAGACTTACAGTGAGGTTTCTAATAAAGATCAAGTGTGGGCCACCTTGTCCCACACTTGCCCTGTATTATTACAACCCTTTAAAATTGAAATTGAAAATGCAAATTACAAGGGGCCTCACTACAAGATTCACTCAAAAATAAAATTTCTAATCTAGGAAAGCAAGAAAAATCTATCTAATTGATGAAGCTCCACTCCAATTTCCTGAAAAAGAAAAATAACAATTAGTACCAAATTCAGGAAATAAAGTGATTATGCACTAAAAATGCCTAAAGATGCACCTAAGAATGCCTAAAATGCAATTCCTAATTTTTTTGTATTTTTCTAGATTTTTTCTGATTTTTTGATTTTTTTTTTGGATTTTTAATTAAATTTTATAAAAACTCCATTGCAAGTCCCCAGCAACGGCGCCAAAAACTTGTTGATTATTTAACCGCAAGTACACGGGCTATTGTAGTGTAGCTTATGCAAGTACGGGTTAATCCCACGAGGACTTGATTTAAAATTATGGAGTTTTCAATAAAATTCAATTAATAAAAGAATATAAACTAACAAAAAAAAAATTCCAGATTTATTCAATTGTTGCAATGTTCACAATTATTTATTCTAAAGAAGACAGAAAATAAAACTAAAATACGTCCTGGATAAGCTTGTCCTTAGATTGCACTGTCTTTGGATTAATCTGTCCTTGAATAGTCTGTCCTAGATTGCATTGTCTCTGAATAGTCAGAATGAAGATAAGTTAAAACCAAAATAGCACAGGGACACAGTTGTAATTAAACAGGGGACCCAATTGGTATTTCTGAAATCTGCCAAGGGACACAGATGTAATTCTTTTGAGGACACAGATGGAATTTCTGAAATAAGACAGAATTGTAATTTCTGAGATCTGCAGGTGCAGATTTGTAATTTCTTCAGGGTTCTGGTTTTCACCAAAAAACAAGAAAAACACGTTTTGGGAGAAATCTGGAAGAGGGAGAAGAATAGAGGAAGGAGGGGAAGAGGAAAGGGAGAGAAGAAAGATGGGAGAAAACAGAATGATGAGAGAGGTTGGAGAGAAGAGAATGGAGAGGAAAGGAGAACAAGAAAGAGAAGGAGAGAGCTAGCCCAGCCTCCCTAGAGGAGAAAAAAAACGTCCTTTTTGGAGAAGAAAGAAGGGTCTTTTAAAAGAGAGATAGGGAGAGACGTATAGGAGAGAAGGATAAGAGAGAGAAAAAGAGAAAAGAGAGGAGAAAGATAAGAGGAAAAGAAAGGAGAAAGATAAGGAAGATAAGAGAGAGAGAGAGAGAGAGAGAGAGAGAGAGATAAGAAAGAGAGTGGGTCCACTGGAATTCTAGTCTTACTAGAACTCTGCAAGTCTTCAATCTTGTTTTGTACTATGACTCTTCAAATTCCATCTGATTTCCATGATTCAATCTGGAGCGTCCACGCCTGAGTTGATTGATCTGCAATGCACAGGACTCAATTAGCGAAATCTAAACCGTCCATTAGCTTTAATAGTCATCTAACCACTAAATTTTACAATTCAACGGTTGGATGGCCAATTAAAGCTAAAATGAAATATTTGATGTAAAATCTTAAAATTAATGGTCTAGATGGTCTAATCAAATACTAAATTAGGGGTATTTTGACCTAAATTGAACACTTAAGACACCCCCCAACCAGCATTTGCTAGTCCCTAGCAAAAGATGCGAAGAAATCAACTCAAATTTTATTTTTTATTTTTCAGGTCATCTCCATTTTTTTCTCAGATAATTATCTTCAATAAATCTATCAACTTTAGCAAACTAATAAAGATGACTGAATGATTCAAAAAACCCTTCCCATATGCTAAAAATATTCCACTTAAGCTCATATCTCAGATTGAGTATGTGCATATGCAGTCTACGCATAGAATAATCTTTATCTCTAAGTAGACTTCTAACTTTTGAACTCCATCTGAAATATGTTTTGACCTCAATCCTTACTAATGGCATACGCTCAGAAATAAAGTCTCTCAAATAGAGGGTTTAAATCATATCTCTCTTTTAATTATGTGAGAAGTGTCAATGACAACAAATATATCTCACATATACTCATGAAAAACGGGAGTTACTAAGGAATTTCTTTTGATCCCTTTGGAATAGATGCCATTACCTTTGGAATATTTAGAAATACTATTCTTTTAAATCCTATCCATTCATCTCCTCATCAAGATTATATTCATCCTAGAATCAATAGGTCTTTAATTGGGACGAAACATAGGCTTAGGACATGGTACCAAAGAAAGGGTATAAGGATATTCAAAGTTTCTTCAAAAAATAAGTAAAGGTCTTCTACTAAAGTTGAAAATTCTTCTTTTCTTTGCTTTTTTCTAAAGTGAATATTTTTGTTTCCATTTCTTTGCATTCTTCAAACTCTTTTTCTTTTTCTTTTCTTTTTTTCTTTTCTCAGAATCTTTTCTTGTATTTCAATACTTTTGACTCACTTTGAAGATTATTTTTTTTCTTCATATCCACTTTTCTACTTTTATTGCAACTAAAAGATATTCTTTCCTTCTTCTCTAACTTATTTTTCAAAGAAAAATGGGTAATGGATAATTTATACTGGGTTAATATGAGTAAATGGTAATTTGGGTGACAAAAGAAAATGGCTTTATATTCAAGGCTCAACTTGGCTAACTAGTGGTAAAATACTTTTGGATAAGCTTTATGTCTCTAGGTTAATAATAAGAATGGCCTACATCATTTTATAGGTTTCTTATAATCTATCAAATTCAATGAACTTCCAGAATTTTAAAGGTAGTATTTTAATTATTCTGGTAATTAGCCAAATTTAAGAGTTTGGGATCAATTTTCTTTAAGCGCACTGAAGAAAATTTTGAACATTTATAACCTTTCAAAAAGGATGAATGGCTCTAAAACTCACTTATGTTATAGGTCTCCACTGAATTTCTTCAGAATTTCTAAGTTATAGCCACTTATCAATTTAGACTATCTATATGCAACTGTGTGTACAGATGTGATCTGAGACTTTGCTTTCATGGAATACTTTAGAAAATGAGTAAAATACTGAATTAATCATATTCAATTCCATCAATAAGCTAAAGTTATCCAGATTATACTTCAGAAAATCCAATTCTCATCATAGTATATGAAATGACCTAAAATTTTTCAATTTTTTTCAATTTTTTTTTTTTTTGAAAAAAACCAAGGAAAACACCTAAAAACTAAAAGAAAACTAGAATTTGCTAGAATTTCGACACCCCCCAACCTGACAGAAACATTGTCCTCAATGTTTAAAAAGTAGGACCTAAAATGAATATGGGTGATGCAGAAAACAACAAAATACAAAATATGGTACAAAGAGATCTAATTCACTCAATCCTGATAAACAGGATCCTCCAGAGTTGTGGACTCAACTTCTGGATTCTCATAATCTAGGAAAGGCTTTAAACATTGACCATTCACTTTAAAAGAATGACTAGTCCTAGTATTCTCAATCTCGACAGTCCCATATGGAAAAACTTCTTTTACTATGTATAGACCGGTCCATCGAGATCTAAGCTTACCTGGAAATAGGTGGAGCTTAGAATTGTAAAGTAGAACCTTCTGGCTTGGAGTAAAGGATTTTCTCATTATGTTCTTATCATGAAAAACTTTCATCTTTTCTTTATATATCCTATTACTCTCATAAGCTTCTTGCCTGATCTCTTCCAACTCATTAAGTTGGAGCTTGCGATGTGAGCCTGCTTTATCCATATTGAAATTGAATGTCTTTATTGCCCAATAGGCTCTATGTTCCAATTCCACAGGCAAATGACAAGCCTTACCATATACAATACGATAGGGAGACATACCAATCGGGGTGCGATGTGCGATCTGTAAGCCCAGAGCGCATCAGTCAGTCTAAGAGACCAATCTTACGATCTGGATTAACAGTCTTTTGAAGGATTTGTTTGATGGCCCGATTTGATACTTCTACTTGTCCACTTGTTTGTGGGTGATACGGTGTTGCAACTTTATGTGTAATATTATATTTTTTCATTAGTGCTTCAAATGGTTTGTTGCAAAAATGTGTACCGTTATCACTTATAATGGCTCGAGGAGTCCCAAATCTAGAAAAAATGTTTTCTTTTAAAAATTTAAGAACTATTTTGTGATCATTATGCCTACATGGGATAGCCTCAATCCATTTTGAAACATCGTCTACGGCCAATAAGATATAAATGTGGCCAAAAGAAGGTGGAAATGGACCCATGAAATCTATACCCCAACAATAAAAAATTTCTATGATAAGAATAGGGTTTAGAGGCATCATATTCTTATAGGTTATTCCTCCTAACTTTTGACATTGCTCACATAATTTACAAAACACATGTGTGTCTTTGAACAATGAAGGCCAATAAAAGCCGCACTACAAAATCTTTGCCGCTGTTTTCTGGGTAGAAAAATGTCCACCACATGCTTCTGAATGACAAAAGGAGATAACACTATGTTGTTCTAAGTTAGGGACACATCTCCTAATGATTTGATCTGGGCAGTATTTAAACAGGTATGGATCATTCCAGAAATAGTGCTTAACATTGGAAAAGAATTTTTTCTTTTCTTGTTTAGTCCAATGTTCAGGAATTTTCCCTGTGACTAAATAATTTGCAATATCAGCAAACCAGGGAGGATGGGAAACATGAAAAAGTTGCTCATCAGGGAAAGTGTCTTTAATTGGAAACTCATTTAAAGGCTCTGTGAGGACTAAGAGAGACAAATGGTCAGCTACCACATTCTCTACTCCCTTTTTATCTTTTATTTCAATGTCAAACTCTTGGAGTAGGAGAATCCATCTAATTAGTCTAGGCTTAGCATCTTTCTTAGAAAGAAGATACTTGAGGGCCGAATGGTCGGTGAATATGACTATTTTAGATCCAACCAAGTAAGACCTAAATTTATCCAATGCGAAGACAACTGCTAAGAGTTCTTTCTCCGTAGTAGAATAGTTCATTTGGGTCCTATTTAAGGTCCTACTGGCATAGTAGATGACGTATGGCTTCTTTTCTTTTCTTTGTCCTAGTACAGCTCCTACAGCATAGTTGACACACCCCACCCACCGTGGGGTCCACAGTAACAATATTGTCCGCTTTGGGCCCACTGGGCCCGCACGGCTTTGTTTTCACCCCGGCTTCCTAGGGTAAAAGGCCTTGTTACTGTGAGGAGTGTTCCCACTCCTTATCAACCAGCCCAGCTCCCCTCTCCAGGCGGTATGGGACTAACTCTCAACCGTCACCCCCCTCGACCTTTGCCGCTTCGCTGCTTCGCCGCCCCCCTTGAGGTCACGGTGCCTCACAGTACCTCACGGTACCTCAGCCGGCAAGGGCTAGATCTCTCCCCCTTAGGGGACACACGCCCTCGTGTGACCGAGGCACGCATGCGGTTAGCCACCCATCCCCACGAGGAGACTGGCTCTGATACCAAATTGACACACCCCACCCACCGTGGGGTCCACAGTAACAATATTGTCCGCTTTGGGCCCACTGGGCCCGCACGGCTTTGTTTTCACCCCGAGATCTAGCCCTTGCCGGCTGAGGTACCGTGAGGTACTGTGAGGCACCGTGACCTCAAGGGGGGCGGCGAAGCAGCGAAGCGGCGAAGGTCGAGGGGGGTGACGGTTGAGAGTTAGTCCCATACCGCCTGGAGAGGGGAGCTGGGCTGGTTGATAAGGAGTGGGAACACTCCTCACAGTAACAAGGCCTTTTACCCTGGGAAGCCGGGGTGAAAACAAAGCCGTGCGGGCCCAGTGGGCCCAAAGCGGACAATATTGTTACTGTGGACCCCACGGTGGGTGGGGTGTGTCAATTTGGTATCAGAGCCAGTCTCCTCGTGGGGATGGGTGGCTAACCGCATGCGTGCCTCGGTCACACGAGGGCGTGTGTCCCCTAAGGGGGAGAGATCTAGCCCTTGCCGGCTGAGGTACCGTGAGGTACTGTGAGGCACCGTGACCTCAAGGGGGGCGGCGGCGCCGAAGCTGCCGAAGGTCGAGGGGGGTGACGGTTGAGAGTTAGTCCCATACCGCCTGGAGAGGGGAGCTGGGCTGGTTGATAAGGAGTGGGAACACTCCTCACATTAACAAGGCCTTTTACCCTGGGAAGCCGGGGTGAAAACAAAGCCGTGCGGGCCCAATGGGCCCAAAGCGGACAATATTGTTACTGTGGACCCCACGGTGGGTGGGGTGTGTCAATAGTCACTGGCATCACACATGATTTCAAAGGGTAGACTCCAATCAGGCAGCTGCATGATAGGTGCAGTGGTCAACTTGTCTTTCAACTTTATAAATGCTTCTTGACAATCCTTAGTCCACTCAAAGGGAGTATCCTTTGTGAGGAGGTGACATAGTGGTGTAGATATTGCACTAAAATCCTTAGTGGACCTCCGATAGAATCCCACATGACCTAGGAAAGATCGAATGTTTCTAATAGATTTTGGAATGGGTAGATTGGAAATTAGATCAACTTTAACTCTATCTACCTCTATACCTTTAGATGATACAATGTGACCTAAGACAATTCCCTTAGGAACCATGAAATGACATTTTTCCCAATTAAGCACTAGGTTCTTTTCTTTACAACGAGTTAAGACTTTTCTTAGATTTTCAAGACATGTTTCAAATGAATTACCGAAAACAGAATTGTCGTCCATGAAAACCTCTAAAATTCTCTCCACCATATCACTGAAAATGCTTAACATGCAACGTTGAAATGTGGCAGGAGCATTACATAATCCAAATGGCATTCTTTTTTAAGCAAAAGTGCCAAAAGGACATGTAAATGTGGTCTTTTCCTGATCCTCGGGTGCAATTTCTATTTGGTTATACCCTGAATAACCATCTAAGAAACAATAGTATTGGTGTCCTGCAACCCTTTCTAACATTTGATCAACGAAGGGCAAAGGAAAATGGTCCTTCCTTGTAACAGCATTCAACTTTTGATAATCGATACACATACGCCAACCAGTAGTAACCCTGGTAGGGATCAATTCATTGTTGGCGTTAGTTATTACTGTCACTCCAGACTTCTTTGGAACCACCTGAGTAGGACTTACCCATTTGCTATCACTTATGGGATAGATGATTCCCACATCAAGCAACTTTAGGACTTCTGCTCTAACCACATCTTTCATATTAGGATTTAACCTTCTTTGCATTTGACGACATGGTTTAGCTTCATCCTCTAGATATATCCTATGGGTGCAGATTAAAGGGTTAATGCCCTTTATATTAGCTATGGTCCATCCTATAGTACCTTTGTGTTCTTTTAAAGTGTCTATTAATTTGTCCTCCTGATATGTTTCTAATTGGGAGGAAATTATTACAGGAAAAGCCTCTTTGTCTCCTAAAAAGGCATATTTTAAATCTGATGGTAGAGATTTCAATTCAAGCTTAGGAGGTTCTATGAATGATGGAAGGGGAGTGGACTCCCTCAGTGGAAGGTCCTCGAAAGGAGTTTTCCATTTTTCTGTTTCCATGATAGGAATAGAATCAAGGAGGGCATTAACTTCCTCTATTAATGCATCCTCATTAAACTTATTAAAATGGGCCAAACAGGCCTCAAGTGGGTCCGATAAGGAAGATGACTGAAACTGATCTTGCACAACTGAATTGATCATGTTAACACAGTGCAAATCATCAGTAGTTTCACCAGGTTGCTTACAGATATTGAAAATGTTAAGCTCTATTGTCATATTGCCAAAGGACAATTTCATCACACCATTTCTACAATTGATTAAGGCATTGGACGTAGCCAAAAATGGTCGTCCTAGGATGAGTGGTATTTCATTCTTCTCATTCACCACCAGTTGTGTATCTAGAACCAGAAAATCGACAGGGAAGCAAAATTGTTCTACCTGGACTAACACATCCTCTATTACCCCCCTTGGTATTTTTACAGAACGATCAGCTAGCTGGAGCGTAGTAGATGTAGGTTTCAATTCACCCAGACCTAACTGTTCGTATACCGAGTATGGTAATAAGTTTACACTATATCCTAAATCAAGAAGAGCTTGGTTAATTTTGTAGTTGCCAATAATGCAAGTAAGATTGGGGCAAACAGGATCCTTGTATTTTGGTGGTGTATGATGTTGAAGAATAGAACTAACCTGTTCAGTCAAAAATGCCTTCTTTTGGACATTTAATTTTCTCTTGATGGTGCATAAGTCTTTTAAGAATTTGGCATATGATGGGATTTGTTTTATAGCATCTAAGATTGGTATGTTGATCTTGACTTGCTTGAAAATCTCTAAAATCTCATCATTAGATGCAGACTTTGGAGCTTGGCGCAACCTTTGAGGGAATGGAGTAGGGACTGGACATGGCTCAACAGGTGAAACATGGTCCTTTTCTTTAGATTTTTCTTTAAGTTTTTCTACCTTTTCAATCTTTTTAGGCTCATCTTTCTCAATTATTTTACCACTCCTAAGAATAGTAACAGCTTTAGTCTGTTCCATGGTAGGGCTAGATGTTTCATCAGATGCATTAATGCTAACCGCATGCACTCCCTTAAGGTTTGCTTGAGGTTGAGCTGGGAATTTTTCTTTTTCCATATTTTGCATCATTTGACTCATCATGTTTTTTAGTTCATTCACAAACTTTTCTAATTGAGAAATTTTCCTTTCCTGATTTTGATTAACTTGATTATCCTCTACATGCCTTTTAGGTGGGGGCAAGTAAAGTCCAGGAGAATGAGGTTGATGAGTTTGGTATGGTGGTGGAGCAAGTAGTCCTTGGTTTGGTTGTTGATAACTTTGGTATGGGCCTGGTTGTGAGACATTTGCATTAGGTCCATTTCTCCAATTGAAATTTGGATGGTTTCTCCAGTTGGGATTATATGTCTTAGGATATGGGGAGAAAGGTCTTTTATAATTATTGAGTGCATTAGCCTGATCATGAAGTACATCTTGAAATGCAGGGATGGTAGGACATTCCTGAGTAAGATGTGATGTACTTTCACAAATGCTACACACTTGTTCATCATTAGTTAAGGTTTTCGTTCCCATTTCCATGGCTTCTACTTTTCTAGCTAGGGTTGCTACTTTGGCACTGATTTCATTTTTTTCAGTCATGGCATACATGCCTCCCCTAGTAGATGTGGTAGTGGGCTTAGGTCTATCTGAATGTTCTACTCTTTCTGAGTCAGCCCAGGTCTGTGCACTTTCAGCTAGCCATTCCAAATACTCCTCCGCCTCATCTGGTTGTTTATTCAAAAAGTTACCATTGCACATCATCTCTACAAACTGGCGCATGTCAGAATTAAGTCCTTCATAAAAGAAGCTGATAATGCGCCATGGTTCATAGCCATGATGTGGGCAAGTAAGCAATAGATCTTTGAACCTTTCCCAGCATTGGTAGAATGATTCTTTATCTTTTTGGGTAAAGTTCATTATCTTACGACGGAGTGTATTTGTTTTATGTGTAGGAAAAAACTTTTTCAAGAATTCCCTAGTCATTTCATTCCAAGTCCTTATGGAACCTGGTGGTAGTGCATTAAACCACATTTTTGCTTTTTCCTTTAAAGAGAAAGGAAATAGCTTAAGCCTGATAGTGTCTAGACCTATATTTTTGGGTTCTTTGGGTACTACATACCTCATCAAATTCTTTAAGGTGCAAATAAGGACTCTCATTATCTAGCCCATGAAATTTGGGAAGTAATTGAATTACTCTTGTTTTTAATTCTAACGCACCAACATTTTGAGGAAGAATGACACAAGAGGGTGTACTGGTGCATGTAGGTTGAAGGTAGTTTGTTAAGGTTCGTCCATGAGGATTCTGATAAACATCATTTTCTCCATGGTCACTCTGTTGGTCCCATTCCCTATTTTCATTTCTTCTCCAATTTCTTTGTTGATGAGTATTCCTCCTTGGTGGAGGTTGATATTCATCATCAATTAGAGGTGGTGGGTCCTCATTCATGATGAGTGGAGCTTGATCACCTCTAACACTACCATGGGGTGAGTTACCCCTTGATCGTTGATCAGCCATTGTTGGTCTGTCTTTTCGGTCATACGAGACTAACCTACCGGTTTCGTCGCGTATCCAAAAGGGCATACAATGAAAGATCTTTTTGGTTTTTTATTTTTTTTTTTATTTTTTCCTATCCTAAATGATGCAACCTAAATGCTTAAAATGATGCACAAAACAGGACACAATCAAGCAATCCCCTAAGGCTAGCAAGCATAGATATTTTAATTTTCTTGACTTTCTGTGGGGAAAACGCTTTTAATTAGCCTACTCTAACGCTCCTACTCTCTTTAGGAGTTGACTACTGCTTACCAGTTAGGTTCTAACCAAAGCGGTTAATACAACCCTCGTGTAAGGAGGCGTTTAGACCTCAACAAACGTCGACAGGAGGTGGGGGAAGAGCGAGGCTCTATTAGACAACCCCCAATAACCACAGTGATCAAAAGCAACCGGAGTAATAGTAATTTGTGTCCTATTAAGAGGGTCCTACGAGCGTGTGATAACTCTATAGGTCTCTTCTGATTGATTTTAAATTAATGTGAACGGAGAGGTTGCACGCTTGAGGTGATTATCTTAGGTGGGCCAAGGAGTGGTGATGAAATCCACCATTGATCTTGTGGGGTAGGGTGCCCTTACTCATTAATTTTCACACACTATGGCAATTCGATCAACATATAATTCACCTTAAAGCATTAGACGTGTCCTAAAATGCAATTGAAAGAAAAACTAATGCAAACCCTATGATGCAACAATTATAACATATGCTTTCTATATGCAATTAACTACCAAACAATGCAAATTATTCTAAATGCAAACCCTAATCTAGAAAATAAATGAGTGAGAAGACTTACAGTGAGTTTTCTAATGAAGATCAAGTGTGGGCTACCTTGTCCCACACTTGCCCTGTATTATTACAACCCTTTAAAATTGAAATTGAAAATGCAAATTACAAGGGGCCTCACTACAAGATTCAATCAAAAATAAAATTTCTAATCTAGGAAAGCAAGAAAAATCTATCTAATTGATGAAGCTCCACTCCAATTTCCTGAAAAAGAAAAATAATAATTAGTACCAAATTCAAGAAATAAAGTGATTATGCACTAAAAATGCCTAAAGATGCACCTAAGAATGCCTAAAATGCAATTCCTAATTTTTTTGTATTTTTCTAGATTTTTTCTGATTTTTTGATTTTTTTTTGGATTTTTAATTAAATTTTATAAAAACTCCATTGCAAGTCCCCAGCAACGGCGCTAAAAACTTGTTGATTATTTAACCGCAAGTACACGGGCTATTGTAGTGTAGCTTATGCAAGTACGGGTCAATCCCACGAGGACTTGATTTAAAATTATGGAGTTTTCAATAAAATTCAATTAATAAAAGAATATAAACTAACAAAAAAATAAAATCTAGATTTATTCAATTGTTGCAATGTTCACAATTATTTATTCTAAAGAAGACAGAAAATAAAACTAAAATACGTCCTGGATAAGCTTGTCCTTGGATTGCACTGTCTTTGGATTAGTCTGTCCTTGAATAGTTTGTCCTGGATTGCATTGTCTCTGAATAGTCAGAATGAAGATAAGTTAAAACCAGAATAGCACAGGGGACCCAATTGGTATTTCTGAAATCTGCCAAGGGACACAGATGTAATTCTTTTGAGGACACAGATGGAATTTCTGAAATAAGATAGAATTGTAATTTCTGAGATCTGCAGGTGCAGATTTGTAATTTCTTCAGGGTTTTGGTTTTCACGAAAAAACTAGAAAAACACGTTTTGGGAGAAATCTGGAAGAGGGAGGAGAATAGAGGAAGGAGGGGAAGAGGAAAGGGAGAGAAGAAAGATGGGAGAAAACCCGAGTTGGGTTTTCTCTCTCGGGGCGTGCGGTTCAGATGGGAATGCGGGAAAGAGGAGGAAAAGAGATGGAAAGGGTGAGGAGAAGAGATCAGGGAAGAAAAACCCAATCTGGGTTTTCTCTCCTGTGGCCAGCTGGATGAGGAGAACTGAGGGACTCGTTCCTGTGCGATGAGCAGGAATGCTGGGTCGGCTGGTGGTCTGGGTGGTGAACCACTCTGAGCTGGGGGCGACCGGTTATGCTGGCCAGACTCGGTAGATAGTGCTTGAGAGAGAAAGAGAGAGAGGAGAGAATGAAGAGAGGAGAAGAATAAGGAGGAGGGAATCAAGAGAGAGAAGGGTTATATGCCAACCAAAGAGAGAAAGTTTAGATGGATTGGAGAGGGAGAGGAATAACATGTGCCTGCCAAGAGATGAAGGTGATGGGGAGATCACGAGAGAGAGAGAGAGAGAGAGAGAGAGAGAGAGAGAGAGAGAGAGAGAGAGAGAGAGAGAGAGAGAGAGAGAGAGAGAGAGAGAGAGAGAGAGAGAAATGGTGTAGGAGATAGGTGAAGAAGAGAGGAGCAGAGGTGGGAGTCTTTTGACTGAGAAGAAAACAGAATGATGGGAGAGGTTGGAGAGAAGAGAATGGAGAGGAAAGGAGAACAAGAAAGAGAAGGAGAGAGCCAGCCCAGCCTCCCTAGAGGAGAAAAAAAACGTCCTTTTTGGAGAAGAAAGAAGGGTCTTTTAAAAGAGAGATAGGGAGAGACTTATAGGAGAGAAGGATAAGAGAGAGAAAAAGAGAAAAGAGAGGAGAAAGATAAGAGGAAAAGAAAGGAGAAAGATAAGGAAGATAAGAGAGAGAGAGAGAGAGAGAGAGAGAGAGAGAGAGAGAGAGAGAGAGAGAGAGAGAGAGAGAGAGAGAGAGATAAGAAAGAGAGTGGGTCCACTGGAATTCTAGTCTTACTAGAACTCTGCAAGTCTTCAATCTTGTTTTGTACTATGACTCTTCAAATTCCATCTGATTTCCATGATTCAATCTGGAGCGTCCACGCCTGAGTTGACTGATCTGCAATGCACATGACTCAATTAGCGAAATCTAAACCGTCCATTAGCTTTAATAGTCATCTAACCACTAAATTTTACAATTCAACGGTTGGATGGCCAATTAAAGCTAAAATGAAATATTTGATGTAAAATCTTAAAATTAATGGTCTAGATGCTCTAATCAAATACTAAATTAGGGGTACTTTGACCAAAATTGAACACTTAACAGAGAACATCAAACACCAACTTGTTGGAGCAATATTGGTAAAAGACAATTTGTAAAGTTGGAGTTGATCGAACAATCTGCAAAGAAGGTACGAATTATTCATAAATAGCTATCTATAGCCCAAAGTAGTCAAAAGAGTTATGCAGCTAAGAGGTTTAGAGATATGGAATATGTAGCTGGGGACTATGTATTCTTGAAGTCTCATCAACTAAGGGGATGATGAGGTTTGGAATTAAGGGAAAATTAAGTCTGAGATTCATAGGACCTTTCGAAATTCTAGAGAGAATTGGACAAGTGGCATACCGGCTTGCACAACCACCATAATTATTAGAGGTACATAACATATTCCATTTGTCAATGTTTAGGAAATGCATTTCCAATCCTACACATGTACTTGAACAAGTACGAATTGAACTACAACCTAATTTGACTTTAGTGAGCAAGATCGTACAGATCCTAGACTAGAAGGAGAAGACAATGAGAAACAGGACTATCGCATTAGTGAAGATCTTATGCCGGCATCTTTGACCAAACAAGTCATTTGGGACGTAGAATGTGACACAAGACAAAAGTTTCTTAAGTTGTTTATTGCATTACCTTGAAATTCAAGGATGAAATTTTTGTAGGGATAGTAGAATTGTAACACCATGAGTTTTTGTAATATAAATGTTTATTTTTACAAAAGTTATCACTAGAAGAAAAAAGCTCAACTAGTTGTAAAGTGACTGTTAATGACTTAAGTCTAGAGTTTAAACCACCAAAATGGCACCCTTAACTTATTTTTTGGAGAAAAATCTAGATTCCTAGAACTAAGGGACATCTACATACAATGAATCTGCCTAGAACGGACATGTACTACTGCTCAGAAAACAAAGATATAATAGTATAAAAGGAAAAAGAAGGGAATTAGGTATAATCTGGGAAATTCTAGAAATATGAAAAGTCAACCTAAAACTGAGACCTTGAGTATAAGAAAATCAAAGGCTAGGATTGTGTGGATTTGAAAAAGCAACAATGCAAAGATCCATATAGTCGGAAATAGGAAAGAAGTTGTAATAAAGGATATATGCCAAGACAATGACAAGATACATAATAGTGAAAGGGTGAACGAAGGAGCTTCTGAGATAATTCCAGAAAGGAAAAAGAGATATTCTCATATTAGAAATTAGCCAAGACATCCCAATAGAGTTGTGGAGGTCTCGGCTAGGCTAAGAAGAAAAAAAATCATGGAAGAAAGAAGAAGAAGAAGAAGAAGAAGAAGAAGAAGAAGAAGAAGAAGAAGAAGAAATGTTGGATTGTAGGATCATCATTTGTATAAGGGCGCATGTTCCTAGTATAATGTGGATCTAATTCTTGGTTTTTATCCATACTTGGTAAATATCGTGTACTTGTACTCCTATTGATTTTAGTGTCATTTCCAACCACTAGATTACATTCATATGATACACCCACTTCTAGCTCCTTTTGGCTGCATCTCGACTATTTGCTTGAGCATGTTTTACCATTTTCCATAAGGTGTATGATGCTATTAAGGATAGGCTGAAATTTTTGTTTTTTCATTTCACCTTATAAGTGGCACATGCCGTTTAGACCGATTTGAACTACAATCTAACTGTTGATTTATCTTGAAAGAGTGCATATATCTACTGTGGATCGAGTTGATTTTGATGGTTGATCCAACTAGTAAGTGGTGCTCATCTATGGATTAGATGAAACTAATGTTGATCACTTTGTCAATCTATGCATAGTGCCTTCTATTGCAGTGTTTTTTGTAATCATTTTGGCGTATATTAGTTAAAAGTTTGATTTATGGCATTTTAGATAACCAATTATGGAAATTTTTGAATGATGAATGGTTTTGGAAAGAATGACTACATGGACTAATTACAGTCACGATATGGACTTGAAAAGGTCAAAATGTAGGCTTGCTTAGGTTGAGCTAACTATTGATAAGGGCAGAATCCCTTAGTTTGCTATGATAGGAAGACTAGTTGACCACTAACTATTAAAATGAGATACCTACCCAAAAATGCTCGTTGACGAGAGCATTGTGTCATGGCAAAACTGCTCTCATGTGATCCAGTGCCCTCATGAGGACTAGTGTAGCACATGTGGTATTTAAGAATGAATGTTGTTCGGTGTAGGTCCTCTACTTGCATAGTATACCAAAGAGTCCATGGACATGGATTGACATGTCTGTCATCCTCAAGGATACTGACCATTGCCTAGATGGGCTAATGGTGCGACTCTACGATTCAATGATACAACAAATCATCATATGTCATTCTTTGATAGAAGTCCTAAGGGGTTTGTGTATTTATGATATAAGATAAATATTGTGTTGCGGAAACACTAGATTTTTGTAAAAGCACAAATTAATGTTTATAACATTTATATTGCACTTACGATTGAAGTTGTGCTTTTCAAATGGCCAATCTAGTCGTGTTCATATTGACTCATTATACTTACCCCTTTAAAACATTTTAGGTGAAGCATGAGAGGACTAAGGAGTTGAGCTATGGGAAGTTGCACAAAGGAGAAGTAGAAGAAAATATGTATGAACAAAAGTAGTTTAGTTCAACTCATTATTATTTGATTATGGAATGATGAAAATTTTGAGAATAATTATAATAAGACATGTGACACTAATATATTTAAATTGAATCATGGCTTGTATTAAAACTTTTATTGTTTGGACTGTGACCATAGAACCCTAAAATGGTATGATTTTATTCCACTATTATAAGTGAAATTTTTTGTTTAAGTGACATTGTGCTCAAGGGTAGAATTGGGAAAATATGTATTATATATTTCAAATGTTTAAAAAAAATCCTATAGGAAAGTTTCTTCTACAAATTTTATTTAAAAAATCTTTTTTTAGAAAACTCGGGTCATCACAATATTTAGAAAGGGTGTTGTTATCAACGTAAAATATGATCATAACTTTAGTATCCACTATTAATTTTAGCACGCTTATAGTCATTAGATAGTTCTCTCTAAGTTCTATCCATCAATAGAGGTCTCATTGTCAAATTATTAAGTTTTTAAAATCTCAATTTTTTAATCCTGAATAAACTCTGAATTTTTATTGATTGTAAAAATTGACACAAAATTTTGGGATATTATAGTATAGGATAGCCTATCTTTATTTAAATCTTATCGATGGAAGAAATGAATCTTAGAAACTCTATTGAAGACGAAATAAATATTGCTGAATTCCTAGTGGAAATGAAATGGAAGCAACAATTTGGGGTGAATTGGCTCAAAGATGGCTATTGAAACTATGAGTTTTTTCACACAGTTGCTAGTGCTCATAGAAGGTCTAATCAAATCTCTTCCCTAGTTATCAATGAGCACATAAGTGAAGAGCCACATGGAATATGCAAGAAAGTTATTTTTTTCTACAAATCACTCTACTCCTCAAAATATCATTGCTGCCCTTTTCCAAAAGAATGGCATATTCATTAAATTGATAGTTTTACTAAATCTCAGTTGGAACAAACATTCTCAAAAGAAGAAATTGAGGAAGAAGTACTAAATTGTAGCGATAATCACATCCCTAGACTGATAAGTTTCGTCTCTGATTTTCAAAGGTATATTGGTCCTTTAGCAAGCGTAATTTTTTTATAATAATTTTGATGAATTTTTCAGAGGCAAACAACTTAATAAACACTTAATTTACATCCTTTGTTGCACTTATTTTGAAAAAATGGAGTTGGTTCTTTGAAAGTTTTTCACATAATAAGCTTAGGTGGCAGATGTTATAAAATCCTAGAGAGAATTCTTGATGGTTGCTTAAAAGAGGCTCTCAAGAGTATTATCTTCTTGAAAAAATAAGCTTTTATTGGTGGCAGAAGCATCATAGATTGTGTATTGGCAGCAAATGAATGCCTAGACATGATGCACCAGAATCAAACCAAGGAATATTGTGTAAGCTTGATCTTCGCAAGGCATTCGATTGGGTCGAATGGCTAGTAATTGATACAGTTTTGCAAAGAATGAACTTTTGGGGAAAATGTAGAGTGTGGATTCATGAATGCCTTAAGTTGGTGTATTTCTCTATTTTGGTCAATGGCTCCCCTGAGGGTTCTTGAGGGGACCTTAGAATTCCAAATTTGAGCTTTCCATCTTGCAAAGGATGGCACCTTGATGACTAGAACCTATAATAGAGAGTAAGGGCAAAATATTAAAGCAATCTTAAGGGTCTATGAGCTGAATTCAAGATAGAAAATTAATCTTGAAAAATATGAGATTTTTTCAGTTAATTTGGAAGAGTCAGGTTGTGCGTCTTGCTAACTCATTGGCCTGTAACTTGGCACATCTTCTGTGTTACTATCTTGGGTATGCCTCTTACCATTGGTAGGCCTAAAGCAAATATTTGGCACCCAGTTTTGCAAAGGTACCAAAATAAATTATTAAATTGGAAGAGATTGGTTCTTCAATAGGGAGAGATTAACTCTTCTAAAGTTGTCCATTGCAAACCTTCCAGTCTACTACATGTCCTTATTCAAATGCCCTTCCCAAATAATCAATAGACTTGAACAAATCTAAAGAAATGTCTTATAGAGAATAGGGGAAATTTCCAATCTCATATTATATATATATATATATATATATATATATAGAGAGAGAGAGAGAGAGAGAGAGAGAGAGAGAGAGAGAGAGAGAGAGAGAGAGGTAATTTTAGTTGTTTATTGTAGGTATAATCAGTAGCTGACATTTAAGTTGTTGAAAAAAAGTAAAAAATAGGAAAAGTTAAAGGAAATAATAATTTTCTACTTTTTCTTAGCCAATCAAATATCAATTGCTCTTTACACCTGCCATAAACAGCTGAAATTACCACTCCTCTCTCTCTCTCTCTCTCTCTCTCTCTCTCTCTCTCTCTCTCTCTCTCTCTCTCTCTCTCTCTCTCTCTCTCTCTCTCTCTCTCTCTCTCTCTCTCTCTCTCTCTCTGTTGCGACCATTGATCCTATGCATTACCACTCCACGTGTATGATTATATGGCTCTACAACACTACTATTTATGTTGACAAGGTGGATGCAACTCAAAATTATTATTTACAACCTCATCACTGGTTTTTATTTTTTATTTTTGAGGTGATGGGTATAAGATATCCAATGAAGATGATAGGCCAAAGGCCTAACATGAGCATTGCTAAGAGGTAGCATGGGTTTCGCCTCCCAACCTCCAACCACCTAAGGGTGGGATGATATCCAACTCTCAAAAAAGAGCATTTTTATTGATTGTTGATGTATACCATAGTTGGTGACTCATGAAACCCTTTAGAGAAAATCCATAGGCCATTTGAGGCAATGGTTGATGTCTTTCCAAGATGTTGAAAAGCATACAATGCAGCATGAGCATAGTGAGTTCTAGGAGATTTTCTAATATTTTAATTTGGTTGCAAAGGAACCTAATTTTTGGCTCTAAGATAGAACTGCAGATGAATGATGGATGAACACTCATAGGTTACTAGCAGGATTAATTGTTGATGTGCCTAAGGGCATAAGTTTTATTGATTGGACATACTGATAATGAGATTTATTTGATTTTCGCACATTCCTATTACTCCTATGAAGTATTTTACTCTCTTCTTATGATTGGATAGTACTTTCACAAATTATGAATGCATGATACGTGCATTGCAAGAAAATGACTCGGGTAAGGGAGTCGCTAGTTTTATTGCAATCATAATATGTTTTCAAAACATGTGTAAGCTAGGTGTTGTAGTTTTTGTATTTTGGCGGTTCAGCTTTACCTACTAGGTATAGGTGTATACTCAACCTACGATAAAATGCAAATCATATAACAAGGTGAAAGTTGAGGAACAGAGGACTGGATGTACACCACAATGAAAGGAAAAGTGAGGAGATGTATGACTTAATTTTTAGAGACTTTTTATTATTATGATCACTCATGAGATCATGGCCATCATTGACGTACTAGTATGTTCATTTTATGGTACTATGGTGAAATGGTTGTGATATATCTTGCTCTTGGGAACATATTTCATATAAGAGATTTGATAGGCTCAGACGTGGGCCAGCCACACACACACATATATAGTGTTTTTGGAAAGAAGAGGTCGGAGTTTTTAGAAGAGGCCTATTATAAATAAAATTTCTAAGGTTTGATGTTTTAAAAGAGGCTTTTGAAAACTTTGGGATTGATCTCGCCTTTGGAAACCTATAAGAAAAGAAATTTTGATTTTAAAAATCTGGATTGCGACAGTCATGGGGTTACCTATGCAAATAAGCATCAGAAGATAACGATCATCCTTTTTTACAATGCTCGATTACAAATAGATGCTAGACCTTAGCTCTCGCGAAGTTTAATCTTCAATGGGCTCTGCCACGCTCGTTCATAGAACATATGATTCGATGGTCAATCCTATCACTTATAGCTAGATTTAAAATTCTAAGAAGATTGGCTTTCGTGGCAGCAATTTGCTGTTTATTGGCTAGAATGAAACTCCATTTGTTTTGAGAAAATAAATCATTCTACACCTCTGCAAGACAGAGTTCATAACTGGTTAATTGGGCATTGATTTCTCCTAAATTTAAAGGCTGGTTAATTCAATGGGCATTGATTTCTCCTAAATTTAAAGGCTACTTTATCACTGATATAGCCAGGAATTAGGACGCAATCATGAATACTGGCGAAAAGAATGATAGCACAAAGCCAAAATGGTTCCCTCCTCCACTAGCTCCTTCAAACTGAAATTTGACAATATGCTCTAGAATCCAGGTCTATCTGAGGTGGGAGGTATCCTCATAAATGATCGTCGAGATTTAATTCTTGACTTTGACAAACCTATTAGATGAGCATATTCAAATGAATATGAGATTAAGGTGGTTCTCTCAGGAGACACACCAGTTAATTTCTCACATGTTTTATGTTCTGTCAATGAAACGAGATCTCTTGTTAGGTAAGGGGTTGATTTGAGCTCTATGAGTGTTAGGATAGGTTTGAATCTCTAATCTTTTTACTTTTTTCCAATTTCATGGTTTTATATTGATCGCCTCCATCTATTTGTATGGCCACGAAGGAGGGCTTTTCTCACCCTATCAATTTAATTTTCATTTTGTCCAAAATAAAAAAACAGAGAAAATATCCTTAGGGATGATAAACTCTCTCTCTCTCTCTCTCTCTCTCTCTCTCTCTCTCTCTCTCTCTCTCTCTCTCTCTCTCTCTCTCTCTCCTGTCAATTGGATGAGATTTAGGTGCATAGCTCATATTGAGCCCATTATTTGAAAATCTAAATAATCGATAATAGTAACCTTATCTTTGATGATGAGCTTTACACCTTCTCATCCATTTGTTAGAGCGAGAGTGAGAGAGTGGGTGAGTTGTATTTATTTTAGTGGAATAGAAAATATAGGATTTGATTGGATTAGGAAGTTGTCTAATAAAGTTGGGTTTTTCCAAAGGCTAAGTAACAACACTTAACGGAAGCTAGGTTAAGGGAGTCAAATGGCAAATATTTTTGAAAATAGGCAGTTAATGATGATTAGCGGTTACTCAATGACTAACTACACATTAAATTCGAAAATAGGTACTAATCCCGAAAGCTCTAAATATTGGAAACGCTATTTGCTCGGAGGATAAACTATTTCAAGGGTCATCCAACACTTAGAAGTAGTATTCAGCCAAGATTGGCTCAAAAGCCTAGAGAAAGTCAATGATTGACCCTTTCAGGCCCGAATTGACTCAACATACTTAAAAAGAGTTTTTATAAACTCAATTGGTTTAGCTTTGACACTGGATGAGTCAACGTTAGCGCCACTAAGTTTAAAAAATTAATGTGTTGGTACTCGTCCATTGCAGAACAATAGTCGGCAAACCTTACCTCTCTCTAACAGAGAGACGCTTTCTTTATCTCTAGCTATCTTTCCCTTTCCCACTTCTAGTTGTGGATACCCACGAGGATGCTCTGGATCAACTGTCACATTGCTAACCCAGTGGAGCCTGCGTTCCGGCTTCCGGATAGATTGCCTAAAGCCTGCCGTTATATATCTATTAGTTGCATTATTTGATCAGAGAGTTTGGATGGTTGCTGCTTTCTTTTTCCCCTTATCTGAACATTTCAAGCTTGAACTTGTTAGGGACTTAAATTGTCCGGCCAATATGATCCTTGCGCCAATGGATGAGTGGTTCACTTCATCAGAGAGAGTCCCAACTAGGTAAGAGGACAAATAGCAGGCTTCCATGCTACGAAGGCTTCTAGGAAGACACTTAGGAATCCCTTGGTAGTACATGTCAGAGATAAAACATGATAGCACTCCCTATAGTAATACCGCCGAAGCCTATGTGTTAAATAATATACTGTTTTTCATGACAAATAGGCCATTGTCTTTTTGAGAACAATTGCCGTATTATCGTGGCACGTGTTTGAATGTTGGAGGGTCATTGGAACAATCTTGACACGCATCTTCTTGTCGTGGGTGATAGTGGGGCACGCCCTTAAAGCACAAAATGAGACTAACTTTTGGCATACAATTTTCATATATTCCCAGTGATCACGATGCGACTCCTAGAAAGAATAACTTCTACATCAGTTACTGTTTGTGATTTTCATTGTACTATACATCTTTTCACAGTGGAGCTTCATTTGATTCTCCATTCCAGTGGATATTGGCTTCTCGGAGAACACGTATATGTTCTCTCTGGTGTGCGTTTTGCAATTTTTATCATTTATTTTCTCTTTGCCATTACTTGTATTTATTTATTTATTTATTTTTGATGAATGTTGAACAAACTCATCCATGAGCACCTCTACACTGCAACCTACTGTATTTAACTTTAAAAATTATTCTATCAAATTTGAATTTTTAAAACTAAGAGTCGTATCTCAAATTTCAAATGAAGAGGCATAGTTAGGTAGCAGAAATAATTACCAAGGTGCAGAGTCACTTATTGAGAAAATAACTGCTACAAAGTCTATAGACAGAGTCATTTTCTTCAATTTTGAACACACACAAAAGATGTTTTTTTTTTTTTTGTCAAATACTCTTGAATTTTCCTTTAGTGTTCTTCTGCTAGATTGAAGTCGGCTTAATTAAACGTCAGGGGAGGGTTCAACAACTACAACCTCATCTTATCTGTTAAGTAAAAAATCCCTAACCCTTGCTTTAGTTAGAAACGACCTCTCATATTGCTTTCAAGTTCAGTTTTGATGGATCACGTCTTGGTAACCCTGCACAAGCAGGTGTTGATGCAATCCCCAGAGGAGAAACCATTTTTGGAATTGCAGGCAGTATTGGAATTGTTGACTCTACTCAAGCTGAGGTATCTGCTGTTTGGCATGGTTTGAAGACTTGGAGTCATAACCAGCAGCTTCCCCATATCGTTGAAGGAATTGCAGAAAATGTTAAAGTGGCTCGATCAAACAAAACACCTCCTTGTAGATTTCGAGGCTTTTTACAAGAGATCTTATCATGGATTGAGCACGAGGATATCTCATTCAACCGTTTTAAAAGGTCTGCAAACATTTCAGCAGACAATCTAGCTAAGGAAGGAACTATCATGCTTGGATTCAGAATCATTTTCTTTCAATCTGATAATGCCAATGCAGAGGACATTCCTTAAGGTGGATCCAAGATAGATATTTTTGGGACAGAATGAGCTTTTTGGCCGTATTACCGTTTTTGGGATTCACAAAATTTTGGACAGGTTTTATCGACTTTTTTGCATTGACTGATGTTAAACGATCATTTGGGCAAGTGTTTGTTCACTTTCTGGGTAGTTGGAGTCTCTCTTCCTTCTCTATGGTTTCTGTTTTGGCGATTGGCTGATGGATGGTTGGCGCAGGGCAAAATTTTTGCGCATTCCTTATTTCTGGTTGGATGAATTTTTTATCTTTATTTTCCTACAAAAATATTTCTTCTCCTGCAAAAGTTTGGCTCATATGTTCTCCTCTCGATGATTCGGGTGGATTAGCTAGCTTTGCCTTTTTGTCTCCGTTTTGTCCCTTCTTCAGGGACTACGAATCCTGTTCTTATTTGACGTCTGTCTTGATCGTCTCTCCTTTTATTAAACTTTTGACTAATAATAATAATAATAATAATGAAAAAAAAGACCTCTTTAAGAAAACCTGTATTATAGACACTCAAGCCATATGGCACAGCGGAATAATGACGAGCAAGATATAAATAGGCACCACGATTAGCTCTTTCAGACTAGATTGAAACTCTTATAGGCTTCAAACAAAATGTTCTTCAAGACTACCAAAGAAGAACTTATTCGTCATTAGTTTTGTTAAATTGAAGAGTTTAACAGTTCTTTTCCTTTCACAGTGAAGTTAAAATAAAGAAGAAAGAAAGACCTAAAACCACTAATTATCTCAGCAGTCCAATCTAATCTAATGGCTGAGATATTCAATAACTAAACCAATGAAAATAAGAAACATAAGTTGTTAAATAAGTAAATAACCACTAATAAGATGGCCTTCCTCATAAGCCACTACATTAGTCCCCCAGGTTGGAAAGAATTTGCCCCCGAATTCACAAGATTAGATGTAGACTCTAAGGCCAAATACCAATCAAAGTCAAACAATCCCAGTCGATGCCAACGTATCGCTTTCTACGGGAATCTTGCTAAGAACCTCTGTCCATTCAACAATTCTCTTATATGTAGTGACATTTTCTGCAATCTCATCGACTTTTCCTTTGTCAAACACGTATCTCCTTTTACGAAGCACATTCACCAACCACTCCCATATTCTCTTTTATGTAGTGACGTTTTCTGCAATCTCATCGACTTTTCCTTTCTCAAACACCTATCTCATTATAAGAAGCACATTCACTAGCCACTCCCATAAGGAATTCTTGTCCATAGAAAAAATTGGATATATCGTGGAAAGGTATAACGAGTGGTACTATCCCAAACCTTGAATGAACATGAAGTTAAATTTTGCTCATGGGTAGTAAACACTCAATAAATGATCAGTGTGTGCCTCATTTATGAATGAACCACCACTACCAATTGATGTATGAAGAGAGATGAATGCATGTGTATCAACTCAAATAATAGTCCATCTATAATGCAACCATATAGAAGTATCATGTAACTCTTTTACACCCATGCACAAAGTTTTAGGAAATACAGAGCTCCCAATTAGTTAATCCTATAAAACTCAAAAGCTAGTAGTTCTCTTCCTTCAACAAATCTTAGTTTAAATAAAGAAGAAATAAAGGCCTAAAATTACAATGATCTCAGCAGTCCAATCTATGTCTACTGTAATGGATGAGATATAAAATAACTAAACCAATGAAAATATGAAACATAGGTAGCTAAATAAGAAAGTACTAATAAAAAAATCCTTCCTCATATGCCAATTCATCACCATAATTCTTTGTGATTTTTCATTTCCACACACTCTCCCCCTAAAATTTTTCAACAACTACTAGGTATCATTAATTGTAATTTCTTACTTTGCTATGACAATATATTGGTCTATTACATACTAGATGGTTCCTCATAAAAACAGGATTAATTATTAGTTAATTGCAATATCTTGATTTGTACATAAAAGGATATTATTCCTTAAAGCACTAAAGACTACCAAACTAGTACACATGAAGTTTTTATGCCAATTCTTATGGTTAGTGACGTAGGAAATTCCTATTGGTTAATGCTATGATGGAATAGTGTATGAATTCATTGTCTTTTACAAACATCCAAGGAGGAAACTCAAAAGAAAAACAATTGTGAGTCTTTAATCACTTTGTGCTAAAGTGGCAATAGGTTAATATAGACACCCCTATTTTTGCCACCCTAAATTCCTATTATTGTCTAAGAAAGCATCCAAGAATATTTCAATGCACCCTGCAACTCATGCACCAAAGTCTAAGAAATTAGTAGTTCAATTGGACCCCAACACAATAACCCCACACGCACAGACATCTGGATCATCCAAGGAATTCCCATATTTGTCACAAAGAACTAGAAGCAGCCATGGTTTTTTACTTCTACAAGGCCTCTTGGCAGGCCTTAACACTTTGCTCTCTCTTGACCCACACAAGATACCTTGTAAGTAGCTCCTACGATGACATACATGATGCACACATTAATGAGCCACCTTCATCATTACCTGAGATGATTACATAGTGGTGTCATCAACAAAAAGAAAGAAGCATCTCCCAATGATTAAGGGACTAGAGATAAGAGAAAAGCTATTCCATATGGGCCCATGCCATCACACTTGTAGGCCCATGAGCATGCTACAAAGCTTAGCATGGCTAGTTGTGATACTTAGGGGAAAGATGTCCCACATGCCTCCTCCACCTTCATCTATATGAAAAGGCAATGCTCTTCTTCAAAAACCTCTTCTTGACCTCCATTAGCTGTACACACTCTTTCTTATCAATCTTTACCCATTACTCATGCATGGTGATAGTTGATGTTATTGTTCCTTTGATCTTTTACCTTAGAGATTTTCAGCCAACATAATAGTGACCCCTTGTTAAGACTAGTTGGCAAGGAGAAGTGCATTTTTGCCTTTCGAGAAGAAGCATCCTTTCTAAAAATTTATGAAAAAGCCCACAAAGCACTTTTCTTTGTTCATATCTAATCCATACATCTTAGAATCTATTGATGGGCCTCAAAATTTGGTGAAAGTGATCAGCATGCTCAAACAATACCCTCGTCCACTTGAATGGTTGTGAATTTGTAGATACCTAGTATTGCTATAACTCCAAGTGTTGTAATTTTTTTCTAGAATTAAAGTCTTCAACCATTTCAATTCTTGTGTGGCTATCTTAAAATATTTAAATACCTACCTCTCACACTCATGTGACCATTCACCGATACTTTTGATTTGAATGATATCCTTTGCCGTGAAGTGACAATATTATTTGTGAGGGGAAAAGGGGGACCTCAAGCTCACCAACTTCATGTGGACAGTTCCCAACAATGAACAAAGTGACTATCCATGGAGAATATTGGTTTCCTCATCAAAGTTATTTACACTTTATTATCATTATTGTAAGGAATGTACAAGGGTATATCTTACCTTTTGTTAGATAGGTCATTTGTAGAACAAACCTTGCCTGTAAATTACTCCATTTTCTCCTCTCAAATCTTTACTAACTTAGCTATTGATTTAGCCAATGGATGAATAGGGATGCTTTTGGCAGACTAGGTGGGTGCAACTTTGTGGTGACCCAAGTTTTTAAAATAGCACTTTCTAAAGGAATTTTTTTTGTGAGGCGAGACATCCCTTTTTAAAATGATTTGAAAATACATTTGTCATCATTGAAAAACCCGAGTGCTTAAAGATCTAATCGTACAAAATACTAGCACATGTCTAAGTTGTTTTAGTTTAATTAAAATTTTAGAGCTGCCCAGAACTTGCCAGTCATAATCACCTACTAAAATAAAATCATCAATCCACATTAAACGTCTCTGGCACTAATGGTCTTATTACATGAATAGTTTTTAATAACTTAAAATTTAAAACTAACTTCTAGCATCCTCAATCCTCACCTTCCTCTCTCATGATAGTGCATGATTCAATCCATGTCATTCGCTTTACTCCTCTTTAGATTTTATCTACATATTGTTAATATTTGGTTTAAGTAACACTTTACTTAGTAAGAACATCTAAAACCACAAAATCAAAAATCTCAGCATACAACACACATATCATCATCATCATCAAGACCTTATTCCAATTAGGGGTTAGCCACATGAATCTTATTCATCCATTCCCCTCTATTAAGTACCATAGCTTCATTTAGTCCCAAAGTTTTTAAATATTTTCTTATAACTTCTATCCATGTTCCCTTGCCCTTTAGAATCTTCTACTTGCATTGCCTCACTCCTTCTAACTAGTGCTATTTTGGGTCTCCTTTGGACATGTCCAAACTATCCAAGTCTAATCTCCCTCATCTTGTTATCTATTTGTGCTACCCCTAAGTTTCCTCCTCTAATGTATTCATTCCTAACTCTATCCTTTATTGTCCTATCACTCATCCATCTCAACATCTTCATTTCTGCGATGGTCATCATATGAACATGATGTTCCTTAACTACCCAACACTCGGATCTATAGAACATAGCCGACCTTATTTCCATCTTGTAGAATTTTTCTTTTAGTTTGAGTGGCACCCCTTGATCATGCAAAACTCTAGATGCAGATCTCCATTTGTTCCAACCCGCTTAGATTCTCTGGGTAACCTCCCTTTCCATCTCTCTACTCTCATGAATCATTAATCCTAAGTACCAAAAGTGGTCTATTATAGGGACTTCTTAGTTATCAATCTTAACTGGTATACCACTCCTACTCCTCTCCTTGCTAAAATTACATTTCATATATTTTGTCTTAATTCAGCTGATTTTAAATCCCTTAGATTTTAACGCTTCTCTCCATAACTTTAGCTTTGTGTTTACGACCTCTCTTGTCTCATTAATTAAGACTATATCATCTGCAAATAGCACACACCATGGAATCTCCTCATGGAGATGTTTTGTTAACTCATCCATAACCAATGTAAAAAGGTATCGGCTCAATGCAGATCCTTGGTGCAATCCTATAATGATAGAAAAATCACTGATCCTACTAATAGTGGTCTTAACATTTGTTACTGTTTCCTCATACATATCTTTGATTATATCTACATACCCCCACGAATCCCCTTTTTCACCCAACACCCTCCATATTAATTCTATAGGGACTCTATCGTAAGCTTTCTCTAAGTCAATAAAGACTATGTGGAGATCTTTCCCCCTCTCCCTATATCTCTTTATCAATTGTCTTAGTAAGAAAATAGCTTCTATGGTAAACTTCCCAAGCATGAAACCAAACTGATTCTTTAATACACTCGTCTCATCCATAGCCTCTTCTCAATCACTCTTTCAAAAAGTTTCATAATATGGCTCATAAGTTTAATACCCCGATAATTAGTGCAGCTTTATATGTCTCCTTTATTCTTATAAATTGGCACAATAGAGCTTTTCCTCAATTCATTTAGTGTTTTCTTTAATTTTATCATCTTATTAAACAACTTGGTCAACCAAACTACTCCAATATCTCCCATATGCTTCTAAACCTCTACTAATATACCATTGGGCCCCATGGCCTTTCTTGATTTCATCTTTTCAAGGCCTCTTTCACTTCAAATATTCTAATCCTACGTTCATATCTATAATGTTCAATGTTATTTAGGTTTACAACACACATATGAGTTATAAAAAGTGTTTTCAATGCTATAATAAAATTCTCAACCTTACCTTAGTCTTTCATGTAGTGCAACTGTTAAGCATTCTCTTCAATCCACAAAATATAATATCAATTTGAATGCATATCATGATAAACCATCAAAATCATATCATAGGATGAAGTAATCAAATATGGGCATCTATACTATACCCATCTAATACAATAGTCATGAGTACTCATTTATCAACCATTCTAGGGTTCCTCATCTAGGCCCACTAAGAACTCATCAAAACTCAAAAAATCATATGGGAACACTATGCTTATGACCAGAATCACTACATCTCATGCTTGCCGATATTCTATGGGGACTTCAACCATATCCTCATAAGGAGTATGGCCAATCTAGAAAGAGTGCCATGTCACCTATAGCGGTAGATCCCACCAGATTAGAAGATGTCACTGTTAGGTGTTGGATACAATTTCCACTCCTAAGTGTTCAGAGGCTAGGAGGCCAACCCCTCACTACCCCTTAGCATAGGCCCACTAGGCTTCCTTGGGCCAATTTAAAACCATGTATATAGTATATAGTTCATTTTTAAAAACTTCCCATTTCTTTAATTAACAGGTAGAATTTTTAGAAACTTTCTAGAATTCATAATTAGTAGGTATCTTACTTGATAATTTATCATGCTTTCACATAAAACAAATATCTCAAATCATGCATTATTTATCAAGATATAAAGATAAAAACAAAACACTTTCTAAATATATGCGTCTTACCAAAGATCAAATCTTACCATCTTACTTGATTATGATACTTTACAAAACTCATATTTAGCAAGAGAACATAATATATATGACATTAGTGTTCTTTTAATGCTAAAAACTTTACTTACTCTGTATCTTTTCAAATTTAGACATACACTTAAAAGTAAAGTATTATTGAACATAATATACAACATAAACACAATGAAATCATAGATCAACTCTTAATCTTATCATATAAAGATAATCTAACAAGAGTAATAGCAATTTCATTCTTTTGAAGATTTAATCTTAATTAATCCTATCCCTTCATTTTGGATCAACTAGGAAAACTATATCAGTTGCTTGACTCCTAAATCTACTTTTTATGATCTTAGTTTCCTCAGGATTCATTTTAATCATGTGTCAACAAAATTTCCTCTCATGAAACTTCCTTACATGGCACCACCATGTGTGCAAAGTGGTAGGGCATCATGCATGGGTTCCCATGCAAAGGTGGTGGCCCCCTTCTTTATGCATTACTCGCATACAACTCCTCTCTTTCTTATTGACTTTTTTTCTTTTCTTTTCTTTTTTAATTTAAACTAACATGGTTGAAAAGGATATCCTTAATTTCTTAACAGCTTAATCATATAATCTAACCCTTCATAGATAATCTAAATCATTGAATAGAGGGGAAGCATGGATCAAGTCCACATGCACACAACGTTGTTGACTAATTTTAATATGATCTATCCCTTATTATCTTACTCTCTCTCTCTCTCTCTCTCTCTCTCTCTCTCTCTCTCTCTCTCTCTCTCTCTCTCTCTCTCTCTCTCTCTCTCTCTCTCTCTCTCTCTCTCTCTCTCTCTCTCTCTTATTATCTTATTCATCTTCTTTATAAGTTTACATCATCTATCTTTTTATCCTCACATCCAACCCTTCTTCTAAACTTCATATGCTTATGGACCATTAAATTGGCTTAGATGTATGCATAGCTTCTGTACTTATTAATCCTTTAGGCTTAAAATCTTATACTTAAACTTCTTATTCATGAATCATCCTAAGTGAGACTCATCTACTAGCCACACATGTATCCTAAGAATGTGCATGCGAATGGAGTGATCCCAGCCTGTGGATGGACACCTCCTCCCATTGATCTTCCTCTTCTTGCTTTCATCATCATCTTTCTATGATATTTAGGTTTCTATAATCTAAGAGTGGATGCATCCACCATCCATGCAAGCTCTAAAAGATGGACGTATGAATAGGAGTGTAACCACCCTTGGATGATCATTAAGGTAGGGCATTCTCCTCCATTGGAAGGAACATATACTCCCTTGATGAATTCTAGATCAAACTTCTACATCTTAATAGCTTATAATCTTCCTCATCAAGGCATGATCATCATATCATCTCAGCCCTTAAAATTTTTAAGAGACATGATCCACCCATTGATCTTAAGCAAACAAGGATTAGGGTGTTTCCTCCCTTGGATGGGACACAACTTCCTTGATCATCTTAAACTTTTCATATTTCACATCATCATATCTCAAATTGTCTTGTTTTAATCTATCTTATTTATTTGTATCATTTCTTAATCAATTACATCATAAGCAATCTCAGCTATACATCACATGTCCTTATAATCTTATCCTTACATCTATGGGAAAATCTATCCAAACTCTATGGTAAACTTTGAAATTCCTTTAAAAAGTTCGTGGTCTAGATCCCCTATCATTTGATACAAAAAACACAATCTCCTTGCTAGCATTTCCCCACATTCTTACTTGATCTAGATCTTAGGCATTGATTTTTCTCCTTTGAAGGATTGGATGGTTATGATACACCCTTCCTTCTCTCTCTTTCACTCCTTGCCCTTCTCTTTTTCTTTCTTTCTTTCTCCTTCTCTTTCTCTCTTTCTTTTCCATGCAGTTCTCTTTTGTGTTTCACACACAAGACATCTCTTTTAAGGGATATCTTGCGGTGAGTTTCATAATTGAGTTTGTTTCCTTTTCTTTTGTTGTTTTCAAGTTAAACTCTTATATTCTATCCTAGATTCATCTTTACTTATTGTCTTTCCTATCTTCTTCCTAAATATCCCCTACCTTTCCATCCTACACCCAATCAACTATGGAAGGCAAAATACATTGAACTCAGACAATTTTAGGGTAGGACATCTTATGGTGGTTGAGTGAGTCCCATTTATTTTGCACGCCATCTCCATATAATTAGAAAGGGGTCCCTTGTCAAATAAAAATCTATTCTCCTACGTAATTTCTATCCTAACTGTTGGATTTTTGCATATTGATGGTTGTTAGATTTCACTCTTTGGGCTTAATCCATCAATAAAGGTCTAATTAATAGATTACCTTATTTCCACAAATTAAATTTTTTGACCTTAAGAAGAATTTCTAAATTTTCATTAATAGTAAAGTGGGGTACAAGAATTTGAATTCTTACAAACTTTATAATTCTTTTTCACCAGGTAATTGAGACATAAACCTATTCTCTACATGATGTGGATCATTCAGCACTCTAGTCGGTCATTTTTCCTTCTTAAGGTAGGCTTGATTAAGGACCCATGGCCATGGACTGACCAATCCACCAAGCCTACCTAACTTTTTCTATTGCATTATGTAAATTGCATTATTGTATCATCTGTATCGTTCCTATCAAGATGATGAGTGGATCCTCAAAGGTAACATAACTCTACCCACTCACTAGTCATCATGATCCCCTACATCACATACATCATGTGTACTTTCTAGCATTTGTTTTAAGAGACCTTGTTTAGGATCAAAAGGCCTTATGGCTTGAAGGACCATTAAGTCTCCTATTTATTAAGTTTGAGCACCTGGTTAAGGACCTCACCTATGGAGAATTGGCTAGATAAAAGTTTCCTTTAAAAAGTGTGTGTCCTTGGGAGCAAGGGGAAGTTGGATTGTGCAACTAGAAAGCATAAAACTAAGCCTCATAACTAACTAAGAACCCTTGGTGCACTTCCTAGAGTCCACTCTAGGTAGTAGACATGAGTGAAAACTCAAAACCCCCAATTTGAATCTTCAATGGAACATTCATATCATTGTGGCTAGGTGCATTGGTTGTGGACCCTAAATCCTCATTCCATATACTTGCAATAGCAACTACGCTAGGAATGCCCAAACTGAACAATCCCTTAGCAAGAGTTGATGGCTAATTTACAAAATGTTGAAGGTGACTTGGTACTGTTTGACCAATTCTCTAGAGGCACAGTAGTAGGGAGCAGTCTCTTACCTTGTCTCTGTGTGTTGTTGTGAATGCTTTGAGCATCTTGCTTGTGAATTAATAACTTTTGTTCTTGTGCATGTTTACTTTGAGTGCTTATGTCTGGATAGTTAGTATACTCATTTGGGGGCACCTCAACAAATTGGCCTGGGAATGCTCGACCTAGGGTAGCCATTAGATCATCTATCTACACAAGGTCCAGTGCTAAGGGGAATCTCTTCACTATCATGGAGGGATCATAAAGAACAAAGACTAGCAATGCCTTAATTTGACATAAGGTGGTACTCCCACCCATCAACCAAGCGTATCTGGCAACGTCATCATCAAACTCCTCAAGCATAGCCTTGTTACAGATTCTCCACAACAGCATATGACTACCTCCAGGCTCCTGGATATGGTCTTAATAGCTATCAAAACTTACTTAAGAGAACATATGGTCAATCTTATCATCTCACCTTTGCAATCCCATTAGGTTGGGGTAAGTACCCTACACATTGTTCATATGCATGAAATGCCTCTTCAGTCACTTCAAGAGACCCATGTAACATCATCGAGCATCTTCACATTCAGGCAACATACACAAGACTAAAATCCATGAACCATGTGACGATGTCTAGGCAACTCGACGTATGTCCAGCACTCACCAAGTGTGGAGGATATTGTGACGACCTGGGTTTTTCAATGCCATTTTTAGTAAAAACACAGCAAGATCAATCTCTAGTTTTAAAACAATTTATGCAGAAGAATGCAGGAAAATTTTCTTCTTTTTCAAAAACATTGTATAAAGAGCCCAAGTGTCAAAATGAACGCTAAATGCATAGTGCCATGGCAATTTATAAACCAAATCAAAACAAGTAATTACTCCCAGGATTGTTAGTCATAGCCACAGCTACAACAAATACTTACAATCAAGATTACAGTAGTTACCAAAAGAAATCAGTAATTAAATCGTACCTTTGCCTACTTGACTTTGGTTCTAACATCTCCTGATGTTTCTTCTATTTGCCTTTTGTTTGATCTGAAAAATAATGGATTGGGTTGAGTATTTACCATACTCAGTAGGTAACCTGACACTACCCTTTTTGAAAACATAGCAATGCATCATATAAAGTTCAAAGTGGTTGCATGAAAGGCATGCTAAATTTGTAATAGGTGCGCATATGTATGCATAAAGTGTAAGTAATGCCATCTATTGAAATTCTTTATCAATCACGCGTTAGTAATACTAACAGTATGTCTGAGTTCAGAAAGTCAAAATCAATAAATTCACTATATCCCGGTTATGAGATCTACACCATATGTCAAAGCCATGCGTAGTATATAATGATCAGAAAATACTTAAAGTAGTCTTCATATGAGGTAAATGATAGCATCACGAAGTAACATGCACTGGTCTCAAGTCATTTGGTCATGAGTACTCGATTATGACCATTTCAATGCTATATGCATATCCATACTACTGAAATCATAGGGTCACCATGCTTACGACCAGAACCACTCTGGATCGCATGTCTCCGGTATCTAGAGACCAGTCCACCTCCACGGCGACTATGGATATGTCCCCGAAAGGGTGCCATGAACAACTCCAGTGGTTGTCCCTGTTTACCACAGCAGTTAGGGAAGGGACAATGCCGTTTTTGGCAGCGATACCATCCACCTTTTTTGGTGGTGGAGGCCGGGAGGCCAAACCCGTACCCCTCAACATAGTGCCCACTGGACTTAATAGCCCAAAACCATACATAGCCCAAACCTCAAATCAACATAAACCATGCAATTTATGGCTTTGTTTTGAAAGTATGCAAGCATTGCATAAAATGCCATGAATCCGTAACGTGTATAAAAACATTATTTCTCAATAGCATTCTTTATTTAATGCAAGATTTTCAAATACATAAATCATGGAAGCAGGTCTCGCATACTTGTATAAGAACAGCATAGTTTAAAACATATGCTCAATACAATATTAAAAACAAGTAACTTAATGAAAGTTTGGGATGTATTTTGAAAACATAGTAGGATTAGACTACTTACCTCGTGCGTTGTTACGTAGCTCGTGCCTGTCTTCACTTTGAGTCTAAGAATATCTTGGTAAGGTCTTAAGTGATGTTCAAACATAAGATCTAGGTGTTATTCTATGATATTTTATTGTATAGGCTCTGAATTTGGATTTTAAAAGGTCGCTCTTTAACAAACGACCCAAATGTAGTGCCTATGGTCCTGCGCGCCACGGTTCTAGAATGCGCTCTCTACGGTTTCTAGGATACGTGTGCACCCTAGTCGCACCGTAACCAGGTTGGGTCATGTGTGCACGTCCGAATGGTGTGCCAGGGTGTGCATTCTGGACAGCGTTGCGTGGACGCATCTTAGGCGTAGCTACGGCGTGCTTTGGCTCCTAGGACATCCCATGAGCCCTGGTTGAGCCAAGAAAACTATTTGACAGCAACGCGTCAGCAAGGACAACTCCAAGGGAGCTTGGCATAGGTGTGCGTCAAGTCAGACGCCCTTGGACTGCATCGTGCACCCTTGGGATGCTCGTGCACCCTGGGATGCCCATGTGCCCTTGGGGGCATTCTCTCTTGACGGGTTTTCACCCATCTGGTTTTCCTCCCCAAGGACCAGTGATTTCCAGTGGGAAAATTCCCAGATCCGAAGAGGATTTAGGCTGGGAAGGAGGCAAAAAGTAGGGAATGGTCTGGGCAGCCTGGAACGACATCCTGGTCGTAGGCCTAGGGTTCTGTAACGAACCCATCTTCCTAATGGGTTCTTCGGCTGGGAGACGCCAGATTTGGCTGGAAAATGAAGGAAAATGAAGGGGAAATGAGAAGGGAAAAGAGGGGAAGAGAAGCTTACCTGGGACCTTGAGATGGAGTGGGTCTTACGCTTGGATTGCTTGCTCCATACCCACCTTGCAAGAGATGGTATTGAATCAGGTTTGAGTTGAAGATGCTATGCTAAAGAAGGGGGAGTGGGGAGAGATTTATAGGAGAGGGAAGGCAATGCCGTCCTATGGCGGTGCCGCCATTTCCCCTGGCACCGCCTTGCAGAGACAGTGCTGGAATTTTTCTGGAAAAATTGGGAGAGGGGGGTTTTTGGAGAAATCGGGAGACAGGTTGGAGGAAGAACAAGACGGGGTGCCGTTATCAAAATGGCCCCGTTTTTAGGTGCATTTTACCAAAATGCCCTCAATCTTCTAACGCATATAACTTCTTCATACGAGCTCCGTTTTTGGCGTTCCTTTAGGCATTGGATTCCATTTTGAGAGTAGAATCTAGTGGCACTGAGTTTCTTCACAAAGTCCTAAGATCCCTATGTGAATTAGGAGCAAACATCCTACCACCTAATAAGACCATTAAACATGTAAGAAACATATATTCATTCCTAAAGTAGACCAAGTTACAATATCGTTGGCAACGAGCCAATATCATGGTTGGTTTTTATACAAAATGTCTCCAAAATTTGGGTCATTACAGATATAGCCCCACTACACAGTCTGTCTATCCCATAAAGGGAGTCCTCTCATTCCTTAGCTATTGAAACTAGATATTAGGTTAATCCACCGCCCCAATAGCTCCATCTTTATGTTGTGAATCCCCAGATAGTTCCAAGCCTCACCATTGGTTGGAATCATGGCTAGGTTTGTCTTCCTGATTTAGCATGCCCTGCACAAATGATCTTCCCACCTATTGAAGAAATAATTTTGACTTTTACCCCTCCCTCCATTGGTAAAAAATGCTCCTATGGGGCCCATACTGTTTCAACACACACACACACACACACACACACACACACACACACACACACACACACACACACACACACACACACACACACACACACACACATTATGATATAACGCAAAACAAGGGAAAGATGTAAGTTGGGAACTACTACAACACCCCAGAATGGGACCCACTTAATTTAAACAAGTGTGGCCATCTAATAAGAAAAAGCCCCACGAAAAGGGTGCTCTTTCATCCAAAACGATTCTCTTTGGAGTCCTTTTTAATCTCTAAATCCCAATATTTCAAAAAATATTAAAATGAGGCTCACTCTGTCTAGAACAAATGAAACCCATTCTAAAGGAAATATAAAGGGAAGAAAAACACACCACATGGGGCCTCCCATTGTTAGAAAACATTAGGATCATCCTAGGATGAAAATTTTCTTTTAAACTTTCCCAACTCCTAGGACTCTTCTATGACAACTCAGAAAACTTAAGGGGCTTTTTCTCCAAAAGGAGAAAGCATCTTCCTTGAGAAGTTTCTTTATTCTCAAGTATACTGGTCTCGTCCAAAGGAAGTCTTGTCTTTAAAACCAAATTTTCCTGACAATGGGGCCACTTGATTTGTAAGTGTGGGACCCATTCCTATTGTTTTCTTCACCAAAAGAAAAAATGTCTCCCATGAGGTTTTCTTTAGTTGAAAACATTTAGAACTCTTCTGATGTTTATAAGTCATTTTTGAAGTATCCTTGAAATGGGAGTGACTTTATTCAAAATGAGTGGGACCCATTTCATTCCTTGTTTTAAGATCCCTTCAAGTGGAAACTACCTTGCTTACAAGTGGGACCTAATATCATAATAAAACACACTTTGGATTTTTCCTTAGCCTTTAAAATTTTTAAGGCTCACTTAGCCTTTAAAATGTTTATGGCTCTCCTGTGGAGAGAGTCCTTTATGCTTGGTTTCTTGAGAAGTCCATCCTTATCTTCAAAGATCTTTTCAAGAGAAAGCATAACTCTCTCAGAAGGCTTGAAATGGGACACACCACACTTATAAGTGGGCACATTACTACCCAAAATTTCTCACACAAATTTTCTAGTGTTGGGACTCTCTCTTGGAAAAGAAACCTCATGTTGGTAATTCACACACTATAAATGGGGCCCACTCTGATTAGTGGGTGGGCCCCATTTACTAAGAAAAAGCCTATAAGGAAAACTACTCATCTTCAAAACCTTTTCAAATATAAAGGTAAAAAGGTAAAAACTAAGGCCCACATAAACTAGAAACCCTATTTTTCCCAAAAAGCTTTAGAAAAAGAAGAGAAATGGGCACCACTTAAAAGCCCTATCCTTTAAAAGTTCTAAACATAAAAGCTAAAAATGGGTCTTACTTTGAGCAGCCCATTATAAACTAGGTGCCCAAGGATTTCAAGTAGAACCCATTTTCTTATTATCCTTAAAGGTCTTAAAATGAGACAAATAGGTCGCACTTAAGAGCCATGTTCATTGAAACTCTTAAACATAAAAACCAAAAAGGGATGCCATGCAGGACATCACATCATAAACTAACACCCAAGGGTCTCAAGTGGGGTCATTTTCTTAAAGCTATTAAAAATGGAAAAAATGGATCCAACTAAGGAACCCATATACTTAAACCTTTTAACTCAAGTTTCTCATAGGAGAAACTTGAGTTCTAAACACCAAACAAGTAAAATGGGACCAATAATAGGTCTCCTATTATAGATAGGGCACCCAGGGCTTCAAGTGGGACCCATTTCATGTGACGACCCAGGTTTTTGTAACAGATTTTGTAATACATTTTCGAAGGCAGGGCCCTTAGTAGTAAAAAAATTTTGTAAAACAAAGCAGCGAAAATTCTTTTCTTTAGAACTTGTTTTGAAAAACCCAAGTTCATTGAAGGAATATATTTTTATTAAATTCTAGAATCCATCTAGTGGTTCACAGTATAACCCAATTCCATTACAATACTTGTCCAAATTACATAATCCAAAACTCAAAGCTCACCATATAATGAAACTCTCATTATAATACAATACTTTAAAACAAAACAAAATACATGCCTTTAAGGGGTATACCTTGATGATTATTCTCCCAAGTCTTCTTCAGTCTTGAGCTCCTAACTCTCGTTCTCTACATCTGAGATATTGTAAATATTCAAACATTTATAATATCTCATCAAGCTATGCTTGGTAGGGGATTCAAGAAGCATAATAATTTGATAGTATAATTCTAATACTTCATAATTTCGTTATTCATAAACATACTCATGTATCAAACTCTTTACTTTGTAGTATATGTACATCCTTATACATACATGGATAAATCCATCAAATTTATAAAAGTAGTCAAATAACATTCCCAACTAAGCTGATCAATTCTTTCCACTATGAGAAATCAGTATTTCAACTAGTCTTATACTAGGAATTTCCCTTCTTAGGAAATATTGGTAATATATAATTACTTAGCATTTTATCATGCCAAAACATAAGGCATTTCACTATGCATATCTCATATGCATCATAGTGCAAAGTAATCGAAGGACTACGATGCTACAGTCTGATCCATACTAGCGCACTCGGATAATTGCCCTGTTCACCACTGATACCACTATGAAAAATATTGTGTCACTACCCATATGGGCAGATAGGACTTTCATAGTGGTGGCCTTCCTATAATTGTCCCACCTGAGTTTAAGCCTCTCATAGGGCAAGGTATCATCATGTCGTCAAATTTCTGGAAGTAGGTTGCCAAACCCTCAATTCTAACTTAACCATTTCATATGTGTTTGGTTGGATCATAAGGGTTTCAGAGGATTTAATACAAGTATTAACATTACACTTGTCAACATTTCTAGACATAAGATCATGTATTCAACATGTACATCCCATGTAGATGCATTCATAAAATCCTCTTACCTTCAAGTAGTGATTCATCTCTTCAAATCCTCCACGATCCTGATTGACATTTGAAATCTATAAATCTATACATACTGTCAATATTTATACAATCTAAATAATCCTATATTTTTTTATCCTATCTATATTCTTTGTTTAATCTTGTCCTTGGACATAAAGGATCTAGATCTTTTGCCTTATCATGATCTATCTTCTTCATATAGTGTCTATCCTATTGATCAATAGATCTGATGGTTAGAATGATCTTCTAATCTTTCATATCTAAGTATTTTCTATTCTAAGTCTTTGTGTATTCTTTTCTTTGATCTTGATCTTTGATAGATCCATTGATCAACAATTTATACTTGTTGATAAAGATCAAGGCTTAGATCTTCTGTCATCTAGTTCTTCTTTGATCTAAGTTAAGTTGTTTGATCATCCTTGAGGATGATATAGGTTCTCTTACTTGAATCATATTTGATTAAGGGTTCAAATCTTCTATTATATTTGATCTAAGATATTCTACATTACAAGAAATATATATATATATATCATCAAGAAGTTTATATTTCTTTGCATTGCTCTTGATCATTCAAGATCCCATGGATCTTGTTTGATCATATTTATCTTACAATTTTTATTAGTGTTAGATAACTTACTAATCTTTTATGCTCTTATTATTATTATTCAACCAGATAATGTTTTACTGGTTGAAGATAACTTATTTCTTCCTAAGTCTAGATTGCTCCTCTTATTTTTAATTGGCTAAGGCTTACTAGCTAAATGGTTGAACACAAAGTGGTTATTTCAATCCTTATATAAGAAGGCGTTTAGACCTTACAAATGTCAATGGTAGGTAGGGGAAGAGTGAGCCTCTATTAGAAAATCCCCTTCAACACCATGTTCAACAATCACTAGAGTGACCTTAGCTCAACCTTTCATAAGGTTCCTAT